>OY288261.1:0-1200000 GCA_958450325.1 Agrostemma githago | reverse complement strand
ACTATGTACCCTATGACAATAGGTCACAGGTTCGAATTCCCCCCTATATTGTAATGCGACCAAGTGCGCTTTGTTTAACCAAAAAAAAAAGGAAAAATAATACCACTTTATTGCAGCTTTTAGGAACTCGAAGTCACGAAATGGTCTCATGCTAGATTATTGTAAAACCGCATTATTAGAAATTAAGAGACTTGCTAAAGAGTCACCGAGCCAAGTAATCCACACAACATGTCGAACAAAAGGATTTGCTTAGAAAAGTTGACTCACCAGATAATCAGGTTCTTTGATATGAGGGAATTCACCACCTCCAATCCGAACCATCCACAAAAATTTATTGATATCGTCACTAGGGTATCCCACAAGACCTACACGAAACAATATGTGAAAACGAATTTTTAACGGTTTTCAAGTAAAACTGTAAAAGTACACAGATTCTCGAACCAACCTCCAAATACCACGAGCACATATTTGACATCGAGAGAGTCAAAAATTTCCCAAGCTGCTTTTTCAGGAGACGACATGGCAGTTCCAACGGTAGCAATGTGAGTGTTATTCCAGGTGTTATTGTCGACTATGACAGTGCGGTTAGCCATAGCTGTCGTTTGGTACCCGTAATCCCACCAAGAAGCCACCTGCGCAGAAAAAGCATACAATAATGATTTTACTGAATTTTTGTGCTTTGAAGACCATCGTGAAGTAAATGTGAAGAACACAAATGCTGTCAACAGTTGCATTGATAGTTCTCATTCTATGCAAAATTCAAAAAACGACATAAACGGTAACACAGCATAAAAGCAAAGTCATCGAGCAACATCAACACTAAAAGAGAAGCTAACCTAAAAACATTTAAATGTAGACATAAAGTCTAGTTCTTGCAAACCAACTAAGTTCAAAAATACGGAGTATCAAACATCATATTGAGATAAAAACTCAAACTCACCTTATCATCCACCTCCGTGTTGTGGCTTAACCAAGCGTAGGCCTCTCTGAAATCGTCAAAAACATGCAGACCATCGTGTGTATGAGATGTCAAGACGATTGAGGGAGCTGAGTAAGCTTCTGCTGCAGCCCATACACAATGTACCTACAAACACATTTTGCATATTATTATCAACATTAACCAACACCAAACAAAAACGTAAGTATATATTATCCCGACGCCTAAACAAAACGCTTCTAACAAAGAGAGTACTCCAGAGACATAGTAAACTATCCCTAGAACATACTAGTAAAGTAACACAAATTGTAAGAGTATCATACCACATAGAAACCTCCAAGAAGTATAGTTAAAAGCAACGCGATGATAGATGCTTCGAATGGCAGAACAAGAAGCCTTCTCTCCATACGGGACCTCAAGGAACCATTCCCAACAGATTCCTTCTCCTTTTCCTTCTCCTTCTTCTTCCCCTTTTTCTGAGGTCGCTCCTTCGTAACCTCGTCACTTTTATTAGCTTTCACCACATCATTTTGTGATCCAGCACTGCCAGGACTGAGATCTCCTGCCTTTAGTGAAGGCATTAACAAAAGTACTTCAGCTAAAATTTTAATATACTTGAAAGGGAAAAAATACATGTGAAAGGATCTTAAATAGTCACCTGATTTTCTGAAATATCCAATATTGCAGGCAGCTGGAACTTAATAGACCGAGCAAAAACATCAAAAGCTTCAGAAAGTGCTATTCCGGACAATATGCATGCTGCCGGAGCAAATACAAGCATGAGACGCACCTACAAGCAGGCCAAAGGATAGCAGTCACTCATATATTGAAAAGGTGCCTAAACGCGAATAACTAAATGTTAATATCGTTACTCACAAAAGAGAACGGTGATCCATGATTTTCTTACCATGACTCCTGAAAAGTAAACTGATGTTACTATGTAGAGGATTACGAATGAACTCGCATCAGACAATGGTAAGAAACACGACTGCACGGAAGACATAGGCAACATAAGACAGGCAGCAAGCGTCACAGGGTAATACCATACGGATATTTTCAGATTAAGTCCAATAGAAAAGAAATAAATTTACTTACAACAATTCCAGCAGGCACCAAGAAGGCCAAAACATTAATGTCCATGAAGTAAGATGGCCATGTAGGCGGTTGATGTTCACTAACACTAGCAATGATTGGTATGTACTTGCTAGCGTAAGTTCTGTTTAACACAATCACACAAAACAAGACATTTAGCCATCTGTAGGGCACAGTACGTGTGTGTGTGTGTGTGTCTTGCATGAGAGCCCATACACAGCTATATAAAGAAGTTCTAGGCATAAATAGATACATACGGATCAAGAAGGCTAAGACTCCGTCCACTCCATCCCAGTGTTGGACTTGAAGCAACCAGTGCCACAAGTACTGCTGCTACAGCAAAACAAACCGCCCTAGTGACAAAAAATATTGCAGCCAGTCAAAACATATACCTATCATTAATCACAGATGCACAAAATGAAGATGTTTATAATCTGAGAATGCTGATTGATTCTTATAAAACGAAGATTCAGACTGCATTCTCTTTGCTGCCAGCCTGCCAGACCGTTAAAAGACTAATAATTCCTAGATACTTTCATCACAAAGATTACTTACAGTCCAACAGATACGACAAGAGTCACAGCTACTTTGAACATCTGCGGTGAAAGAGTTCCCTTGATGTAATACACAAAAGCAACCACGTGGAGGATGATAAATACCTGCAGCCATTTCACTAATTAGACTCGTCAATATTTTCCAGGTATGAGACGCTATCTTATTGCCCAAATCAGCACTAAACAACACCAATAGAATGGCTTACCAAGAATGATGCAAAATGTTCTGAAGTCAAAACTGCATTAAAACCGACAACAGGCACCAAAGCAGCCAAAAGTGTGCCCAACACAATCTGCAGTTATGATACAAAATTTTAGATGGCCCATTTATACAGAGATGGGTTAAAATGAGTTGTCATACAGGAAAGACATTAGTTTAGGCCCCGTGCACATACACAACTTATATAAAGAGAATAATTTTAAAAAGGAAAAAACTTACCAGTGGAGCATATGCAATATATAGTCTGTGAGAATAACGACCAGTGACAATGCACAGAAGAACATGCATTGGAATAAGGTTAATAATGAAGGTGTATCCTCCCCAGGAGCAGACCTATGAGAAAACATAGGTGTCAGAAAATATAGATGATAAAATAGCTCGGCAAGTAAATTTAAGTATTTAACTTCCTCATGATTCATACCATATAAAAGTATGCTATTGCATTCAAAGTTGCATAGAACAGAGAGCCGGTGTTCAGTGTCTGCAGTCAAATAATAATCACTTTCAAATTCTGAGAAAATGTCACGACGACCATAGACTAATTTACAATCATAGATGGAAACCTCAACAAAAATATGCCTTCAAACTTACCTTCACATAGAGATAGAAAGTAAATATCAAAGCAAATATAGCCACGGCTTCATTGTCATAACTGCCTGCTACAGATCGAGATATATAGGATGGCACCTGCGCAAGAATTCCCGTAAAGTGAAAGTAATGTGAGAGGATGTGAAAATCCAATTTTCATAGGAAGTATTGAGCAAGCACCAACGAAATAAGATTTGATAAAACTATATAGATTGCAAATGTGTTTACCATGCCTAAAAGTAGTGCAGCTGTCAGTCCAGCACCTGTGCCTTTTACTTCCTGAAAGAGCAGATGGCCCGACATTAACCAACCGAATTGGGAAAATCACATTTCTGTTTACCCGTTCTAAGTGTACATACTGATGTCAAAACCAACCTTAGTGAGAAGATAGGTTGCCCATGAAGCAAAAGCCGAAAATACTGGTGCAGTGAACACACAAACAGTTTCCACTGTCAAAGGAATGTTCAGAGATTGCAGCAACCTGTCATTAGAATGTATAATTAACTTTCCATCCACTGTGGTTCAATTGTTCAAACTTCAAACCAACAACTTCCACGGAAATATAGAAATTGTGCACACTTTCAAAAAAAATTACCCAAATGAACATAAACCAGAATGAAACGAAAGTCAAAACCAATATCCAAACTTACCACCATAGAGTGCCTGCTGTGAGAGTTAATCCAGGATACACTGTTCCACCAATTACACGACCCAACGGATACCTTGAAGAAAAAATATGACATTCAATACATGGTTATTTAAATACCAAATGAGAAATATTTCATCGTTTTTGCTATAATGTGACAGTAATTAATTACCAGGTCCTGTCGTCAAACCAGTTCCAAAATTCATATATGCCATTCTTCGTCAGAAACTGTATTTGCCCGGGGAAGAAAAAAACAATAAAAACAATTGTCAAACATCACTTTCGAGTATTGGGATATCACACAATTGCAAATGGAGTGCTATCAACACAATCAAGAACCTTGTCCGAAGAATTATCCGATATATTATCTCATCTATTATCTACTACAGTTGTAATCGGATTCTCCCCTTTAGGACAATTTTTGCCCAAAAATCAAAAACATTTGATGACGTATAGACAATGCTGACCATGGTTCATGCTCAAAAGCCCTAGACCCTAGTCCATCAAGAAAGTAGCTTTGTCTCGTTGAACAGAAACCACATTTAAAGCCAAATCACATTTCCCTAAGTTTAAAAGTTACGAGTACAAATTACTTGTAACAACTTAAAATCACGTAAACAAAATAGTAAAAAGATGGATCAACATGACAGTTGACATATGAATCGAACTCATGAATAACACTCTCATACTTAGAAAACTATGAATAACTCGTAACAACTAGAATTGCGTAAACAAAAGAGTAAAAGATGGATCAACCTGAGTCACTCGATAGTTGAAATATGGATCAAACTCATGAATAACACTCTCATATTTAATCACCTGCACACAAAAAAAACACAAACTCAATCAACAACTTTCAATAATCCAAAAAAACCTAATTTCACTCAATATCCTGCAAAATCACAACGCTGCAAACAATTCATCCAATCCAAGCAAAAAAAACGCATGATCATATAATTCATACAGTTCAACAATCTTCTCAAAAGCTCAACTAAATCAACAACTTTGAATAACTCTACCAAGACCTAATTTCACTCAATATCCTGCAAAATCACAACGCTATCAGACAACGTAATCAATCGAGCAAAAAACCGCATGATCATATACTCCAATTCATATAGTCAACAATCTTCTCAAAAGCTCAACTTAAAATTCACTCAATCAACAACTTTCAATAACTCTAACAAAACCTAATTTCACTCAATATCCTGCAAAATCACAATGCTATGAAACAATTCATTCAATCCGAGCAAAAAAAATGCATGATCATACAATTCATATCGTTCAACAATCTTCTCAAAAGCTCAACTAAATCAACAACTTTCAATAACTCTACCAAAACCTAATTTCACTCAATATCCTGCAAAATCACAACGCAATCAATCCAAGCAAAAAACGCATGATCATACAATTCATATCGTTCGACAATCTTCTCAAAAGCTCAACTAAATCAACAAAAACTTTCATAACTGTAACAAAACCTAATTTCACTCAATATCCTGCAAAATCACAACGCGATCAAACAATTCATTCAATCCGAGCAAAAAATGCATGTCCGTTCAACAATCTTCTCAAAAGCTCAACTTAAAATTCACTCTATATCCTAATTTCAATAACTCTACCAAAACCTAATTTCACTCAATATCCTGCAAAATCGCAACGCTACGAAACAACACATTCAATCTGAGCAAAAAACGCATGATCATACAATTCATAGTTTCATACAGTTCAACAATCTTCTCAAAACCTCAACTAAATCAACAATAACTTTCAATAACTCTAACAAAACCTAATTTCATTCAATATCCTGCAAAATCACAACGCTACGAAACAACGCAATCAATCCAAGCAAAAAAACGCATGATCATATACTCCAATTCATATAGTCGACAATCTTCTCAAAAGCTCAACTTAAAATTCACTCAATCCGAGCAAAAAAACGCATGATCATACAATTCATATCGTTCAACAATCTTCTCAAAAGCTCAACTAAATCAACAACAACTTCTAATTTCACTCAATATCCTGTAAAATCATAACGCTATGAAACACTTCATCAATCCAAGCAAAAAAAAAACGCATGATCATACAATTCATACAGTTCAACAATCTAATTATACGAACAGATCTAATCGAAAGAGGAGAAAAAGTCGAGAAAGTTACGGAGAATAGACGGATCGAGAAGGAGAGAACGCCGATCAAGAGGAGGATGAAGACAGCAAGCACATTACCAGAAGCGTGACGAAGTGAAGATCCGGTGGCGGTAGTAGTAATGGCGGACTCAGTGGCCGCCATTGACGAAGGTGTGAGAGCTTGAAGAGAGAGAAGAAGGAAGGGGTTTTAGGGAGGGGAGACTGGTTGTTGGTGTAGTTGTAGTGATGTGATGTGTGTGTCCGTTATTGGATTAGAGGAGGAGACTTTGGAAGACAAACAAAAGTCTTTTTTTTGTGCAAAAATTCCAATTATTTTGTATTACTCGATAATTCTCTCGTCAGACCGTCTCATGATAACTTAATGTATGATAAAATAAATTCTCTTGTAGACACGATAAAAATTTATTGATTCTCTTGTGAGATCGTCCCATGATAACTTAATGTACGATAAAATTAAAATAATATTAATATTAATTTTTGTAGACACGTTAAAAATCTATTGATTCTCTCGTGAGACCGTCTCATGATAACTTAATGTACGATAAAATTAAAATAATATTAAAATTAATTCTCTTGTAGACACGATAAAAATTTATTGTAAAATCGTCTCATACCAAAATTTTACTCCATATTTATTTATTTAGGATAATAACACTGTTGAATTTTTGTACAAGACGATTTTATGAAGTTAGTAATTATTTTAAAATTATATTTTTCTTTTGATTTTATTAGTGGTTATTATAATAAAAGTATAATGTTTTAGATATAATTATATTTATGTTATTCTAATAATATCTCAATGAAATGCAGATTTTGGAGATATTTACTAAATTTGAGGATGAACTGATCTAAAATGATCCACCCAAAACCGATCCTAAATGATCAAAAATAATTTGATATTAAATGAGTATAACGGATAAAGTAAGAATAATCGGAAAATAAGTACTCCGTATTTCATGAGAATATGTGTTTAACAAATTGTAAATATATTTTATTTTCTTTAGTGTATTTTTAGTTAGTTTTCATAACATTTTAACAAAAAGTAATTGGGAAAAAAAATCGGAATAATCAAATAAACTTCTTTTTTTTTTTTTTTTTTTTGTGTGTGTTTCTAAATGAGTCTCTCAAAACACTCTCCCCTAGGGCTGTGCAACCGGGTCGACCCGGACCGGACCCGGATCCGGAATCGTCAAATTTTATGACCCTGGACCTGGACCGGAAACCAAAATATTGACCCTGGTCCGGTCCGAAAAAATACCGGGTCCGACCCGGACCGGACCGATTGGCCCGGAATTTTCAATTTTTTTGGGAATTCCGGTCCAAAATTCCGACCCGGTTGGACCGGTTTGGACCGGAAAACCCGGAATTTTTAAGAAATAACCATAATTCCGGGTTTTCCGGTCCAAACCGGTCCGGACCGGAAAATACCGGGTCAGGACCGGACCGGAACGGAACCCGGAATCGCCCAAAATGATGGCCCGGAGACCGGACCGGAATTTTTTATTCCGGATCCAGGCCGTAGATTCCGGTCCGGTCCGGTCCATTTTTCCGGTCCGACCCGGATTTTGCACACCCCCCAAGAAAAATTCTTGACAAATTCACTGCAAAACGACTCGATAGTCGATACACATCATGTATTACAAGATTTTCGACACTTAATTAATCCCGCGTCTCGGTCATTAAACAAATGAATCGAGACAGAAAGAGTAAGCATCTTGTTAAGCAAAGAATAACGACCCGAATCAATATTTAGCATCTTCGTTTCAAAAAGATATCGTAGGTTTGCCCTCAAATCCACCATTTTGAATGTTTCCCTTGAGTCGAAATTAGCGGTTTTGATTATCAACTTTCTATCTAGGCAAAAACTTGAGAGTCGATTTGCTGGATGTTTGGGAAGATTTCTCTCAAAGTAGAAATGTAGGACGGAGATTTCGCCTGAAAAAGGTAGCGAGATGAGAATCAGCGAGGGAACGAGTATTATCTTTCACAAGTATAAATACGTAAAAACACAAAGACACTATAGGGAGGCGACTACAGACGAGGGGGCGATATCGCATCATCTTTTGTGTAAATAAATGCGACAAATATTATAATGTGTCGATTGATGTGTCAAAATGTGTATCGAATATATAAAATGAGACACAAAATGGGCTCATTCACTTCATTTGGGTTCGGGTCCAGTCAGCTTTGGGTCGAGCCACTTTGGGTTATTAGAATCGGGTTGACTTCGGGTCGGGTCGAACCATTTCGGATTCGGTCATTTTCGGTTTTGCTATTTCAACTTTTTTAGAGATATCGGCTCGTTTTCTATAATAATAGTCGGATCAGTTTCGGGATAGCACGAATCAATTCGGGTTACCTCGGGGCTTCAGTTGGGGTGTCGGGCTGAATTTGGGTTGGCTTATTCGGGTCGTCTCAGTTTTGTCAGGTCTCGTTCATCACCATACAAAAAGACATCCGTGCATAAAACAGGTGCGATTTCATCGACCAGTATGCATTATTCAGTAAAGTTCTACCCTGCGAAAAGTACGGAACGAAACAGGTGAAGATCAAGCACTTACACATGGGTTATGCTCCAGATAGAGAGTGGTAAGTTTCTCCCTTGAGCCGGAAACCTTCTCAGCCATACTCTCGAGGGAGGCAATTTGGTTATCATTGAGCCATATATCTTCCAATCTAAAACCGGTCAAAAAACAAACGATTACACACTTAATTAACCGTTATATAGATGCTATGTGATTGAAGGTATAGTTCATATGCGACTATGCAAGTACCGTACCTTGTTAGTTTTTCAATATCATCGAGTGATGTTAGCTTGTTTGACGACACATCCAAGACACGGAGATTTACCAATCCTGATAGCCCTTCCATTTTCGAAATGCCGTTATGGCTCAGGTATAGTTCTTCAAGGGCCGCACATTCCTGTAATTTTCGGAGACAATGATATAGGTTCTGTCACGGGAAATAGTGGCACCAGGATAAAACATATCAAGTGCATGACACTACGACTCATACCTCAAATCCTTTCATCGATGTCAATCGGTTGCTCTGCAAACTCAATTTCTTTATGCATTTCAAGCCACATAAATTCACAGCCTTAATACGATTACGACCAAGCCACAACTCTTGCAAGTTAACTAGGGTTTCTAAGTTCTCCATTACCTGAAAGCAAGATAGTACAGAGTAATAGATAAAATGTTACGAAATATTTCATCCAACTATATTATTTGACAAGCAACATTCATAAGCTACGGGTTTATTCAAATATCGCAACAACAGGTAATCTTAAAAATGGTGACTGTGGAGAAGAATACAAACCCGTAGCTTATTGGAACCAAGTTCAAGAATTTGAAGCTCGTGAAGATGATCGATTTCTTCTATCTTGGCGATTTCATTTTTGGACACGTATAGCTCTTTAAGCGTGTTGCACAGCTTTGACAGTCCACTTGAAGAGGATATCTCATTGAAAGAAACATCGAATACAAAAAGCTTCTTGAATATACTGACATCGGGGATATTCATTAGCTTATTATCTCTGAGTATAAGCTCCTGCACATAAACACAGTTAAAACAGCCTTCACATATCCCGTCAAAAAATAAAAAGACGGAGAAGTCTATGGCTACTACACCTTGTACCCAACCATAATCACCTTAAAAACGGCACTATAACATACGTACTCACTTTCAAATACACTAGGCCAATACATGTCCCACGAGCTTTGATAAAAGGGACAATGCTTGTTGGAATTGAATCAACAAACTGCTAGACGGTATGCTAATTTTACCCTTTCCTTTAGCTCAAAGCCTCAAAACCACTTGTAAAACCATAAGAATCCGATGAGAGGCAATTCCATTACATGAGCATGTGCAACCATGTTGACATATCGTCATTCTAATTCCACTGAAACAATTACCTTATTCACATCCATAACCCAATACACATACACCAATCAGTTTAGGCATACTCTATCTATCATCGTGTATCAAGTATCATTTCCAGTCCCTATAGTTTCATTAAACATCGACTACCAAATTTGTTCGAGCATATTCTTAGCTACCAATACCATGGTGTTTACCGTTTACTTAACTTCTATAAACCCAATTCTCAACAATATCATATGGTGTATTGAACTAGCGTATATTCCTAACAGATTTGGCAACTTTGCTAAATCTAAAAAGATTCTAACCGCCAATGAATAAAAAAAAAACAAGCAATTATAAAACGACATGTATACAAAAACACCTCTAGATCAATAATCGTCAACAAAATCACATCAAACAAACGAAAAGCAAAGCAACCAAAATGAATGACGGACAGTCGGGCACGTAGTTAAACAGCATTTACACCACATACAATCATTACATAAACACCTCTAGATCAATAATCGTCAACAAAATCACATCAAACACTACAGATAAACACGAAAATCGGAGCAATCAAAATGAATGACGGACACGTTGTTAAACAGCATTTACGTACAATCATACATAAACACCTCTAGATCAGTAATCGTCAACAAAATCACGTCAAACACTACAAATAAACACGAAAATCGGAGCAATCAAAATGAATGACGGACACGTTGTTAAACAGCATTTACGTACAATCATACATAAACACCTCTAGATCAGTAATCGTCAACAAAATCACGTCAAACACTACAAATAAGCACGAAAATCTGAGCAATCAAAATGAATGACGGACACGTTGTTAAACAGCATTTACGTACAATCATACATAAACACCTCTAGATCAGTAATCGTCAACAAAATCACGTCAAACACTACAAATAAACACGAAAATCTGAGCAATCAAAATGAATGACGGACACGTTAAACAGCATTTACGTACAATCATACATAAACACCTGTAGATCAATAATCATCAACAAAATCACATCAAACACTACAAATAAGCACGAGAAGCAAAACAACCAAAATGAATGACGGACACGTAGTTAAACAGCATTTACACCACATACAATCATACATAAACACCTGTAGATCAATAATCGTCAACAAAATCACGTCAAACACTACAAAAAAGCACAGGAAAGCAAAACAACCAAAATCAAAGACGGACACGTAGTTAAACAGCATTTACACCACATACAATCATACATAAACACCTCTAGATCAATAATCGTCAACAAAATCACATCAAACACTACAGATAAACACGAAAAGGAAAGCAACCAGAATGAATAACGGACACTTTAACACGTAGTTAAACAGCATTTACACTACATACATAAAACACCTCCAAACCAATAATCGTCAACAAAATCACATCAAACGCTGCGAATTCACACGAAAAAAGTAATCAATCAATAACAACATTTACACGAATTCAAACAGCATTTACGAATCGTTAACGGAATCACATCAATAAGTAGGAGATGAAGCAACATTCATAAACACCTGCTGATCGATCAATAAGTATGAACAAAATCGCATCAAACACTACAAATTTATGAACAAGAACAAATTAAACAGCGTTTATGCATAACACAGATTCTTGTTTGTGACGGAATTATCACGAATAATCATCAAGAACATCACATCAAACACAATAAAGTTACAGCGAACAGAAATCAATAACAACATTTCTCAATAAACAGCTAATTGAACAAGATTATCAACGAAATAAGATCAAACGCAACAAATTCACGAAAAAAAATGACCTAAATCGATCGATCAATCAACAGTACCTCAAGACCGGAAAGATTATCCCAGCTCGAAAGAGGCGAAACACCGGAATCATCGAATAGATTCTGACGAAGCGAAAGCTTCTTCAACTGAGTCAAAAGACCGATTCGAGGATCCAATTTCGATAGGCGATTCGCGGTTAAGTCTAACTCAGTGAGACTCGGTGGCAGGTCGACTGAGTCAAGGTCGTGGAGTTGGTAACTCGTTAAATCGAGAGCCGTGATAACCTCCGCGGCGGCAACGGCGTCGGCGGCGTCGGCGGCGGCTTGCGGTGGTTGATCTAGGGTTTTCTCGTCGGTTTCCATGGATGTTGATTGATGATAGTTCGACGATGAGAAAATGGAGATTTCGATTGGCGACTTCGCCTTTTATTAGAAGGGCAAAATAGTCTTTTTACATCATGCTACCTTAGTCCACGTAGACCTGCCAAACGGGTCAACCGAGTCGGGTTCGGGTCAACAACTCCGGGTCGGGTCACTTTCGGGCTATAGAATTCGGGTTGACTTCAGATCATTTGGAGTTCCGATCATCTTCGGGTTTTGCAATTTTCAACTCTTTTTTTTTTTAGAGATGTCGACTCGTTTATATAATAATACTCGTTTCAGTTTCGGGTTAGTCGGAGTCAATTCGGGTACGGGTCAACTTCGGGTCTTCAGTTCGGGTGTCGGATCTGGTTCGGGTTGGCTCGTTCGGGTCAGGTCAGATTTGCCAGATCTATACTTGTGGACGTCCGACTTACGATCATTAGTTTTGTTATTGCGAAAGGAGTGTATGTAGGTCAACTAGTATATATCTCGGTTGCACTAATTTTCGGTTGTACACTAATTTCTTTTAATTTTTCTCGATCTAAAGTGAGAGAGACGATCTCTCAATAATATTATTGAAATAACGTCTCTAGAGTTTTCAGTTCCCTGGTACAGAAAATATAATGGTATTACTTAATAGTTGATGACTTAATTAATTATGTTGTTGAATCCTAATAATATTAGGTTTTTTTTAGTTAAATATTTCTAAATTAGGATATATAATTAGTTTATTATTATTATTATTACACCTAAATTGGTTTGGATTATATTGATTTTTATGTTGTAGTATAAATATAATACAACTTGATCTTATGTTATTATATTTTTCATTAACTTTATTATCAAGTTTTGTTGAGATCAAGTTGAAAAAAAAATCCCAATCGAAAAAATTTACATATTTGAACCGTTATTCATCTTCAAATTTACGAGTTTTTTTTAAAAAGAGTTTGATTATATTATACCTTTGAGTTTTTTTTAAAATGGGACGACGAAAGATTACACAAGAAGAAAAGGGTAATGATCGACGGGTGATGAGTCCGAGCTTGGCTAGATTACAAGACAAGATGATCCAAATCGTAAAGATATTTCAACGAAGTTCGTCTAAGAAGATTCGACGACATCAAAGTGATCCAACAATGCACTCTTTAAAGGTGATTCGAATTGAAAAAACGCCGTTTATAAATATTCAAGGGGAAGATCAGCAAATAACAAACTCATTGTTTTCTGAAAGCTCCGAAGAACAATGTGTTTTATTTGACCCGTGCCTGCCTCCTGTATTCGATGATCATGATTTATTATAATTAAGAAGAAATCAAGAAATTAAACACACATAGCTCCTAGATCGAGTCCTAGCTTAGTTTTATTTTCGATTCCCGTGTTTCAAGATACAATAAATTAGGGTTAATTACATGTTTAATTATATAATTATATACATTTTTTTTTTCGATTCCTGTGTTTCAAGATACGATAAATTAGGGTTAATTACATGTTTAATTATATAATTATATACATTTTTTTAATTAATTTGGTAATTAGTTAATTACGTATAATTAATTAATTTGGTAATTAGTTAATTACGTATAATTAATTAATTTAAATACAATAATTAATTCTTAAAATTGTTATGTTGAAACTCTTACTACGAACTCGGTTTTGCTGAAGACAGGTTGTTCTGAAAATCTTTAATTTCTTTATTTCGATGGGGACTTAATTAAAACTTGATACGTGTAATATATGGGGAATTAATTTCTTATTTTCGACCAATAATATATATACAGAGTATCTGTCGATATGTCATGAACTCGTGACTTATCAAATAAAGATAAATTCTTAATTTAGGTATTGTGATTTTGTGTTGTAACTTGTATACGGAGTATATGAAAAAGTGTTATTATTTTTACGAATTTTGAATAGCAAAAGACGATAATCTTAACCAGTTTTTTTTTTTTTTTCTGAGTTTAGGGTAGCGAGAACAACCCTTTAGTACTGGCTAAATTTCCCCGTCTAATTGCCGTGTATGTGGTGATACTTGACTTATCACGTACAAATGAAGTTAGGTCATGCTCTTTTTGACTGAAAAGAGGTTGAGATGAGTTTGACTGATAGAAGCTGAGCTTGACGGATCGAAGACGATTTGTATTAAATTTCGTTTATCCCTTGGCCGCCTACAAAGGCAACATTTAATTTATACATAGAACATTAATGTTGTGATTGTAATGTCTAACGTACCACACACGACGTATAATATTCACGTATCAAGTACGTAATTCAACAATATAAATTACTACTGAGTATTATTATACTTTATGTCACAAACGTACTCATGTCATAATCTAATTAATTAGCGTAAATAAATAAATTAGTTTATGTAGCGCAAACAGATATATTATTAATCGATGTTTTAGTCACAGAAAATAATTTTTGTGATTCGAAACAAATAATTAACATAAAAGTTGTCTTTAAAGATCGAGTTCTCTTTTAAATCATGTTTTAAATTGTTATTACAAATTAATCATTACAAAGTAATCTTTCCATCTCGATTTTTTTTTTACTTTCATATTATTATTTGTGAAAAATATTTTAATGACCAAAATGGAAAGAGTACGATAACTCATGCATTATTGTGTACACATATATACAAACCCTAAACCCTAAACCCTAAACCCTAAACCCTAAATATTATAGTGTCTCCAGATTTTGGAACGTAAATATTTTTAATTACACATTATGTCGAAAAAAACTGTGGAAAATTTAAATAGCCTTAATATATCAAGATTATTATTTTTCAAAATTAATCCATAGACGATACTAATAACACAACAACACGGTTTTGGTAGACGAAAAAAAACAATGCTTCGAATTTTTTGGAAGCTGGACTTTTTATTCGTAATATTATTAATTAAAAAGGTTGGTAGCTAGACTTTTTATTCGTAATATTATTAATTAAAAAGGTTGGTCCTGAAAAGGTCGAGAAAGTGTTGAATTGTATACCACGTAATACAAATAATAGTCTTAATAATTAAGTACATTTACGAGGAATAATATAATATAATAATAATAATAATAATAATAATAATAATAATTTCTTACATTCATTAAGTACGTGAAGAAAACCTAATTAAAATGGCGTCAAGTTGGTGATTATGAAGTTCGATCTCCCCTCCATTATTGTTAGGGTATCGACATGGAAAAAAATTCATAATCACCAAGTTAACGTCATTTTAATTAAGTTTTCTTTCACGTACATGAAGTAAAAAATTAATTACTAGCTCCGTATTATATTACTTCTCGTAAATGTAACTAAGACTATTATTTGTATTACGAGCGATATACAATCATACAATCCAACGCTTTTTCGACCTTTTCCGGACCAACCTCTTTAATCATATTACGAATGAAAAGTCTAGCGTTCAAAAGATTCAAAGCGTTTTTTTTTTGTCTACGAAAAATTTGTTTGGCATTGCCAATAATCTTGTGTTATATATTAGCCTTTTATGGATTAATTTCGAGAATATAACGTTGATATATATATATATATATATATATATATATATATATATACGAGTAATTTTTAAATAAATAATGAAAATTGATGGTATAATATAATTGAGTAGATATTAATACTTTTAATAGTAATGATCCCATAATAAGTGATTTACTCTTTTATTTTTTAAATAACTATACTAATTTAATTTGATAGTCAAACACTCAAATCTGATGTATAAACTAATTTATCCGCCATATTATATAAATCTATTTATTTCTACCGTTTATTAGACCAATATCAAAATAAATTTTCCATACTTAACTTGAGTTTTCTAAACTTTAAAAGAAAATTATTATTATTATTATTATTATTATTATTATTATTATTATTATTATTAGTTTTTCAAATTGATTTTGAAACGGTATTTTATCATTATTATTCATTTTCTTCGTTCGCTTTTATTTTTTTATTTGTTTTATTGGGTATGACGACTTGACGATCTCAGATTCTGATTCATATTAGCCGACCCCAAATCCCAATTCTATGTATTAAAAAAAAACACTTCACTTAGACAATATCTATCAACTATATATCAAGTACGAGTAATATAAATAAAAGCAAGCTAAGCAAAAGTCCAAGCAAGCGTTCGCCCTTTCTTTTAAGAACTCCCTTTTCACTTTAAACCTATCAAAAGAAGATGTGACGTGAACCGAAAACATGACACGAACTTGATACGAAATTATAAAATTAGGTCGAAATGAACACGACTTGATATTTAATTAGGACGAGAATGAAGAGCGTACCTGAATCCATTGGAAAAGTAGGTTAAACAAGAATTAACGAATTGTATTGCCTTCTAACAGACACGCTCATCTGAAATTAGGGTTCGTTCATCTGAAATTAGGGTTCGTTCTGTCTACGTTAGTATGTTGTTTGAGACCAAAACCCTAGAGATATCAAACCCTAATAATTGCCTATATTAGCCGCCTTATTAGTAAATATGTTCATGTATCACATAAAACCTGGTGAATCTCTACAGTGTTAAGATGTAAATAAGCCCGTATTGTACCCGAATTGTTGCCTTCTAACAGACACACTCATCTGAAATTAGGGTTCGTTCATCTGAAATTAGGGTTCGTTCTGTCTACGTTAGTATGTTGTTTGAGACCAAAACCCTAGAGATATCAAACCCTAATAATTGCCTATATTAGCCGCCTTATTAGTAGATATGTTCATGTATCACATAAAACCTGGTGAATCTCTACAGTGTTAAGATGTAAATAAGCTCGTATTGTACCTGAATTGTTGCCTTCTAACAGACACGCTCATCTTAAAATAGGGTTCGTTCTGTCTACGCAATGAATCTCTACAGTGTTAAGATGTAAATAAACCCGTATTGTACCCGAATTGTTGCCTTCTAACAGACACGCTCATCTTAAACTAGGGTTCGCTCTGTCCACATAATGATGGGATAAAAAGAGTTTAGGTTAAACTAGGTTTGTTGGAATGACCAAAACCCTCACTTTATAAGGAGGGATATCAAACCCTAATAGCCTATATTAGCCACCTTAGTAGATACGATAAACCCTGATGGGTCTCTACAGTATTGTATATAACAAATCAGATATTGGACTAACTTTAATGATAGCAAACAAATACAATGAGCAGTCCGAATTATATTGTCTTGTACGTTATTTTATTATGTTAGACCGATAATTGTAAACATGTGGCACGAACAGTTGAACACGACACGACCTAATATACTGTATTATTTTTTTGAAAATATTTAGAATAAAATTTATTAATTTATGCATACTAAGCTAGTTGCATTATGCATGCATGGAAAAGTAGATTGTCAGATTTTTTTTGGTTTCTTCAATTATTATAAAGTATGGATTATATTATTTTTTTATCTCGATTATTTATTTATTTTTATATTATTTGTGAATAATATTTCATTTATTTATTTTTATATTATTTACGAGTAATATTTTTTATTAAATGTAAATAAATGATCGACGAGCAATTAATTTTTTTTCCCTTAAAAATTACTCTTGAAAATATTAAGAATATAATTTATTTACTTATTATTATTGGGTGTGATATAGCTGGATGCAACATCAAGTACATTATTTCTCTTTAGTCTTTACCCTAACTTTTTTTTAAAGGTTCTTGCCATATATGGAGTAAATGACGGATTATTTCTAATAAAAATAAAATTAACTAGAACCGTAATAATTATATATCGAATAAATATCTCCGTCAACTACAAGACTTTGTGTTTATGATTTATTATTTTCAAATAAATTAAATTAAGAGAATTTTAACTAACTAACTAAAAGTTACTTTTTTTTTGTGTTAATAATCATTTGGAATTCGAGTCAAATAAGACCTCAAAAACGATATAATTCTCCCTCACGTACGAGTTTTAACCTTGCTTCGTTTCCCTGTTGATCAAACCTGAAACCTCCGATTAGGCGATTATGTTAAAATAATTAATCTCCTACGCCTTTATCCAAGTGATTTTAACTACCTAAAAGGTAAAACTTAAAAAAAATTAACATTAGTAGAACTTTAATTAATTAACTTCTTTCAAAAAAAAAAAAAAATTAATTAACTAAAAGTTACTCCGTACTTTTTGGTCGTGTTAATCATGATCAGGAGTTCGAATCAGATCAGATAAGACCTCAAAAAAACGATATAATTCTCCCTCACGTACGAGTTTTAAACTTTACTTCGTTTCCCTATTGATCAAACTCGAAACATCCGATTAGACGATTATGTTAAAATAATTAATCTTCTACAACTTTATACTATAACCAAGTGATTTTAACTACATAAAAGCTAAAAGTTACCACTCAATAAAGATAGTCAAATCATCAAAAGATTGTGGCTCTTTTTATATTGCTATTAGTAGACAAAAGTGGCGTCGAGTTTTCAATAATGTCTATGCAATTGTCACACTTTGCACAATTGCATATAACTTCCTCCTTTTACATTTTTAATACACATACATGGACTCATCTATATATATATATATATATATATATATATATATATATATATATATAAAGCGGTAAAACTCATGAAAAGGGTCAAATTACATATAAAAAACATTCCTATAATAGAAAGGCAAACATTTCATTGGGACGGAGGGAGTACATAAATAGTAACGGTTTTTCTAACGTGTATCTACTGAGCACACGTTAATATGCTAATTACGGAATGAATCACCCTATATGCTTGTTTATTTTCAACTTCTCGAAGCATTTAGTCGATTACTACGACGCCTTTAATTAGCTTCCTCGTCTCTGGGTGCCTGGATATTATCAACCGTAAATCTTTTCTCGTTTGAACCTTCGCTCTTACCTTAACTTTAGGGTTATGCCATCCAGAGATGCTGAAAATATAAATGAAAACTTAACAACGTCCTTGAAATGATTAAATCATAGATCGAACGGTGAATCAGAAAAGTTAGGGGAAGGTTTGAAGTTCACGAGTGAGAGATAAGCGAATTGAACTTGAACATCTGACATCCGCCACAGGGTAAACCATCGTCTTTGAGTCCCTCAGGCCCCGACTGACTGATTTTACCATAGAGCAAACGATAAGTAGGTCTTGCTTGTATGTATGTCATCGTTATATGGTTCGACAGTAAAAAAAGCGATTGATGTCATCGTTTGTTATTAAATTTGATATTTTTATGCATGAAAGTCACTACGTACTTTTCACGCATATAAATTAAATTTTACGGACTTATTTAAAACCAAATTATTAATTTTCTCCTTTATTTTTCTTGTAATACTATATGGTTTGCTTTTCACAAAACTAACACCACCCATATTTAGAAAATTGTTCAAGCTTTCAAGCAATGACCTTACAACAAGGGAAAAGCTAATAGTCATCACTCATCACCTATTCATCATCATGCCTCTTGTGGAAAGTGAGGAAGAAACAAATGCTTTGGATTACTGACGATCATTTATTTATCTTTGATTAAAATATTGATCAAGAATAATATAAAAGGTTAATATAGGGTTTGAATGAATAATGTACTCCGTATTATTTTTGTTCCTAGAGTTTGAATGAATAATATATATAAAAGGTGAGCATCACGAACATACATGCTGTTGAGAACCGTGAGAACCAAGCAAAACACATCATAAAAGTGGTCGACCGACTTTGAAGGTTAGCCGGTGGAGGACAGGGGGTCTGTCCACCGGTTGTGACCTCCAGACCGGCAGACCGGTCGACATGCCCCCTATATATGCATGCTCCACCGGCCTAACCAGTTCTTAGTGTATTTTGCTTGATTCTCACGGTTCTCAACAATGAAGTGGTTCTCACAAGATTAGATCATTGTTTTAAGAGATAAATACCACGACGAGGACAATTAAGATAATTTTTCATGTATATATTGAATAACATGTTGTTTTAATACAGTGCTACTATATTATCTGCATATTCAAAAATAGTAGATTTGAACCAATATTCTCTCGGAATATGTTATTTATCAAACACATATAGTTAATATATGTTGATAGTCAATCTAGTATCTAGTATATTTATCGTTCATTTCGCTCCAAGAGATAAACATCACGAAGATTTTGTTTTAGTAATTTTTAAAAAAGATTCTACCATTAATATAATATAACAAACATTATTATTCATAAATCTCTATTAATAAAGAAATAAAAATATCAAAAAACATGATTTGATTTGATTTTAGATTGTTAATAAAGTTAATTAGGACAGCTAATGACATTGTAAAAAACATGTGAAAAGATGAAGGGAGAAGTTATATGTATAGCTTAGCTATCATCAACCCATGAAAGTTTTCAGTTCTTATTGGCCTAAAGAGATTTGGTTAAGCAAAGAATCATATATGTATATGTATGGTGAAACTTGAGTGAGAATCCTCTGTACCACTTTTGTGTCGTATTTGTGCACAATAAATAAATTGTATAAATAAAATATACAGTACATATGATAATCACTCATCTGTCTGAGAATGTAGGAAGGACACACAAAACAGGATACAAAAGTGAGACAGATGATCCTCACTATGGTGCAGTTAGAATTCTCAGTACCATATTTTGTATCGTATTTGTACGTGTACCCTTCCATACATTGTTCGATACATAATAAGGAAATTGCACAAATAAAATATACAACACATATGATAATCGTTCATCTGTTTGAGAATGTAGAAAGGGGACACAAAACGGAATACAAAAGTGGGACAGATGATCGTCAGTAGTGTGGTGAAGCTAAGTAGTGTGTATCTAGGTAATAGTGTAATACAAACTTTCTCTACTTTTCATAGTTTTTTTGAGGCTTTTTTGCTTTGAAAGACCTAACTATTGCTAGTGAAAAAATAAAGTCCACTATTTCATGTCACCAATAAAATTAAACTTCATTCATGTATTTTAATTTATATATTTAAATTAAAGAAAATAATAAATACAGTCTTTAAGTCGTTATTTAAGATATTTAAAGAGAAAATAAATTTCTAAAATATGCATTAATTGCATCGATATATATTTATTTAATTTGATACTGGATTTAATTTCTAAATTTATAGCAAATTTGGAAGATCATATTTAAAGTTTGAGCATAACTCTTGCGTTGGTATTTAATATTACTCATAAATTAAAATTAAATCAATGTAGGACAAAAGTACATATATATGAATTATATGAATAAAGTTAAATTTGTTTGGTTAGATTTTATGAATATAGTTAAGGCTCTAGTTAGGAGTGTCGAATGAATCATAAATGTTACTTACAGTTTAGTCCAGTACAGTTTAATTTTGTTCACTTCAGCTTCAATTAATTCAGTTTTGTTCAATTCAATCATTCAATCAACTTCAACCCCACTAAACTCAGTTTGTCTCGGTGAATTCAGATTTATTCATTTTAGTTCAATCAAGTTAAGTCTCACTCATTACAATTTAATCAATTAAGTTGAACTTAATTCAGCGTTTCGTTCAGTGCAGTGATTAAATCTAGTTCAACCCTACTAATAAGCTCATTTTCTGTCGGTAAATTCAACGTTATTATATTCATTTTAGTTCAATATAATTAACTTTAATTAAATTAAGTCAAATTCTAAAATTATTCAAGAATGTTTTAATTAGTTTACATATGATCTCATAACATTAAACACAAATATTATATCCCTACCAATCAACTAAATCTAGTTAAATGTATGTGTAGGAATTTAAGGTTCTATAGAGACATAGAGTAGGTGCTTATAATAACTCTTCTGACATAAATATACTCCTTCTAGGTTACAATACTAGTCTATAAATAAATAATTGACGTTTTTATCCTAATAAATGATCAATGTAGTTTAAATTCGTTACCGTCTTCTAGTATCAAAAAAGGTTCACTATTTAACCTAAAACGATTATTTTTTTTACCTCAAATTGTTAGAGTAATTAATTTTTAACACTGACATACAGTATAACGGTTGTATAATATAAATAGATGGTGTGATTCCTACGTAGGCAATATATTAAAAAAAAAACACGAAGATATTTTAACCTAATAATTAAGATTAGGTACCCTGGACAATATGTTTCCTATAATGCCTGCAACTAAATACATGTTTCCTTGTGTAATTTTTTTTTTTTTTTTTGGCAAAAATAAGGGACTAAATCCTAAATAAAATTGCTTGCATGGGAACCCTTAAAATAAAATCTAAACTATTTAATTATTTGCTATTTGATCCCTCTCTTCCTCCTTTATATACCTCACTACACAACCATCCTCATTTCGTTCATTCCAAATCAAACCTTAAGAAAAAAAAAACACTTCATTTTTCTCATATAATCCACACTTTTTTCTCCATTTAAAACTCAAATTAATTGCACATAATAATAATAATAATATAATAATTACTATTAATATTAATTAATTATTATTGTTATTATTATTATTATTATTAATTAAATGGAAACTCATGAAGGAGGAGCAAGTAATAATGCACAAATAATAACAAAAAAAGTATGGAATATTTTTCAAATAATTTATGCAATGGTTAAGAGAGGAATCTTGAAGAGCAAGTTAATTATGGATCTTAACTTGCTTATCAAGAAAGGTAATGCCTTAGCTGGTCGGGCCGTGCACGGGCTTATTATTCACCATAATGCCCTAATTTGTAAACCTAATAATAATCACCTTAGTAACAACACCAACAACAACTACTTCATTTCTCCTAAGGAGTATGAATTTAGCTGTAGCAATAGCCCAGAGTCGGGCTTGGGCCCGCTTCAAGTCATCATGGCCCACCAAAAGAAGTCTAGTTGGCTCAAGTCCAATCATAAACGGTACCGGTACAACCTCGAGGACCCTACCACTGTTGCTGCAGTGCAAAGGGTCCTCGAGATGCTCAATTCCAATGCTGCTCCTGATCAGGGAGCTGCTGTAGGGCCTGCAGCAGCCTCCCCAGCAGCACTGGGCGGGTACAGTTCCCTGCCAGGATTTGGCACTGGTAAGAGTCCGCTGGCACGCCAACTGAGGATTACTGACTCTCCTTTCCCAGTGAAAGACGGGAAAGGGGGTGACGAGGAGCAGGAGGAGGACGTCAAGGTTAATAAAGCGGCCGACGATTTTATAAAGAGGTTTTATAAGAATTTGAAGATGCAAAAATCTTTGGAGTCTCCTTGCCATATATGGGCACATTGAATGTTGTTGTTGTTGTAGTAAGTTCTTAATGCAAAATTCTATTTGATTAGCAAGTGAAGGTTGTATTCTTTTGTCATTGAACCTATCTATATAAGGCATGTAAGAATCAAAGATGTTAGAAGATCCATCTTAGTTGAATCTTCAAATTTTCAAGTTCGTGTATGTTTCATTCTCGATCATCTGTTTTTTGCCTGCAAACCACGCACAGTACACCAGGTAAATCGTTCGTGGGCGATAGACTCGAAGCGTAGAAGGCATAGTCTCAAGCCATACAACTCCCACAAGTTCGCGCTTGCAAGGACTTGAACGTAAGAGACCCTTGGATCGATGACCACAAGTTTTTACCACTAGGCAACACCCTACTGACCTCGATCATCTGTTTACTTTTACATTACCTGTAAGAAATATTTTACCTAAAGACAAACAAATTAATGATCGAATGAAATGAAGGGTACAAGTAAGAATTACAACTGAGAAATCATCTCACACTAAATAAAAATTAAATACTTCGTAACTTTTTCCCCTCATAATGCGAGAGGCCAGGTAATTTTTCAGTAACGTTATTGAGAGACCGTTTTTCTAAAGTTTTTGTTTTTTAACTTTTTTTTTTTTTTTTTTTTTTTTTTTTTTTTTTTTGCTTTAATTGTGGAGTAGTTGGTTGTTGTTGTTGTTAAGAAATGGACATGGTTGGTCCATCAAAGACAGATATTGACATACAACTTTAAATTTTCACTTTAAAATTTTGTATTATTATTATTTTTTCACTTTAAAATTCAGTTAACAATAAAGATGATATTTACTCTTTCTTTGTTTAATTTTGATTGGTATTATTTCAATGCACAAAGTTAGGTGTAAGGGTGTCCACCAAATTATGAAAAATGAAAGAGATAGAATTAATTAAGAACGTGTATATATATAATATATATATATATATATATATATATATATATATATATATATATATATATATATATATAAGGGTAATGTGTCCTAAATTTGTATTTAATTATTTAATATTTTTTTAAAATTTTGTATAAATTTAGAAATAAAATACTAAATTACGTATATATATTGATGCAATTAATAAATATATACGGAGTAATATATTAAGAATAAAATCTTTTTTTTAGTCCCTTAGATATATTTCTAAGGACTATATTAATAGAATAGTCTTAAAGCGTCTTATAACACAGAAGTTTTTATCTAAATAAACAAACAATAATATTATTTTTTCATTGATATCTAATCTTAATCAATAGGTTAGGTTAGGACATCTTCGATTCACAAAAAATAATTCACAAAATAATAATTCACGTGAGGTTAGATGTTTATTTGTCCTCGAATAAAGAAAATAAATATATGTAAGTCCAAATTGTTATAGATAAGTTCTCCAAATAAAGTAAGATAAATCATTGTCATTAATTTGTTTGTTTTTATAATATGTCACTAAGGATTAAAGATGATGTGTACTTGTGCTTTGTGCTTCATGTCGTGTATTATACTATTATCTATGCATTTGCAAAAAAAAAAAAAAAAAAAAAAAAGTGTTTTTCCCTATGGATAATTTATCAATAACTTTTATTCATGGAATGATGTTATACTAATTATTCATTAATTAATTAAGTAATTAGAAACACAATAAATAATATAAACGTCGGTCCACACGTTGCAAAACCTAATTACGAGTATATATTATTACTATACAAAATAACGTTTAAGAAAATATAATCTCGGTTTATAAACAACGAGGGAGAATCAACTAGTTATTCTTGCTAGGACAAAGCACCGAGTAAAAAGAAAGTTGTATGCAAAGCAAAGTAAGGTAACAAATACATACTACCAGTTCAGTAACAGTGTCATCGATCTTAACAATAGAAACCATAAGTTCTATAGTCATGGTCGCTCGATCTCTTCAACAGTGGAGTATGTAACAACAACTCACACTGTGGGTTACTACCGATCTTAACAATAGAATTCGATCCATAAGTTCTATGGTCACGGATCCACAAGTACGCAAGGCAAAGTAAAGTTAACAAATACCATCGGCGGTCAGGTCAGTACATGCACAGAGTAACAACATCTCATCACACTATGTACAATGTGTCCTCGATCGATCTTAACAATAGAATCCATAAGTTCTATAGGCCAGGTATGGTCATTCGATCTCTTCAACATAAACTTACTCTCATACTGTGGATCATCGATCTTATTACTACGAATGTTAATTAAGAAATATATACCAGCAGTCCAAGCACGGAGGAACAACAACTCACACTATGGGTCACCGATCTTAACAACAAAATACAAAATCCATAAGTTCTATGGTCACGGATCCACAAGTACGCAAGACAGAGTAAAGTTAACAAATACTACCGGCCACGTCAGTACAAGCATAGAGTAACAACATCTCACACTATGTACAATGTCCCGATCTTAACAATAGAATCCATAAGTTCTATAGAGCTTAGGTATAATCACTCGATCTCTTCAACAGAAACTCACTCTCGTACTACTGTAGATCATCGATCTTATTATTAGGAGTGTTATTAATTCCTTAGTGAGTTAGTCTACCAATCTATCATACACATGTACGTCGATGTACTTTGTACCTAAGGCATGCAATTCAAAAAGACAAAAGAAATTTGGTTAGCTATGAATCTATGATATCATGGCAATAAGTGAGAGCCACTTAGCTTTTGCATGTATGTTTTATATTGATAGAGGAGTTACACTAAGATACCACCATCCACTTTAATAGTAGTTGGCTTTAATAGTTGATTAAACACAAAGAGGACTCTCAATGATTTAGGACATTGTACAACACTACTTTAAAATTATTATTAATTAGTTTTTGTAATCGGTTCTAAATTAAAATATTTTGTATCTAAGTATATGAAAGAATTATGAAGGATTTGTACTTTACTGAGAGACAAAGTATAAATGGAAGTAACAATGGTATCAAACCTAATAGAAGCAGGTACGATTAACATAAAAGAGTATACAAATATAAAGATGGTACGCTTGTTATAATAACATGTACAAAACAAAGTTGTCATTTAAGGGTACGAATATGACATAGAGTGGTACTGAAGGATGGTTTCTCAATAAGTTATTGAGAGACCGTCTCTTCCAAGATTTTGTGCAAATTAAATTGGTATTAGGTCTTAAACTTGGTAATTTCAAAATCACGTGTTTCCGGCTTGTCTTGCCTTTTCTCCTCGGTTTGAGGAGGATGTTGTGTTTTGGTGTGTGCTGATTTTTAGGTTCCCAATGCATGTGGGTTTCGGGTGTCAATTGATTCTGTTGTGGAGTTCTTAATTGCGTTATGATCAGAGTGTGGTTGTCTTTGAGGTAGATTGGATCATGATGTTGTGTGGTTTGGTTGTGGTGGTGGTTTCCTTCTAATTCAATGACCTTTACTTATATGATGTTATTTTCTTTTTCCGTAATATATAATCTTCTTGCGGAGAATGTGTTATTCGTCTTTAGGTCAGGTTTCTGTTGGCCTAGCTGGTCACACTTTGGAGTTCTACTCTTTAGTGTTTATGGCTACTAATATGGGTGAGGGGTGGTCTTCATTTCCTCTCGTTGGTTGGACTCTCGATCCCTTTGGATCGGTGGTCTTTTGTTCGGCTAGTTCGATTACCAAGATGCAGGAGTTTTATCTCCATCTGGGACATGTCTTTTGACATGTTTTGTCGTTGTGGCGTAAGTGCAGCTTACAATTGTTTCTTATCCGTTCAGAGGAGTATGCTGTCTATTGGAATGATCAGCCAAGAAGACGTGAAGTGTGCTGAAGCCCATGCCCATACTATTGCTCTCTACCAACCCGTTGATATTGAGCGTTATGATCTTAGTTCTTTTAGTTCGTTATATATGT
Source organism: Agrostemma githago (assembly GCA_958450325.1). Taxonomy (NCBI): domain Eukaryota; kingdom Viridiplantae; phylum Streptophyta; class Magnoliopsida; order Caryophyllales; family Caryophyllaceae; genus Agrostemma; species Agrostemma githago. The sequence goes on along the minus strand of OY288261.1, from coordinate 1,172,738 downwards.
TTTATTATATTGACTTTCGATCCCTGAACAATAGAACTTGCGTTAGAATATCGTACGCAGCTTCCCTTCGTACCCTTCAAGATGCCATGCACCGGATCAAGAACGCGTTGCTCTTGCTCAAACCTCGTCTTTCGACACCTTAAACGTCCAAATTACAATTCCAAGGAAACGACCGTGTTTTTTGTTTTCCAACAACCGATGTCTTTTCCATACATGTATTTTTACTTGAACATGTACCTAATAAAGACAAGACATGAACATATTACGTACTAGCTAAAATCACCCATAAAACCAATAAACATTTAATTTATCAATAATACCCTTACTGATTTACTGTTAGTCTGTTACCACATTTCTTAAGGGCTCGTTTGGTTGATGCGGGAGGTGGAAATTCATGAGAAGTAGTAAAAAAATCATTGGAAGTACATTTTACTTTCTTTCCTAATTCACGAGAAGTTCTTAGAATTGTCTGGTTACCTGTGTGAACTCAATTCATAGGAACTGCAAGTTACCGAAAGGAATATAGGTAAGCAACTTCCTTACATTTACGTACGAAGTCAATTCCCGATATAGTGCGGATATTCCGTCCCATTTTGTGTCTCACTCTGTGTGCCGCACCATACACTAGATAACACATCAACTAGTTATGATATTTGTTGTATATTTTATTTAAAAAGAAAAGGTGGTAAAATTTTCTATGTAAAAGATTGAATGGATGGAAGGCAGTAGATTATTACAACAAATTAACAACCGCCACAAAATTAATACGAGTACTGTATAGGACCACGTTGAGATCGACCTAGTACCATGAACAAGGCAGAGGCATGTGGTACTATTCCGTACTAGTATATTTGTCATAAGCTTATGACATGTCAAATAATTAGGATAATACAAATTTCAATTCATGTGCCTAAAATATAAAATAATATTCATCGTAAGTAAGATCAACTGTATTAATTAATTAATTAATTAAAGCCCACGTTATTGGCATTTAGGAATTAAGATCTATTAACATGTCTCACAATCTATCGTAAGACGGTCTCACAGGAGAATTACTATTTATTTATAGTACCAAAAATAAGGTGCATGTGGTACTATTTTTTATCTTCTTTCCGTTCCAAATATTTCCTATTTGGTTAACATTTTTTACAATACTACTCTCAATTTTTACCTCTAACTACAATAATTATCACCCATTTATACGATAGTTATTTTTTTGTCATCTGTTTTTACTATATTATCCTCCCAGCCTCGCTACTACCCTTATTTTATCATTTTAATATCACTACCAAAAAAAAAACTATTTCTTCCGTTCCATTTGATTCTTTACGTTGACTTTCTGATCCATAAGAGAGTAGAATCGTTAATATAACTTCTACGGAGTAATATATTTATTCTGATCCAATCAAAGCTTTACCTGGACCAATTGTCTAATTCAGTGCGTTATAAAAATCAAAATTTCCAAGCTTTACTTAGGACTAGACCTGGCAAACAGATCGTGTCGTGTCGTGTTCGTGTTTGTGTCATTGATAAACGGGTCACGAACCCCTCAACCCAAACCCGACCCATTTAAGTTTCGTGTCGTGTTCGTGTTGACCCACTTACATAAATGGGTCATCAACCCAAACCCATTTATTTCGTGTCGGGTTCGTGTCGTGTTTTCGTGTCATGTCCAAATTTGGAAAGTATTAACATATTTATGTTAAAAATGATTAAAAATATTTACAGTAATTTAATAAACAGGTTATTCGTGTCAGTTTCGTGTTTTGGGACCTCAACCCAAACCCGACCCAATTAAATCTCGTGTCGTGTTCGTGTCGACCCACTTAGATAAATGGGTCATCAACCCTCAACCCAAACCCGTTTATTTCGTGTCGGGTTCGTGTCGTGTCAATTTTTGCCGGCTCTACTTAGGACTTACTTTTTTTCTCACAAAAAGTGGACCCATGCAAAACTTGAATTGGATGGAATAAATAATTTTTAGGGCTCGTTTGGTTCACTATGGGAAGATGAAGTTACCGGGAACTTTAATTCACGTGAATTTGTATTTCAAGGTAATTACAAAAAATATTGTTTGGTTGCCGGGAAATAACTTCATGCGGAAACTTCGTTCTACACACCAAGGGGGGCTTGGTGAGTAACTTTCCCTGTTATGGAGGAAGTGACAATTCCTGGGAAGTGACAATTCCCATGAAATGGATAACCAAACAACTCCCTGAAAATACACTTTCCGGTAATTAGATGAATAACCAAACGAGCCCTTCAAAATTTATAACTAAAGATATGGACAAAAAAAACGTGCATTAAAAGTGTGAAGACGCAAACATAAAGAATCAAATAGAACGGATGAACATGTGCCCTTAGGTGCACTACCAAACAAGTACAACCCATATGGAAGAAGGTAGCAATAAAGTTGATTGTGGTCTTAGCCTACTTGGTCTTAAGCCCATGTGGTACTATCCGAGTCGTATCACATGCCTCTGTTTACGGCAAATTCTTGTTTAAAACGTGTATATATTATATATCTGTCTTAAGTTTATGACGGGTTAAATATTTAGAATAAGACAAATTCATGTACGTGGATCGGTAGCAAAAGATTTTTGACATTTTATTTTTAGATGGGTATATTTGACCTGTTTTCGAGTCGGGTCAATGCTTGCTCGACTTGATTCGTTAAGTTGTTGAACCGACCTCGCACGAGTTGAATCAATGGCTGCTCGGCTTAACTTGTTTGAATGTCGTCGAATCGAGCTCATTATTGCTCACGAGTTGTCTAGTCGATCTAATTATCACCCCTAATCGAATATATATATATATATATATTTTTTTTTTTTTTTTTAAAACAAAAAAAAAACTTTCTATATATAGTGAAATCCAGTTTAGGTTTTAGTCATCACAATTAGTAAGAATAAAACTAACATACTATTGTGTAGTAGTGTTATAAGCACCATAATATAACATGGCAACCCTAGGTAACGGTAACGGTAACGGTAATGGTAATGGTAACGGTAACGGTAACGGTAACGGTAAAGGTAACGTGCTTATGAGTACTGAACCCGTACAAGCCGTGACCGATACGACGGATATATGCGATGCAAACTCGCCTCTCTTGGCCACGGGCAACCTACGTGTCCTACTCCCAATCTTCACACCATATGGCCGCAGAAGTGCATTCAGCGGCCATGTGGTGACAGTGAAGGCCTTTGAGGACAACAGGATTGTCGTCGAGACTGTTTTCGACAAACCTGTGATCCTCAAAGGCGACGACAGAGACAGACCGTTAGTCCTGGTGGTCGACGCTGGTGGTAGCCGTAGGCGGTCCATGGTAGGCAGTGTCCTGGCCCGAATGGCCCATAACTTGGGTTGGGCCGGGTTAATTGTGAATGGTTGTATTAGAGACATTGATGAAATCAATGCCATTGACATTGGGGTACGGGCCCTGGGGCCCGTACCTGTACGGTCCACCAAGAAAGGAGGTGGTGAAAAACACGTGACAGTCGAAGTTGGCGGGGTTTTGATTAGGAATGGCGATTGGTTGTGTGCCGATAATAGTGGGATTGTGGTTTCGAGTTGTGAATTGTCCGGGTTAGGCCCGGTCTATCAACCAGTCTTAAATGAGAACGATAGGTGTTATGTATACACCATGGCGGACTACACTAGCCCAGTCGAACCCACTCGATTGTTCAAGGCACATTTCCTTAATGACCACCACTTCCTTCCCAAGTTCCTTCCCGAATTTTTCGACAACATTCAGATAGTTCACGGCGACTCCTCCAGCGCTGGATGCGTCAAAACAATCCATTTTGCTGAAGGTTTGTACAAACGTCAACTATCTTAGTTAGTAAAGTTATGCAGTACTATTTGTTGTAGCAGTCCTAACAGTCCTAACAGATAGTACTGCATGTTTGTTATGTTGTTGTTGACCTATATATGTTTTGTTATAATGTAGGAAACCGATTCAACTACGTGAAGAATAGGGTAGACGAAGTTGATGTAAACAGCATGTGGATCAAGTACACAACCATTGACGGAGATATTCTGAACGATAACTGGGAAAGTATCGTGTACGAGGTTAAGATTAGTCCTTCGATTACGGGTAGTCACCTAAAAATGGTAGGGTACTTTAAAGCAAAGGATGATAATGAAGGTTTGATGCCAAAAGTTAAGGATGTTAAAATTGGTTATGAAGAAGTGAAGAGAATTCATAAGGTTACCCAAGAATTCCTACTATTGTACCCTCAAATCTATGCCTAAACACAAATTATTGTCTGTGACGAGAATATCTGTCATAAATATGTGACGGGTCGAATAATATTCACTTGGAAAGATAAAAGACAAACCCATGTGCTACTTTCAAGCCTGATATTTTCTATCTAAATTTTATTATTCGATCTGTCGTCGATTTCTGATAGACATATCCGTCAATCTAAGTCTTCCATCCTCATTTTAATTATTATTTTTATCTCTTTTTTTTTGAGTAATTTTTTTTTAATCTCTTAATTACATTACATTACTATGTTTGTTGGCAAAAAAAAAAAATTACATTACTATGTTATTTTTATTTTTATTTTGGTGATTTCTTATGTTATTGTATCACTCATTTACATGAGGATTAATAATAAATGAATGGGATTATTACGTTATTTTACATTGATCAGTTGATCTTCCTTAATACAGAGTATCCGTCTACACGTTTGGGTGACTAATAAGAGTAATAACATGTTTATTAACATGTTTACTGACTCGTATATTTTTGTATCTCAAAAAATGAACGTGTGTGGTTCAAAAACAAATAACAATGTAACTCGAGGAAGATTATAAATAGAACGGGTTAGACTAATAATTTGCACACGAGAACAACGAGAACTTTAGTAAATGGATGTTGTCGCGATAATTTTATTGTCAGATCTCTCTCACTTCCAAATAAACCTGATAAAACTGACCCAATCCAAATAACCCAAACCGAATCCGATGGACACCCAATTTAACCCAAAACTAACCTTAATGATATTGCAGACACGAGTCAATAACCTAATAAAAAGTTTTTTTTAAAAAAAAAAAAAAGAATCCAAAATCACCCGACCCAAAATAATCGCTTTCTGACCCAAAAGTAACTGACCCGTACTTTACCCAACCCGATTAGACCTTGCAAAACGGGTTGGCGGGTCGGGCTACTTTCGGGTTATTAAGATAGGTTTGATTTTGGGCCGGGCCAGGTCATTCGGGTTCAGGTCATTTTCGGGTTTGCGGTTTTCATTTTTTTTTTTAGGGATATCGACTCATTTCTATGCTAATATCCGGGTCAATTTTGGATCAAACCGAGTCATTTCAGGTTACGGATCAAACTCGGGTCTTCTGTTCGGATGTAGGGTCGGATTCAAGTCGACTTATTCGGGTCGGGTCAGTTTTGACGGGTCTAGACCCGGTTGACCAATTTGGCCGGTCTATTCCCAAATCACTAAATCAGTTACTCCGGCTTTCAGTCACTACCGCGTCTTGTTGATCAATCAATCAAAATTCTTAAAACCCTAAATATATCAAATTCCCCCAAATTAAAATCAATTTCGTCAATTCACTCAAGCTAGGGTTCTTGAATCTGATTCCCGATACCTCAATTTCGTTCGATTTCATCATTACACAATGGGCGCCAGTCGGAAATTGCAAGGAGAAATTGATCGAGTTCTGAAGAAAGTTCAAGAAGGCGTCGATGTTTTCGACAGCATCTGGAACAAGGTTTTCTATACAATTCTTCTTACTTTTCTCTTAATTTCAGTAGCAATCTCGTAAGCTGTTCAACAATGGAGGTTTACGGTTTACGGTTTAGGGTTTACGGTTTACGATTGAAGTGGTAGATAGGGTATGTGAATTTTGTGCGAGGTTTTTGATTGTAGGTTTACGATACCGATAATGCGAATCAAAAGGAGAAGTTTGAGGCTGATCTTAAGAAGGAAATCAAAAAGCTGCAGCGATATCGTGATCAAATCAAGACATGGATACAATCCAGTGAGATTAAGGATAAAAAGGTACCTCTCCAGTCTCCTCCGACCTCAGTGTAGTTTATAGCTATGTTACTCGGTCTCGTTTTGAAGTATCTGATACGGTGAATGCGTATCCAAGTGTGGGATTCCGCTGTTTTTACGAAATTTTGGTATATTTTGGTTTAAAATGACGAGTCCAAGTGTGATGCCTATGTCCGAGTGGAGTGTCAAGCGTCTGACATGGGTACGTGAGGGAAATAGAAGAAGAATTGTGAATCGTGCTTATCATTGCCGATTTATTCAGTTTGTTTTAGTGCTTAGTATACAGTCTAATAGGTAGCTCCCTGTGACCTCAGTGTAGTTCATAGCTATGTTACTCCGTCTCGTTTTGAAGTATCTGATACGGTGAGTGTGTATCCAAGTGTCAGATTCCGCTGTTTTTACAAAATTTCGGTATATTTTGGTTTAAAATGAAGTGTACAAGTGTCATGCCTATGTCCGAGTGGAGTGTCAAGTGTCGGACACAGGTACGTGAGGGAATTAGAAGAAGAATTGTGAATCGTGCTTATCATTGTCGATTTGACACAGGTAGCTCCCTGTGACCTCAGTGTAGTTCATAGCTATGTTAGTATGTTGCTCGAATTTGTTTCGAAGTATTTGACACAAGTGCGTATCCAAGTGTCAGACTCGGCTATTTTTAGTGTTGTACCTATGTCCGAGTGGAAGTGTGAAGTGTGGGACACGGATATGCGAGGTTATTAGAAGAGTCAAGGAGTAACATAGGTGGTTATAAGAAGAATTGTTAATGGCGCTTATCATTGTCAATTTATTTAGTTTGTTTTAAACCTTTGTATACAGTCTAGAAGGTAGCTCCTTGTGACCTCATTGTAATTACTGTGTTATTTCAAAAAATAACTTGTGCGATTGTATCTTATAAACTGTGTTACTGTCCTTGGACTCACAGACTCAAATGTTTAGGACTCACCTGATCCCAGCTCTACACACACTCTGAGATGTCATCATCTTGAGTTTGCTTATGTAAAGTAAAGTCAATGTTGGCAATTGACAACGTGATATTTGACGTAGGTTAGTGCATCTTATGAGCAGGCCCTGATGGATTCCCGCAAGCTTATAGAGCGTGAAATGGAAAGATTTAAGATCTGCGAGAAAGAGACCAAGACAAAAGCATTTTCTAAGGAAGGCCTTGGTCAGCAGCCGAAAACTGTAAGGAATAAATTTCGTATTCTTCTAATCTCCAGCTTATATTTTATCTTTCTATTCTTGTATTTTGAGTCTTGATTAGTGGTTTGTGCTTTCTTTATGGTCTGTTCGGAGTAGGTTTTCCCTCACGGCCTCACAGGCTGATGTATAAGTTGCTGCTTATTTCTTCGTGTTATTTACATGTTGTCTTATGCTTTTGATAGGATCCGAAGGAAAAAGCAAAATCAGAAACAAGAGATTGGATAAACAATGTGGTATGGGCCTACTTTTTTATGCCTTTCATTTCCTCTTTTATAATTTTATCGTTTTCTGTAAACTTTTTGAGATATCGAAGGTCCGTGTGCTGTGAATATGATATATAAGTTGTTTCGTCTGTATTCTATAAATTTGATATATAAGTCGTTTTGTCTGTTCTCTGTAAATTGATTTCTTTCAAGGTGGGAGAGTTGACATCACAAATTGATAGTTTTGAAGCTGAGATGGAAGGTCTATCTGTTAAGAAAGGAAAGACAAGGCCTCCTAGATTGGTAAGAAAGAATGTATTATATGTAATTTCTTAAATATTTCTTCTGTGCTGATATAACAATGGCAGTTGAATCTTGCTTATGGCTAATTTAGTGGTAGGATCTCACACTGAATAAAATATCCGTGCAGACGCACCTGGAGGTTTCTATTGCTCGTCACAAGGCTCATGTAATGAAGTTAGAATTAATATTGAGATTATTGGAAAATGAAGAGCTGAGTCCTGAGCAGGTTAATGATGTGAAGGACTTCTTGGAGGACTATGTGGAGCGCAATCAGGTACTAATTTTTAGGAGTATGATGATAATTATCAACTTGAAGCAACATATATATATTTTTAGGGCTTCATGTTGCAGACTTATAGTTTAGTGTTTATTGTTTATATGTCTAGCATGTTAAGTGCCTGCAAAAGTCAATGTTTTTAGAACCATTCTTTCTGTTTTGCTCTACACAGGAGGATTTTGATGATTTTAATGATGTTGATGAGCTCTACATCACTTTACCACTAGATAAAGTTGAGGCTCTTGAAGATCTTGTGTCAATAAGTCAACCTGGAAATGTTAAGGTGTGTGATACTTTTCTGTCTTCAATTCACAATATGACGTGCCAAAAAGTTTTTTTCTGATTTTTTACAATCTATTTATTTTTTGCTTCTTTCTTTCGCTTTCTTCTTGCCTGAACATGGTAAATTCTACATTCATTCCTGGCTGGTAGCAGTGTTGGTGAATGTATTATAACTGATTAATGATGTTATATCTTCTCATCGTCTAGATGGCAATTCCTGTCCACAGAATTCAACAGGGTTCTTGTTATCCCTTGTTGCAATAATTGTAATGATATTTTTTTTTTAGTTTTGATGACATCGTCTTCATCAAAATTCTTATATGTAAATCTGCTCTTTTATCTATTGAATGTGACTGTATGAGCACTTAGCTAGATAAAAGGTTAAAGTTGTGCGTATATTTAGTTTCCCTTGGAATAGAATTTCAGAATGATGATGGCGTGGATTATGTCGTTTTTTCATATCTTAGTGGCACTGGCCTCACATATCTTCTCTTTAACCTCTAGAGGAATAGAAATTGAGAAGATCTTTTTCTTCCAAGTTTAAGTTGAAGGTTGGCAGTGATCAGTCGAGTGGTTTAGTCAGGAACTTAAGCTTGAGTGATAGTGATATGCTTCTAATGGATTTAGAGATGTAGTTGCTCTTCATTATGCAAAATCGTTGCTAGTGCTGTTATGCGTCGATATTGTTAGTCTGTTATTTTTCTATAGATATGTAGTTGTTTTAGGAAGATTTTGTTATATAAAAATGCATCTTGTTGTTGGCTTGTTGCATGTTGACAGGCTGCTGCTGCTACCAGCTCAGTTTTAAGTTTAAAGACCTCTTTAGGCACAACGTCTTCACAGTCACTGGTATGCATGCTATAAAACTAGCTCATCACCTTATGGTACAACCCTTATGTTACTTCTTTTAGGTACTGCCATTATGTTTTTTCTTGTTGCATAATGGATTGTCATAAAACACTAATACGAGTATTTCAGCCGCACTAATCGATACTTGGAAAGGTTGCCAGATGTTTTGTAAATCTTACATTTTCAGTTTGATTGAGTTAATATGGTTATGTTTTTCCCAACATTTTCTTTGAAAATACTTTGTGCCATTTGGATCAATTTTTTGATGTTCAATTTTGCTTTTATTACTTTTTTTTTTTGGTATTTTCTCATTTGTGCTTTAGCAGCCCTATCAATCTTCCTGAGGTTTTTGTATTTATTTTTGTTTGATTGGAATTATTTCTGTAGCCCGCAGTTTCATCTTCTCTACCAAGTGTTTCGATCCAAGAGCAAGAAGAAACGACTTCTCAGGAGACTATCTCTGATACCGTCCCAAGAACCCCACCTTCCAAGATTGGCACATTCAGCTCTTCTGCTCCACAGAATACACCAGGGAACTACACGGCGATGGCCACTTCTCCTGGTCATCTGTCAGCCATGCCAAGCTCTACAGCTGCCGTTTCTGGCTCATTATCTTCTCGAAGCATTTCAGAAAGTGGAACTGTTACTGTGCCTACATCCCCTCCAAATCCCTCAAATTCGACGAAGGAAGAGGAGAGTTACCCTGCACAAAAGTCTTCACCTGCTTTTACAGATGCTACAACACTTAACAGGGGTGTTGGTAGAGGTAACATATCTGGACAACAAGCCGCTAACATCCCTCTGACTGCTGTGAGCACAATTCCTAGTACTGGCATGACACTTGGCGCAGTTCCTCTGTCATCAGATATAGCTAAGAGAAATATCGTAGGTTCAGATGAAAGGCTTGGAAGTAGTGGTATGGCGCAGCCTCTGACCCCTTCATTAAGTAATAGGATGATCTTTCCACAGCATAGTATGCCAATCGACAGCTCAGGATTGGCTGATTTTGGTAATATTGCTGATGCTGCAGCTGCTGCTGGAAGAACATTTCCTTCTCCTGTTCCTGGGGTTCAATGGAGGCCTGGAAGTCAATTTCAGAGTCAAAGTGAAGTGGTATGTCCTTATTTTGATTGAATGCATTTTTTTCCTACCTGACGTTAGAAATGATTATGAATGGATTACCCTCTTGTCATCCAAATATGGACCTGTGATTTATTTCCATTACCCCTGCCCTAATTTTCCCCTCACCCAAAATGTGACTGCTGTTTCGTAAGAAGGGACCTTGACAATTATTTTTTTGGTTTTGCTCTTGCCGGTGGACAAAGTTGAAATAATGTGCATCCATAGCCAATTGTGAGCTTTTGTTGAATTATACGACGGTTCTGTTCCACCACTGCAGTATGCTGCAAATTCTGTGCTGCTCTTTCCACCCATCTATATTCCCACTGTAGATTTATTTTGAAAATGTTAATTTGGCTATTGTTGTTTTGATAAATCAAACTAGAACCAATTTTACATTCTTTTCACCTATTATAGAGAAATTAGTGGTCAAAGTTGTCATCTTTCATCACCAAAGTCAAACGTGAACAATTTTAAACGAAATGGAGGTAGTGAATTTTACATGATTGCTATGTGATGTCAACAATAAGTCAATAAGTATCATTTATAGGGACAGATTCGTGGAAGAACCGAGTTTGCTCCGGATCAAAGGGAAAAGTTTCTGCAGAAGCTTCAGCAAGTGCAGCAACAAGGTCACAGCAACATTATTGGAATGGCTGGTCTTACTGGAAGTAACTCCAAGCCATTCCCTGGGCAGCAGCAAAATCCGTTATTGCAACAGGTAGAATTCAGCTTATTCTTCATTCAGTCTTTTATGGTCTTTATTTATGTGCAGAGTTTTTATTTTGAAGTTTGGCTCTCACCACTTTAGCACTTGTAGATATCCACCAACCGTTACTATTGGCTTAGTTTATTGCTTCTTGTAAATGTATCACGTTATCTGTTATTTTTTCTAATTGAGGCAATAGAGTGGTCATGAGTCTCGTGAGCCATGACATGTTGAGATTAAGCAATCATGTCAACATCTGTTGCTTAATTCTTGTGTCAATCTGTCTGATATTCTATGGTTTTCTTACAAATGACCTTGCTCGACAACTCTTTTTTATGAGCCTTGTACTCACGTTTTTACTCTGTGATGCAATCTGTTGGTGTTAAGACTGAAGTGATTTTCTATGTTTTCTATTGTTTGATACTGGACAACTCTGCATGTCTTCATTTTATGTGTTTTCGTCAACCCTTTTCCACATTTCTGTCAGATTACATTGCTGGCATGACTGTATTTATGTTTAATTTACGAAACTTGATCTTTTTCCTCCCAAGTTGGATATTAGGATAAGTTTTTTGCTTTTTAGTCGGCTGGACTAATCCCGGGTATGTTTCTTCTGTACAGCACCAATCCTTTTCTATCCATCAGCAAGGAACTTTACTTGGCGGACAAAAAGATTCAGGTTACCAATTTTTTTTAATTCTCCCACCTTTGCATCTATATTTGCAGCTATAGTATATCGCTTGCTATAGTTTATAATCATTGATGCTAAATGCGGAGTTACTTGATGGATTTCAGTGATTGAAGATCAGCAGCAACAAAGTTTGCCCGAGGATTCAGCTCTCGAAATGGCTCCTGGTTCTGGGCTTTCCAAACATATGATTAATGACGATGATCTTAAAGCTTCTTATGCGAAGGACGTCATGGTAGGTCTAAGACTTTCACTATAGTCCACTTTCTCTTCTGCAATACGTACTATTTTGGCCATACCATTTGCATTTGTAGAATCTTCGATGTTGATTGTGAGCTATTTAAAGTTTTTACTCCCTCTTCCTTGCTATGCCAGTTCCAAACGGCTTTAGACTGATAATGTGACACTTGCAATCTGGTCGATGAAATTTCCAACTTCTCATTTCTTCCATGTTTCCGTCATTGATGTGTTACTGTGTAAAAATGTTTTCTTACAGACTGCAGGTGTTTCTGGTCCACTAGTTGAACCTTCCCAACAAGCAAGAGATGTAGATCTTTCTCCAGGCCAACCGTTGCAATCCGGTCAACAATCCAGCAGTCTTGGAGTTATTGGACGGAGAAGTGTCTCAGATCTTGGTGCCATTGGCGATAGCATAAGTGGGACATCTAGCTCTGGGAGTGTGCATGATTACCAATACAATTTGCAGATGCTCGAGGCTGCATACTTCAAACTTCCTCAACCCAGAGACTCGGAACGAGCAAAGAGTTATACTCCTGTACGAGTTTTCCGCATTTTTTACCCCTTTACCGTGTTCACTGTTCACGTCTGACTTTCATGATATAACAATGTCAATTTCAATTGATAATATCTCAACAATGCAACTTTAAAACATACGGAGTACGAATTTAGATAAACAGTGTTCATACGAGAATAAATATCTTGATACATTAAAATCGTAATTGTTCTCTATTTATGACAATCCTCGTATTTCTCGTACTTCTTTGCAGAGACACCCTGCAGCAACTCCTTCAAGCTATCCTCAAGTTCAAGCACCAATAGTGAATAATCCAGCTTTTTGGGAACGAATGGGCCTCGATACACTGGGGACAGATGCTCTATTTTTTGCCTTTTACTATCAATCGGTTTGCTGCCTTTCTTTCATTTGTGTTTACTTTTTTTATGATCAATCGATATGTTGGCTGTGTTATTACCTATGTTACTCCGACACATCTACAACATGACACGTATCAGAGTATCTGATACGGCTATTTTGTGCACAATTTTCAATATTTTGGTCTAAAATGAAGTGTCGGATCCGATCGTATCCAACAAGATGCGTATCGGATACGGGATACGGCAGCTAAATGAATCATCGGACTGCTACCTAGTTGCTAAGTTTTTGACCGGTTTTCTGCAGAATACATATCAACAGTATTTGGCAGCAAAAGAGTTGAAGAAGCAGTCATGGAGATACCACCGGAAGTTCAATACGTGGTTTCAGAGGCATGAAGAACCAAATGTCACAAACGATGACTACGAAAAAGGAACCTACGTATATTTTGATTTCCATGTTTCCAACGAGGACCCAAACCAAGGATGGTACGTATCCATTGCCCTTTTGTACTTACTAAAGCATCTTTTCGTATTCTAATATTCCAAAGACACTGTTTTTCTGGTTTAGGTTATCATAGCATAAATCAATATGACTCGCTAAATTGGTTCCGCTTACTTTTGCTTTAGAGTAGCAACCGTTCGACACAATTTTCATAATGATCATCTTAAAACAGTTATTTTAAGCCCTTAGCACAAAGGTCGCATCGAGGGTAATATTATTATTATTATTATTATTATTATTATTATTATTATTATTATTATTATTATTATTATTATTATTATTATTATTATTATTATTATTATTATTGTTATTATTATTATTATTATTATTATTATTATTATTATTATTATTCTTATTATTGTTATTGTTACTGTTATTGTTATTGTTATTGTTATTGTTATTGTTATTGTTATTGTTATTGTTATTGTTATTGTTATTGTTATTGTTATTGTTATTGTTATTGTCGAATTAATGGAAAAAAGTGTCACTTACAGAGATGTTATTATTCGAATATTCGAATATTCCGTTTTGCTCTTGGTGTAAAGCGGTAAAAGGCAATTTTTTTTGCCAGACGAGTTAAAACTCAAACTGACTACGCTCACGTTTTACAAGTCGAGTTTTCACTAATAATATACTCCAAGGAATTACTTTAAGTTACGGGTGATGTAGGTTTACGGTAAACACAAAAGGTGGGTTTTGCACTTCCGCTGTCTTCATCGTCTTGTGTTGTTGTGTGTAGGTGCCAGAGAATAAAGACGGACTTCATTTTCGAGTATAACTACCTTGAAGACGAGCTGATCGTATAAATGTACAGCATATCTCGATATTATATCTCGGTATGAGACTTAAATTTCTTAGGCTGTCATCGAATTATGTACTATGCGGTTGTGACTACCCCTCCCCCAAGACACGACCACGATAGACTTCAAAACCTTGATAATGTTCGATCACAGTTTGGTCTTTGTTGCCGTCATTTAACAGCAGGATCGGAGTGCAGTATTTTCTGATGATCGGTCTTGTAATTAGACGCAACCAGTCTGGATTCGATGTTAGATGTCTTTGTGTAACAAATTGCTATGAAGCTCGAAAACTTATGGACTTTTTCCGGTTGTTCTTTCGCTGTTTTGGTCCTCCCGTTAACCTCTTAAATGTCCCGGATCATTTGGTTTTGTAATTACGAGGGTCATTTTGTTTTTCGATCAAAATTATGTTAATTGGCCCCATATCAATCAATGTAAGACAACATAATAATCACATTCATTTATTATTAATCCTCATGTAAATAAGTGGTACAATAACATAATCATGAAATCATCAAAATAAAAATAAAAATAACATAGTTATGTATTTTAATATTTTTATTTTTTGCCAACAAACATAGTAATGTAATGTACTTCCTGTCTCATTCATTTGTTTGTCTTTTATATTAATTGCGAAGATTATTTTAATTAAAGATAAATAATTGAACGAAACTTAATTAGGCATACAATTGAGGGTCCCATAGTAGGAATTCTTGGGTAACCTTGTGAATGCTCTTCACTTCTTCATAACCAATTTTAACATCCTTTACTTTTGGCATCAAACCTTCATCATCCTTTGCTTTATAGTACCCTACCATTTTGAAGTGACTACCCGTATTCGAAGGACTAACCTTCACCTCGTACACGATACTTTCCCACTTATCGTTCAGAATATCTCCGTCAATGGTTGTGTACTTGATCCACAAATTGCTTTCATCAACTTCGTCTACCCTATTCTTCACATAGTTGAATCGGTTTCCTACATTATAACAAAACATACATATATAGGTCAACAACAACAACATAACAAATATACAGTAGTGTCTGTTACCGTATAACTTTACTAACTAAGATAGTTGACATCTATACAAACTGTACCTCGAGCAAAATGGATTGTTTTGACGCATCCAATGCTGGAGGAGTCACCGTCAACTATCTGAATGTTGTCGAAAAATTCGGGAAGGAACTTGGGAAAGAAGTGGTGGTCATAAAGGAAATGTGCCTTGAACAATCGGGTGGGTTCGACCGGGCTTGTGTAGTCCGCCATGGTGCACACATAACACCGACTGGTCTCATCTAAGACCGGTTGATAGACCGGGCCTAACCCGGACAACTCACAACTCGAAACCACAATCCCACTATTATCGGCACACAACCAATCGCCATTCCTAATCAAAACCCCGCCAATTTCGACTGTCACGTGTTTTTCACCACCTCCTTTTTTGTTGGACCGTACAGGTGCGGGCCCTAAGGCCCGTACCCCAATGTCCATGGCATTGATTTCATCAATGTCCCTAACACAACCATTCACAATTAACCCGGCCCAGCCCATGTTACGGGCCATTCGGGCCAGGAGACTGCCTACCATGGACCGCCTACGGCTACCACCACCGTCGACCACCAGGACTAACGGTCTGTCTCTGTCGTCGCCTTTGAGAATAACAGGTTTGTCGAGAACAGTGTCGGCAACAATCTTGTTGTCCTCAAAGGTTTTCACTGTCACCACATGGCCGCTGAATGAACTTTTGCGGCCATATAGTGTGAAAATTGGGTGTAGGACACATAGGTCGCCCGTGGCCAGGAGCGGCGAGTTTGCGTCGCATATATCCGGCGTATAGGTCACGGGTTGTACGGGTTCAGCACCCGTAAGCACGTTACCGTTACCGTTACCATTACCATTACCGTTACCGTTACCTAGGGTTGCCATGTTATATTATGGTGCTTATAACACTACTACAATAGTACATAAGTTTTATTCTAACTAATTGTGATGACTAAAGCCTAAGATGGATTTCACTATATATAGAAAGTTTTTTTTTTTTTTTGGTAAAAAAAAATAAAATTTATTTTAGGTACCGATATTGGAAAATACTCGTAATATTATACTGTCAGTTGTATGTACAATCACTTAAAGTTGTTGTTGAGCTTGTATGTATACTTATTAACTAAGCTCATACATTAGAATTGGCGTTATACCATCTAGTAAGTGGCGTTATACTTCATAATCTTTTGCCCCATTTTATCAGTATTTTTTATGAGTATTTTAAGGAAACGGGACAACAGATAATGAACAAAGGAAGTACAATAATGTAAAGGTTTATCACATGTAGTAATGAGTATACAATAATGTACAATAATGGAAAGGTCTTAAATGCCAATAGGGTGGGTGGGTGTTAAGCCCATCAGATGAATCTGTTTACGGCAAATTCTTGTTTAAAACAGGTATATATATCAGTCTTAAGTTCATGACAGGTTAAATATTTAGAATAAGATAAATTCATGTGCGTTTATTGTAGCAAAAGATTTTTGACATTTTATTTTTAGATGAGTATATTTGACCCGTTTTCGAGTTGGGTCAATGCTTGCTAAACTTGATTCGTTAAGTTGTCGAGCGGAGTCAATTCTTAGAGGCTGAAAGGCCATGATAGTCAGGGTAGTACATCGTTGGACCCGTCCAGTGATGTACATCTGTCGGTGGCGGATGCAGAAATTTCTTTTAAGAGGTCACTTGACCCCATTTTCCTACAAAACGATTCATTTGATAGATCTATTTGCCACTCCTTTGTAGACCTGACAAAACTGACCCGACTTGAACAAGGCAACCTGAACCCGAACTAAAGACCCGAAATTGATCTGGGCTATAGAAAACGAGTCACTATCCCTAAAAAAAAGTTGAAAATAGCAAACCCGAAAATGACCGGTACCCGGCCCCCCGAAGTCAACCCACTTTTAATAACGTGAAAGTGGTCCGACCCGAACCCGACCCGTTGACCTGTTTTGCGAGGTCTAGTCCTTGGTGAGCATGTCAACTAACCCCCAAATTCGACCCAACACTCGATTTAAAAACCCGACTTTGACCCTATTTAACCCAATACTTACCCGAATTTTTTTTAATATTTTTTTTTTTTTTTTTAGAAAACGAGATGATATCTCCAATTTTTTTTTTTTTTTTTTTTTTTAAATTAACAAAACTAAAATGATCGAATGTTTCGGACCCAAGAACAACCGACTCAAATCCGATCCGGTTGACCCGTTTTCAAATTCATCATCAAGTTCAAGTACCCACTCCATCCTATAGATTTTCTACTATCACACTCTTTTCTGTACTTCTTCAGTTCTTCAGTCTTCCATTATTTGTTTTGTCCTTTCCCCAGAAATCACATTCAAAATTTCAAAATTCCAACCTTCCTCTCCAAGTTTTTCCCATTTCAATCAAATTTGAAAATTCCCAAATTAAAATTGAAAAAATTGTCATCAATGGAATACCCAGATCTTCCAAATTCTGTAGAAAACCTAATCAATTTAATTTGCGAAGAACAAAATCAACCAAACCCTGATCTTAATGCAAGAAGACAACTTTATTCACTTGGTGAACTCATTTCACTTCAAATTCTTGATCAAATCCGACATTCTAAAATCACTAAATCTTTTTCTGGGTTTATCATGTATAAAGCTAAGGATTATTACAGAGTAATTAATAATAATAATAATAATAATAATAATAATAATAATAATAATAATAATAATAATAATAATCAATCCCCTCAAGAAATTAGCAATCTTTCTACTCAATTTTCTCGATTTTCGGCTTCTTCCAGCTCTCAAGGTTTGTTGGGTTTTTTCGATTTCAAGTTTTTATTATTCGTATTTTAATCGAAGGTAAACAAATGAACGAGAACAGAGTATAATTTGGGGTTTTTTTCATTATCTCTCCGTTTTATTCATTTTTTTATTTTATTTTTTTTACGGTTTTTAATATTCGTGTTTTAATTGAAGGTAAACAAATGAACGAGACATTCAGAGTATAATTTGGTTTTTTTTTTTTTTTTTCGATTTTAACTTAATAATCTCTCGGTTTTATTAATTTGTTTTTTTTCTTTTTACGGTTTTATTATTCGTGTTTTAATTGAAGGTAAACAAATGAACTGGGCAGAGTATAATTTGGGTTTTTTCGATTTTAATTTAATAAGTAATCTCTCTTTTTTATTCACTTTTTTTACGATTTTTATTATTCGTGTTTTAATCTAAGGTAAATAAATGAACGAGACAAAAAGAGAATAATTTGGGTTTTTTCGATTTTAAGTTAATAATCTCTCTGTTTTCTTCATTCATTCATTTGTTTTTTTTTTGCTGTTTTTATTATTCGTGTTTTATTCAAAGGTAAACGAATGAACGAGACATCGTAATTTGTTTTTTTTTTTTGTTGGTGTGCAGGAAGTAATTCTGTATCTTGTTCTGAGATTTCTTCTCATTATGGTAAGACTTTTATTCTATAATTTTAAGGGCTCGTTTGGTTCACCATGGGAAGATGAAGTTACCAGGAACTTTAATTTCACGTGAATTTGTATTTCATGGGAATTAAAAAATATTGTTTGGTTGCCATATGGGAAATGACTTCATGCGGGAAGTTCTACACACCCCCCATTGTGGAGGAAGTGGCAATTCCCGGGAAGTGGGCAACCAAACAACTCCCTGAAAATGCACTTCCTGGAACTTGTACTTCACGGTAATTGAATGAGTAACCAAACGACCCCTAAGTTACAATTATCGTCTCAATCATTTGTTTATTTTGTACGACATATTATTATCTGTGAGGTGTATTTTAATCAAAAGGTAAACAAACGATTGAGACAGTTTGAACTAACTCATGCTCGATCTTTATTTGCTTAAAAGTTGAATATATATGTAGTTGTAGATGAATTGTGTTCATGATCACTTAGAAATCTCTCATTATAGTTTCGATTTTGATCCTCGATTTGCAAAGAATTTAACTTACATTGTAATGCTAGCTAGTTAGAATTTGTTCGTCTCGCGATGAAATCTCTCATTATAGTTTCGATTTTGATGCTCAATTTGCAAAGAATTTAACCTACATTGTAGTGCTACCTAGTTAGAATTTGTTCGTCTCGTGATGAAATCTCTCATTTAAGTTTTGATTTTGATGCTCGATTTGCAAAGAATGTGAATTTACTGCGTGACTGCGTCCATTCAATCCGATTATCCCCATTATTTGTCATTCGATGATCATATATAAATGGTCGATGATTTGATGAATAATGCTCGTTGTACCCTTTTTTCGTCTATGAATTTTGTTGTTATACCTTCGTTTTTGACGATATGAATTGTTGTATAAACCCGTGTTCAAAAATGATTAATCTTTATATTCGCGTATCAATCATTTGTTTACCTTTTACATTATCTGCGAGAAATATAAATATTTTAAATGACTGAGACGAACGAAGTATGATGATAGGTATAGAAGACGGGTCATCACGGACTAGTCCCCATTTTCTCGCGTTAGAGGGGTTCGAATTTAGGCGACTCTTTCTCATCTTAACTTACATAGGAAGGTAAGCAACTAAGCACTATATATATCGGAAAACACGAATTTTTATTTAATTTATTGGAATTAATCGACTTTATTCGACCGTGTAGGAATAGGTTAGAAAATGTAGCATCGGTTGAGGATATTCGTAGTTGGCGAGCGCAAGGAGAACATCTCTCGATGGGAGCATTCGAGTCTCTTATTTGGAATCAATTAGGCCGTAAATTCGTTGGCCAAGTTGATCGACTTAAGGTTATAATTACGACTAAAAATATGATTTTTTGACGATGATGCACAGTTTGTGTTTTTTTTATTTTTTATTTTTACGGTTTCTTGATCTGTTTAGGGTTTGTTCTCGTGCAGTATCGTGATTGGGATCCTCGAAAGAGAACATACTACTATCATTGCCATGTTTACTCGGATGAAAGCTACGCTTTTAAGGTTCGTGTATTAATTTAATTAATTAATTAATCTCGAGAAATCATAATTAATTAAATTAATTAATTAATTTCGCTTGCGTTGGCTATATCCTTTTTTTTTTTTGTTATTTCGTTGTCAGGGTCCGTATCTAAACACGACAACCACTTTCCTTCAAAGAGTCGTAAAAGACGAGAATGTCTTGATCGTTACATTCGCCAATAATGAAGATGGAACATCAGTCGCGAATGGCAACTTCCGTCATATTGCACAAGAGGGAATTTTTCTCGGACCTAGATGCTATCGCTTTTTTGGTTAGTTCATACAAGCACACGAAGCTCTAATCTTTATGTTTTTAGGACGAAAATGCCCTTAGTTCGAAGGCAGCGACATCTTCGTCCTAAAAATATAATTTGCAGCAATTTTTGAACTTTTAATAGATTTTTTTAGCGGTAATTTAAAAAAAAGGGTATTTTACTCTATGTTTTTCGAACCCCTTACGTAATAATCAGCTTTTAAAGACGGAGGAAAAGCTTTGATCTTTATGTTTTTAGGACGAAAATGCCCTTGGTTAGAAGACAGGGACATCTTCGTCCTAAAAATATTGGAGTAATTTGAAGCAATTTTTGAACTTTGAATAATTTTTTTTTTAACGGTAATTTGAAAATTGGGTACGTATTTACTCTTTATTTCTTTCGAACCCCTTACGTAATAATCAGCTTTTAAAGACGGAGGAAAAGCGGAGAAGAAAAAGGATTCGACAACTAGCTCGGCCGTGAAGTGTTACTTTGTTAATATGGAGGCGTTCTCGCAGTTCTATGAACGGAAATCATATTCCGATGAAAAGATTTCTGTTCATGCGGCGAGGTGCATTTTTATGCACGCGCACACGGTGGCCAGTCTATCAGCGTATGTGGCGAGGTTTGTTTCTGTAGGGTTACAATCCTTAAATCCAATGACCTGTCTGTATAGGACAGTGGACATAACTCCTTCAGTTTTGTTTTGCAGGTTCTCGTTGATATTGTCGAAAACTATCAAGTTAGATGTCGATTTGGATGACGGTGTGCATATTGAAGATATCGACGATATCCCTTGCAAGGTAATTGACTTCAGTTATTGATTCATATTAGCCGACCCCAATGATGTAGTTGTTGTCGTTGTTGTTGTTGTATTTTGCCCTAACTTGTCGTTTGTACGAAATATTTTTTATAGAACGAAGATGGCTCGCTTGTGTATGGTGAAGACGGGAAGCTTCAAATACAGACCGATGGAACTGGTTTCATATCTTACGACTTGGCACAACGAGGCCCTAAGAGTTGCTTTAAAGGAAGTTCCTCAAATGATTCGACAAACTTTGAGGTATTATACCCTACGTTGCTCGGACTCGTCTAGAAGTATCTGTCAGACTCGGCTATTTTTATGAAAACTCGTCATTTTTTTTTTTCTTTTTTTTTTCGAATTGTGTTTTTTTTTAGAGATATCGCGATGATATTCAACTACTCGATAAGTCTCCGGAATCCAACGTGTTAAAATCTCGACAATCGGATCCCGTAAGTGCACTTTTTTTCTTTCTTTCGATCTCAACGTCGTGTTTGCGATACTTTTTCTTTGATTTGTATCGTATGATAACGTCTTCGTATGAATTTTTCGTAGCCGTTGTTGATCCAATTCCGAATGTTTTGCAATGGACGTGCGGTTAAGGGAACCGTTCTCGTAAATAAACAGCTTCCAAATAAAACGATCCAGATTCGGCCGTCTATGGTGAAAGTAAAGATCGATCCTAAACTTATCGGAGCTCCATCCGTCAACTCATTTGAAATTGTAACTACGAGGTATCCGATACACAACTATTTCTTTAATTCGTTATTCGAATCACGATTCTGACAACGCTTTTTTGAACGCTAGTAATCGCCCAAAGATGCCGCATTTTTCAAGATTCTTGATCGCGTTGCTCCATTACGGAGGCGTTCCTCGAGAATTCTTCATGGATATTCTCGAAGAAGCTATTGGTGATGCCGGAAATGTGCTATCAAACTTTCGTCGAGCTTTTCGAGGTAAAATAAAATGTTTTCACACACGACACTTCAATATTTTTTTTTGCCCAATTTCGACCAAAAACCAAATTTTTTTTCTTCCCAATTTCGACCAAAAACTGATTTTTTTTCTTCCCAATTTCGACCAAAAACTGATTTTTTTGCCCAATTTCGACCAAAAACCGATTTTTTTTGCCCAAAATAGCCGTGTGACACTTAGACATTGTGTTGAACACGAGACCTCATAGAAGAGTCTTAATCTGGTCGACATCCTTTGTGAATAATTAATTATGAATATTTTTGTTGATTTTTTTTTTGGTCGGGTCGTTTTGCTTTTGGATGTGGATGACTACTACTACAGTTGCTTTGATCCATGGAGAAATAGACGACGATTTCATGGTAGCTCGGATGCTTTTATCGGGAGTTCCATTAGACGAACCTTATATCCAATGGCGACTCCAAGTTCTAGCGAAGGTGGAGAAGAAAAGCCTCAAAGAAGGACGACTTCCGATCAAAGATAGCTTTTATCTCATGGGCACGGTTGACCCCATCGGCTGTCTCAACGAGAACGAAGTTTGCGTTATTCAGTACGTCTTCCTTACTTTTTCAATACTCGAAAATGGCTGAACTGAACTGAAAGTGAAAGTGTGTCGGTTTATGTGGCAGCGACAATGGACAAATATCGGGAGACGTGCTAGTATATAGAAATCCCGGTATCCATTTTGGTGACATTCGAGTTCTTAAAGCAACCCATCAAAAGGCGTTGGAAGATGTCGTAGGGAACTCAAAATACGCGATATTCTTTTCTACTAAAGGAACCCGATCCATGGGTGATCAAATGGCCGGCGGTGATTACGATGGCGACATGTTTTGGGTGTCGAGAAATCCCGAGCTTCTCAAGTATTTTAGACCGAGTGAACCGTGGAGATGTGGTTCTACTACTTTGTCGAACGCAGTCATTAAGGCGCCGAGTGAGTATTCAGTCGACGATCTTGAGCACGAGCTTTTTAATCTGTTCTTAGCCACCCGGTTTCAACCAAGGTAACCCTAATTCCCCAATCTGAATGACCCGTTTGCTGAATGACCCGTTTGCCAGGTGTAGTTAATCATAGACTTTCTTTTTTTAGTCCAGCGACGGGGGTGGCGGCCGATAGTTGGTTGAGCTTTATGGACCGACTTTTGACATTAGGAGATGAATGCGCGGATGAAAGAAACGAGTTGAAGAAGAAGATGGTGCGGTTAGTCGACGTGTATTACGATGCTTTAGATGCTCCGAAAAAGGGATCAAAGGTAACGTTGATAGTTCCAGATGAGAATCGAATCTCTGACCTCATGATTGAGCTAACACGTGCGTGTTTTTGTTTAGGTTGATGTTCCGAAAGAATTGGTTCCGGAAAAATACCCTCATTATATGGGACGAGGAGATTCTCGTACTTACAAGTCCACGTCGATCTTGGGAGAAATTTTTGGTCGAGCGGATGAACTCAAATTGACCGAACAATTGATCCAAGGTCGATTCCTTTTTTTTTCTTCTTCGTGTTAGGCTTTGTTCTTTTGGACTAAAGTAGGCTGAAGTCAGGGGTCGTTGCTTAACTACTCGTATTTGTTTATTTGATATAACTAGTGTGGAAAATGCCAAGTTTCGAAGAAGAAATTCCCAAAACCCGATTACAATCATGGAAAGATCATTACGAAACATACAGATTCGAGATGAAAGAGGCGTTCACTGTCGACGAAGAGTTGAAGAACGAAGTTGCTGGAGATGTCATTCATAAATACAAACAGGTTCGTTCTTCATTACTCGTACTGTCGTACATCTAGACCTGTCAAAACCTGACCCGACCCACAAACCTGACCCGTTTTTTTCGTGTGTGTAATGGTAAGATATTATATGGAGCCGATGATCTTGACAAGAGCCCTCGAATGTGGGACGAAATACGACTTGATGCACTCGCGGTGTATAACGTCACATACGACTACGCTATGAAAACAAAGAAGGCGAATTACTGTGGATTTGCATGGAAAGTTGGTGGTTCGGCTTTGTTGAAGGTGTTCGTCGATGACCAAGTTGAGAAGCCGGTTTCTTGTTTATTGTCGGTTCAAAGACGGTTAGTAGTTGACTAACATAACAAGGTGTCGAGTCGAGCTAATGAAGGCGACAATAAACGTTGGTGTCGACTGTTCGATGTATAAATAACCTGTAATAGTGTAGCTGCGTTACGTAGGTCCCAGTTTCGAATCCATCTCGTCACTTTATTGTAATGCTCTTGAAATTATTGAGTTCTCGGTATTTGATGATGTGATTAGTCGTCTTCGAAGAACGGTTTCAAGAAGAAAAAAATTGAAAAGTTACGAAGTAATTTTTTTTTTTTGGTTCATCGAAACGTGGGAAAAAAATGGCTTCGTCCAGGTTCAAACTGGAGACCTTTAGTGTGTTAGACTGACGTGATAACCAACTACACCACGAAACCATTGTTAAATAAGTTGCATTGTTATATATATATATATTTATTGTGTAATAAAAATAAAAAAAGATCCGACCTACCGGATTCAAACCAGTGACCTAAGGATTATCTGTTTGAACAACTACAGTCCTCCGCTCTACCAACTGAGCTAAGGTCGGTTCTTGTCGTATTTCTTCGTACTTTATTCAAATTAGGACCCGTACCCGACCCATGCGTCTGATATTATTAATGTAAAATGTATTTTTTTTAAATAAAAAATGTTACTTATTGTAATAAAAACGTAAAAAAAAAAAAAAAAAAAAAAACTCTGGAACATTTGAAATAATAAAATAAATGTTTGACGACTTACAAATTAATAACAACAGTTAAACGTTTATTCGACGATGGGTCTGAGCAGGGTCCTGGACCTATTATTATCGTTTATTCTTAAGTCAAGAGGAGAGACGACATAGTATATTATTGCGAGGGAATCGATGAACATTTCCAATACTTTATGTCTCCGTTACTAAACTAACTGCGACAAAAATAATTTTTTACGGAGGTTGAATTTTATGGAGCTGAAAAGAAGTTGAAAAGAATAATTGGTCTGGTCGATGTCGACGAGTTTGTTACTACATACCTCATTCAATAATACTATTACGAGTCGTCTGGTTGATCAACGAGTTTAAGTTTCTTACGTGAAACGTCACATTTCCTTCGTTACGCAGATGTAAATTGAAAAAAATATGAAAGTTATTACTCGGTTATATTTGAAAAAAAAAAAAAATCATAAAAATGAGTATAGAATATGATCTTTTTAACAGTTTCGTACCAGAATTTTAATTTCGTTTCTAAATAGGCGTATAAGTGTATTAACGTGTCTATAATAAACACAATACACCATGAGCTTGAAAAAACATCACATACTAATTAATACTCGTACTATATATATGGATATACGATACAGAGTAATTTTCTACGACTGTAATTCTTATTCATACAATATTATTATGTTTCCTAAACTTATTTAGTTACTATAATATGATACGATTTTCTCTATCAATATACGAAGTATTATTTTACGTGATTGTGAGATAATTATAATATAAAAATGAATTAAAAAGAGTATTTTTCGTATTTATTTTTATGGACTTTTTGACATTGACTAACCATGTTATTATTATGTTAATAATGCCTTTTTTTGCCAATTTTTAACGTGTGATGAAGACAACTATTCTTGTATTATTGTCGGTCATTTCAAGAATTACTCCCTCCGATTCTTTAGATTCGCAACGTTTACTATTTGCACAAATAATAAGGTTATGAGTGGAGATGGTGGGTCTCACAATAAAGTAAAAAGCTTACACAAACAAAAATTTACCTATTATAGAAATGTTGCAAACCTAATGAATTTACCAAATATGGAATATGTTGCGAATCTAAAGAATCGGAGGGAGTACTTAGTAACATAATAGTCAACTTATTAAAAATCGTGTTTATTTTATTTTATTGTTGACATATATAAACATTATTTTAACATAAAATTGAATAAATAAATGTATAAAAAGATATAATTAATGCTCACGAAATTTGAATACAAATCATAAATAATACTTACTCTATTCATGATTTTACCAACTAATTAAAATTGACGAATATCAAACTAATTATATCCTCGAAATAATCAATAAAATCTTTTCTAATTGAATTTCGCACGGAAATCGAGTAAATTATGCACTAAATTCGATATAACAATCATTTTTTCTTAGTGCATAAAAAAAAAAAAACTACCAAAACACAATAATATGATGCTGACTGAATTTGAAATTCAGATCATTTCTCATAACTTTACTGACTTGATGAGTAAAAAAAAATATCGTAAAAAGGAGCATGTATACAATGATCTTTTTAAACGTTTCTCGTACTAGGGTATTTCTAAATAGATACACTCCGTACTTTATACTTTTACAATTTTTAATTGGCGTATTAAAGTGTCTCCAATAAACACAATACACGACGAGAATGAAAAAATTACTAATAATATGCATGCATAGTAGTTAGTAATTATTTTATAGATAATATCTTATTTTATTTATACGATATTATCTTATTATTATATCTTGTAAATTTATTTAGATACCATAATAATACAGTATTTAGGAAATGTAATATACGGAGTATTATTTTACGTGATTGCTTGTTAGATAATTATAACATAAAAATGAATTAAAAGAGTATTTTTAGTATTTATTTTTATGAACTTTTGACATTATTGACTAACCATGTTATTATTATGTTAATAATACCTTTTTTTTTTTGTCAAGTTTTAAGGAGCGTGTGATAATAAGACAACTATTCTTGTATTATTGTCGGTCATTTCAAAAAATTATTCAGGAACATAATAGTCAACTTATTAAAAATCGTGTTTATTTTATTTTATTGTCGACATAAACATTATTTTAACATTTTTTTTAGCGAAACATTATTTTAACATAAAATTGAATAAATAAATAAATGTATAAAAAGAGAAAACAATTGATGCTGACGAAATTTGAATACAAATCATAAATAATATATATAACTCTATTCTTGATTTTACCAACTAAATTGACGAATATGAAACTAATTAACTATATCCTCGAAATAATCAATAAAATCTTTTCTAATTGAATTTTGCACGGAAATCGAGTAAATTATGCACTAAATTTGATACAACAATCATTTTTTCTTAGTGCATAAAAAAAAACTACCAAATTCAATAATATGATGCTGACTGAATTTGAAATTCGGATCATTTCTCATAACTTTACTGACTTGATGAGTACACGACGACAAAGAGGGCACGAATAACTCGACGAAGAAAGCCAAGTCAAAATACAATGTGGATGGTACACGTGTCCGCATGGAAGTTGCTTACCAACACCCCCTTCATACTGACGATAATTATAATTCTCTTCATGTTGTTGTTGTTGTTGTTGTTGTTGAGTGTACGTAAATCCGTCCATGCAAACGCAACAAACTGAATCACATGATACATTACTAACCGTCGGAATCCCCTCAAACACCACTTTATACGACGGTGGTGCCGGTGGTGGCCGCGGTGGTGTCTTCACCGTGGCCGCCGCGGTGGTGGTGGTTGTAAGGGAGGTTGTATTTAGGGCTTCATCTAGGTCAAATAATGAATAATCTATAGGCATGATGACGATATTATATTATATATCAGA
This sequence comes from Agrostemma githago, assembly GCA_958450325.1. Lineage (NCBI taxonomy): Eukaryota > Viridiplantae > Streptophyta > Magnoliopsida > Caryophyllales > Caryophyllaceae > Agrostemma > Agrostemma githago. Next base: position 1,145,010 of record OY288261.1, on the reverse strand, counting down.
AATATTTTAATGAAACGAGATAATCTTACTGAAACCTAGAAATTTTGTTGGTTTTTTTTTTTGAAATGTAAGAATGTATGTAATGTGTTTGTGAGAGAGGTGTTGTGGGATTTGAGGGGTATTAAATAGGGAGATATGATGGGTTACCAAACCACCTAAATGGTGGCTAAAATTATTAGGTTTCTAATAAAAAGACAATATATATTGCCTAACTAATTAATAGCTTAACAATGACACTCACCTAATTATATTATTATTAATATTAGACAAGTGGATAAGAGTCGGGTTCAGGTTAGGCTAGATTGACCCTGTAATGGGTTTGACTGAGCTAATCGTAACTTGTTAAGCCGTGATCAGGATCAGTTTGGCTTAAGCCTAGTTATGAACCGATCCAACCTAATTATTATTATAGTATTATTAATCTTGGACAAGTGGATAATGGTGATTAGGCTCGGTTTAGGCCAGGCGGACCCTGTAAGGGCCGGGGTTGGACTAAGCTAATCGTACGTAGCTTGTTCAATTCAGTCGTGACCCCATAAAGGGATCAGGCTGGGCTTGGTAAGCTAGCTCAGATCAGGTTGGCTCAACCCTAGTTAAGAACCGACTCAAATGGGAGCAGGTTGGGCGGCTAACTAGTTAAAAACTGAGTAATATTTAACTTGTTATATTAATAAAACGGATTTTTTCATCGCGAGCAATATTTGAACGATGAAAGAGGTTATTTTATTTTGTCGGTATGATGAGTTGATTGATGATAACTTTAGAAGCTACGTAGTAGTAGTAGTAAGTGGAATATATTGCAAATGCCTTGATGGTTCCACGTACTTTTTGCTTTTAATAATTCGACCTAAATTCTCGTCTAACACACACACACACACATATATATATATATATATATATATATATATATATATATATATATATATATATATATATATATATATATTCATATTAAACTTATAATAGATCAAATACTTAGGATAAATATAAATCCCGTGTTCCTAAATTGTAGTAATATGTTTATTTAAGTATAATAGTGAGGATATATTATATATTTGACACGTTTTATTGTTAAGATGGATATGAACCGTTAATTGTGAAGTTGTCACATGAGCTTCTGGAACATAAATATCAACCACCTATGAGAATGTTGTTTTGCACATAGTGACAAGTCTTTGTCACCTTGAGCTTCTAGAACAAAATAATTGTGAGATTTATTGTTTTTGAGTCGATTTTAATCGTTGTACAGATGTTAGTTAGTTTAGTTGATTTGATATATAAAGTTATGAAAGATTGTATTTATGATTGAAGTTCGAACTTTTTATCTGTAATTCGTCTTTAATTTATATATAGCGAACAAAAATTGATTATGGTGTTGCTTAGTGGATTAAGATACTTGAATAATTATGTTGGTTTAGAAATGTATTAGTGTGATGGTCTTTTTTTTTTCCAACAACGAAGAGCGTACTTAGCTGCATTACAGATCAGTAGGAAGAGGATTAGATCGAATCTGAAACCTATTGTTCAGAGTACTTTCGTCTTAACCATTAGATTAACACATTTACGGCGTAATATACTTGTGGGATTGGAGCTTATTAAATAGAGATGTATGAATGTATGATGGGTTACCAAACCACCTAAACTATAGGAATTGCCTAATTAATCACTATTCGTACTTACTCCGTACTAGATTAAGAACGACACTCGTCACCTAATTATTAATTAATCTGGAAAAGTTGACATGATCGGGCTCAGTGCAGGCCAGGCTGACCCTGTAAGGGTCAGGGTTGGGCTACCTTTGCCCGTGATCGACCCACATAAGGCAGAGGATCGAGGCTGGGCTATGTAGCCATGTAAGGTACACAAATAACAAACGTGTTACGTATTTAATTATCCCGTTATAATAATACAACAGATAATTTATTATAAGATAATTTAACTGTATATATATACAAATTCATGTTCGTGACAGAGATATCAGTTAGGTTTTTGTAAGGATAAGCACACTTGCACATAGTGATTGTCACATGTACATAAATGAGCTTCTAGAACAAAACTATAGTGCTTATTGATTGTCATGTACTCCACGTTTATGATACCTTAAACAATAAATCTTAGGATTTGATTGATGGGTTTAATAAAATAATTAATTAATTAACCATAAAAAGATCGAGTTATAAAGTAAATTATTCAGTTGATAAAAAATAGATATCAGGTTCGAACAAGGAGATTAATCGAGTCATGCATACAGATGTCATTGGTAACACGTTAATTTAATGCCGTCGAGTTGATGAAGGGGGCCAATGATAAATTGATAATCAACAAAAGTTCGCTTTTAATGAATAAAAAATCACTCCAACGAATAAAAGAGTAAATAAATAAAAAATAGACGACAAAAGTAATGACAATATAATTTTTCATCTTCGAAAAATAAAATAAAATTCAGTTCTTCGTTTGTATACACTCTAGTCAAACCATCTTTGGGTCAACGACGATGACCACGACACGACAAAGTGGACAAGTGTTACAAATCGAGAGCCACGTGGCCAAACATTGAGCATGGTACACGTGGCCACAACGGATTTGTCGACCGCCATTATTTGGCATCTCGAAGTATTCAGTGCACACTGAACATACTACGTCGTTTGATGTAACAATAACTTCCGGGAATACCACCAATGTTTCGGCCTCAATATTAGTCGATTGCGTGACAATAACACTACTAGAACTTGATAACATCGGCATAGAAAACGCTTCATCCAAATCAAAAACCCCATCAAATGAATACGAGAAATTCGTCATTTCGATATATATTTTTTTGAGATCAATTTTATTATTATTTTTTTTTTAAAAATTCAATATTAAAAATTGTATGACTATGAGTTTTACATAGAAAATTTGTGTTGGATTATCATCTATTTATAGGGTGTATCCTTAACTCTCAAATTAAAGTCACAAATCACATGTGAAAGTATACTTCTTCTATGTATTTCCAAACAACCACCACATGTAATTAAAGGCACTTAATTATTGTAGAGAATGTGGTTTTATTGTCAAGTTGCATTATAATTTATAATTAAGCCATAAAGGGATAAAAAGTGAAGATTAATGATGAGAAATAATAGTGCAATTTGACAAATTAATCTTTATTATTTTTTTTCAGTTCGATGAAACGTGCATTTAATCACATTATAATATAGGGAAGGAGAATTCGAATCTGAGACCTGTTATTCAAAATAACTGGTCTTAATCACTAGGTTAAAACATGTCAGATTCAAAATAATTGATCTTAATCACTAGGTTAAAACATGTCAGATACAGACTAATATTTATTCAAGGGTTCATTTGTGATAATTAATCTTTATTTATTTTTTATGTTCAACGAAACGTGCACTTACTTGCATTATAATATAAGGAATAAAGACACGAACCTGAGACATATTTTTCAAAATAATTGATCTTAATCATTAGGCTAAAACATGTACGACACAAACTGATATTTATTCAAGGTCAATAATTTGTGATATTTTGAGGTTATGCCACTTTTGACATTTGATATGAACTATAGATTAAAGGGCGGCTATATATAAAGTGTAATAAGTTCACATTATTACAATGTTTAGATAATCTATGTACCAAATAAATTAAAATAAAAACAATGTTTAAAGGAACTTTTTTTTAAGTCATGGACTTATTATAGAGAAAACAAATAAAATTATAGGATGTGTTCTAACGAGTCTTTTTTAAGCCATAAAAGTGTTAATCGAGACATGTCGAAATCAGCCGAAACATGTTCAATACTCCATTTTATATCGCGTCAGAGAATTCTAATAATCATTATTAGGCATTACGTTCTTATCGACAAGTTTTAGTAAAAAAATATTCACGTTTGAGAACAATTTTAAATCCTTTCAAAAACAACCGAAAAAGTCTCGTTTTGAAGGTAATAATCCACGTTTTTTCGGTGTTTTGGGTCTCGGAATAAAATGGGACCATATTCGCCCAGAAAATACCTCTCGCCGAATAAAATACCCCGGTGAATTATGAGAGTCATTTGGTACTCAATAGAGTCATTTTTAAGCCATAAATTGTTTATCGAAACATGTCGAAATCAGCTGAAACATGTTCAATACTCCATTTTATATCGTGTCAAAGAGTTCTAATAATCATTATTAGGCATTACGTTCCTATCGACAAGTTTTAGTAAAAAAATATTCGCGTTTGAGAACAATTTTAAATTCTTTCAAAAACAGCCGAAAAAGACCGATTTTGAAGGTTATTATCCACGTTTTTTCCATTTGGGTCCCGAAATAAAATGGGACTATATCCGCGCAGAACACACCTCTCGCCAAATAAAATACCCCGGTAAATTATGGGAGTAATTTGGTACTCAAAAGAATCTTTTTTAAGCCATAAAATTGTTTATCGAAACACGTCGAAATTAGCCGAAACCTGTTCAATACTCCATTTTATATCGCGTCAGAGAGTTGTAATAATCATTATTAGGCATTACGTTCATATCAACAAGTTATAGAAAAAAAATATTCGCGTTTGAGAACAATTTTAAATCCGTTCAAAAACTGCCGAAAACGACCGATTTTAAAGGTTAATATCCACGTTTTTTCATCCATTTGGGTCCCGAAATAAAATGGGTCCATATTCGCGCTGAACATATCTCTCGCCAAATAAAATACCTCGATGAATTATGAGAGTCATTTGGTACTCAAAAGAATCTTTTTTAAGCCATAAAATTGTTCATCGAAACACGTCGAAATTAGCCGAAACATGTTCAATACTTCATTTTATATCGCGTCAGAGAGTTGTAATAATCATTATTAGACATTATGTTCCTATCGATAAGTTTTAGTAAAAAAGTATTCGCGTTTGAGAACAATTTTAAATCCGTTCAAAAACAGCCGAAAAACACCGATTTTAAAGGTTAATATCCACGTTTTTTCATCCATTTGGGTCCCGAAATAAAATAAGACCATATTCGCGCTGAACATACCACTCGCCAAATAAAATACCTCCATGAATTATGAGAGTCATTTGGTACTCAAAAGAAATTTTTTTAAGCCATAAAATTGTTTATCGAAACACATCGAAATTAGCCGAAACATGTTCAATACTCCATTTTATATCATGTCAAAGAGTTCTAATAATCATTATTAGGCATTACGTTCCTATCGACAAGTTTTAGAAAACAAATATTCGCGTTTGAGAACAATTTTAAATCCTTTCAAAAACAGCCGAAAACGACCAATTTTGAAGGTTATTATCCACGTTTTTTCGGCCATTTGCGCCCCGAAATAAAATGGGACCATATTCGCGCCGAACATACCTCTCGTCAAATAAAATACCCCGGTGAATTATGAGAGTCATTTGGAACTCAAAAGAATCTTTTTTAAACCATAAAATTTTTTATATCGGGGCCCAAATGACCGAAAAAACGTGGATAATAACCTTCAAAATTGGACTTTTTCGGCTATTTTAGAAATGATTTAAAATTGTTCTCAAACGAAAATATTTGTTTACTAAAACTTGTCGATAGGAACATAATGCCTAATAATGATTATTACAACTCTCTGACGCGATATAAAATGGAGTACTGAACATGTTTCGGCTGATTTCGACATGTTTCGATAAACAATTTTTTGGTTTAAAAAAGACTCTATTGGGTACCAAATGACTCTCATAATTCACCGGGGTATTTTATTTGACGAGAGGTATGTTCGGCGCGAATATGGTCCCATTTTATTTCGGAGCTCAAATGGCCGAAAAAACGTGGATGAAAATCGGTCTTTTTGGACTGTTTTGGAAAGGTTTTAAAATTGTTCTCAAACATGAATATTTTTTTACTAAAACTTGTCGAAACACTTTAAATAAGTTATACAAGAATTACGAAATATATTAATCAAAATCAATCGAATACATATTCGCAAAAAGCCAACAAAATAAATCAATTCCAAAACAAAAATTTGCACAACCTTTCTATTTACTCTCTTATCAAACTTCCATCTAATAAAATTGTGTCCTCTCGAACTTCAACCAATTATTACATCGATTTTTCTAACATGTATTCACTGAATACATGTTAAAAAAAAAACGTGTATACAATTGCTCATACTTTTTCATTTTCACTCAAATCCAACTTTTGGTCAACGACCACTACACGACAAAGTGGACAATTGTTACAAATCGATAGCCACGTGGCAATACATTTAGCATGGTACACGTGTCCACATCGGATTTGTCGACCGCCATTATGTGGCGGCTCGAAGTACTCGGTGCACACCGAACATACAACATCGTTTGATGTAACAACTTCCGGAAACTCCAACGCATGTGCCCCGACATCAGTCAAATGTGTAACGAGATTATTATTATTATTATTATTATTATTATTATTATTATTATTATTATTATTAGGGTTTGGAATCATCATAGGCATTGAAAGAGCATCATCCAAATCAAAAACTCCATCATATGAATATGAGAAGTTCTCCATTATTTGAAATATATTTGTGTAAAACCGACTTCAACTCACGTTATTCGAATATATTTATAAATGTATGGATTTTTTTTTGATGTACGATCTTGATAATTCAGACAAATTATATAATTTCGGTTGAATTTCTATATAAATTTGTATTTTGTATATATGAAATTTGGGATGATATTAAGAGAAAATATACATAGGGCAATGTTTTGGTGGTCTATTTATAAGGTGTCACAATACACATGTAAAGGCATGCTTCTTGTACAAACTATATCTTAATATGTTTGGCTATTTCCAAGTAACCCCTCAAATGAAAAGGCATTATTTCAAAAGTTGTAATCTTGACGAGCGTATCCGTTATAAATTTATGACAGATTAAATATAGTATTATTTATATGAGTTAATAAAGAATTAAAGATAGTACGATGCAAATTAAATAAAATATTTATTATTCCTGATTTTGTCTTATATATATATCTAAACAATAATCAGCTGAATGATATTTAATTTATTACTATAATTTTGTGACAGATATGCTCGTTACAGTACAGATGGAGTCATGGTCCATTACATCATGCATTAAGATTCATGGAGAGTGTGCTTATCAACAAGTTGGATTATAATTAAAACAATAAAGTTACAATAAGGGAAGTTTCATTTTTATGATAAATAAATTGTAGCAATATATATACATTTATATATAAATAATGCAAACCTAATCCTTAACTTTACATGTATTTTAATTTGTATTATATCTTGGTGTATACTAGATAGATTTGTGGTTGCTTCGAAGAACTCTTTTGGTACTTTCTCGGTTATTTGTTTACTATTTAGCGTATATTATTTACAAAAAAATATTTTAAATAAAGGTAAATAAATGATTGAAACATAGAAAATATTTTGTAGGACGGCTCAAATGTATAGATGTCTTTACATATAGGAGGTATATACCGAGTATATATTATGTACTAAGTCATCTACTCGATCATCAACTAATATAATTGGTCAATTATATTATAAGGTATGATAAGGAGATATTTGAGTTCAAATCTCGTCGACATTATTTTTAAGTTGTTGTTATGACTCTCTTTGCATCGAAGAAAAAATCAACCGGCCAAAATTTCATACACAAGTAACACAACTCGGATATCTGTCTTCTAAAATTAAAATATTTAAAATGTCTTCTTATTCGACACATTTTATATTTAAAATGAATATATATATATATATATATATATATATATATTAAAACATAATAATTTGTGATAATTATGTGAGGATTTAACATAAGAATTTTGAGTGATAAAAAATGACCTTGGTGATGACGTACTTAGCTTAATCACCAATTTAAGAAGTAATATTATGTTTATTAAAATACTTTATTTTTTCTCCTATGATAAAAAATAAAATAAAATTATTCAAGGATATTTGACCAACTTGAACGTGTGTGGAGTCAATAGTCAATACCTTAACAAATCGTGTTTTATTATTTTAATAAAAATTGCGTGTTTATTTTAAAATAAATTAATATGTTGATGTTAGATACGTCACCAATTATCATAGTTACTTGTGCAAATTGTGGATTATGGTTAATATTTAATTAACCGTAATTGTAACATGCGAAAATAGTAAAAATTTGTAATTTATTGTAAAAAGTACAGTAATTATTTTAGGTTAGTTAGTTAATTAGTACCACTTTCGGATATATAGTTACCACTTTTTGTATTAAAAAGTAGCGATTATTTAACTCAAAATAGTCCATAAATAACCTAAAGTGGTAAATTTTTATCATAAATTTCTAATTTTAAGGTTTGTTGTACGATACAACGATTGTATACTATAATTTGGGTTTAATTAACTCATTACACATGCAAAGTGGTCTTGGTTATTAAGGTTTTCACCTCTTGACCAAACACCTATTATTATTATCGGACAAAATTCGTTCTTTAATCTGTGAGGTATATCTTGATCATAAAGTAATAACCTCGTTTCCTTTATTTCATTTTAATCATCTCGAGTGAGTCATCGTTCTTTTGGACTGAAATAGGCTGAACTGAATTTCAAATATTCAGTCAAAAGTGATTCTACTTGCTTCCCCGGCCAGGTCACTGCCAATTCCGCTAAATCTGCACTTCAAGTATTCAGTTTTAGCTTACTTCTGTGTACTCAACCTAAAACCACGAGTTTCTAATGCATGCCTTGATCAAAGTAATTTTAACTTCCTTTCAACTTCAATTCGTCCTTTGTTTCATCAATCAATACTATATCATTATCGGCAAACATCATGCATGCATGCATTGACCTTGTCAATTCATCCATGACTATGGCAAAAAAGAAATGACTACGCGTTAGAGTCTTGATGCACCTCAATCGTAATAAGAAAATCATCAGTCCTTCCCACTGTAGTATACGTACATTCGTACTAGCTCGCTCGTACAATCGTACATGTATTTAATAAAGTCGATCAATATACCTTTTTGACACGCCATTTTTTGCTAATGTCCGCGTCATAAAAGTTCTCTAACTCAATAAAAATCATATGCAAGTCTCTAACTCAATAAAAATCATATGCAAGTCTTTCTTTTTATCGGTATAATTATTGTTTATTATACACATAACTATGTTTTGGAGTTTGGTTCGAATTCAAGATATCTAGTTAGAGTATATATTTTATTTATTAATTGATTTAATCACTTGTGAATGTAAATATTTAATTATAGAATGTATTTTATGGTTACCACTAAGTTATTTCCTAGAACATGATTAAAGGTTGTAAATGGGATTAAGAAGATGATAAGTACTAATTACTTAATTAGCCAACTATCACTAAACAACTAGTGATCAAGTAGCTTTACTTTCCATGCAAATTCAAGATAGAGCAATAATCACTCATATTAATTACTCTTTCCGTCTCGATTATTTGTTGTCATTTAATTAAAATATTTATCACAAATAATATAAAAGGACAAGAAATTATCGAACTGGAAGGCCGAGAGTATAAAGTAATACTAGTTTAGTTAAAAGTTAGGTCACATTTTATCTTTAGATTATATATGAATTTTAATTATCGTGGAAACATGTAATACGGAATATTATTAATCGCAAAATATTCGTGATGAATAATTTCAAAAATTTTTTTAGTATAAGCCGGTTTTTCAAGAGATTTGCTTTTATTTATTTTAGCTCGTATATAATTTAGTGTATTGGAATTAAATTATTTAATTCTAGGGTTCTGTTCTGTTCGTGATTAAAAAACATTTTATTTTATCTTCATTCGTAATAAATAAATTATTTATTTATTTATTTAGTAGGAGTCGGTATCTAAAGAGATAAAATTTTATTTGTTGGCCATAAATTAGACGGAGTGTTACCTAGGCCGTATATTACACCCACAAATTTTTTTAGCTCCAACAGAGAAGATTTGATAATGTCTTTACGCGATATACTAATATCGGTCGAAAACGCCTCACATAGAAGTGTATTATTCACGTTTTTTGTAAATTCGGAGTCAAAAAAAAAATGACCAAAATTTTTACGGGGTGTTACCTAGGCCGTATATTACACCCACAAAAAATTTTAGCTCCAACAGAGAATATTTGATAATGTCTTTACGCGATATACTAATATCGGTCGAAAACGCCTCAAATAGAAGTGTATTATTCACGTTTTTTGCAAATTTGGAGTCCAAAAAAAACATGGCCATAAATTTGACGGGGTGTTACCTAGGCCGTATATTACACCCACAAAAAACTTTAGCTCCAACTGAGAACATTTGATGATGTCTTTACGCAATAAACTAATGTCGGTCGAAAACGCCTCAAATTGAAGTGTATTATTCACGTTTTTTTTGCAAATTTGGAGTCCAAAAAAAACATGGCCATAAATTTGACGGGGTGTTACCTAGGCCGTATATTACACCCACAAAAAATTTTAGCTCCAACTGAGAACATTTGATGATGTCTTTACGCGATAAACTAATGTCGGTCGAAAATGCCTCAAATTGAAATGTATTATCTACGTTTTTGCAAATTTGGAGTCCAAAAAAAATATGGCCGAAAATTTTACGGGGTGTTACCTAGGCAGTATATTACACCCACAAATTTTTTTAGCTCCAACAGAGAAGATTTCATAATGACTTTACGCGATATAATAATATCGGTCGAAAACGCCTCAAATAGAAGTGTATTATTATTCAAGGTATTTGCAAATTCGGAGTCCAAAAAAAAAATGACCATAAATTTTACGGGGTGTTACCAAGGCCGTATATTACACCCACAAAAAAGTTTAGCTCCAACAGAGAAGATTTGATAATGTTTTACGTGATATACTAATATCGGTCGAAAACGCCTCAAATAGAAGTGTATTATTCACGTTTTTTGCAAATTTGGTGTCCAAAAAAAACATGGTCATAAATTTGGCGGGGTGTTACCTAGGCAGTATATTACACCCACAAAAATTTTTTAGCTCCAACAGAGATGATTTGATAATGTTTTACGCGATATACTAATATCTGTCGAAAACGCCTCAAATAGAAGTGTATTATTCACGATTTTTTGCAAATTCGGAGACCAAAAAAAAAAATGACAAAAAATTTAACGGGGTGTTACCTAGGCCGTATATTACACCCACAAAAAAGTTTAGCTCCAACAGAGAAGATTTGATAATGTCTTTACACGATATACTAATATCGGTCGAAAACGCCTCAAATAGAAGTGTATTATTCACTTTTTTGCAAATTCGGAGTCAAAAGAAAATGACCAAAAATTCTATGGGGTGTTAACTAGGCCGTATAATTCACCCACAAAAAAATTTAGGTCCAACAGATAAGATTTGATAATGTGTTTACGCGATATACTAATATCGGTCGAAAACGCCTCAAATAGAAGTGTATTATTCACGTTTTTTGCAAATTCGGAGTCCAAAAAAAACATGGCCATAAATTTGACGGGGTGTTACCTAGGCCGTATATTACACCCACAAAAAATTTTAGCTCCAACTGAGAACATTTAATGATGTCTTTTCGCGATAAACTAATGTAGGTCGAAAACGCATCAAATTGAAGTGTATTATTCACGATTTTTGCAAATTCGGAGTCCAAAAAAAAATGACCAAAAATTTGACGGGGTGTTACCTAGGCCGTATATTACACCCACAAAAAATTTTAGCTCCAACAGAGAAGATTTGATAATGTTTTACGCGATATACTAATATCTGTCGAAAACGCCTCAAATAGAAGTGTATTATTATTCACGAATTTTTGCAAATTCGGAGTCCAAAAAAAAAATGACAAAAAATTTAACGGGGTGTTACCTAGGCCGTATATTACACCCACAAAAAAGTTTAGCTCCAACAGAGAAGATTTGATAATGTCTTTACACGATATACTAATATCGGTCGAAAACGCCTCAAATAGAAGTGTATTATTCAAGTTTTTTTGCAAATTCGGAGTCAAAAAAAAATGACCAAAAATTCTACGGGGAGTTATCTAGGCCGTATAATTCACCCACAAAAAAATTTAGGTCCAACAGATAAGATTTGATAATGTGTTTACGCGATATACTAATATCGGTCGAAAACGCCTCAAATAGAAGTGTATTATTCACGTTTTTTGCAAATTTGGTGTCCAAAAAAAACATGGCCATAAATTTTACGGGGTGTTACCTAGGCCGTATATTACACCCACAAAAAATTTTAGCTCCAACAGAGAAGATTTGATAATGTTTTACGCGATATACTAATATCGGTCGAAAACGCCTCAAATAGAAGTGTATTATTCACGGTTTTTGCAAATTCGGAGTCCAAAAAAAACATGGCCATAAATTTGACGGGGTGTTACCTAGGCCGTATATTACACCCACAAAAATTTTTAGCTCCAACTGAGAACATTTGATGATGTCTTTTCGCGATAAACTAATGTCGGTCGAAAACGCATCAAATTGAAGTGTATTATTCACGATTTTTGCAAATTCGGAGTCCAAAAAAAATGACCAAAAATTTGACGGGGTGTTACCTAGGCCGTGTATTACACCCACAAAAAATTTTAGCTCCAACAGAGAAGATTTGATAATGTTTTACGCGATATACTAATATCTGTCGAAAACGCCTCAAATAGAAGTTTATTATTCACGAATTTTTGCAAATTCGGAGTCCAAAAAAAAAATGACAAAAAATTTAACGGGGTGTTACCTAGGCCGTATATTACACCCACAAAAAAGTTTAGCTCCAACAGAGAAGATTTGATAATGTCTTTACACGATATACTAATATCGGTCGATAACGCCTCAAATAGAAGTGTATTATTCACGTTTTTTTGCAAATTTGGAGTCGAAAAAAAATGACCAAAAATTCTACGGGGAGTTATCTAGGCCGTATAATTCACCCACAAAAAAATTTAGGTCCAACAGATAAGATTTGATAATGTGTTTACGCGATAAACTAATATCGGTCGAAAACGCCTCAAATAGAAATTATTATTCACGTTTTTTGCAAATTTGGTGTCCAAAAAAAACATGGCCATAAATTTGACGGGGTGTTACCTAGGCCGTATATTACATCCACAAAAAACTTTAGCTCCAACTGAGAACATTTGATGATGTCTTTACGCGATAAACTAATGTCGGTCGAAAACGCCTCAAATAGAAGTGTATTATTCACGATTTTTGCAAATTCGGAGTCCAAAAAAAAATGACCAAAAATTTGACGGGGTGTTACCTAGGCCGTATATTACACCCACAAAAAATTTTAGCTCCAACAGAGAAGATTTGATAATGTTTTACGCGATATACTAATATCTGTCGAAAACGCCTCAAATAGAAGTGTATTATTATTCACGAATTTTTGCAAACTCGGAGTCCAAAAAAAAAATGACAAAAAATTTAACGGGGTGTTACCTAGGCCGTATATTACACCCACAAAAAATTTTAGCTCCAACCGAGAAGATTTGATAATGTCTTTACACGATATACTAATATCGGTCGAAAACGCCTCAAATAGAAGTGTATTATTCACGTTTTTTTGCAAATTCGGAGTCAAAAAAAAATGACCAAAAATTCTACGGGGAGTTATCTAGGCCGTATAATTCACCCACAAAAAAATTTAGGTCCAACAGATAAGATTTGATAATGTGTTTAAGCGATATACTAATATCGGTCGAAAACACCTCAAATAGAAGTGTATTATTCACGTTTTTTGCAAATTTGGTGTCCAAAAAAAACATGGCCATAAATTTGACGGGGTGTTACCTAGGCCGTATATTACACCCACAAAAAACTTTAGCTCCAACTGAGAACATTTGATGATGTCTTTTCGCGATAAACTAATGTCGGTCGAAAACGCATCAAAATGAAGTGTATTATTCACGATTTTTGCAAATTCGGAGTCCAAAAAAAAATGACCAAAAATTTGACGGGGTGTTACCTAGGCCGTATATTTCATCCACAAAAAACTTTAGCTCCAACTGAGAACATTTGATGATGTCTTTACGCGATAAACTAATGTCGGTCGAAAACGCCTCAAATAGAAGTGTATTATTCACGATTTTTGCAAATTCGGAGTCCAAAAAAAAATGACCAAAAATTTGACGGGGTGTTACCAAGGCCGTATATTACACCCACAAAAAGTTCTAGCTCCAACAGAGAAGATTTGATAATGTTTTACGCGATATACTAATATCGGTCGAAAACGCCTCAAATAGAAGTGTATTATTCACGTTTTTTTCAAATTTGGAGTCCAAAAAAAACATGGCCATAAATTTGACGGGGTGTTACCTAGGCCGTATATTACACCCACAAAAAAACTTTAGCTCCAACTGAGAACATTTGATGATATCTTTACGCGATAAACTAATGTCGGTCGAAAATGCCTCAACTTGAAGTGTATTATTCACGATTTTTGCAAATTCGGAATCCAAGAAAAACATGGCCATAAATTTGACGGGGTGTTACCTAGGCCGTATATTACACCCACAAAAAAGTTTAGCTCCAACAGAGAAGATTTGATAATGTCTTTACACGATATACTAATATCGGTCGAAAACGCCTCAAATAGAAGTGTATTATTCACGTTTTTTTGCAAATTCGGAGTCAAAAAAAATGACCAAAAATTCTACGGGGTGTTATCTAGGCCGTATAATTCACCCACAAAAAAATTTAGGTCCAACAGATAAGATTTGATAATGTGTTTACGCGATATACTAATATCGATCGAAAACGCCTCAAATAGAAGTGTATTATTCACGTTTTTTGCAAATTTGGTGTCCAAAAAAAATATGGCCATAAATTTTACGGGGTGTTACCTAGGCCGTATATTACACCCACAAAAAATTTTAGCTCCAACAGAGAAGATTTGATAATGTTTTACGCGATATACTAATATCTGTCGAAAACGCCTCAAATAGAAGTTTATTATTCACGAATTTTTGCAAATTCGGAGTCCAAAAAAAAAATGACAAAAAATTTAACTGGGTGTTACCTAGGCCGTATATTACACCCACAAAAAAGTTTAGCTCCAACAGAGAAGATTTGATAATGTCTTTACACGATATACTAATATCGGTCGAAAACGCCTCAAATAGAAGTATATTATTCACGTTTTTTTGCAAATTCGGAGTCGAAAAAAAATGACCAAAAATTCTACGGGGTGTTACCCATGCCGTATATTACATCCACAAAAAACTTTAGCTCCAACAGAGAAGATTTGATAATGTCTTTACACGATATACTAATATCGGTCGAAAAGGCCTCAAATAGAAGTGTATTATTCACGTTTTTTTGCAAATTCGGAGTCAAAAAAAATGACCAAAAATTCTACGGGGTGTTATCTAGGCCGTATAATTCACCCACAAGAAAATTTAGGTCCAACAGATAAGATTTGATAATGTGTTTACGCGATATACTAATATCGATCGAAAACGCCTCAAATAGAAGTGTATTATTCACGTTTTTTGCAAATTTGGTGTCCAAAAAAAATATGGCCATAAATTTTACGGGGTGTTACCTAGGCCGTATATTACACCCACAAAAAATTTTAGCTCCAACAGAGAAGATTTGATAATGTTTTACGCGATATACTAATATCGGTCGAAAACGCCTCAAATAGAAGTGTATTATTCACGGTTTTTGCAAATTCGGAGTCCAAAAAAAACATGGCCATAAATTTGACGGGGTGTTACCTAGGCCGTATATTACACCCACAAAAATTTTTAGCTCCAACTGAGAACATTTGATGATGTCTTTTCGCGATAAACTAATGTCGGTCGAAAACGCATCAAATTGAAGTGTATTATTCACGATTTTTGCAAATTCGGAGTCCAAAAAAAATGACCAAAAATTTGACGGGGTGTTACCTAGGCCGTATATTACACCCACAAAAAAAATTTTTAGCTCCAACAGAGAAGATTTGATAATGTTTTACGCGATATACTAATATCTGTCGAAAACGCCTCAAATAGAAGTGTATTATTCACGAATTTTTGCAAATTCGGAGTCCAAAAAAAAAATGACAAAAAATTTAACGGGGTGTTACCTAGGCCGTATATTACACCCACAAAAAAGTTTAGCTCCAACAGAGAAGATTTGATAATGTCTTTACACGATATACTAATATCGGTCGAAAACGCTTCAAATAGAAGTGTATTATTCACGTTTTTTTGCAAATTCGGAGTCGAAAAAAAATGACCAAAAATTCTACGGGGTGTTATCTAGGCCGTATAATTCACCCACAAAAAAATTTAGGTCCAACAGATAAGATTTGATGATGTCTTTTCGCGATAAACTAATGTCGGTCGAAAACGCATCAAATTGAAGTGTATTATTCACGATTTTTGTAAATTCGGAGTCCAAAAAAAAATGACCAAAAATTTTACGGGGTGTTACCAAGGCCGTATATTACACCCACAAAAAAGTTTAGCTCCAACAGAGAAGATTTGATAATGTCTTTACGCGATATACTAATATCGGTCGAAAACGCCTCAAATAGAAGTGTATTATTCACGTTTTTTGCAAATTCGGAGTCCAAAAAAAAATGACCAAAATTTTTACGGGGTGTTACCTAGGCCGTATATTACATCCACAAAAAACTTTAGCTCCAACTGAGAAAATTTGATGATGTCTTTACGCGATAAACTAATATCGGTCGAAAACGCCTCAAATAGAAGTGTATTATTCACGATTTTTGCAAATTCGGAGTCCAAAAAAAAATGACCAAAACTTTTACGGGGTGTTACCTAGGCCGTATATTACACCCACAAAAAAACATTAGCTCCAACTGAGAACATTTGATGATATCTTTACGCGATAAACTAATGTCGGCCGAAAATGCCTCAACTTGAAGTGTATTATTCACGATTTTTGCATATTCGGAGTCCAAAAAAACATGGCCATAAATTCGACGGGGTGTTACCTAGGCCGTATATTACACCCACTAAAAATTTTAGCTCCAACAGAGAAGATTTGATAATGTCTTTACGCGATATACTAATATCGGTCGAAAACGCCTCAAATAGAAGTGTATTATTCACGTTTTTCGCAAATTCGGAGTCCAAAAAAAAATGACCAAAATTTTTACGGGGTGTTACCTAGGCCGTATATTACATCCACAAAAAACTTTAGCTCCAACTTAGAACATTTGAAGATGTCTTTACGCGATAAACTAATTTCGGTCGAAAACGCCTCAAATAGAAGTGTATTATTCACGATTTTTGCAAATTCGGAGTCCAAAAAAAAAAGACCAAAACTTTTACGGGGTGTTACCTAGGCCGTATATTACACCCACAAAAAAACATTAGCTCCAACTGAGAACATTTGATGATATCTTTACGCGATAAACTAATGTCGGTCGAAAATGCCTCAAATTGAAGTGTATTATTCACGATTTTTGAAAATTCGGAGTCCAAAAAAACATGGCCATAAATTCGATGGGGTGTTACCTAGGCCGTATATTACACTCAAAAAAAATTTTAGCTCCAACAGAGAAGATTTGATGATGTCTTTACGCGATATACTAATATCGGTCGAAAACGCCTCAAATAGAAGTGTATTATTCACGTTTTTTGCAAATTCGGAGTCCAAAAAAATAATGACCAAAATTTTTACGGGGTGTTACCTAGGCCGTATATTACACCCACAAATTTTTTTATCTCCAACAGAGAAGATTTGAAAATGTTTTACGCGATATACACATATCGGTCGAAAACGCCTCAAATAGAAGTGTATTATTCACGATTTTTGCAAATTTGGTGTCCAAAAAAACATGGCCATAAATTTGACGGGGTGTTACCTAGGCCGTATATTACACCCACAAAAAATTTTAGCTCCAACTGAGAACATTTGATGATGTCTTTTCGCGATAAACTAATGTCGGTCGAAAACGCATCAAATTGAAGTGTATTATTCACGGTTTTTGCAAATTCGAAGTCCAAAAAAAATGACCATAAATTTGACGGAGTGTTACCTAGTCCGTATATTACACCCACAAAAAATTTTAGCTCCAACAGAGAAGATTTGATAATGTTTTACGCGATATACTAATATATGTCGAAAACGCCTCGAATAGAAGTGTATTATTCACGATTTTTTGCAAATTCGGAGTCCACAAAAAAAATGACAAAAAATTTAACGGGGTGTTACCTAGGCCGTATATTACACCCACAAAAAAGTTTAGCTCCAACAGAGAAGATTTGATAATGTCTTTACACGATATACTAATATCGGTCGAAAACGCCTCAAATAGAAGTGTATTATTCACGTTTTTTTGCAAATTTGAAGTCCAAAAAAAACATGGCTTTAAATTTGACGGGGTGTTACCTAGGCCGTATATTACACCCACAAAAAACTTTAGCTCCAACAGAGAAGATTTGATAACGTTTTACGCGATATACTAATATCGGTCGAAAACGCCTCAAATAGAAGTGTATTATTCACGTTTTTTGCAAATTTGGTGTCCAAAAAAAACATGGCCATAAATTTGACGGGGTGTTACCTAGGCCGTATATTACACCCACAAAAAACTTTAGCTCCAACAGAGAAGATTTGAAAATGTTTTACGCGATATACACATATCGGTCGAAAACGCCTCGAATAGAAGTGTATTATTCACGTTTTTTTGCAAATTCGAAGTCCAAAAAAAATGACCATAAATTTGACGGAGTGTTACCTAGTCCGTATATTACACCCACAAAAAAGTTTAGCTCCAACAGAGAAGATTTGATAATGTCTTTACGCGATATACTAATATCGGTCGAAAACGCCTCAAATAGAAGTGTATTATTCACGTTTTTTGCAAATTCGGAGTCCAAAAAAAAATGACCAAAATTTTTATGGAGTGTTACCTAGGCCGTATATTACATCCACAAAAAACTTTAGCTCCAACAGAGAAGATTTTATAATGTCTTTACGCGATAAACTAATATCGGACGAAAACGCCTCAAATAGAAGTGTATTATTCACGTTTTTTGCAAATTCGGAGTCCAAAAAAAAATGACCAATAATTTTACGGGGTGTTACCTAGGCCGTATATTACACCCACAAAAAACTTTACCTCCAAGTGAGAACATTTGATGATGACTTTACGCGATATACTAATATCGGTCGAAAACGCCTCAAATAGAAGTGTATTATTATTCACGTTTTTTTGCAAATTCGGAGTCCAAAAAAAAATGACCAAAAATTCTACGGGGTGTTAACTAGGCCGAATAATTCACCCACAAAAAATTTTAGCTCCAACAGATAAGATTTGATAATGTCGTTACGCGATATACTAATATCGGTCGCAAACACATCAAATAGAAGTGTATTATTATTCACGTTTTTTTGCAAATTCGGAGTCCAAAAAAAAAATGACCAATAATTTTACGGGATGTTACCTAGGCCGTATATTACACCCAAAAAAACTTTAGCTCCAAGTGAGAACATTTGAGAATGTCTTTACGCGATATACTAATATCGGTAAATTAAATGATTTAGTGTATTGGAATTAAATTATTTAATTCTACTATTCTGATCTGTTCGTGATAAAAAAAAACATTTTATTTTATGTTCGTTCGTGATAAATAATTTTTTTATTTTTTTAATACGAGTCGGTAATTTTTATTTATTTTAGTTGGTATTTGCATAGGGGAACAAATTAAATTAAATTAAATGATTTAATGTATTGGGATTAGATTGTTTAATTTTGATGGTAACATGAGGGTTGAAAACATGAGTATGACATATTGATATGGAGACGTGCATGGTGTAATTGGTCATGTTATCTAACTACAAGTGGGATAATAATCATCCTTTACTTTGACTTATTAATCTTTTATTAACTGATCTCGTAAATGTTTTAATTTAATGGTTAAAACGATAATTAATAAATAATATATACGACTAAGTGTGTTTCGTTGGAGGAAAAAATTGTCTCATGCGTGCGTGGCATGCGACGATGGTTAATAATTATGTTTGCTGACGCGGTCGCTATTCTATAAAGATAATTATTTTTATCTTTTATATTAATTATGAGTAATATATTTTAATTAAAATGTAAATAAATGACTGATACGTGATTTCGACAAGGGACAATAACCTTTAGCTAAGGATATGTACTTTAATAATTATGTCAATCTTTGACAATTTTTTTTGAAGAATAAACAAGGATGATTAAGTTGAAATTTATTGCTTCTAATTAGAGTAATTAATAATGGACTAAACATACAACTATTTATACAAGTTGCATAATCTTAAATTTCAATAACGGATCTGAATCACACCAAAATAACGTAATTAATAAAGAGAGTCCACGACACAGTCACGACATTTACAAGAGACACTCACTCGAAAACTAACACAAATTAATTCTGGTATTGACGACAATATATATCATCATATTATTGATATTCGTTAGGAATAATATATATTTTATCTTTATCTAACTAATTAAATACGATAATAATTTGTTGTGTTGACTTATGAATTGTATCTGTTTAATTAAGGCTTCCTAATTAAAGTCGGTATATATCTGTTTCATTAGGGTTTTTTAATAAATATCCGAGTAGATGGATCTAGGTTTCTTTCCTAATCTGTCTAGGATTTCTGTTTAAGGTTTAGAGTGTGTCTCTCATCAATTTTACGTTTTAAATTTTTATGACTTTCTCTTCCGTTATAACACGTCACAGAGGAATGAAACTCGTTCAAAGACGAGAGAGTTTTTAGAACCTTCTGAGACGATATAAAATGGAGTAAAGAACTCGTTTCGACCAATTCCGAGACGTCTCAAAATACAATTATAAGGCTTTGAAATGTCTCTATTGAGGATCAATTCTACCCAAATAATACACCGAGCCATTTTATTTGGTGAGTACGTTGTTCAACGCGAAATCGAAACCGTTTTATTTCGTGACCGAAAAGACGGGAAAAAAAATGTGGATAATAACCTTCAAAATCGATCGTTTTCGGCTGTTTTCGTAAGAATTTAAAGTTGTTCTAAAACGCGAATATTTTTTGACGAAAACTTGTAGATATCAACATAATGCTTAATAATGATTAATAGAACCTTCTGAGACGATATAAAATGGAGTAAAGAACTCGTTTCGACAGATTCGGAAACGTCTCAAAATACAATTATAAGGCTTTGAAATGTCTATATTGAACATTAATTCTACCCACATAATACACCGAGCCATTTTAGTTGGTGAGTACGTTGTTCTACGCGAATTCTAGGCCATTTCATTTCGGGATCGAAAAGACCGAAAAAACGTGGATAAATAACCTTTAAAATCGATCGTCTTCGGCTGTTTTTTTAAGAAGTTAAGGTTGTTCTAAAACGCGAATATTTTTTTACGAAAACTTGTCTATATCAACATAATGCTTAATAATGATTAATAGAACCTTCTGACACGATATAAAATGGAGTAAAGAACTCGTTTCGACCAATTCCGAAACGTCTCAAAATTCAATTATAAGGCTTTGAAATGATTCTATTGGGGATCAATTCTACCCAAATAATACACCGAGCCATTTAATTTGGTGAGTACGTTGTTCAACACGAATTCGAGGCCATTTTGTTTCGGGACCGAAAAGACCGAAAAAACGTGGATAATAACCTTCAAAATCGATCGTTTTTGGCTGTTTTCGTAAGAAGTTAAAGTTGTTCTAAAACGCGAATTTTTTTAGACGAAATCCGGTCGATATCAACATAATGCTTAATAAAATATTAATAGAACCTTCTGGCACGATATAAAATGGAATAAAGAACTCGTTTCGACCGATTCCGAAATGTCTCAAAATTCAATTATAAGGCTTTGAAATGTCTGTATTGAACATCAATTCTACCCAAATAATACACCGAGCCATTTTATTTGGTGAGTACGTTGTTCAACGCGAATTCGAGCCTATTTTGTTTCGGGACAAAAAAGACCAAAAAAAACGTGGATAATAACCTTCAAAATCGATCGTTTTCGGCTGTTTTTTAAGAAGTTAAAGTTGTTCTAAAACACGAATATTTTTTTACGAAAACTTGTCTATATCAACATAATGCTTAATAATGATTAATAGAACCTTCTGAGATGATATAAAATGGAGTAAAGAACTCGTTTCGACCGATTCAGAAACGTCTCAAAATTCAATTATAAGACTTTGAAATGTCTCTATTGAGGATCAATTCTACCCAAATAATACACCGAGCCATTTTATTTGGTGAGTACGTTGTTCAACACAAATTCGAGGCCATTTTGTTTCTGGACCGAAAAGATCGAAAAAACGTGGATAATAACCTTCAAAATCGATCGTTTTCAGCTGTTTTCGTAAAAAGCTAAATTTGTTCTAAAACGCGAATATTTTTTGATGAAAACTTATCTATATCAACATAATGCTTAATAATGATTAATAGAACTTTCTGACACGATATAAAGAGAAGTAAAGAACTCGTTTCAACCGATTCCGAAACGTCTCAAAATGCAATTATAAGGCTTTGAAATGTCTCTATTATCGATGAAGTAATAATCCTTTAACTTGGTATGGATCGGAGTATATATAGTGGTAAACTCTCTCGTCTTTTTACATGTGCAATATATCGACACTTAGTTACATATGTGAATCGAAAATAAATTATTAGAATCAAATCATAAAGTCCAAAATTTTAACTTGGTATGTTTAGTCGTTGACGCGGATACATACACATTACACACACCTTTTCACCAAATTGCTTTCCATTTAGTCGTATAACCTCAAAAAGGGTTATATGGTCCACCGTGTCGAGATGAGAAAATGATACGATTCATCAGATACGAGAAATTGAGTTTCGTGTAATCGTGTTGTACTTCAGTGTATCTCCAAAAGGGTTGTATATCAGATCACGGCGGAAAACCTTTGTCTAGGCACGGGTCATGGAGTCGTCGTGTCGTGCCAGGTCGTGATAGGTTGTGTCTAAGTGGACTAATACTTTGTTGGGTCATGATGAACCGTGTCAATCCACTGGCCAACGTGCCCACATCCCTTCTAATAAGCCTTATTCTTCAATCTGAAGTGGGTTGGTTTAGGTGAAATTGAAGTGACTGAATCAAACTTAACCAAAGTGGATTGATAGCCAGTTGATGTTATATCTATCTCACAGTACCGCAGATGTCTTAGTCCAACACTCCAACAGCTATAATCATGAACGTACTCTGGACAATAGGTCAAGGATTATCGATTCCTTTTCTCCGTTTATGTAATACAACTAAACGTGTGCATTCACACTAACTTAATATGTGACGCGACGGTCTGACTTGATACTATAAACACATATATCATATCATATCATATGGTACGAGTAACATGTAAAGAGATGAGAGTTTCATGTCAATTAGTTGACAAATTAACAAATTTATTATAACGTGATTTCACGTAACCACATGTCTTTGTTTTGTAATCCACCTAACGCTAACAAATACTCCCTCCGTTCAAGTCCAAGCTTCCCTTTTCTTTTTTCGATACTATTTACAATTAAGGAGAACTTTCGCTATTCACGACAATCTATTAGAAAAAATATATTCATGTGTGATCTTGTTTGATTCGTCTTTAAAAGTACATTATTAATAACCAATTTCCATAATTTTTACTAGTATGTTACGAAAGATATTAACGATGCAAAACGCGCGTTGGCAAACGTGAAAAAACAAAAGAGAAGCTTGGACTTGAACGGAGGGAGTACTAGTATTACAATTAATCACTTTTTTCAAGCAAAATCACCATCCAAATGTAGTCCTAGCTGATCCTGGACCGTACCGTTTAGTCCGAATTTTTAACGGGTTTGGACACAATATTTTGTTCAAAAATATACAAAGGTCCGGCTCGTGAAATAAACCGTCCAAAACCAGCTAACCCGTTTGTCCTTAGGATCAGAATTTCACACTTAGTAATAAGTTTGGCCTGAACTCGCATATGATCATCTCTGCCTTATTGTCCCTCTAATTTTTTTTATTTAAATATTCTCTCGAATAATATTAAAGTAAATAAATAAATAACTTGCACGAAAAGAATATATATATATATATATATATATATATATATATATACACACGATGAATGACTACTACTCGTACTTCATTTTGTTTTTAAAAAAAAACAATTTAATGAGTTATTTCGCTTTATTAATAATCTTACTAATAAATTATCACTCATTTAAATTATTAATAATAAATTAACTGTTTTTTTTAATAGAAATTGACCGTTGTTATAATTTGTACACGAATTATTAATCATATGATTTTTGCTCATTATTATGTGGTAATTAAATCACACAAAAGTATAATTTTTACTCCCTCCGATTCTTTAAAATTGTTACATTTTTTAAGATTTGCGAGGATTATTATATTCAAATATTACGAATCGTAAAAATCAGACACAAAACATTAAAAATAGTAAAGATATTCCATAACAAAACAACTCATGTAGAGTATTACATTGATAACATAACAAATCGAGTCAGTCTCTTATAAGACTATCTCATATTAACTACACTAAAACTTAATTAGTCTTAGGATAAGAAACCGGGTTCCGACAAAGGGGACAAGAATTATTAACGGATATCCACGGGGCGAGACAAGCGACATGGTACACGTGTCCACACGGGATTTGTTTACCCGTCCGTTGATGACAAAACCCATCCATGCACACCGAGCATACCATGTCATTGTTGTTTTCGACTGTTGTAATTATTGTCGGCATATCTGTCAGGCACCTAGCTGGGGTGGATTCTGGGGCTTCGCTAATATTATTAATATTATTATTAATAATATTAATATTAATATTATTATTAGTAGTAGAAATGCATGAAATATAGTTTGAGGGTGGCATTGTAAGAGCTTCATCTAGGTCAAAAGCTAGATCTAGTAAGAAATAATTTGTGTAATTATTTGCCATATTTTAGCAAGAAATTAAAGAATAATAAAGGGTTATTAAACCTTTTTTTAAAATGTTTTTATTTTATTTTTTTATTTTTTTTATGATGAAGGGATATAATTTTTATTTTTATTTTAAATAGAGGGATATGAATTAAGTGAAGCAAGTTAGTTAGCTATTTATAGAACTATAGAAGGCAATGTAGGGTAGTTTCATGGTTGATGAAAATGATGTTGTAACAAGATAATTTAATAACAAGATAATATTTTCAATAATTTTTATTTATTATATATCCCATTTTATGAATATATTTGAGTATATTTTATTGAAATAAGACGATAAATAAAAATTGTAGGAAAGGTCATGGGTACGGTTGGCCAACAACAACAATATCAGATCCTTAATTTCGAAAAAATTAGGATCGACTAACCAGAATTGTTCTTCGAAACTGTCAAGTCGTCTTCGATAAAACAGTCATATTATATGATTATATGAATGATTATATGTTATGCAACTTGTCAACATGGGGAGGCACTAAATTTGCTCATCTTGTTTGTTACTCTATTGAGTATATAACACAAATTGAGTATTTGTATTTAACAAAGTCAATTAATAAGGTAAAGAATTTCAACTTAAAATTAATGTCATTAATGCCTTAATTATATCTTTTGGCCACCGGCCCGGTATAGACGGTTTCCGTTACCAAAATTTTGCCTTCGGTTTAGAGGCTTCCCGCTAATGGTGAAGCCGTGATGAAGGTGAGTCGAAACGGTTATATTCGTGGATTAAACCACATCAAAAGATCGATAATTCTCCAAAAAGACGATCTCACACTACCGAAGCACAATTCATATGTTTTTCCGCTACTAAAGCATAAATTCTTGTTTAAAACGGGTACGTTCATCTTAGAGTGGAGACATACTTGACCCGTTTTATAGTTTCGTGTTTGATTTTCGATAATGACATTGCAATAATGAACATGGTTTTGTCTAGTAGAGTATAAAACACTGGAGACAACGATCTCCAAAACCCGGCCTACAATGTCTGTTGACGAAGATCTCACAAAACAACAATTAACTACGATTCCGACCCCCAACCCAAAATCAACAATTCGACAAATATATAGTTTTTCGATATCATGAAGCCACATTTTGACGTCTCTGCAAGTGTAAGTTCGTTCCATTTTTACCATACCGGAAGCCACAAGCTGATGCAATGCAGCCACAACTGTGTCGGAACTGGTCTCCTTGAAGCCATAGAAGGGGGAGTTGTCGATCAGTAGATCTTCTTTTTTACCCAGAAAAGTAGCACCACGACTCCGATCACAATTGCAACGGGTGCCCATTTCCGGATCAACGCCTACAAGACACAGGATCGACGTAAATGTATAACGGGTCAAATAACAAACATCTGTCCTATTCATATGAAGTACTCGTATTTGACATGTTATAAGATTACGACACATCACAAGAAGAAACAAGAATTTGTGTTCAAATAAAATGAGGAATCGGTTATGCTCAACATGGTGGCAAACATGTTCTGTTCCATTTAAAACTGAGTCAAAGATTTCTCGACAGTTTTTGGAATGAAGTTTTAGATTTTTTGACGGAATAAAGCAAAATGGCATCATAAACTACCTACTACGAAGTACGGAATATTTGTTTTTCTTTTACGAGTAATTGGTAAGTAACCCAAAACAATTCCCGGTGCAATTTTCATCATGGGTCATGTGAAAACCGCCTCTCAAAACAATACCCGGGCAATTTCCATCACGGGTCATGTGAAAATCGCCTCTCAATGCTACAAGAAGGTTAAGGCTGCGCACATTTGTTCCCCTATCTCGCCATTTGCGAGAGCCCTTGAGGGCCTAAGGCACCAGAGTTGCGTTATTGTATTGTCGAGTTCATTTAGGTCACGTACTACCTCCATCGCATTAAGAGAAACGTGTAAAGAGGGAGTATCTGATTTATGAACTAACCTGACGATTTAGGTCCTTCGCTTTGTCAGCATAAATCCGTGATTCTGACGTTAAACGGCTGGACATTTGGCTGACCTCTACAACATCAGAAAGAAAAAAATTGTAAAGATCATCAACTGATCAATATTATCGCAATTGAGAATCAACCACGTACAAAACAATTCCTGAGGAAATGAGAAGGCTTTGAAAAAATTACTCCCGCCATTTCACCGGATAAACCCATTTTGACATTTTCACCATGTAATAAAAGTCAAACTGGTTTATTTAATGAAATCGAGGCAAGTAATGAACAGGTTTGGCTGTATAGACAACCACAAGCCAGACGTGGATTCTCGTGTAAACAATCATTTATCACTTTGCTCACATAGATTCAAATATAATTACAAACTAACCATTACCAAAATGAACTAAGTGAAAATATCGTCCATGCCTAGTAAAGTGCTAGTCCGTTCGAATTGTTCAAATTTGCTTCTTTAAATGAAGAGGAAAATAGAAACACTAGTTGAAAGCTAGCTAGTATAAACAAGAGAACAGTTATCTAGGAACAAATCAGATGGAACAGCATTCACTGTTTTTGGGATATATCATACACAATGTTATACACGTAGCGAACTTAAAGGAAAGAAATGTCCTAAAGCAAAAGCCAAAACCAGCAGTGGGCAGCCTAGAAAATCAAAGCGCGATTCTAGTAAGACTTACAGCCTGGTCTTGCATCCCAAAATTAAGTGACACTCATTAATGAACTAGAATATGTGGCCATTCCGATAACAGATGGGATAAGAGCACAAATACTGAAGTATACAGAACTAAATATATACCCAAAATAGCTGTTCCTTTCGCACTAATGTCCTTATCTTATACAGACCCCACGACTATAAGACCCATGCCTATACAGTTGGGCAACTTCAATGTACAACTTGCTAGATACCCAAAATAGCTGTTCCTTTCACTCTAATGGAACACATGCGGATTGTGATTCACAATTGTAGAAAAGGTTCTACATGACTTTTAGCTCGACTTCATAAATGATTTCAGACATTAGCTCTAATGACTTAGGCGTTGTGTCATGTATTCGACACGTATCCTGTGCAGCACGACACGACTCTTTGAAGCTTCATTAAACCAAAGAATTGAAAACTTTGCACACAATAGACGTATCAGCCACGTGTCAGACACAACACGGGCTTGAAAGTATATGAAGATGCTTACTGGCATACAGGAATTCTCCACTTATCTCTGACTATAAATCTTAACGATAATTGTTTCCAGCAAAACTGAGCATAGCTTTACAAGATAGGGCCCTTCCCTACTTAGCAGTTAGCACAATAAGTTCCAACTTCCAAGCACCAAATCTACTAGATGCAAAGAACAAGTAACATAAAATGAATATACTAAGGCATGAAAATCACTTACGGTCTAGTTTTTCGCCGACACCAAGAACTTCCTGTACATTTCGAGTCATAATTTGGTGGACTTCATAGAGCTCATCATTTAGCTTGGACATATTCCTCTGTGTACGGGTATCCTGATATAACCTCTTTGTTTTCTGAATAAATGTGTCTATTAAACACAACATTAATCAGTAGAAATGTCTAGAACGTGTACATATACCTTCGAAATCGAACCAAGCATAGAAACATGTATGACGTACCAAACTTGATGAATGCATAAGGTCTAGCAGCTGTCTCTATCTGATTCCCATTCACACGTTCAAACTCATTTTTCAGATCTTCCAAATATTGAAATGCCAGCTTCTTCGGGTAAGCACGGTCACACATGGTCAGGTAACAAACACGGCCCTCGATAATATAGCTGTGAGGCAATGTTAAGGTCATACAAAATACTGAAACCAAAACCATCGTTGATTATCTTTTGGAGCAGAGTAAACTCCAAAGGGTTAAAGTTGTGTGTCACAACTCACAATGTTTGACTCACAGTGGAAAGAGTAACAAATGCGTACTCATGTAGTCACATATATAAACCTTTGTGGCTTACTCAACTAAAATATTTCGAAGAACCAAACTGCATATTCTACCTGTAAGAACACCAAATTTTATTATGGCTCGATTCTTCCACGAGAACTAACAGTAACAACCCCGTACCAATGTTGATGTTTCCCATTCCACAACATATAAAGGTCCACAGCACACAACCAAAATCACTATTTCAAGTCTGTCCATACGCAGATAATGTGCACAAGCACTCTAGCTCAACTATGGCATCAGGATCTAGGTGTAACTGAAAAAAAAATCCACAATAACAAAAAAAATAACATAGATTTTTGGCTTCCTCGCCGTACTCAAGGAAATCACAATGCAAATTAAGCTACACCGCTCCAGCGACTTTAGGACCTCATCAAATCATGGGACAAGTGACAATTGGATGTATGAAACCGTATCTCCTATATAGCAAAGAGACTATTTCTCAATGACCAATTATAAAAGTTGCATCAAGAATTGCATCTATTACTTCACAATAAAAACAAGTGACAATTTTTATTTAAAGAATGGTGCGTCTTTGGCTCACCATTGGAGACTAAAAACACAATGCATCTCATATCCGTAACAAAAAAAAAAATCAATAAAAATTCCACCTTTTACAAACCATAATTATGTCTAAAACTAAAGAATGGCGTGTATTTGCACAAAACCAAAGAATGGTGCATCGTTGGCTCACCATTGGAGACTAAAAACACAAATGTATATCCTACCTGTAACCAAAAAAATCAATAAAAATTCCACCTTCTACAAACCATAATCATGCCCAAAACTAAAGAATGGCGTGTATTTGCTCAAAACAAAGAATGGTGTGCGTCTTTGGCTCACCATTGGAGACTAAAAACACAATGCATCTCATATCCGTAACAAAAAAAAATCAAACAAAAATTCAACCTTCTACAAACCATAATCATGCCCAAAACTAAAGAATGGCATGTATTTGCTTAAAACCAAAGAATGGTGCGTCTTTGGCTCACCATTGGAGACTAAAAACACAATGCATCCCATATCTGTAACAAAAAAAAAAATTAAAAAAAAATTCCACCTTCTACAAACCATAATCATGTCCGAAACTAAAGAATGGCGTGTATTCCCATAGGAGACTAAAAACACAATGTGCATCCTATCTGTCACATAAACAAAACCTCAACCTTGTACAAACCACCATCACGTCACCCTCTCGTTCCTAACACTGCGAAGATCATTCGACCTTACATCTAAATCCCAAATCTTTAGTCCTAACTAGTAAAGACCCCTGTCTAACCTCGACGCTACAAACACTCCCTATGTATAAACCCAAACAATCATATCATATCATATCGATTAAGGTATATAACCAGTAATTAGACCTCATCCGTTAGCTTAAGCTTTTGGTTGAGATGATCGGAATTGCAACACAAGATTCACAGAATTATGTGCATAATTCTATAAGAATCGCCACCTACAATGATATCAAAACCCCTTCATCTCCTAACCAGAAAATGTAAACTGAAAACAGCATCGAATCATCAAATATACACAACCTTACCCAATCTACTCGAAATTTCGCCACCTACAATGATATCGAAACCCCTTCATCTCCTAACCAGCAAAATGTAAACTGAAAACAGCATCGAATCATCGAATATACACAACCTTACCCAATCTACTCAAAATTTCGCCGCCTGCTAGGATATCGAAACCCCTTAATCTCCTAACCAGCAAACCTAAACTGAAAACGACATCGAATCATCGAAAACACACAACCTTACCCAATCTACTCAAAATTGCAGAAAAAGGATACTGAAAAACATAAGGACCGCTCTCAACCGACATCCTCGAAGGATCATTTTGACCTTTAGAAAGATTCTTAAACAACGATTTAATCTGTTGTTTGTAGAAATCAACGTCTTGTACATCACGCCCATCATCTAATCCTTCTGCTAACGGTAATCCATCAGTTACACGCGCAATCATCGTCACCTTCACCATTGTTTCTTTCTGCAATTTGTCGCGATTACGTGAATTTCAGCTAGGGTTTATCAATTTGGGGGAAAATTCCCAAATTGATTGAATGCAGTAAAGATCATAGCGTGATTCCAGAAATTAGATTTGTGTTACCTGAATCAGCAATTGAGTGAAATCGAAGATGAATTGGCGTTGATGATGATGATGATTGGATCGCGAGCTTTGGAATTTGTGATGATGTTGGATCAATGGCGGAAATTGAATCGTGATCGAAATTTCCAGGATAAATATTGAAGGTACTCTCCTTTGCAATTAATGTTTTCCAAGGGTTTTTAAGTTTTATTTTTTATTTTATTTTTCAAATGAAAGGATTTATTTTTTTTAATTTTTATTTTATTTTGATGATGTAATATTTCAATTTTTCAAATTATGTCATCGCAGAAAAAAAAAAAAAAATTATCTTTGTTTTTCAAATTTTATATTTGACGTAAATTTGTAAGGGATAAAATCAAGTGGATAACACATTGAAAAAAAAAAAAAAAGGTTTAACTCGCCGTAAATTACTTATCTTTATTTGTTTATGCGATGAAAATTGATCCGTCACTACTAGAGCTGGCAAACCGGGTCGGGCCTATCTTGGTGGCCCGGTCCGGCACGAAAATAAGCACGATCCGGCCCGGCACGGTAATGATGTGGCAAAAAGCACGGGCACGGCACGACCGGTCCCAAGTCGGGTCACGGCTCCAATTTGAAGAAAAGTCTGTGCATAGGCACGGCCCGGCACGAGTCATGGTTGGGCCGGCACGACTCTAAATCCCAAAAAAAATGAAAAATCCTAAAAATTTGGTCGGGCACGACCGGGCCCGGGCTAGGAACCGTGCCTCGGCGCATGTTCTCAGAGTCAGGCACGGCCCGACACGGCACGGTGGGGTCTACCAGGCACGAATGGGCCGGGCTGGACGGGCACGAAGCACGACTGGGCCGGCACGAAGCACGGTCCGGCACGTCCGAATTGCCAGCTCTAGTCACTACGAACCTAACTCGAATAAGAAGTCATTGTGGTCTGGTGACTCACTTTAACCGTACTCTATATTACAGTGTACTTCAACAATGAATGTTGAAGGTTAGCATTACTCTTAGAAATAGAAGTAGACACGTAGATCGGTGGACCGGTGCAGTCCAATAGGCTCAATAAGATATTAGTCCACTTTGGCGCGACTCAGCGTGACATGCCACGCCATAGGTTGTAGTCCATGTGGACTGTGCCTAACCACCCGAGGTTTGAGAAAGAAGACTGTGCTTCACCCAGGCATGGCACGAGCCACTTGGGCACGTCCAAAATGTAGGGAAATAAGGCAAACGTAGAATAATGGTATGGACAGAGTCAAGCAAAGCACGACATGTCGTGGGTCATGGGTCGTGCATGCATTGTTATTTCCATTTCAGCGACACCACATGGCACAAAACCCTTATGATGGATCTCCCTTTGCTTGGGTTGTGTCATTTCGTCTCCCGTCATGAGCCATTCCTATGTCTAATCGCCCAATAGATTTGGTAAACCTATCTGACATGAACAACCTCCACTCGTATCAGACTCAACACTTGAACTAAAAACCTAAGCTTGGCTCGTGAGTTCGATTGATCCAAACTCAATTCAATTAACCATTTAAATTACAAAGTCTATACCCTCACCCCCGGCCAATAGTCTTCTTCCCATGGTACGTCGATACATAATATCCTTAACGTGAGATCAACCTAGAGCTACGATCGGATTGTGTCTCATATCAGTCCATCGTGTCTTGCACTAGTACTCCTAACAGCGCAACCCAAGCACGAACGATTGACCGTCATGCATGTCGTGCCTTGCCCAGTTACCCGTCCATCCATCATATATTACCTTTTTTCTTATACTTCCCTCTGTTTTTATCCTGTTGTCAAACCTAACTGAACTGAGACACGTTTTACTCGATCAATCGACTCTCCTAATCATAACTTCATAAGTCATAGCAACGTCTCCATCTTGCATCCTCATCGTATATGCTTTAACAACACGACGTCGTACACACACATATCACAGAAACCCAACACGTGGCACCGACCAACCATTTTCCGCTGACTTTTTCTTCTCGACTTTCTCTTCTGCTTTTGCCCAACTCAGCAAAATCCACGTGTCTTCCCATAATCACCCCCACTCTATCCTCCATTCGTCCACGTGTCACTATTCCATTGGCTTCCCGCCTTCTCGTTCAACAACGATATAAAATACAATACTCGTATTTTTTTTTCCGAAACACGCACTTAATCGCATTATAATATAGGGGAGGAAGATTCGAACATGTGACCTATAGTCCACGGTAGCTAGTCTCAACCACTAGACGAAAACATCTTCGGTAAGAACGATATAAAATATACGATACAACAAATTCTTACTTATGACGCGTCGAAAAGAATCATCCACGAGACAATCCACTTTTGTACGAAAAATAAAAGGATTAACTACGTAGTACAGAGTATTTAATAATACACCTAAATAAATACAACCCAATATAAGCAAAAAGGTAACCAACCAAAAAACTCTTCCTCCAAAAACCCTAAAAAAGAAAAAGAAAAAATTCTTCGTTCGGGGCTGCCATCTACCAAATTTCGGTAGTGGTAAGCCCCAAATTTTAATCTCTATTACAATATTATTATTAATCTTATTTAGTTTTTAGATAATTATGAATAATTCTTGCCTCCTCCTTGGGAGGTTTTGCCCCCATCAATTGATGGGTCTGCTCCTATGTTTTCGGTGGGTTTGCTCCCTCTTTGGGAGAGGTACAAGATTTATGTGCAAGATCATGATCAGAGCAATGAAATTTCTACGTTCGGTAATACAGTTGAGGTCAGATCTCGGTCTACTATTTGTCGAAATAGAGAAAGTTCATCCCTTTGAAGACTTTTTAATCAGATCTATAGATTCCTTCGCGAGAGGCTGTATCAATAAACAGCGATATATAGAAGGCTATGCAGAAGCGCATTACTCTAATAACGATCTTTGTCTCAAAGATGTTCTTTATTTATTTTTTACAAATTTGTATTCAGTTCAATTTGACATCGTTTGTAGATGCTGGATGGCTAATTATTAATGAAATTGATCTTCACTTCAAAAAAATAATACACCTAAATAGGAGGCAGATAACTTCCTACTTAGACAGTCCAGGTAGAGTGAGTAGTACAGAGTATTAATATGATCCGTATTTAGACGAATTATCTTTTGGTTGAAATGTTCACTTAAAGAAATCCGATCTTCATTCCATGTTAGTTCGATTCAACCAACCAACTCAACATCGAACCTATGCGAAGATGATCTGTACACATATTGATCTGACAGTTGGGTAACAGAGCTCCTATCACTCGACCTAACCCTTTTTTTCCCACAAATTCTTTTTTTTTCCGACTAGACGCGCACTTAGACGCATTACAATACAAGTTAAGACATATTGATCTCACAATTTGGCAACAGAGCTCCTATCACTCGACCTAACCCTTTTTTTCTCACAATTTTTTTTTTCGACGAAGCACGTACTTAGACGCATTGCAATATAGGAGAAAAGAGATTCGAACCTGAGACCTATCATCCACAGTACCTAGTCTGATCTTAACCGACTAAGACATCTTCGGTTCCACAAATTCTTACTAGTTAAGATGAAAATATTCGAAAAATAACTGATTAGCTCCAAGACAATTTACTTTTATTTTTCACAATATACGGGTATTCATTTATACTTTTCATATCTGACTCGTTATAAATCTAAAACAGATGAATCGTTTTTTTTTTTTCGCTCGAAAAAAAACAAAATCGGTTTTTTTATTTCATTATAAAAACCTTGTCATCATATATAAAAAAAAAACCGTTTCTTTTTCCCTTCGTTTCCTACTTCCTCCATTCCCGCCACCTCTCTACCAATGAACTCACCCGCCGCCACCACCGCCACAACCACCACCACCGGCGATATCAACGGCGGCTCCGGCGACATTCCGGCGGCGGCGATACCGGAATTGGAGCCGATATCGCGGTGCGTGAGGAAACAGAGTAGGGTTAGTTGGGGTTACAAGTCGGTGATCGGACGGAGGGCGGAGATGGAGGACGCGGTGGCCGTCGTGCCGGGGTTGTTTTCATCCACGTGTCGTCACGTGGGTGGGTGTACGGCTCCTCCTCCTCCTCCTCCTACTCGGTCCGACGATATTTCGCCGGTTCACTACTTCGCTGTTTTTGATGGTCATGGTGGCTCTCAGGTAGAATTCCGTTTTTTTTTTTTTTACGGTTTTACACTTTTACTAACCTGCATCTGTCTACTGGACCCACGTTAATAATTTTATCAGATTAACAATAATATTATCGCGATAAATCAATAAAATATATTACGACTTACAAGTAGTAATTCATATAATTTTTTTTTTACTGTTTTAGTAACATACGTCCACTAGACACACGTTAATAATTTTATCAGATTAATAAATAATATTATCACGATAAATCAATATAATATAATATATTAATTCATATAATTCTGCTCTTTTTTCTCGTTACATTATGTCTCACGTTTGAATTTCATTTTCCTGTATTATAATGCGATTAGTTGAAAAAAAATAAAATAACGGTTTTTATTATTTATGTACTTTCGTGTGTATATATAACCCCCTGTTTTTTTTATAATTTCTTTATATTTAAAAATAACGAAAATGTTTTAATTTAGTGATTTATAATTTAAAGTATATATTTATAACGTGATTAAGTACGCATTTTTTTATAATTTTTTTATTATTATTATTTGTG
Source organism: Agrostemma githago (assembly GCA_958450325.1). NCBI lineage: Eukaryota > Viridiplantae > Streptophyta > Magnoliopsida > Caryophyllales > Caryophyllaceae > Agrostemma > Agrostemma githago. Next base: position 1,109,420 of record OY288261.1, on the reverse strand, counting down.
CTTGACCCGGATTCATGGAATATATTAATAATGTTACATCGTCGAGTCATCCTTGGTATGTACTATGACACAATTTTGACCCGCTCAAATTGTCGACAAACGGGTCAACCAGATTAGTACGAGTACAATGTTTATCTATATGGAGTTCCCGTCATTTTCGAATTTTTAATATTATAAACTTTTTCTAGGGATATCAATTTGTAACATTTGATTCAAATCGAGTCAAAATCTCACGAGTGAAATTTCAGCGCAGGTGGCTGAGTTTTGTGCCGAAAGGATGCATGAGTTGATAGCCGAGGAGTGGGGCCGACATGAACACGAACGTGAATGGGAGAGGAAGTGGGAAGAAACATTCTGCAACGGGTTTAGGCGAGCTGACGATTTGGTCATGACAGAAGGGAAGGCGACTAAGACGGTGGGGTCTACGGCAGTTGTAGCAGTTGTGTCAGGGTGTCAGATCATTCTGTCGAATTGTGGGGACTCGAGGGCTGTTCTGTGCACGAAAACCGGGATCATTCCTTTGTCTGTTGACCACAAGGTTCTGTCGTCATTCTTCATCTGATGACATAACAGTCGATTTTAATTACACGTGATTATCGATGATTAAACTGTGTGTATGTCTGTCTGTCTGTCTGTGTGTGTGTGCATCGGCCAGCCAAATAGAGAGGACGAGTTATCAAGAATCGAAGGACTTGGAGGGAAAGTTTTTGACTGGATGGGGTACCGGGTTTCCGGAGTTCTAGCCATGTCTAGAGCTATAGGTATTTCTTTGGTCATGATTACCGGGTTGTCAGGATTCGAATTCATGATCTTTGGGGTCACGCTGGCTCTTATACCATGTCAGATGACATCATATCACAGCCAGCGTGACCAGATGTCACACGTTTGAATCCTGACAGTCGTGTTCTTAGACTAATTATACATGCACTCATGACTCATGACTCATGACTCATGCAATGTGATTTTCACTTTTCATCAGGCGACAGCTTTATGCGGCCGTATGTAATCCCAGTACCAGAGATCACGTTCACAACACGGAGCGAAGAAGACGAGTGCATAATACTAGCAAGTGACGGACTTTGGGACGTCATGTCTAATGAGGAAGTCGGGAAAGTGACTCGTACCCTTCTAAGACGAATGCGCAGGTCCACAGCCACAGGAGGTGATCGTCATATACTTCCTGCACAAGTCGTCGCTGATACTCTTACTGAATTAGCCATTGGAAGAAGTAGTTCCGACAACATTTCCATCATCGTAGTCGACCTAAAATCGAGGAGATAATGATATTTGTTCTACTTTTTTTTTTTACTCTATCGACCTCGATTTTAGTTGGTTTGATAAGAGTTTTATGAATGAAAAACGCTGAAAAAATAAGAAAAAGGAAACAGTTCTTGTATCATTCTGTACTGCAATGAAAAACCAGTGATTTTGGTGTTTGAACATGTTTATTTTGTTGATTCGGCGATACCATATATGAAAAAATGATCAATTTACGGAACATATTATCCATTCATGATGAAATCGACCTAAAATGGATTTGATTGTAGCCTGCATTAATCAAAGTTGGTCGATTTTCCAATTAATTTGATGCGTTCATTACAAGACGCGTGAGAAAAATCCCTTCCTCTTAAGGAGTATTTAATTTTTTTCTTTTCTTGACGAAATCGACCCAAATTGGATTCGATTTTTACCTGTATTTATCAGTTTTGTACATTAATTGCAAGTAACTTCAAAGATCTTTGTTTTTTCAATTAAAAAAATTTATTAGCAAAATCTATTTTAGGTGTATTTAGCCTTATAAATAAACCCCCTGTCACTGTCACAACGAAACCATCAAACCGTCTCCTCATCATTTCTTCGCTTACTTACTTCCTCTTTGTCGAAAAAAATGAACAGATTCGAGTTACACAACGAGCTTGTCAGGAGGCGACGACAAATGTTCAGCGAGGTACAACACTACTGTCTAGTGTCGAATGCTGTTATGTTATGTTATGTTATGTCGCGTGAATCTGACAGTAAAAAAAATAGCATTCTGGTCTGTTCAAAGCTGCTGGATTTTTCCTGATAAAATTGTTATAGCATTAAAACTACTGACAGTAAGAAAACAGCATTCTGCAGGTCTGTTGAAAGTTGCAGGATTTAGTTTGATGCATCGATTTTACCTGTGCAGGGTTTTCTGAATGACAGATTTCTGGTGCTGGAGGATTTAGAAGAAACACAACCAGATTTCGTCGAGAGTATAATCTCCAAGTACATTCCGTCTGTCGGTGACTATATTCAGCGACTGCAGCGCATTCTGTAATTCAACATCATATACTCATTCTGCTGTCTTTTTTTTTTTTTTACTGTTTTTCCACGTCGAAAATTTTTCAGTAACATTGATGCTATTTGTTTTTAATAATTTCAGGGATCACAATCCAATGAATCATACTGAATTCGAGCGTTTGCTGCTCAAACTGAAAGGAGCGAGCGCTAGGTACGACTAACAATTCATCAAACTGTCGAAAAATGTAGGAAAAAAATGAACATAGATGCTGAAAACATAGGTTTTTTTTTTTTCCTGATAATTCGACTTTTTTTTTCCAGTGTCGGGACTGCGCAGCTTACTGCTGCTGTCGACAAGACCCTGGCTGTGTTTCATGAGAGAAGCACCGATACTAACAGGTTCGGTTACTGTACTGTCATAACTAGTTAAATTTTTTACAGTTTCTGTGTACATTTATTCGTTGGAATCGAACATGGCATTGATTGGATCATTGATTGACAGGTTGGTTGCGCCTCTCGAGAAGGTGAAGGTAGAGCACCTGGTTGTGAAGTCGCGTCTTGAACCCTACATCGATATTTTGGCACAACTTAGAGGTGACGGTCCGCCTGCAGAGGGGTCCGATTCTAATGAAGATGAATGAAGTGAAGTGTTGTATTTGTTTCGATTTCATTGTCAAAAACTCAGAACTATGTCCTAGTTTCTTTATATTGTTATGAAGAACATATATATATATAATCGTAATTTTATTTGATGTTTCGGTCTCTCATTAAACCGTATGCAATTGTAAAGCATTCACCCGAACGCAGTTTGTTGATGAAATCTCGCGATTCACCCAAATATACAACTCTTTTACCGGTTTATCCGGTTATAAACATAAAATAACGAGATATTGGGTCAACGAGGTTGCTTATGATCATATAAAATGCCTAGAGTTGGCCGATGTGGCAGACCAGCTCGGCCTAGCCCGGCCCAGCACCCACATAGGATCTATCCTGGCCACACTCACTTTCTTGGCCCGGTCTGTCCGGGCCAAGAAACGACTATCTGGGCTTGGCATATATAGGCCGGACGTAAGAAAGCCCGGCCTAAACTACAATATGTACATTCACATAGCTTTACAATTGTTTACACACTAGTAGTCTACTATCAGTCCAGCTGTTGCTGCTGCACTCGGTCCTTAACTCTCGACTGACAAAAAAAAAAAGAAACTAGTAGGCTACTATTAAGTCAAGTTTTGAAGACTAGCAAGGTTAAAGAACGCGCCACGGTTGAGTTTGAGTTGGGCATACGAGCCACACTCGACGACCTTCCCATCCTCGACAAAGGCGATAGTGTCGAGGGTCTTGATAGTATTGAGCCGGTGAGCGACAACGAGAGTAGTCCGACCCACCATGACTCGACCCAATGCTTCTTGGACTAACTTCTCAGAATGCAAGTCCAAAGCACTTGTGGCTTCATCAAGTAACAAGATTGTTGGGTTCCTTAGAATTGCTCTTGCTATTGCTATTCTTTGCTTTTGACCTCCTGATAGTTGTACTCCTCTTTCTCCACATTCTGTCTTGTACCCTTCTTTTAGGGAACTGTAGGGTAAGACGGTGTCAAACGGTTTTACAATACAACGTGACTTGCTTATTACAAGGTCGTATGTATATAGATAGGAAGTGGACCTAAACGGTCACTTACCTTATACGGAGTAAAAGTGAACTTTTCCCGACATAGTTATGATTTATGTTTTGGCCTCTTGACTCAGAATTAGGACTATGACAGACTGACATTCGTAATGAGTAGCATGTTTCATGACTTTATCGACTAAACCAGTTGAAATCGATGACTAAAAGTCTTAAGAGGCATTGAACTTGCCAAAAGGTCGTATATGAATTGAACCTAAACGGTCACTTACCTTATACGAGTAAAAGTTAACTTTTCTTGACTTGTCATTTGTGTTTTGGCCTCTTGACTCGGAGTTAGGACTATGACAGTCAATAGTTGTAATGAGTAGCATGTTTCATGACTTTATCGACTAAATCAGCTGAATTAGATGACTATATATAGGGAGAGTCTAAGAGGCATAGAACTAACTTACCAAATGAAATCATGAGCATTGGCAGCCTTGGCAGCATCAACAACTTCATTCTCACAAGCATCATCAACCTTACCAAGAACAATGTTGTCACGGATCGAACCCGAATACATAACCGGGTCTTGACTAACCAAAGCCATATGGTTTCGATACCAAACAACATCAAACTCTCTTATATCGACACCATCGACTTTGACCGAACCTCTATCGACATCATAGAACCTTTGGATTAGGGCTATCACTGTTGATTTCCCACACCCACTTCTACCTACTAGCCCTACACTCGAACCCGGTTTCACTTCAAGGTTGAATTCTCTTAGGATCATGCTCTCGGGTCGAGTCGGGTATGAGAAGTCTACTCTTCTTAGCTCTATTCTTCCTGCTAGAGTTGCTAGCTTTGTTCCTGATGGCTCTCCACCCTAATTCATGCACCCGTGTCAGATACTTCTAAACGAGTCAGATCAACATAGCCAACATTATTAACCTCAATACCGATCCAAATGACCAGTCGATGACTAAAACATTGGTGAATATTGAAGTATATAATGACCTGACCAAAACCTGACACGACTTGACACATCAATTAACGCGAAATGATCTGATATGACTCGATAACCTCCCAACTCGAACCAAAAGGGCATGACCCAAACACAATAATATGGCTAACCCAAATCAACTGACGTGAAATGATCTGATGTGACCTGATAATATAATTAACATCCCAACTCGAACCAAAAGAGCATGACCTGAACCCAAAATGACCCGTCTGACCCGATTAGAATTGAGATATCTAGCTAACCCGAACGTGAAATGATCTTACTCGACTACCTGGCCTCCCAACCCTAACCAAAAGGGCAGGACCCAAACACCATATGACACGACCCAACATGATACGACTGACCCGATAACATTACAACTCGAACCAAAGGGGAATGACCCGAACCCAATATGACCCGACTGAGAATCGAGATATCTAGCTAACCTGTGAGACGGGGATTTTGGAAGGGCGGTCGAGGATCTCGAAAACCGAAGCAACAGCAGCAGAGCCCTTAGCAAGGTCAGAAGTCATACTACCAGCCTCAGCAATAACCCTACCAGTACTAACCAACACAAAGAAAGTCTTGAAAACATCCCCAGCTGAAATCTCACCCTTCTCAACCAACTTCCCACCCACCCAAAAATCTAAGGCCCAACACATGAATGTCACCCCTTGCGCCGAACCCAACCCAATCCCGGCCCACCACGACTTCTTCCTTCCTTCCTTCCTCGGCTCATTCTGCGCCTCGTCGAACAATTCCAACACTTTCCCTATACACCCATAGGATGTCACTATCCTATGGTTGTACACCGCCTCGACCGCTATCTGAGTGCTTTGATTCTGAGCCTTGATGAAGTTGTTTGTTATGCTTGAAAGCAGTACCTGCTCGATAATAATATAATATATAACGATTATCTCCATAACATATTATTATTATACTCAGTAATTGCCAGAAATGTCAGAGGATAGTGCAGAATAATATCATGTAATTGCCAGAAATGTAAGAGGATAGTGCAGAATAATATCATGTAATTGCCAGAAATGTCAGAGGACAGTGCAAAATAATATCATGTAATTGCCAGAAAAGTCTGAGGACGGTATATATGTACCTTTCGAGTGTAGAAACAAAGGATGGTTAAGGGTTGGACCGCGATCATGACCAACGCGAGTTTCCAAGCCGTGACTAACCCCATCACCATGGCAATAGTCACGGCGGACACAGTTTGAACCACGAGGGAGACACGGTCGGCTACCAAAGACTTGACCATGCTCGCCTCGTTGGTTAGCCTCGAACACAACACCCCACTTGAGTTCTCCTCCTCATCGAACCAAGCTGGCTCGAAGCTGAGGATCTTCTCAAGCATTTGGATTCGAATTCTTTTAGTCAGACGCTCGCCCATGAACCCAAAACTCGAATGCTGACAAATATTTAGGGTTATAGAGAAGAAAGAAAGCGAGGAGAAGACAATCGCGTATCTTCTGATACGCGACTGCATCTCCTCGTGGTTAGTTACAAAGAAGGCCGAGATCATAGACCCGATTGTCAATGCATAGGTGGGTTGGATAGCTCCAAAGGCCACGGCCGAGAGGCTCCCAACCAAGCCTTGTTTCCACTCGGGTGCATTAAGCGACAAGAGCCTAGTAAACGAAGGCGGACGAGGGTGGGAAATCGAAGGGTGTGTAGGCAACGGGGTAGCGAAAACAGTCGGACTCGACCTAGTACTTAGTCTACCTACACTTGAAGGCATAGAGGAAGTTGCATTTGGTTCAGAAGTGGTTTGTTCTGTGTCAATGCTACTTAGTTGTTTTTGCATTTTCGCGAGTTTTGAGTAATGTCCATTTTTTTCGTTCAGTAGGTCTTTGTGTGATCCTATCTCTACTATGTGCCCGGTATTGAGCACTGCGATTACGTCTGCGTTTTTCACTGTCGATAGCTTGTGTGCAACTACCTGTCAAGCAATACAAAGACTTGTTAACATGTTGACATCAAATTTATAGCTCAATCAATAAATCAGATGTCTCGAGTTTGAACTCTAGCCCTAGCTAGGAATACAGCAATGTTAAAACTCATCCTGAGAGGAAAAAAGAGAGGTTTGAGCACTGAGAATGGAAAAAGAGAGGTTCGTTCAAGCCCTAGGAATGTAGCAATGTTAAAACTCTCGAGGGAGAAAAGAGAGGTTTGTGTTTGAGTTCGAGCCCTAGGAACGCAGCAATGTTAAAACTCGTGACTGAGAACACAACAATGTTAAAACCGTTGAGTATGTAGAAAAGAGAGGTTATACATACCAAAGTAGTCCTCCCAAGAGAGGCTTGATCGAGAGCGGTTTGGACTAATGTTTCAGATTCGGAATCAAGTGCACTTGTAGCTTCATCAAGAAGAAGAATCACAGGGTTCTTAATGATTGCTCTTGCTATTGCTATCCTTTGCTTTTGCCCTCCTGATATTAGTGCTCCCCTTTCACCAATCTAAAACAATAGTTCAGAGTATTTATCGTGTGAGACGGTCTGACATGATAATGATCATCCATTACTTTTATCAAAAGATAGACTTACAATCCCCCCCTTAAACCAATCCAGAAAAATCGTAGATGTCTCGGTCCAGTGGTTAAAACAAATTAAAGGTATCCTACACAAACAACCTCAGTTTGATCCCCTCCTTGTTATTGTAATGCATAATTATTACTCAGTAGTATTTTTTACACAAATGAACAATCTAGAACAACCATAGATGATAGATCCTTAGTCTAGTGGTTAAGATGAAGGTATCCTGAATGCAACTAAGTGCGTTATTCGTTTACAAACAACAACAACAACAACAAAAACAACATTACCCCAGTGTCTCTATGGCTCCCGCAAATTGCGAGGTAAGGGGGGGTCAGATGTACGCAGCCTTACCCTTGCGTTAGCAACACAAAGAGGCTGTTTCCGAATGACCCAAGATGAAAATTGCATGACCGCACGTGTGAAATAACCGTCATTAACTTTTTTTTTTACACAAATGGACAGTAGTCTCACACGTGCGAAATAACCGTCTTACTCTATAATTCGTGTCAGAAATCGACAAGGGAGTACATATACATACCTTGGTCTCATAGCCATGAGGAAGTTGAGTAATGAAATTATGAGCATTAGCAGCTTGAGCAGCACTAACAACTTCATCCATACTTGCATCAAGTTTACCAAACATAATATTTTCCCTAATTGATGTCCCAAACAATGCATGATCTTGACTAACAAGTCCCATTTGTGCCCTAATCCACTTCAACTTCATCATTCTTATGTCAATCCCATCAATCCTCACATACCCTTCATTTGCATCATAGAATCTTTGTAGTAGGGCAATTGCAGTTGATTTCCCACTTCCACTTGCTCCTACTAGGGCAACTGTCTTCCCTGCCTCGATTCTTAGGTCGAAATCTTTGAGGATTGTTGTGTCGGGACGTGACGGGTAGGTGAATTTAACGTGGTCGAATTGGATGTCACCGCGAATGGTGTCTAGGACGACTACTTGTCGGTCGCTGCCGCCTTTGGTGTTGTCGTCGATCTTTGGTGTTCTGTCGATTCTGTTGAGTATTCTTGTTGCTGCTATTGTGGCTTCTGTGAAGTGTCTTACTTCAGGAAGTGCACTTCCTAGTGCTCTGCATAGTCACAATCAATGACAATATACAAGTGTTACATGACCGACGACCTATGTTACTCAGACTCGGTTTACATGATTATCACCTTAGTTAGTCAGTGTAACCAAATATCATAAGTTTGAATCCTGACAACTCTTAATATCTATGAAGTAAGAGACACGCAAGTAGGACAAACCTAAGGATCATTACCCCTGTACCCCATATATAATAAACTACAGTTGAGATCATCTGTCCCACTTTTATGCATGTCACGTCTCGTGTCTCATAGCCTTTATTATGCGACGACACATCACCTCTTAAATGATAAAAATAGATAAAGATTACGTGCCACAAATGAAAGAGTAATGATGGGACAAGAGATGTGACACATTATTAATGGGACAGATGATTTGCACTACATATAAACAGATGTTGTATCACAAGCTAAGATACAAAGGTGGGACACGAGATATGACACAGAAACGCGACCGAATGAAGATCCAAATTGATTAAAAGAAGCCAAAATGACAGGTCAAATACACATCAAATCACATGGCCTGACAAGTTGTCTAGGAAATGTCAAATGTTTTGTCCATATCAGCCTCATTCATGTGCTAATATTTGATCTGGTTTTAAGATTTAAGGCGAATACTTCGTCTTACAAGACCAGCCGAAGGAAAGCAAGTAAGACCCTGTTCTTTTGGACACATTTAGATCAGTTCAGTTCAGTTCAGACTCATTATTCACTTCAGACACTTTCAGTTCATTTCAGTCAGTTTCAATCCAAAAGAACGGCGCCTAAGAGTAAGAAGGAACTTACACTCCACCCATGATGAAAGTAACACCAGCAGCATAAACATTACCACCAGTTTCAGCATGATACATAACCAAACGACTTCCATACCAAGCAAGAAAAGCCCATATAGCAAACGCAATCCCGGTACTCCCAACCGCGATTCCCTTTGCAACTCCTTGTCGAATACCGAGTTTCATTGTCCTCTCTAAGATCACACAATACTTCTCTAGGATGGTTTTCTCAGCAGTGAAGGAATACACTGTTTTTATTGAACTTAGGGCTTCTCCTATTATGATATTTGCTTTACTATATTCTTTGAAGGATTTTTTGTATAAGAACATGAGGTATTTGCCATAGATTAGACCTGGGATTATTAGTAGGATGATTGTTGGTAAGGCTACTAGTGATAGTCTCCATGAAAAGTAGGCTGAAAATGCAATTCCTGAGAAGAATGATGATGTGTGCATCAAGAATATTGGTACCTGAAAATAAAACAAAATAAATGATTTTTTTTTTACGATATATAGAAAATAAGATAACGTTATCTGATTGGTGTCATAGTTCAATCTTTATTTCAGAATAATTTTTTTACGGTATAGAAAATGAGATAACGTTATCTGATTGGTGCCCTAGTTCAATCTTCATTTCAAGATGACCTTTTTACGATATAGAAAATGAGATAATGCATGTTATCTGATTGGTGCCTTAGCTGGTTCAATGATGTTCAGTTTAAAATGATTTTTTTACGATATAGAAGATGAGATAACGTTATCTGATTGGTGCCTTGGTTCAATCTTCATTTCAAGATGATCTTTCTACGATATAGAAAATGAGATAATGCATGTTAATTATCGGATTGGTGCCTTAGCTAGTTCAATGATGTTCAGTTTAAAATGATTGTTTTTACGATATAGAAAATGAGATAACGTCATCTCTTTTTTTTTTAGAATGAGATAACGTTATTTGATTGATGCTTTAGTTCAATCATCATTTCAAAATGATTTTTTTACGATATACGTAGTAGAGAAAATATGATAATGTTATCTGATTGTTGTCTTAATTCAATGTTCAGTTTATGAAAAATGATCATTTTAAGATATAGAAAATGAGATGACGGTGTTATCTGATTGGTGCCCTGGTTCAATGTAAAATTCAAGATGATCTTTTTACTATATAGAAAATGAGATAATGCATGTTATCTGATTGGTGCATTAGCTAGTTCAATAATGATATGATGCATGTTTAGTTTAAAATGATTTTTTTATGATATAGAAAATGAGATAACGTCATCTGATTGGTGCCTTAATTCAATGTTCACTTCAAACTGATTTTTTAGGATATAGAAAATGGGATAACGTTATCTGATTGGTGCCCTAGTTCAAAGATGTTCAGCTAAAAAAGAAATAATAATTATGATATATAGAAAAGGAAATAACGGTATTCATTCGATTGGTGCCCTATTTCAATGATGTTCACTTCAAAATGATTTTTTTGCGATATAGAAAACGAGATAAAGTTATAAAGTGTATGTGACGGTGCAACTCGATAATATCCAATTTCTAAAGGGTCCTCTATAAAATATTAGAATTGGTGGATTTGAAATTGAGTACCATGATTAATTAAGTTCCAACAAAAATAGGTTAAAATTGATAAAATCATATTGTACATTTGTACTAGATAAAGATATATAGATAAAGAAAAGAAAAAGAGAGTTTTTTTTTTTTTCTTTATCAATGCAAAAGCAATTCCATTACTCAAATTAAAGTCATAACCCTTTAAAAAAAATGCAAGAAAAAGATAGACTTGTTAAAATCACAAGCCAAAAAGAACATGGATTTTCTTTATATAAAGGATACCAATAATTTAGATCAATAATGGAGTAATAAACACACACAAAAATCATACAAATTTTAGGTGCACAAAATCTCCAATTCTACGGGTCTGTCTCCCGATAATATTATTGTGAAACCTCCCAACACAGACACCAAAATGAATAATTAGTTATTTACAAAAACTTGATTATATATATAGATTGTTATTGTTATTGTTATTTACAATTTTTACTAATAACACAATACACAAAGATTTATTTTATCCTAAACTTGTGTTAGACATAATATTTTTGACAAAAATTAACAAATTGAAAATTAAAATAATTCTCATAAATAATATTAAAGGTAAATAAATTGCTGAAACGGGATTTTAGTGATTAGCAAATTAAAAATAATACTACTCCATCTGTCTCAATCGTTTTTTAATTTACTTTTGATTAATAAATTAACTCTCTATATAATATTAAAGGTAAATAAATGACTGAAACGGGATTTTAGGGATTAAAATTGTTGGATTATTAAGCTAATTAAGCACTAACCTTTTCACTTAAAACCTCTTGAATAAGGGAAGTATCCTTAGATATGCTATTCACAATTTCTGAAGTTGTAGCTTCTTGTGAATCAAAAAATCCAACTTCTTGTCTAAGTATGGCTTCCAAATATTTATATCGAATTTTTAGAACCTGTCGTTCGCTCGTTTTGCTCCAACAATAACCTTCTGCGAATATTCTAAATACAGGTTAGATTGATGTTTCGTCCCCTGACACAATTTATCGTGTTTTACCTAGGCTAACTAGAACAAATCGTGACTCGTGTTTATTATATGAGGTGAGCAACCAGCACACAAATAATCAGATCTAATGGTTAATTATTTATTTTTATTACCATTGAGATTAAAAAAATGTTTAAAACATGAAGGATAAAACTAGGGTTTCAAGGGTAAAATATGGTTGATAAAAATAAAAAACAGTAATTAATTTCTTACCCATGAAAGCAATCACCATGACTGCTAATCCCAAGTACACAAAGTATAGACTACACTGTTACAAAAGAAAAAAATAAAATAATAATCATTAGTAAATTAATTAAAAGACTTAATAAATTTATAAATCTATGAATATTAGTAATCATAGATGTTCAAACTTCATTAAGCCGGATTTATACAAGCATATATACGAAAATAAAAGTCATTTTTAACGGAATAAACGACATAAAATAAGAACATTATAGTCACTAACATATACTCATCATTAGTAAAAGACTGAATCTATATATAAATATCATCGAATATCTTAAGTCAGATTTATTCAAGCCTATATACATTAATACATATGTACACAAAAGTCATTTTTTTAATTAACGGAATAAACGAAATAAAATAAGAAATTAAGAGCATTATATATAATCAATATACTAAGTTAGCTAGCATATATCATTAGTAGTAAAAGACTTTAAATCTGTCCATTTATTATATGAATATCATCAAATATCTTTAAGCCAGATTTATTCAAGCATATATATATGAACAAGAAAGTCATTTTTTAACGAAATAAAACCGACATAGAATATACTTGTTACATACCTTTTGAACATCCAACATGTAAGTGGTGAAAACAGTTAAATCTGTTCATTTATACATATATATCTTCGAATATCTTTAAGCCAGATTTATTCAAACATACATATATGAACAGAAAAGTCATTTTTTAACGAAATAAAACCGACATAGAATATACTTGTTACATACCTTTTGAACATCCAACATATAAGTGGTGAAAACAGTTAAATCTGTTCATTTATACATATATATCTTCGAATATCTTTAAGCCAGATTTATTCAAACATACATATATGAACAGAAAAGTCATTTTTTAACGAAATAAAACCGACATAGAATATACTTGTTACATACCTTTTGAACATCCAACATATAAGTGGTGAAAACAGTTAAATCTGTTCATTTATACATATATATCTTCGAATATCTTTAAGCCAGATTTATTCAAACATACATATATGAACAGAAAAGTCATTTTTTAACGAAATAAAACCGACATAGAATATACTTGTTACATACCTTTTGAACATCCAACATATAAGTGGTGAAAACAGTTAAATCTGTTCATTTATACATATATATCTTCGAATATCTTTAAGCCAGATTTATTCAAACATACATATATGAACAGAAAAGTCATTTTTTAACGAAATAAAACCGACATAGAATATACTTTGTTACATACCTTTTGAACATCGGACATGTAAGTGGTGAAAACAGTTAAATCTGTTCATTTATACATATATATCTTCGAATATCTTTAAGCCAGATTTATTCAAACATACATATATGAACAGAAAAGTCATTTTTTAACGAAATAAAACCGACATAGAATGTACTTTGTTACATACCTTTTGAACATCGGACATGTAAGTAGAATTATTCACTTGATTTTGTCCAAACCCTAAGCTATTCATAAGCTTACTAGCAAAGATTAGTAGAATATTTGTAGACATACCATCACCTATTGCACCAATTGTACCCGAAATCATTAGAACATAATCAATCCCATTTGCATACCTAAATATTTTTACTATAGATTTCCTATCTTTCTTTTCATTAGAATTCATTACTTTGTGCTCTTTCTCCATTTTTTTAATTTTTTTTTTTTTTTTTTTTTTTTGCAATTTCTTATGCACTAGCTAGCTTATTAGGTTAGCTAGTTGTATAATATACAAAAAAAAATGTAAGATATAAGTAGGGATAGAGAGGGAGTAATGGGCTTAGCTTAGAGCTAGCTAGGGTTTGAAATTTGGTGTTGTAAAATTAAGAGTTTATGGATACATATATACAAGAGTAGTGAAGAGTTTATAGGTGAGAAATCATCACTAGAGTTTAATTTTTAATGAAATTAAATTAAATTAAGCAACTTTGCTTTAATAACTTCTTAATAAGCAACAAAGATAACAGGCAGCCGTATGCAGATGTCTTAGTTTAGTGGTTAAGATAAAATAGTACATCGGAATTGTGGATAATAGGTTTTGATCGCTCGAGTTCAATTTTCTTTTCAGCAATTCTAATGTGACTAAGCGTGATTTTCGTTTGAAAAAAAATAATAATCAATGATCAATAATTATAATTGTTTTAATGTGAAATGGATGGACAATTATAAATTAACATAATGTGGGATATGCATAATATATAATGCCTTTATTAATGCTTTTTTAGGGAATAGTATATATATTACTTTTATTCTTATTTGCAATTTGCATGAAGATTATTTTTATTTTTTTTTGCTACAATTAAGTAAATTAATTTATTATTCCTATCAGTTGATTTAAGTACTCGTAAATATTCTTAAGTATAAAATGTATAATCAATGTCGATATTGTTGAAAGTGATTTTAGAAAATCTAACGATTTATAAAAACTATTGTAATACATTATTGACCTTAACAGTAATAATTAAGAAACCGTCTCTCAATAAATCTACATTTCGTACATAAATTGTGGGACTAATTACATTCACTTTAATTTCCTAAAAAGACATTTTTAAGTGGCTTGCTTAGTTGCTTGTATTGCTTAAATGACTCTATTAATCACTTTCAATATTCTCTACTTTAGGGTACAACCTTTCATCATCATATTAACTTTCACTTAAAGCACTTAAAACCGTCAATCGGGTAATTAATTAAGTCGAGTCACCAACATATTTACTCTTGTGATCCCTCAAAAAAAATAAAAATTTATCGTACTATCATATATATCACGTATTATTATTATTGGAATATTACATTTAGGGTTTTTTAACGTGTGATCAAATGACACCTGTTAATATATGAGTGCTAGATAAAGAAGAATTTACAAAAATAATAATTCTCTAATTATAAATTTATATTTTAATTTCTCGTGATATATTTTATAAATTATATATTTATACGGAGTATTATATATTTATATACCACTCTTGTCAATATATGGCTACTTTCTATTGAATATTTTTGTAATTAAGAAATTAAATGTATTATGTATAAATAAAAAGGGTTAGAATAATAATTAGTGTATCAACAACAAACAAAAGGACAAATTTAGGTTTATAGGTCTACAACTTTAGGTGATACCCAAGAAATTAATGGACCAAGCACTTGGTTTTAATTAATTATTTATTTATTTATAACCCTAATTAAGATTATTTTATTTAATAATAATATATCAATATACCTCATGCCTAAATTTTTATTATATGTTATTCTTACATTTCGAAATATTTAATTATCTTCTAAACAATTTTTATAAAAAAAAGAAAATTGATTTGATTGTACATTTTTATTTTAAATAATACGAGTAATATTCAGAGATTCAACTCGAAAAACAAAAACGTTACATCTGATCTGGGACCTCGGTCGTCACAGGCCCTCTTCTGTCACGACCTTAAAAGTTAAAACTAGTTCAAGCTTCATGCAAAAGCGGGAAAGAATGAAAGATAAAATGACCATGTTGATAACGAATATAAATATAAAAATATCTACGAAATATTATATTTGTATAGTTGTATTAGGTTAAAATTCATTTTACTTTATAAATTATTCTCGGTATTATTCTTTTATCATTGTTTATTTACACAAAATTAAATTTATAGGTTATGAGTTATGAACATATGAAAAATGTGCTAAGAAATATTTATTAATAATTGAGTGTTAATTAATTAATTTATTATTAAATTAATTAATGGAAAAATTACAAATTACCACCACGTATTTGTCGTATTTTGTAAATTACCACCATGTATTCCATTTATTACAAATTACCACCTAGACTTTAACATATAATTACGAAACACCACCGTATTTTGATCCCGACTTTCATTTAACTTAAATCACGATAATTTTAATGAATTAAACTACTCCAACAACCCTGCCCTTAAGGTAATTACCTAGATTAGCCCTGCCACTATTACACCGTTCATTAAATTAAATCAAATTAATAAAGCATTGCAACACTCAATTTTCTCATCGCCTGAGCAATTCATCACCATCTCACAACAGCAACTAATTCATCATCATCAACCTCAGATTGATCATACCCACAAGCCACAATCCCCACCACCGCCACTCATACCATCACTTCCTAGTCACCGCCATAATACCACTCGATTTTCGGCCACGTCATGGTGACTGGGACTTTGAGGTTGTAGAGGTTGTGATTGAGGGAGTGGTGCATGGGAGGTGAGGCCGTGTCATGGTGGATGATAATGGACCAACAACGGTGACGATGGTGGGTGAGTGGTGATCATGGTAATTAAGTGGCGGTGATGTAATAGCCGTGGCCCATGGGTTGAGTTGTGACTTGTGATGGTCAGGTGGTGGCTGGGCAACAGTGGAGAGCGGCGGAGAATGGTACGGAGTACTATGGACTATGGAGTGATTAGTGACAGTGTTAGGTTTTGGGGAAAAGAGGTGAGGGCATTTTAGTCATTAAAAATATTATTTATTTAATGAGTTCGGGTTTTAAGTTAAATGAAAGTCGGGATCAAAATACGGTGGTGATACGTAATTATACGTTAAAATGTAGGTGGTAATTTGTAATAAGTGGAATACATGGTGGTAATTTACAAAATACGACAAATACGTGGTGGTAATTTGCAATTTTTCCTTAATTAATTGTTTGACGGTTCATGTATTTAGCCCTATTTTAAGGAAAAGTATATTAACTTTACTACATACGTAAAAACTTTATTTATTTTTAATCTCACGTAATTAATCATCACGTGTCTAAATTTGATTGTGCTTTAGTATTTTAGTATTTAATAAAATAAAATAATATACTCCTAAGTAATTCTCTTTTTTTTTTTTTTTAATTATACTCGTACGTGTTACCTAATCTCAGTCATTTATTTATCTTTGATTAAAATACCTACTGTTCACGAATAATATAAAAATATACATCTGGCGACCAATAAGACTCTTGTAAGACGGTCTCACAAAATATATTATAAAACGTCATATAAAATACATTAACAATAAAAAATGTAACTAATAATAATAATAGCCTTTTATTAGGTTTTATGATTAAGTTCTCATGACCTAAAATTAAAAGTTTGTCTTACCTATCGTATAACGTATTAATATATTATATATATTTAACCCGTTTTAATTTTAAAAAACGAATATAAATCGATCAATAACTAGCTAAAAGAATTACTCGTATGTAGTTGCTTTTTAATTTACTTTTGAGTATTAATTAATTATATATTTTCAAAAAGAGATATTCCATAAAATCACAATCACACCAATTTATCATCATCATCATGCAAAAGGTAATTTAGTTAATTTAATAAAGCTAATAAAGTGACGACGTACGTGCAATATGTATGGCTAATGCCTTTATTACTACAAATATACTACGAGTATATCATAGATGCATTGGTCAAAAAGAAACTAATTAAATAAATAAATAAATAAATAGACAACATTACTTAATTACAAATTTACGATTTTTCTAACATGTGATCAGTGAACGTACATTAATAAGTTAATTATAACAATATTAACATGGATATTATTATCCTGATAAATTGAAATATTAAATTTTATTTATCATACTTAAACAATATTCAGGATAATATTGTTATAATTAACTTATTAACGTGTGTCTAGTGGACACACGTTAGAAAAATCGATAAACTTATAATAATAATAATAATAATAATAATTGTGATTTGATCAACCAATAGATCATCAAAGTTTATTATTATTATTATTATTATTATTATTATTATTATTATTATTATTATTATTACGGTTTTTCTAACGTTAGAAAAACCGTTATTATTATTATTATTATTGTGGAGAAATGCATCATAAGCATGGCCCGATCGATGCATCTTCAAAAACATCTGGGGTCTCGGGACACTGTAAAGCGAAAATTTTAATGTATTTTAATATCTAATTTTTACATTCGTTTTTTTTTTTTTGGTTAAAATAAAAAATTTATATTATAATATCATCAAAATATTATTACTTCATGATTAAGTAGCCAAATTTTTTTTTAAAAATAAAAATTACAAATTTAAAAAAAAAAAAAAAAAAAAAAAAAAAAAGGGTTTTTGATGTCACTATTTGTTACACTTTTCATGATTCCAAGTTCCACTAATGTAACTTTTTTTTTTTTCTTTTAATCCTTCTAGGCCAAGGAAAATTTAGAAGGTTGTGCATTATGATTTATGAAATCTAAACTAAGTTAAGAGATAATGTATTAATAATATCAAAGCAATATCACTACTCTTCAATTAGTGTGTGCTTTTATATTTATATTCAAATCCAAACAATTAAGTATCTAGAAAACCGTCTCATACTAAATTCAGAAATAAAATTCTAGTTCGTAACGAACATATTTGTCACAAATTTGTGACGGGTCAATTATAATTCATGTGGATAGATAAAGACAAATCATTTAATATCAGCGTGCTTTATATTCGAATAAGTAATTAAGTATATTGAAAACCGTCTGATACTAAATTCACAAAAAATTCCTGTTCGTGACGAGCAGTCGAGTATATCTGTCACAAATTTGTGACGGGTCAATTATTATATATCCACATGGATAGATATAAAGACAAAGCAGTTGTTATTCTCGATTCATTCTGATTTTGTCGATTGAGTATTTTGTTGTATAATTAATTTAAACCATGATTGAAGTGCATCAAGGGTGGACGTGCCGGAGTGGTTATCGGGCATGACTAGAAATCATGTGGGCTTTGCCCGCGCAGGTTCGAATCCTGCCGTCCACGCTTTTTTTTTCCCTTTTTATTATTATTATTATTATTTTATTTTTTTAATAAAAACGGAACTTGCATTAACACAAGAACAAAACAACAGAACTTATTATTATTATTTTTTTTTTATTTTTTTATTTTTTTTAAAAACCGGAGCTTGCATTAATAATTAAACAAATTACAAGAAGTTAGAGGGAAGCCGAGATACTATTTGGGCCCCCACTCCCTTAGCAATTACAAAGCTAATTCTATTGAAAATATGAACTGCGGCACGCGCTCCAGCATCTTGTGATAAAGCGAATTTCCGAATCCGCTAGAGCAGAGAAACAGCATCCGTGTCGAGTTCGCCGAGCGAGGAGAAAGAGAAAGGTAAGAAACCATACTCAATCGCCGTGCAGCGTGCTTGATACTTGGCACACTTACGACGAGCAGCATCAGCAACGACCCGTCCAGGCTCAAAAGCGGTAAGGCCAGATTGAGTCAAGGGCGAGGACCCAGTCAGATCAACACAAACATCACGCCCCTTATTATTATTATTATTATTATTATTATTATTATTATTTTTTATTTTTTTATTTTTTTTTAACCAGAACTTGTATTTATTATTATTATTATTATAAATAGGAGAATTTTATTGATGAATCAAAACACGGTTTACAATTTTTTTTATTTTTTTTTTCACATTATGCTGGAGGTGCTGTCACTTTTTATAATAAAATTGCTAATTTTTAGCTCAATCGTAGAAATACGAAGACCATACATCTACACTTTTGGAAGAACTTGCTTTAAAGAAAACTAATTTTATGATTAAAAGATTATAGAATTTTGGTTTAGTAACTTAATAACATTATGAACTCGATATTTGATTCAAATTATAGACATCGTCATAGATCAACAACCATAAATTACCAACATTTTTAATACCGTATGATTTTAAGTTTTTGTCGTCGATTCCATTTGCTTCCGGTATCATTTGAGAAATGTTTCGACTAATTTTCGAAACAATCATTTTTGGCAATAAAATGAATGAATTTGATTAAAATACAACCACACCTTGTAAACTGTAAAATGATTTGAACTTTACACTGATGTTATATTTAAAAAAAAAAAAAAAAAAAAAAAAAAAAAACAAGGCCTACAGAAGTACAATTAGTATACATTACAAAAAATATCAGCCCGAAAACTGAAGAAAATCGGAAAAAAAATCAAAAATCAAAAATCGGAAAAATCAAAAATCGAAAATGAAGAAGTTCTAAGGGCATATGATATGAATCAATCAATGAAGAATTGGAGGGGTAAATTGGTAAAATTATATATATAGACAAAAGCAAGGGCCTCCATTGCCAAAATTTCTTCTAGCTTCGACGAGACCCTGTTGTCCTGACCGACTGACCGACATTAAACCGCTGCTGTAAAAAAAAATCCTACAAGTCGTATTTCTTGGGTTGCCGCCATTGATCTATCATTATTGCTAGTGAACTAAATAGCGAGTTTTGGGGCGGAGATCCTTTCTTTCCGTACAAATTCTTTCCACCAAGATCGGTGTATTTTGGGCCGATGTCTTTTCCCCTGTCAATCTGACCAAAAAGTTCCGAAACCTTAAAATCCCGTATTTTGTTACAGAATTTTCACAAACGGGAAAAAAGACGCCAAATGGTCTTGGTTTGGTTCAGTTCAGGTAAACTCACTTCAGCCGTAAAGAACATGGCCTTAGCGTATGAACCCCGATATGACTAAAAACCCGCTTTGACACGACCCATTGCTAGACATGGAAAAACCAACCCGACCCAAATAACTCGACCCGAGTTTGACCCGTGCCCTGGACTAACCTGAACTTTATTGTAGGAAACGAGGCAATATTGCAAAAAAAAAAGTTGAAAAATAACGTGAACCCGAAATGACATGATTCTTCCGATCCAAAAATGACCCGTCAAAGGAAGGATTAAATCGCAAAAAAAAAAACAAAAAAAAAAAAAAAAAAAATCGTACCTTGTAAATTTTTCCGTTCCTGAGGTAATATCGAATGCCAGACCAATTGATAGATAATGAGAAGTGAGATCGGAATGCTGAAATGGTGTATAGAAAATTGTCGACAAGCATTGCCACGAACACCTGCGTATCATTTCATTTCAGCAACAACTAAAAATCTGACCAGTCATCGACGAAAAATGACGTGAATGAAACGATTCAGAAACCATAGTGAGAAGAAGACTCACGAGACACCAGTTGTAGGTC
This sequence comes from Agrostemma githago, assembly GCA_958450325.1. Lineage (NCBI taxonomy): Eukaryota > Viridiplantae > Streptophyta > Magnoliopsida > Caryophyllales > Caryophyllaceae > Agrostemma > Agrostemma githago. Next base: position 1,088,285 of record OY288261.1, on the reverse strand, counting down.
GCGAGTGATAATGGGGGCGATTCAGGGGACAACATGTTGCACAAATGAACTTCGATCCTTGTCAAATTCCACATGGAAAGTAACTCGATGGTTGTGCAAGTCGCTAGACATCCGACAAGTACTAACCCTGCAAGCGCAAAAAGTACGTTTTTTAATGCACGTTCCTCGAATTTCAGCAAAATCACCATGATACCAACTTTCATGTTACCAAATAAGGAAGGAAATCGGCTCACCACAAGAGTTGATGGTTTCATCCTGTCCTGTGAAGCATATTCGAAGGGCCGCTGCTACATGGATCACGGCCATAACATATGGTGCCACGAATCCCCACGAGAGATAACAGTGTACAGAAAACAATGCACGATTCATGATCCAGTTAACCTTTGAAACATATGATTCCAATACAAATGTTTGCTTCCTCAAGTAATTCCAGTATCTACAGCCAACGACGATCATGAAAACATGAAAACATGAAAAAATATCCTCTAAAAAAAACGATGAATATGGTTTATAACGGACCTTGAAAAATTTAGATCGCTGGCAAGTGGGTGAGGGAAGACGGCAACTGGGGGAGATGTTATAAGTTTTTTATGAGCTCCTGAAACAGAAGATTAATTAAACGATCAGACGACCTAATTTAACGGGAGAAAAAGAAATTATCAAAATTCGGAAATCAGAATATTATTGTACCGGCTATAGCTGCAAGAGTCATATCATCGGAATATCCACCATCTCGAAGTCCTGAGACGACATTATAGTTGTCATTTCTGAAATCATCAGCATGCATCTGAAATAACAGTAAACCGAGATTAAAAAAGTGGATACAGTATACAGTATGACAGTATGGTATTTGATTTCGAATGTTCCTGCTACGTACCATCATGCACCCGCCCCATAGAAAGAATGTTTGACCGCCAGTAGCGAATCCCATGGAGCAAGGCTGAAAATATCGCAAACATCTGTTATTTGTAAGATAATACAGTAATCGATATGCAAAACGGAGAATACACGAGAATACTTCCAGCAGATATGTAGTATATGAGTGCATACCATGTGATATTCATATATACAGTAACTACCTAAGCTCCCGGAAGGTAAATCTAGCGGATATCCAGTTTGGATAAATATCTGCACATCATTGCCACAAAACCAAAATCAAAAATAAAGGTAGACTCACCACTCGGGTTTGAATAAGAAAAAATTCAAACGGAAAGGTGGCCTGATACGAATATTTCAAAATTCCGATCACGTGAAAATATGAGTAATTTGGTTTGTGAAAGAGAGAGTATTACAGACAGACGACCAACTGTACCTCGGGATTTTTTTCCATTTCAGCTGTAAGAGCGCCTATTGTTCCTGGGTGAAGTCTAACATCGTCATCTAGAAAGAGTATATACTTGCTGTCTTTATGCATTTTTTCCGCTCCAACCTGAAGGAGAAAATTCACGAGATAGTCAGATTATACCAACAGCCTAATTCATGCTTTTGATTACGTAAATACAAAATGCACATGTTTTACGGTTTTACCAATCTCCATATATTTATATTACCAATGTCACATGTATGCATGCAACAAGGTTGATTCGCGATTCGTTAAAAATAGAGCATATTCGGAATAATTGTAACCAAACACCACAATTCGCTGTAATTGGGATTCGTAAATTCGATTCGCGGTTCATAGGTGATAGACCGAATTAGGTAACCTCAGAGAGCACACAAAAACTTACCAGTTGATTGTGAATCTTCTGGCTGCAGGTAGTTGAATAGCCAGCTATAATAACCTTGGCGTCAAGTGTATCCTGTCAATAACCAGTAAACACGTCACTACCAAAACCAAATTATCGAACTGCTTTTCCGCAAGCAAGAATGAAGTCCGTGACATGTATGTTGAGTTAATTCTGAAGTAAAATTAACCCATCTCCGTAAATGACAGATACCTACGCACATAAAATCGAGTAGTGGAGAAAAAACAGTGAAGATAATGTGAGCCGATACCTGAAATTCTTGTAAAAGCTTAGATACAGCACGGTATGCCGGATCTTCCGTACTCTCCAAGACAAAGAGAAACTCTACCGAACCACCATATAGTGATGTAATCTACATGGGAAGGAATTAATCAAAATCCCGTCTCTCTCAAGTTATCTTAGCAAAACGGTGAGAGATGTCCGCCTAAACCCAATATCTCGGAGATATATAAGAAACAATTCTGTGACTCGTTAATGTTCTCACCTGACTCCTCCAATTATGTAAGTTGTGTTCTCCGAATCCTTTCAGAGGCATCACAACAGTTACCCTTGGCAGATTGACCTGCTTTGAGTGTTCGAGCTCATTAATGTCATGATAAAGGAAAGACAAGCTATTTCCGTGTTTCATCTCCTTCTTCATTTGTTTAATCTCTCGATTTCTGAGGAAACGAAAGCTTATTAGAATCATAGAGTCAAGCATTATCGAAATAAAAACTAAAAATTAAGCATACATTTCCCCTCGTCGGTTCAATACCTGACATAGGCAGCACAAGCCCACCCAAAAGCTAGAATAAGACATATCATACATCCCTGCAGTGGAAAACGACGAAACTTTAAAGTCAGCATCTATACGAGGTGTGTAAAAAAAGTGATCTTTAAGTAGATCGTGCACTTCGACCCCTAAATGCGTGATAACTAAACATAAACTAGGAAAGCCGTCTCTTTATTCGCCTCTTAAGTGTAGCTATTGGTATTTAGAGGCCCTGTTCGACCGCACCACATGATCACCCTTAAAGACGGTTCTGGTCTTAAACGGGTTTTGAGCAATACGAGGCAAAAATGGCTGCATTCAGCGAGTTAGGGCACAAAAGCCAAAACAACAACCATGACAGAAACGAAGATTTGAAACAAGATCATAGAACAAGGAACAAAATGGCAACAATAAAGGGCGATAAAATGCTGCAAAGACGATTTGAAACAAGATCATAGAACCTGCGTTACTCCGACTCTTCTAATCACCTCCAGTACACGTGTCCGAGAGTTGACACTCAAACATAGGTATGACACTTGGACTCTTCATTTTAAACCAAAATAAGCCGAATTTTCATAAAAACAACTGAGTCAGACACTTGAATACGAACCCGTGTCAGTACTTCTAGACGAGTCCGAGCAACGCAGCATAGAGAAAGGATCAAAGATATTTTCTTTTTAACTAAATTTAAGCGATACAGTTACGAGTAACATGTTCAAGAATCAAACTCCCAGACAAACCATATTCTTTCCACATGACGTAAAGCAACAAAGACAACTCTAAATAACATGCTTACAACATCAACATGTGCTCCTCCTCAATGATACCAATATTCAATCTCGCTCAACGTCATCTCTAATCCGAACCTACTATCATCGCCTATGTCGCAGTCATTTGTTCACTTTTTTCTTATTCAAACGGGTATGTACAGTAAATTATTGGGACGATTGAGAAACCGTCTCCATGATTTCCACATGAGTTAAAGCAACGAAGACGACTCTAACTAACATGCTTACAACACCACCATGTGCTCCTCAATCCACCATTAATTTGGTGTCAACGATATCAATATCCAATCTAGCTCAACATCGTCTTCAATCCATTCTATGGTTTCAGATTGGGACGATACAAGCAATAAGTCTATTGAGAATCCGTCTCATGTAAGGTCGTATATTTACACATAATCAACCATGGCGATACCAACAATAATTCTCCTGAAAAACCGTCTCACATGTAACGTCGTATATTCAATTATTCATACATGATCAACCAAAGTCAACATTTTTTCGATTATTTCATTCAAATTTCCAGATATGCGAAATTCAAATAATCAATTAACCTAACAAATTGATATCCCCGACCTCGATTATGCAATTTCAAGGTGAAATTAGCTAGAAAAAATTAGCAATTTCGTCAATTTTCCAGATATTCGAAATTCAAATAATCGATTAACCTAACAAATCGATATCCGCGACCTCGATTATGCAATTTCAAGGTGAAATTAGCTAGAAAAACAAGCAATTCCGCCAATTTCGATTCGAAAAAAACACTGCAAATTTAGCTAGAATAGATAAAAACGAAGAAATTCAACCGCATTTCAACGAAATCATATGAACAATCGATATCCGCGACCTCGATTATGCAATTTCAAGGTGAAATTAGCTAGAAAAACAAGCAATTTCGTCAATTTCGATTCGAAAAAAACACTGCAAATTTAGCTAGAATACATAAAAACGAAGAAATTCAACCGCATTTCAACGAAATCATATGAACACCTATATCAACTACAACAACGATGACGAACAACAACAACGACGATAAAAATATGAACAATTATAATTACAATAAAATTTAAAAAAAAATTGAAAATTAACCTGGATCTGGATGAAGATAGCGAGAGGAGAAACGAGAGCTCGAGTTGCAGAAATGAGGAACAAATCAATGGATTCCATTGATGCAGACATGATTTTTTCTTATGATTTTATTATTATTAATAATTAAAAAAAAATAAAAAAATTAAAAAAAATATATTAGGATTTATGATGATGATTGAGGTAATAGGATGAAGGAAAAAAAAGGGGGGGTGAAATTAATTTGAATGAATTTAGAAGTTTTTCTCTCTTCCTCTCAGATCGCCATTAACGAGAGAGGGAGAGAGGACGAAGAAGGAGGAGGAGGAGAGTATGAGGAAGACGATGAGGAAGAAGAAGGGGAAAAGGAGAAAGTATTGGGAGACTGCCTTTATTTATATTATCACAAATTCTCATGTGAAACGGTCTCGTACAAGAAATTGTATATTCCTAAATGGATACCAAATAGTTAAAACAAATAGTCGGAAATGAGTCGGTATTCCTGAAACAGGTTGAAATTAGAGTGGGTGTACGATTCTACAAAGAGACCGTCTTTCATTAAGTCGGTCTGTCGTTAATATTAATGACAATATGAGATACCGTCTCTTCCTGGTTTTGTGTTGAAATAACTGATCCCGGAAGAGATCTGAATTGGAGATAACTCGATCTGATATGAAGTTGAGCCGGTTTTTATGACCTAATTTGAGATTGAATTGATACCAAATAGTTAAAACAAATAGTCGGAAATGAGTCGGTATCCATGAAACAGTTTGAAATCATATTAGGTGTACGGCTCTATGAAGAGACGGTCTTTCATTAAGTTGGTATCTCGTTAATATTAATGAGAATATGAGATACCGTCTCTTCCTGGTTTTGTGTTGGAATAACTGATCCCGGAAGTGATCTGAATTTTCGAAATAACTCGATTATGATATGAAGTTGGGCCGGTTTTTATGACCTGGTTTGAGATTGAATTGATATGAATTACTCCGTAGTATTCATATTCCTAATGGATACCAAATAGGTAAAAAAAAAAGCCGGAAATGAATCGATATCCATGAAACGGGTTGAAATTAGAGTGGATGTACGATTCTACAAAGAGGCCGTCTTTCATAGAAGTAGGTCTCTCGTTAATATTAATGAGATATCGTCTCTTCCGAAGTTTTGTGTTAATATAACTGATCCCGGAAGCGATCTGAATTTTCTAAATAACTCGATTATGATATGAAGTTGGGCCGGTTTTTATGACCTGGTTTGAGATTGAATTGATATGAATTACTCCGTAGTATTTATATTCCTAATGGATACCAAATAGGTAAAAAAAAAATCGTAAATGAATCGATATCCATGAAACGGGTTGAAATTAGAGTAGGTGTACGAATCTATGAAGAGACCGTCTTTTATTAAGTTAGCGAGAAACGTAAGTATCGAAAACGAGTTAATATCCATCAATTCATAAAGAGTTGGTGTATCGAGAGATCGTCTTTAATTATTAAATTAGCGAGAGATGCAACAAAGAAAACAAAATTTACATATGTTCTATTCCTCTCTTAATCACGTGAGAGATCTATCAATAACGTTATTGAGAGATACTGTTTGTATGAAGTTTTTTTTTTGTAGTTTAAGAAGAATAATAAATCATGAAAATGATTCGAATTTGAAATGTTTTGAGTATATGATATGAAGTTGAGCCGAACTTTTATGACTAGCCATGCATATATGATTCGTTTTAAATTCGTTTCGACACATAAACTCATCCGAGAAATAGGGCAAAATCTTATTATCAATCATAATTAGTGTCTGAACTGAACTGAACTGAATGTGTCTGAACTGAACTGAATGTGTCTGAAGTGAACTAAATGTGTCTGAACTGAACTAAACTGATCTGAATATGTCTGAACTGAATTGAACTGAAACTGTCTGAATATAAGTCTAATAGAACGGTAACTAAGGCCCGGTTCTTTTCGGCTTAATTTCAGCCCGTTTCAGACCAGCTCAGCTTTTATCAGCTCAGCCCAGCTCTTATCAGCTCAGCTCCAATATTTTTCTTAAAATTATCAGATAATTTATATAAGAAATTATTAGTTTCAACTTCTATAAATTCAGCTCAGCTTCTATCAGACCAGCTCAGCTCCTATCAGACCAGCTCAGCTCAGCTCAACCTTATTTCAGCCGAAAAGAACAGGGCCTAAGTCGTTCACGCAATATGGTTCATAAATTTCAAAAGTCCACACTACACGTGACAACGAAAAGACACCCCTACACATGAAGGGTACGTACCCTACACCCTTCTCGTATTATGATTGTGATCTCACACAAATTATTGTGATCAACCTAGTAGTTAAGTTGCCCATGATTTGTTTTTTCGAGGTCTTACTTGGGACGGATATATCGTTTATCCATTACAACGTTAAAATGAGTCGAACATATCCAACTAGGAAGTATAAATGCCAGAAAAAATCCCACAAATGAAGTATATATGGGTTTGTCCTATCTTAGATATTTGACTTGTCATCAGCGTAAGACGAATATTTCCGTCACAAATAAGAACTTGCCTTGATTTTATGAAAACTCATGATTGGTTGTATACTCAAACACTAATTCTAATTTAAATCTAATACGGATACTTTTGTGGGAAGAAAACTCCAAACATAGATAACAAATGAATAAGACGTGGAGACTAATATATATGGCAAAAAACCTAGTTAAAGTACTGTTTCGTAAACACTAGAAATTGAATGGATCTCGTACGTCTGACTTCTCTACTGGTTGGCCTATTTACCAGGCCAATCCATTTGGGCTTCGCCCACACTCATCATGTCTGGTTCGAATCCTTCTTACCCAACCTGACCATCGAAAAGATTGGTCTGACCGGCGGTTCCATCATGAGTTTATATTGAGCCGAGTTTCATGCTGGCTGAAGTTCGGCTCAAACCGGGTTAATTTGAAATGGACTAGAGGGAGCTAGGGAGAAGCTTTGTGAAGTATCCAAAAGGGTCCTATGGGGCCATGACAAAGTTGACCTCATCCAATAAAATAGCAAGAAATCCAATAATGAAGACAATTAGTAGTAGTAAAGAGTCATTTTGTCAATGAAAAGACACTTAAGAATATGCCAATGGAGGTGCTATTTGACAAGAGAATGAAGAAAGGAATGTGCTGTTAATATGCTGTACTTTCTTACAATCTCATGCAAATTGCTGTCACACTTTCAAACTTAAATCAAAAACCCAGATTACGATCAGTATATCCGTCACAAATATATGCCGGGTAAAGATTAATCATTTGTTAATTCCAACAATTCAACGTGTCGGCATGACGTGCCCATTGCCCCTATGGCGAAGCCTAGACCCAACTTGACATACAGGTTGACGTGTCGCATTGTGCTCGTGCCTGGCTCGGGCACCATTACCTGCGATGATAAGACAAATCATTTGTTATTCCAACAGTTCAAATTAAAAGTTGGCAATTCAACGTGTCGGTCTGACGTACCCATTAGCCCTATGGCAAACTAGCAAAGCCCAGACCCAACTCGACATGCTGACGTGTCGCACTGTGCTCGTGCTTGGCTCAGGTGCCATTACCTACGAGCTATGGTGGTAAACACGTGGCCCGATCTTGGTCATGACGTGTCATGTTGGTCATGTCGGTTGAGCCGAGCTAGGCACATGCTTTTTCCAATTTTTGGGTCGGATCGTGTCAAGACGATGGACATGTTGTCATAGTGCCTTAGACCCGAACTGTGACGAATATATCCGTTACAAAACAGACTTACCGAATATAAAAAGGGCAATCATGGAGTAGTAGTATTGTATTGTGCATTATTGAGTATTGGTAATGATTTGATTTGGGACAATTGCTTTCATGTAAGGTATAGTAGTAGAAGACTTCTTACCATGTTAGATTTGGTCATGGTCTTTAATGTCCTATGAGGCCATGATGGATATCATAATAGCATCAAAGCATAAGTAGTCTAACCTATTTCACAAGTGAAAATGACATTATGATAAAGGACAATTATTTGGATGGTGATGGGTTTTTATAATCATTTTTCGAGTGTTAACGTGTCGACTTTTAATATGCAGTTTGTATCGAATAAGTTAGTCTATATATATTACGTTTTATGACAAGTTAAATATTCTGTCATATAATCATTTTATTCCGTTTTACGATTTGGTTAATTAGGACTAATTTCAAGCAAGTTTTTTCAGATCACTTACAAGTAGACCTGGCAAAACGTGTCACCCGGGTTCGGGGCGGGTCAGCTTCGGGCCATACCATTTTCGGGTTACTAAATTCGGGTTGACTTCGGGCCGCGCCGGGTCATTTCCGGGTTTGCTATTTTCAACTTTTTTAGGAATATCGACTCGCTTTCTATGATAATGTCTGGGTCAGTTTCAGGTCAAGCCGGGTCTTCTGTTCGGATGTCGGGTCGGGTTCGGGTTAGTTTATTCGTGTCAAGTCATTCGAATCGGGTCAGTTTTGTCAGGTCTACTTACAAGTTTGCAACCCTAATAGTGATTGTTCTTTAAACCCAAGTTGCTACATGATCCTTGTACTAGATTAATCATCTAGAGCCCATAATAACTTGGGCTATCCATATGTACATCTCTCAAAGAAGCCCATGGATCTTTTGGTGCATTTAACACCATGAAGACGGTCTCATATCACGATATCAATCCATAATCTAAATGCCCAAAATAATCAATGTACTCGTAATTTCTTTCACAATATAAATGCATTGTCTCGAAAAGACATAAGCGAATAACAAAGAACTCCCTTACCGTCTTACTCCAACTGAGAAGTTGGAGGTTCGATTATTATTGTCTCTCGAGCAAAACATACATTCGCGCAATTCTCGTTCAGTATTAATATCATAGTTTTTTTCCCTTATAATTTTTATTATTTGTATCACTATTATTATTGAGCAAAACCAAAAATCGCGGACACTGATTGATCGATTTTAGAATTAACAATGTTTAAGCACCAAAAAAAACATCAAAAATGCTTTCAAATAGGAAAAAATAACTAATGAAATTTGCTTTAGAACAGAAAAAAGAATAATACCGAAAATTTTAGAGATAATATCGAAAAACCAATGAAAAATTGCTTTCGAATGCGGAGTACTATATGGATTATCGGATTATCACAGTGAAGTCGCGGACAGTGATTGATCGATTTTCAGGATTAACAATGTTTAAGCACCAAAAAAATTCATCAAATTGCTTTCGAATAGGAAAAAAAACCAATGAAATTTGCTTCAGAATAGAAAAAGAATAATATCGAAATTTTTTGGAGTTTATATATTGAATACAGAGTATGAAAAAATAATTCCGAAAAAAAAAGAAAAAAAAAGAAATATATATATATATATATATATATATATATATATATATATATATATATATATATATACTTTCCTACAATAAAATTGGACAATAGAAGTCTAGAAGACTAGAACCCTCCTTTTATTATTTCCCCCAATTTCCCAAAAACCCTAGAAATCAATCACACTTCAAAGTTCAACAATGGGAACCCCAGAAACCTCACGCGAACCGTGCCCAGACCGGATCCTCGACGACCTCGGCGGCGCATTCGCCATGGGAGCACTCGGAGGTTCCGTCTTCCACTTCGTTCAAGGTTCAATCAACTCTCCGAGAGGGGAGAAGTTTCTCGGCGGCGTTCAAAACATGCGCATGAAGGCACCGCGAACCGGTGGCGGGTTCGCCGCATGGGGCGGGTTATTCTCCACCTTCGATTGCGGCATGGTTTACGTTCGTCAGAAGGAAGATCCATGGAATTCGATCATCGCCGGCGCCGCCACCGGTGGGTTTCTTCAGATGCGGCAAGGGTTACGAGCTTCCGCCAGGAGCGCGGTGGTTGGTGGGGTGTTGTTGGCGATGATTGAAGGTGCTGGGATCATGCTTAATCGGGTCATGTCTCCGCCTCCTCAGATTATATATGATGACCCGGCTATGATGGGTGGGGCTCCGCCGCCGCCTGGGTATCCCGGGTTTCCGGGTCAGCAGCCGGGTGGTGGTGGTGGGGAGGTGAAGGAAGGTGGTGGGTTTTTTGGTGGGTGGTTTGGGGGTGGGAAGAAAGACGAAGGAAGTTCGGGTTCAGGTTCGGGTTCGAGTTCGGGTGGGAGTGAGACTAAAGTTCTTGAGAGCTTTGATTCGCCTACGCCAATGCCGAGTTTTGATTACAAGTGATCGATTGATTGATTGATTCATGAAGGGGTAAGATTTTTAGTAAACTAATTCTCTAATGAGACGGTTTCACAACAATGGTGGTTACTGGTTACCTTCTTTTTAGGGTTTTAGTGTATTATAGAATGTTCTCGGCCTAAGCGTATGTGAGACGGTCTCACGGATTCACTGCTTTGAGTATTGTGTTATGTTTGATTTTAGGTGATTGATTTGATAAAGGTTAAGAATGAAATGAGTAGGGTTTCTGTATCGAGTATTCGGTTTTATTAGTATGATGTTATGTTTGTGTGAGTTTTCGTTACAAGCGATTTGATCGAATTCAGAGGGGTAAGGATGAATGAAACAAGTAGTCCTTTTTTTAAAAAAAAGTAAACTAATTCTCTAATGAGACGGTTTCACAACAATGTTGGTTACTTTGTTTTTAGGGTTTAGTGTATTATAGAATGTTGTCGGCCTAAGCGTATGTGAGACGGTTGCACAGATTTGCTCTTCAGTATGGTGTTATGTATGTGTGAGGTTTGGTTTAAGTGATGGATTTAAGAAAGGTTAAGAATGAAATGAGTAGGGTTTCTGTTAAGTATCAAGTTTTCGGTTTTATTAGTATGAATGTTATGTTATGTTTGTGTGAGTTTTCGTTAGAAGCGATTTGATCGAATTCAGAGGGGTAAGGATGAAATTAGCCCGGTTTTCATATCATGTATTGAATTTGTATGGTCGTGTTGTGTTTTTTGGATGATGGATGATGGATGATGGAATTTTGTGCTCTTTGTTAGGAATGGATATTGTGATTGTGGTTTCGTTACAAGCGATTTGATTGAATTTGAGAGGGGTAAGGATGAAATTAGCCCGGTTTTCATGTCGTGTATTGAATTTATATGGTTGTGTTGTGTTTGTGTGTGTTTTTTAGATGATGGATGATGGAATTATGTGCTCTTTGTTAGGAATGGATATTGTGATTGCGGTTTTCGTATCAAGTTTTGATTTTTCATGGTTACGCAGTGTTTGTGTGTGTTCTTTTGTGGATGATCGAAGATGATATTATGTGTTCTTTGTTTGGAATGGATATTGTGATTGATTGTGAGGGGTAAGAATGAGACGAGCTGAAGTTTCGTTCAAAGTATTGATTTTATTATGCTTTTGTTTCTTGAATGTCGGATTTTGTTGTGTTCGTTGAAAATGGTCGTAGTTTAGATCATCTACGAAGCCAAAGACTCGTTTTTTCTTTTCTATTGTTCTCTATACGGTATTACTGCGACAGCACCATGGCCAATCTAAAGGCAACCTCTTATCATAAAGACGGGGGGCAATATTGTGTTACTCACGTACATCAACCTCATCATGTCGCTCCATTTTTTCGATCTCTTAGGCATTGGGTAATGTTGTTCGAAATGTGCAATCTTCTTTTTGTTAAAGGCTTAGACATTGTGGTGTCGAGAGTTTCTATTCTTTTGCTCGAAGTCTCAAACCGTCTCGAACTTTTGGATGCTTATTTGTTGATGAAACCGTTGTTGTCAGTGTGCGACTTTGTATATATTTTTCCGATGTCTTGATTTCTCGACCATTTCCTTCTTCGTCTGATTATTCTGTGATGATTATAATCGGGCTCTTTGTTTTCAGGTTAACGGTATGCTGAATAACAAGCAGCAGCAGCAGAAGGCGAGTGATATATTTATTTTCGTGGCGCTCTATATTATACGACAAAGGGTATCAGGTGATGATATAACGAGGTTTAGTTTTGTTCGTTCGGGTTGATTTGCCTAAATGTACTCGGTGAAGATGAGTACCGAAAACCTGACACTGGTGTATAATAATTGTCTTACTCTTAGTTTAGTCGATTACTCGTGAACTATTCTTTTGATAGTCGAATAATACTGTCGTAATTTTGTCTGTTTTCACGTCTTTTGGAGTCGGATTTTTGGGTCTGTCTTTATTATTTGTCGGTAAAATTCTCGAGATTTTTATCTATACAAGGGTTTTTCCTACTCCTTTCGAATTAAATATACTCTCGATGTTTTTATCCTATGTTTTCTTTTCAACGAAATGTGCACTTATTGTTATTATTATTAATAGAGAATTTTATTGATAAATCAAAACACATACAAAAAATTGATGGGTAGCAGAATATTTTTATTATTATTAGGATAACTAATTATAATCTTAGTCGATCTAAAACTTATATAGTCTTTTTTTGAACGAAAAACTTATCTAATACGGAGTAAATAAATACGAAGTAATTATTTTTTAAATTATACTCACTTTAATAATGAGTTTATATCTCTAACAAATAACGAATTTAACAAATGACTGGTAAAGAGTACGAGTATTTGATTTTGGTTGTCGATTTCGTCAATTACAAGTTACAACCAATAATTTATTCGAAATTTAATTTTCAAATTAACTTCAAGTATTAAGTCAGCTAAATTTGTCGAGTGACACGAAAAGTTTAGTTAAATGTTAACGAGGGACTCACGGTTATGAACGGATAACAAAACCGTCTCATATTACTACGTCAAAGACGTCAATTAGCTCCCTCTACACCCGAAAAAAATCCCTAATTTGAACAAACAATTATACTAAATAAAAAATATTGAAATAAAAAAAAATTGCTTATACAATTGAAAAGTATGATGATCATCCAAGGAAGAAAAACAACTAAAAATAATCCAAATTTCCCTTTTTATTTTGCAATCGACGACATTGTCGGACCGATTCTCCAACATAAAAATGTACGATATTTCGTAAAAAATGTACATCTTCCCCGTTTTTCCCGGAACACTTATTATCCGCGAGGGACGCAAAATTTGATTGATAGAGTCGTATAAAAAACCCGTTTTATAAAACGGGTATTCGTGATTTTTTTAAGACCTACTCGGGTTTTTCTTAGGCTTCTCCGGCAAGGTATTGGGAATGGGACGCTGCGAGCAGGGCAGCACCGATGCCTGACCCGTCGTTGGAGTGCTCGATCACAATGGTCTCGGAAACTTCATCGCCTAGAAGCTCCTTCAATGTATCTTCCATGCAATCTCGGAACTTGGTGTAGTGTTCGAACAACCCTCCGTCTAATGCAATCACCGACTTTTGGTTGTCGCCTTGCTTCACCGTGTCACGGGCTAGTTTCTTGAGGATGCCTAAGATACCGGCTGCTGAGATGCACGCACCCCGAGACGCTATGATGTCGCATATCTCGACGATCACTTTTCTCACCTTCAGCGACGTGCTTGATATCCCTAAGACATCCTTCAGTTTGCTCGCTATGACTTTGAGATCAGGCGACGTGTCGTGATGCATTGCAGACATGTCGGGCGTACTGCAAAAAAATGAAGCACGATAATAAGATTGCGTATACTTTTCCGAGGTTAGTAGTAACGAGGAGGGTACGGGGCCCACCTTAAGTTAAAGGGTGTTTTCAGTTTGGCCGGAATGGTGTCGCCGAAAAAGGAAGCTTCTTCTGCTAGCTTACATAAGACTCTGCGCACGATCTCACCCAAGTACAGCCCGGATATCATTTTCTCGTATATCTGAACAAGCAAGAGTTCTTTTACCGTCAACAACAACAACAACAAGATATGGGGTCGGCTAACATGAATCAAATATCTGACGTCTAACCTGTTCGCCGGGGTTCAAACTTTCTGCATCAAGTGCAGCATCGTATTCAGTCACAGGCAAATGCGCTGAACGGAAATTACCCCACTCCATATTAATAACCTGCAAAAACAAAAAACAAAAAAATTTAAAAAAATCATAAATGTTTGTCGATATGGTGTGGAAGATGAGAAGGAGAAGGCAAAGGTGAGTCGGTTACCATCTCGCCTGATCTAGGCAAAGGGCCGTGCCACTTGGGAATGGCACTAGCGCGTTCAACATAAGCTGCGTTTGTGCCGGTACCCAATATGACTGCAGCGATAACATCATTGTTGTAGTATCGACCTCCTGCTAATGTTCCGACTGTATCATTCACCTGCGCCATTTCAACATAAAGAACGTGTCCCAAATTTCATTCAAGGTAAAGAACGTGTCCCAAATTCAGTAAAAGCTTACCAACGCTGTGACGCGCATATCTACACCCTTTCTTTCCATTGCTGAGGTCAACTTCGCAACCACGTCCTTTCCGACCTACATTTGGACATAAATCATCAAAACTCGGAGAAGGAAAGAAACCCGTATGATTCTTTAAGGAAAAAGGGACTAACCGCATCTTCAATATTGAAGCCTTTGGTCCATCGAATAAGACTTCCTGAGTCGATTGATGTTTGCCTAACGGGGAAAGAGAAGGTAAAACCAAGTTCTCGTTGTTTATTGGGTTCTGGATGAAGTCCTTCGCCTTCCGTGGCAACGAATTTGGCCAGGGCTTCGGCTATGTAATCGAACAATTTCTGAAAACACGCAAATAGTGAGTCCGACTCCAATAACACGATTTTTTTTCAAACAAAATAGTGAGTCCGATTCAAATGTTAAATGTTTGATACGAGTGAGGGACTTACTTCGGAAGTTCCGATCATTAAATCTTGTGGAATGGAAACTTCTTCGAATTCTTGTTGGACGACGCCTTTTTCTTTGCCACCCAATTTCACTCGTAGTACACGGAAGTTAGTGCCACCGAGGTCCAAAGCATAGAACAATCCTTCCTCGTCACTATAAAACGATCAAAAGGATTCAATCGAAAAAAGTCAAACCCAAAAGAATCAACTTTTAACATCACATAAGTTCTTGAAAAATCAAACATGAAATCGTTGAGATCCAATTTAATTGACTCAAAGTCTAACTCCAATTGAATTTAATGGATTCGAAAGTCATCAAAACTCGAATCAAAGCAACACAAGCAAAAATCCCAACATCAAAAGTTGATTAAAAATTGATTAAACTCGGATTCAATCAACTCGTAAATCATCAATCCAATTTTATCCCATCATCACAAATTCGAAACATAAAAATACCAGCTTTAACTTAATTAACTCGAAAATCAATCCGAAATCATCAAATTCCAACTTAATTAACACAAATCCCATCTAATTCCAACTTAATCAACCAACCCAGAAATCATCCAATTCGAACTTAATCAACCCAAATCCAATCAAAATTACAACTTAATCAACCCAAATCCAATCAAAATTACAACTTAATCAATCCAAAAATCATCAATTTTTAACTTAATCAACCCAGAAATCATCAAATTACAACTTAATCAACCCAAAAATCATCAAATTTTAACTTAATTAACCCAAAAATCATCCAATTCCAACTTAATCAATCCAAAAATCATCAAATTTCAACTTAATCAACCCAGAAATCATCAAAATTTCAACTTAATCAACCCAGAAATCATCCAATTCCAACTTAATCAACCCAGAAATCATCCAATTCCAACTTAATTAGCACAAATCCGATGAAATTTCAACTTAATCAATCCAAAAATCATCAAAATTTCAACTTAATCAACCCAAAAATCATCAAATTCCAACTTAATCAACCCAGAAATCATCCAATTCAAACTTAATTAACACAAATCCGATCAAATTACAACTTAATCAATCCAAAAATCATCAAACTCCCAATCAAATTCCATCTTAATCAACCCAAAAATCATCCAATTATTCAATAATCTTCGAGATCAAACTACGATCCATATCAAACAAAATCCCAACAATCTACCAATAATTGAATTAAGAAAAAAAATTAAAAAAATTAAATTAAATTGCATTATTACCCAGATGGGAGATTATCAACAAAACTGATGAGCATCTTGAGCTTGGACCCACCTTCAGAAGCAAGACCAGCATGCATCTCAACAGCCATGGCGTCCGCAACCTGTCTAAGCTTCCCTAATGGCGTCGCACACTTTTCATCAAGTTCCTTCACTATCGCCATTGCTTTCCCCCATTTCCGATTCTTCTCCATCCTTCTCCGGCATACATACGCCGCCCCACCCACCGTCGCCGCCGCACCCACCACCACCGCCGCAACTACCACCTTCTTCATCGCCGCTTCACTACTACTAATAATAATAACTCTTCTTCTCCGATTTTGAGCAAATGGGTATTGTCAAAGATTGAATCTTTTGATGGTTTTGATGGATTAGAGAGAGAAATTAATGGTGATTTGGGGATTTGAGAGTAGATCAGAGCCGATGTAATCGGAGTTATAGTGGTCCGAGTTTATCTTTCTTTATTTTTTTTTTATTTATATATATTTTTCTCTCTTTTTGTCACCTTTTTGCAATTCTAAGTTATTATTCCTACCTTTTCACAAATTCTCGTCGCATACAGAAATATCCGTCACAAACTTATCCAAATCTCGATAGATGTCTTAACCTAATGGTTAACTTTTAAGACGGAGATAGGAAATTTAGGGGTGTGCAAAATTCGGTCTGGATCGGACCCGGAATAAAAAAATTCTGGTCCGATCTTAGGTCCATCAGTTTGGGCGATTTTGGTTTCCGGTCCGGTCCGATCCTGACCCGGTTTTTTCCAGTCCGGACCGGTTTGGACAGGAAAGATCAAAATTATATTTATTTTATAAAAATTCTGGTCTAACCGGTTCAAACCGGTCCGGAATTTTGGTATGGAATTTCAAAAAAAATTGAAAAATCGGGCCCGGTCTTGGACAAGAATTTTTCCGGTCCGGTCCCGGTCCGAAAGTTTTAGATTCCGGTCACAAACTTATCCAGATCTCGTAGATGTCTTGACCTAGTGGTTAACTCGTAAGACGGAGATATCCGGGACGATAAGTCTCAGTTTCATTGAAAAATAAAAAAATCAAGATCTCGTTTGATAAGTAATAGGAGTATATATAGACTAGTTATACCGTTACAAGAGATACTTACGGTTTAAAGTTTTGAACGGTGTTTGATTTCAAGAGGAAATTAAATGATATTGAGTTCGCTCGTGAGACGTGCCCAATGTTGATAGGATCGGAATTTAATTTTGAATTCCAATGATTGAGTACTTAATGAATCAATGTAATCGGATCGTAGGATAATAATAAGATAAGATCTTATACACATTATATTTTCTTCGATTTTTCTTTGAATTTATTACATTTGATCAAAATACGGTTTATTAATCTTGAAAAGAATCAAAGGTAGTTTATTAAAAATAGATTTTTATTTGGTAAATTATAATATTTTAATTTTTTGTTAACGAGCAATCTCAGTTAATGTATATTATAATATTTTGTTGAATATTTTTTTTACAAACCTAATAATGATAATTTATACAAGTTTCACCTGATTATTTGATTAAAAGTTTTTATTATTGCAAAATCAACCAAATACATTCCCTTATTAAAAACATTAGAATTTTTGTTAACAAATTATAAGATAACGTAATCCATTATTTATATACTAATTAAAATCAAAATTTGAAATTACTTATTCTCTGTATAGTTTTATTAAAATAGAAATTACATTAATATTATATTATTATCACGAGAAATCGAATATTAACTTATATTTACCTTATCTAAGAAGATCTTATATGAGAAATTGATCTTAATAATATCTTATTAAAATAAATTAGAATGCAATAATCTATTTATTTGTTTATTTGCATATAATTCAGAATATTATGTTATGTATATATATGTGAATGTGGTGAGCTTGACTAATTTTAGTGCCCCATGTCATGTGACAACATGCTATCATCAACTTGCATCTCCCTAGGGATTGTCATTTGAGATATTTCGGAAACAGTCGAAACAAAAGTTATACTTCATTTTATATCAAATCAGAGGGTTCGAATAATTATTATTAGGCATTATATTTTCAACCGACAAGTTTGACGTCAAAAAAAAGTCGCTAGAGTCATTTGGTGAATTATGAGTCTTTTTTTAAGTCGTAAAATTGTTTATCGAGACATGTCGAAATCAGCTGAAACATGTTCAATAGTCCGTTTTATATCGCGTCAGAGAGTTGTAATAATCATTACTGTATTAGACATTATGTTACTATCGACAAGTTTTATTAAAAAAATATTCGCGTTTGAGAACAATTAAAAATTCTTTCAAAAACAGTCGAAAAAAACCAATTTTGAAGGTTATTATCCACGTTTTTTCGGCGTTTTGGTTCCCGGAATAAAATGGGACCATATCCGCGCTGAATATACTTCTCGCCAAACAAAATATCCCGGTGAATTATGAGAGTCATTTGGTACTCAATAGAGTCTTTTTTAAGCCATAAAATTGTTTAACGAGAAATGTCGAAATCAGTCGATACATGTTCAAATACTCAATTTTATATTGTATCAGAGAGTTCAAATAATCATTATTAGGCATTACGTTCCTATCGACAAGTTTTAGAAAAAACATATTCGCGTTTGAGAACAATTTTAAATCCTTTCAAAAACAGCCGAAAAAGACCGATTTTGAAGGTAATAATCCACGTTTTTTCGGTTTTTTGGGTCCCGGAATAAAATGGGACCATATTCGCGCAGAAAATACCTCTCACCGAATAAAATACCCCAGTGAATTATAAGAGTCATTTGGTACTCAATAAAGTCTTTTTTAAGCAATAAAATTGTTTATCAAGACATTTCGAAATCAGTCGAAACATGTTCATTACTCCATTTTAAATCATGTCAGAGAGTTCAAATAATCATTATTAGGCATTACGTTCTTACCAAAAAGTTTTAGTAAAAAAATATTCGCGTTTGAGGAAAATTTAAAAATCTGTCAAAAAACAGCTGAAAAAGACGGATTTTGAAGGTTATTATCCACGTTTTTTCGGCCTTTTAGGTCCCGGAATAAAATGGAACCATATTCGTGCAGAAAATACCTCTCGCCGAATAAAATACCCCGGTGAATTATGAGATTCATTTGGTACTCAATAGAGTCTTTTTTAAGCCATGAAATGGTTCATCGAGACATGTCGAAATCAGCCGAAACATGTCCAATACTCAATTTTATATCGTGTCAGAGATTTCAAATAATCATTATTAGGCATTACGTTCCTATCGACAAGTTTTAGTAAAAAAATATTCGCGTTTGAGGACAATTTTAAAAAACTTTTCAAAAAACAGCCGAAAAAGACCGATTTTGAAGGTTATTATCCACGTTTTTTCGGCCATTTGGGTCCAGAAATAAAATGGGACCATATTCCCGCCGAACATACCTCTTGCCAAATAAAATACCCCGGTGAATTATGAGAGTCATTTGGTAGTCAATAGAGTCTTTTTTAAGCCATAAAATTCTTTATCGAAACAGGTCGAAATTGGCCGTTTGAGCTCTCTGACATGATATAAAATAGAGTATTGAACATGTTTCGGCTGATTTCGACATGTCTGGATAAATTTTAGTTATCATGCCGAGTAATCCCTAACCGACCGGGGCTAGCCCAAGGTGCACGTCCGACATGCGCGCGACCGATCCAAATAAACACTCATCATAAAATTACTCCAAATTTTAAGTCACAAAAGTTAGGCCCATGGGTTACCAACTTACCATAAACATGTGAGTAAAGGAATGAATAAGGTGGTCCATGAATAGACATGAGCCCAACCTCATTTAATTTGTTTTCCAAGACAAAATTTATGATTGAACTTGTCCACATCTCTCACTCACATCACATGGATGCTAGTTTTCTACCACCATACTCCACACATGTTCAATCACACATGCCTTTTCCATGAAACATGGATTCTAACTTTCTATTATTAGCAGTTAGTCACGGAAAATAGGATTATACATCTGATTATACAATAGCATTGTATAACCAGGTGCTATTGTACAACCAGGGCAAAATTGTTGAGCTTTTATATATAGTTATTGAGCTTATAAAAGTTTCTGAGTTAAGTTGTAAGTTTTTGAACTTAAACATTCACGTGATTTAACTCGACAACTTTACATTAAAGCTCAGAAAGTTTACACCAAAACTCCAGATCTTTGTGATAAAGTTCAAAATCTTAGAACCAGTTGTATATAGAGCTATGTTCAACTGATTGTATAATCCTCTAATTGGTTAGTCACCCTTGTGATAGAATTATCCGTCATTTTGTTATAACCAGTCAAATATTATTCATTTTGGTTAGTTGAACCCCCGCACTAGGTGGGCCAAATAGACTCGACTAATCGAGTGACCCGCACTTGATCAACTCTACGCAGTAACGGAGATCTCTTTTTTCTCGTTTGATTTAACCGTAAGTGTCTTATATCATAAGACCAGCCGATAAGCTAAAAGCTCATACGGTTGTCTTTATAACTTTCGATTCTAAAATGGTAACCTTCACCTTTAGTTGGGTTATTCTCGAATAAACATGTTCTATATTATAGGACGGTTTGATAAGACATTTTTTTGTGCCAAATTCTAGATCCTTGTAAAATGAGTGGGCCAAAGACCAAAATATTTGGGTTGGGCTTTTAATTATTTGATATACTCTTACAATTAGAGTTTGATTGTTTGGACTTTTGATTTGAGATATATTCTTGTCTAATCAACCATGAAATTTAACACAAATTTTGTTCAAAGAAAATTATTTACATGTCATATTATTTTATTCTTTAAATATATTTGTTGCTTATACGTCAACGCTTTAAATAATATTGATATATAAACACTCGGTAATGTTATTTACGATTCTCCCCTTAATTATACAAAATTACAGAGTAGTAATTTTCACGTCTCCTTCAATAGATTTTTTTTGTGTGTAAATCATTCAATTTAACTCTGATTCGAGCCAAGTTGACCCTCAAGAGTGGTAATGTTGTTCAGCATAAATTTTAATATTATTAAGTTAGAACAACTCTTTACCAGCTCTCGAAAGCATTCTTGACACGACATTCTCAAATTCTTTAATCTAAAATACTCAAATAGAATAATTAGGAATAATTAAAGGGTAGTTAACTACACTTCACACATTATGGAATCTACTAATGATTCTCTTAAACCCTACTTTTATTTCTAATTAATTAATTAATTAATTATTATATCAACAAGTATAGTTAATCTTATCAATTAATCTTAGTCTATGGTGTCGACAGAAGTCAAACAATCATGAAGATCAGCAAAAAGGAATGCAACCATATGATATAATAATATTAATTATGTAGTGCAAGTGTGCAACCTCCTTTTTGTATTAAAAAAATACTTATCTTTTCGATAAATTATTTACTTTTAATTAAAATATTTTTTACAAATAATATAAAAGTAAATAAATCGTCAATTATTATACCTCTGATTAAAATATTTTTCATAAATAATGTAGAGTAAATAAATGACCGAGACGAAAAGGGTTGCAAACATTTTTCCGAAGGTATTTCATGAAAGCCTCTAAATTTAGTGAAATGTGAATATGTGTCGGTAATTTATTTACTTTTAATCAGAATATTTTTACAAAAAATATAAAAAATAAATAAATAATTTAAAGAGGGTTAGTCTCAGCCATTTGTTTATATTTAATTAAAATATTATTTGTAAATAAAATAAAAGTTAAATAATCTCTAAATTTAGTGAAATGTGAATCCATGTCAGCAGTGATTAAGCAATCACTTATGATATTTTGGTTTAGATTCCATATATTGGCCAACTATATATGAGGTGTAATGTAATTTAATTTATTAAAATTAGCTAAAATTTTAATTTAATGTATATATAAATATTTGGAAATTTTACTCATTGTGGTATTAAAAATTATATTTATTTGGTTTTATTTTGGCACCCATTTTTCACAAATTTCGCTTTAGAATGAAAATAACATATTTTAAGTATCCACCCAGAGCAATATGACAATACATTTTTGAAAGGATTCCAAGACTGAATCCATGTCGGTTTAATTTGACAAAAGCGAACAATATTGTACTAATAATGTGGATTGTGCACATCGACACAGCGCATTTTGGAGGCCTAATTAATATGGGGAATCGTCGCTTCCCTAACAAGTCGCCGCAGGCTCGCAAGGATGGATCCTAATGGTTAAAACTTGTGGTCATCAACTCAAGGGTCTCAGTTTCAAGCCCCTGCAAGAGCGATCGATCTTGTGGAGTTGTATGACTTGAGGCTATGCCTCCTAGACTTCGAGCCAGACTTCAAGCTTGCCGCCCTAAGGGCCGATGGTTTACCTGTTGTGCATGGTTTGCAGGCAACTGCGTAAACTCGAGGGTGCTCTTGTAGCACCCCAGCTAGCCACCACTTGCGGACCGGCCGGTGTCATGTCTGGCGCTCAGTTTCTCTCAGCCAAGCACGCTTAATTGTGGAGTATTTTACATGGAGAACTAGAACATAAAGTGTACTTTGTTGATATGATTAGTACTATCAGTCTCTTTAAGCACTCATCCGAGTACCACAAACCATATTCAATATACATTCATCTGAACACCGCAAACCATATCCAATATACTCTTTAAACTCGGGAATTACAGCCCTGATTTTTTTTGTATTATTCCTCTAATAATTCTTTAGTGCACAACTCTTGGTTAAGAATATTGCTCTTTAATTTGTTTCCATACCATGTTTTTTTTCCTCAAAAAAGTATGAATATAGGTACATTTGCATTTTTTGTAGCACAGCTATATAAAGCCTAAAGAAAAGATTCATTATTATTATTATTATTATTATTATTATTATTATTATTATTATTATTATTATTATTATTATTATTATTATTATTATTATTATTATTATTATTATTATTATTGTAATAATACAACCAAAATTAAAGTTATTGTCCCTTGATTAATATGTAAAGCCACATTAAATGACATAAAAATGATGCTAATTAAATGGCATCAACATGCAATGTAGGCAGCTCTGCAAAATTTAAAATAATATTTATTAACTACAAATTAGATAATATAATTATATAATTAATTAGTACTAAGCCAAGCAGCAAAACAAGGAGATTATAAATTAATTATAATATAATATAATTAACTAATTAATTAATTGGTTTTTGTCGTCATAAGTGACATCATTAGCAAGTGATCAAATGAGATGCACTAACTATTGCAATTGTTAATTAATTAATGAGTAGATTATACAACCAGTTATATATATACAACTGATTTTAATTTTGATTGTTATTACAAATATTCGAGTTTTGTTGTAATCTTTCTGAATATATACCGCCTTTGTACGTTCATGAAGATACAAGTTCAATCGAATCAACGTCAAGTAGTTCTTTAGCTGATGGTTAATGCTAACTATTACATTTATAGTCTATTACACTTAAAACACTACCTCTTGAGAGTTCAGAGATATTGGAGGATGACAGCATATCGTGATTCGAACTAATGATCTTTACTCACACTGATTTTGATACCATGATAGAACGAAGAACTTTCTCGACCAAAACGTTAAGGTGATGGTTAAGACATAATTATTATATTTATAGTCTGTTAGAGCGTACATCGAATCTGGGACCTATTGTTCAGGATATATACCTCCGTGTTAACCACTAGATTATAACATTTCCGATTTTTCACAATATGTAACTAACATTTTGGTTGACTAGCTAGGAAAAATGATCCATGTTGTGATGGTGGAGGCAACAACATTGGCATCATTTAGAGGATCTTTAGTACAATTGTACAAATGATGCATATACCACAATGTTGTAATTAATGTGATTTATTAGCCCACAAATCTTGCACCTTTTTCTAAGTTGATCCTCTTAATTAATTGAAAGATTATTACAAATTTCTTACAACAATATTAGGGTAAGGTTAATACAGTCCTAAGATTGTATTTAACCATTAAAAATCATTCAAATTTAGTATAAATTTATGAATTAAAGCAAAAATTATACAAAAATTAATACAATTAATACATGTATTAAAAAAATTATTTTCCTTTATAATCTCTTAAATACAGCCCTTATAATTGTATATATTTACTCCATATCATTTTCCATAATATTAATATGTTTTAATGAGTTGTCTAATTACAATAGTTTGAATGTTGGATGACCCCTCAAAATCCTTACAAATCTAATAATACTCCATCATCATATGATGGAGTAATATCTTTGCTTTGACAATTGATGATAGTGAGAAATATAGTTGACTTATTTAGCTATTGCAATGTTGACAGTCCACTTTGACAAGATAGAATAAATAGAAGTATATCATGTTTTAACTTTCGGTTTTTCTAACGTGTGTGTCCACTGGATATACATCTCTATTATATTAAAAGAGAAACCACAAGATAAGTAAATGGACACATGTCGCAATTCTATGCATTTTTTTTCCCGCCTAAATTTCAGTTGTTGTAAAAAAAATTCCATAAATAACGAATAATTAAAGATATATATAAAAGGAGACAAATATCTATTTATTGACAGCAAATCAACCCAAATACTCGAGTATCTCTTCAAAATTTGATATGTGAGATCTTTGCACAATAGAAATAATTTTCAAATTAATCCATAATTATTGACTACGTAAGGAAATTGTTAATATCAAATATGTACTATGTTCAAAATATATTTTATAGAGTATGATTTATTATAGAATTTGTCAATTAGCATCAAACAAAATTACATTTGATCGAACATATATATTTTCAAATTATCGTTATTTCTAACACATTATTGTTATAATAAGCTGTGCATTTGCACGGGACTTAAACTAGTTAATATGCTAATTATAACAATATTAACATGAATATTAACATGATAAATAATTGAAATATTAAGTTCTATTTATCATACTTAGACAATATCCATGATAATTTTGCTATAATTAACTTATTAATATGTGTCCAGTTGACATACGTTAGAAAAACCGTTTAACTTCATCAAAATAAAATAAAGGAGCAATAATTATCTTTTGCCAATTAATCTACATTAAAATAAAATAAAGTTTCACAAATTCAACTTAGTTTCAATTTGCCAATTAATGGAACAATAATTAATTACCTTTTAATTTGTCAATAAAGGTATAAAGGTATCGAGGAACGGTCACAGAAAACCGTCAATCTTTTTTATATAAATGAACTGTTTTATAGTGTGAGCTTGTCTCCCACAATAACTACCGATGAAACATACAAGCTAAGTATCTTAACCACTGCGTTAAATTATGAAAATCTACAAATAACTTTATATTACTAATTCTAAAGATAATTTAATTTAATACAACTCTAAGAACTGTATTTAAATGTACGATAATTATTATCTTCAAGATTTAATAACCAAACTTTTTGTCTCAAAAGATCAAACTAAGAACTTAGAAATATCTCACAACTTTGTTGGGCTAGAAGTTGGGCCTTAGCAAAATTGTGATCACATTATAATTCAACTAAAAATGAAAACCAATCAAAATAATTTAATTTGTCCGAACTAAAAATAAGTTGGAAAAAAATTGACATAAGTGTGACGATCTTTAAATAAAGTACTATTTGACCTAATTTCATCTAAAGAAATACACCTGATTAAACTAAAATTTAGGTTAAGTGAAATATGATCGATAAAATAGAACCAAAAACTCTAGGGAATATGGAAAACCGTTTTCGATATTCAAATACAGTACTATATATTTGACCTAATTTAATGTTAAGACACATATATCTATTTTAAGTAATACCGATAAATTAAAATTTAGGTTAAGTGAAATACGATAGATACATAAAACATAAACGGGATAAAGTCTAGGGAATATGATGGAAAACCGTTCTTGATATTCAAATACAGTACTATTTGACTTATTTTAATGACGTTAAGATACTGAAGATACTGATGAGATATCTGTCTTAAGATATATCGATTAAACTAAAATTTAATTAATTAATTAATTAATTAGGTTAAGAGAGGGTTCTAGAGGAAGATATGTAATGGCACATGGCAACTGAATATTGGGTGTATTAGTAGGCAGCATGGCAGTCCATATA
Organism: Agrostemma githago; assembly: GCA_958450325.1. Classification (NCBI taxonomy): domain Eukaryota; kingdom Viridiplantae; phylum Streptophyta; class Magnoliopsida; order Caryophyllales; family Caryophyllaceae; genus Agrostemma; species Agrostemma githago. The sequence continues at coordinate 1,061,922 of OY288261.1, read as the reverse complement.
TAGGAAGACAACAATAGTGTATGTGATCAAAGTCCCACAACATGTTAGTTAAAGAAACACCATTAATTACTTTAAACATTTAATTTAATTTAATTTAATTTAATTTAATTACTTACTTATGTGCAAGAAATAAAATGATAATCACCTATTTATCGATAATAAATAATAAATGGTGTCTTTATTTTCATAGAAGTAGAGACTATTTCACGCGTGAAACCTTTTTCTTAATTACACCGTAATTTGTGTAATTGATTCTACACATAATTTAGAGAGAAAACGGTCTCATACATGGGATGATCCACTTTTGTGATGTAATAATATTTATTACTGATAAATTATTCGTGCACTGTTTTTAAAATACCAGTAAATATTTCTTTTAATAGAAGTAGACGATTTCATGCGTGAATTTATCTTCTTACCACTGTAATTTGTGTAATCGAACCTACATAATTTACAGAGAAAACAGTCTCATGCATGGGACGGTCCATTTTTAGGAGATAATTAATTTATTATTGATAAATTAGTGCACTATTTATAAAAAAAAAACAAGTGTTTCTTTTCATAGAAGTCGCGAAACTGTTTTCTTACACTGTAATTTGTGTAATCAAACTTACATACGAGTAATTTACAGAGAAAACGATCTCATATATACATGGGCCGATACATTTTCACAAGATAATTTTATTATTGATAAATTAATGCATTATTTTTAAAAATTAAGGATTTTTTTGAATTCTCGTTATAAGACTGTTTCATGCAATAATTATCGGCTAATTAATTAATTAATTAATTAATTAAATTTATTCTCCCACTATTAAATAGTGTCTACTAATTATGCCATGTGACCCCCACGTGGGATATGGAATGCGTGTGGGTCACTTCTTTTTGGTAGCTGTTATGCTCATGAGTGATTGATGCCCTTTTCTTCTTTGAGTAAGAGTGTGATTGAATTGAGTCTTTATGTCCCTCAAACTACATGCTACTAATCTACATACATGCTCTTGTTTTTAGTATACGTCGGTCAGACGATTGTATCTGTCATAAACTTAAGAGTTGATCAATTTATATGATGAAAAGATAGAGACGGGAGTGGGCACGTGGCCTGGGCTGGTGGATAGCACCGTCTATATAGTAGTCAAACATGCGCGACCCACACCCAGTGATGCACGAGCTAGTCCACTCTAGCATGGCACAATATGACACGTTAGATCACTGGTCGTGGGTTGTGCAGTGTATCTGTCATAAATTTAAGAGTTGATCAACTCAAATGGCGGAAAGATAGAGACGGGATGGGACTGGGTACGTGAGCTGGTGGGCGGCACTGTATAGTAGTCAAACATGCGCGACCCACAACCAGTGATGCACGACCTAGTCCACTTTAGCATGGCCTAGCACGGCACAATATGACACGTTAGATCATTGGTCGTGGGTTGTGCATTGTATCTGTCATAAATTTAAGAGTTGATCAACTCAAATGGCGGAAAGATAGAGACGGGATGGGACTGGGTACGTGAGCTGGTGGGCGGCATTGTATAGTAGTCAAACATGCGCGACCCACAACCAGTGATGCACGAGCTAGTCCACTTTAGCATGGCCTAGCACTGCACAATATGACACGTTAGATCATTGGTCGTGGGTTGTGCATTGTATCTGTCATAAATTTAAGAGTTGATCAACTCAAATGGCGGAAAGATAGAGACGGGATGGGACTGGGTACGTGAGCTGGTGGGCGGCATTGTATAGTAGTCAAACATGCGCGACCCACAACCAGTGATGCACGAGCTAGTCCACTTTAGCATGGCCTAGCACGGCACAATATGACACGTTAGATCATTGGTCGTGGGTTGTGCATTGTATCTGTCATAAATTTAAGAGTTGATCAACTCAAATGGCGGAAAGATAGAGACGGGATGGGACTGGGTACGTGAGCTAGTGAGCGGCACTGTATAGTAGTCAAACATGCGCGACCCACAACCAGTGATGCACGAGCTAGTCCACTTTAGCATGGCCTAGCACGACACAATATGACACGTTAGATCATTGGTCGTGGGTTGTGCAGTGTATCTGTCATAAATTTAAGAGTTGATTAACTCAAATAGCGAAAAGATAGAGATGGGAGTGGGTACGTGAGCTGGTGTGGGCGGCACCATATAATAGTCAAACATGCGCGACCCACACCCAGTGATGCACGAGCTAGTCCACTTTAGCATGGCCTAGCACGACACAACACGACACGTCAGATCACTGGTCGTGGGTTATGTGACGTACAATCCACCTGGGTATAACATGCTTGAGCACGTCCAAAATGCAAAGAAAGAAGTAGAAGAAATGCTTACTAACTTATTCTCGTATTATATTATGAGTAGTCTTTTATTTCGGCTAACTTATTTGTGAAATATGTTATCTCCCAAACACTTAAAATAATTAGTTGGCTGAAATTATGTCAAATAAGTTAATTTTTATCAAATAAACTTATAGCTGAAACATTGCTTCAAACCGAGCCCGAAGTATAAAAAACTTGTCATATTAAAATATTTATTGCTTGAGTTTTGAATGACTTTTTCTTTTCTTTAAATAAGAATATATTCATACTTTTTAGTTATGATTATGTGTTTACATATATTCAATCAAAATAATTCTCATAAAGAATAAAAATGAAGATAAATAATTAACCAAATGGAAGATATTTATTACTTTACACTATGCAATCCCATTATAACACCTTGTCCATGGGAATGAGGCAACTTTGGTCCCTTCAAGTAAATCTTGATTGCAAAATAAAAACACCTCACAAGTAAAAGCATATATGCTTCAAAAGAACGATCTTTCAATGTTGTCAATGAGATATTTATCATCTACGAAGTAATTAGTACATTACCCTTTTTTAAAGTTATATCTTGCACTACAGAGTCAATATGAGATCGTCTTCTTTCAAAGTATTTATACCAAACTTTAGTTAAGTTAATAATGAGAGTCCTCTTACGTGATGACGATAACTTTTGATGTTATACTCCGTATCTTAATAGCAGGATATGACACATATCATGGTCAGAGCCAGCGCAACCAAAGATCGCGAGTTCGAATTTATACCAAACTTTAGTTAAGTTAATAATGAGAGTCCTCTTACGTGATGACGGTAACTTTTAATGTTATATCTTAATAGCAGGATATATATAACACATATCATGGTCGGAGCCAACCCAACCAAAGATCGCGATGAGTTTGAATCCTGATGGCCTCCAAAAGTCTCACGAGTGAAATTTCAGCACACGGTACTACTGTAAGCCATTTGCTATGGGGACATATATATGCACTAAACTAACCATTTTCACGAGTAGAATATGTGATACAGTCTGTCAGAAGATCGACTTTATTTATTTATATCAAACTCAAGTTAACTTAATGATCATGATTCTTTTACAAAGAAGAATCATCTAATTTAAGAACTATTACCACAACAAGAGAAAGGTATGCATGCATGAGGGTTGTGCATGTCCAATGTATCATGTACTATCAAATAACACAACTTGCATGCAAGCACTAATGATAAAAAAGCAATGTGCATAAATAAAAACAAGTTGTAAAGAATTGTCTAACTTTGCTAAATATGGTAAATGAATATGCTTGAAAGAGTAATCTTGAACAACCTTTATTTGTTAGCTAGTATATGTATGTCCATTACAATTTATTCCCTTTTAGATTCTTCTTGATCTATGTGTGGCCACAAAATTTAAAAAAAAATGTAAAAAAAAAAGGTTGCAGAGATCTAAATGAAGTTTACATTAATCTCATTTTTGTGAAGAGATCCCATGTCAAAATTCTTTTTTAATTTAGTGGGAGTTTGGACGATTTTTCTTAATCTGGTTGATGGGATTTGAATCCAAGTAACTAGTAGTATCTGCCTGAAAATATGCAAAGATAGTGATATGAATGGTATATTATGGAACGAATTCGGTGATATATATAGCCAACTTTATTTACATATAATATGTACTGAGTAAATAGTTCGGAGTGGAAGTAATTGTTGTATATATATATATATATACAATAATTAGGTTTAATTCCTCCCTAGTCATCATCAATATAGTTAATGATCAATCTGTTTTAGTTATGTTATTATTAGTTACAGAGTACGTGTGATTTATCTTCAATTTTTTACATTTTGTTTAAAGAAATTTGATCGATAAAATGAATATCTGATCAATTTCCAAGTAGTATATATATATATAGGACGTTTAAATTCCTTTATTAGAGTGTAATTTTAAGCTAATATCTAAGTATCTAACCTATTTTTCACAAAAAATACTTTTCTACTAATGGATACGTATATTGACGACGTTGATATTTTTTAAAATATATACTCTGTACTGATAAGCTAGCTAGCCAGCTTCTTAAATGAGTTAATATCACTAACGAGTAGTGACTGATGAGTCAAGACAGCGACCGTTACTAACCCAAAAAAAAAGTGATTATTGAACTAAATAATTCACAATTAGTTGTCAAACAAAGGCCAATAATTATTATTAATTGATGAGCTTTTTTACAACTTTATTAACATGGAGTTTTGATGGACACTTATAGTAGTTTTTTCTTAGAAATGGTTTTGGATTTTTCCAATTTTTGAACTACATAGAATATAAATATATGTTCACAAATCATAACACTACATTTTGTTTTCATGTACTTTGGAGACCATATACTATACATCAACTTTAGGTGCCAAATTAATTAAAGTTAATTAGATTACTTAAACTATAGGTTGATGTATGTGGTGAATAATGAATATTATCTTGACCACTAGATAATGTTTTCTGGACCCCAAAATAAATAAAAAAAAAAAAAAAAAAAAAAAAGTATTTTGTGAAAAATTTAAGTATTGGTAAGAATATTTAGTACAACTTCTTAGGAGACCAAAAGATAGCATCAAGCTACACTTGGTCAACACCTTGCATGCTCATTTATCAATGCTTTAAAGTCTTGTGCAACTTGCAATAAATTTATATTTATTGTACTGTTAATTAAAGAGAAAATGATAAATACAGTCCTATTATATATAAATAAATTAGATTATACGGTCCAAATTAACGTGTTGTGTCGCATACCTGTAAAATTGTGTCTGATTTTTTTAAAATTTATTTAGAGATGTGTCGGACACGTATCATGTTATTTTCTGATGTGTCGGACATAATTCATAGTATTTGGAGACTCATCGGACGTACTTGTAAGTTGCAAGTTGCATTAAATAATCAATCAATAAATTGTACAATCAGTTGCACATAGTTGTTTTATGTATAACTGGTTTTATGATTTTGAGTGTTATTAATTACAAAGTTTTCGAGTTTTGTTATAAACTTTCTGAGTTTTTAATTTGTACTCCCTCCGATTTTTTTTATGTTTGCCCCGTATTCCTTATTTGACAAATTTTAATTGTTTGCCCCATTTCTCCACTTTCCATATTGGTCTTATATATATTACCATATTGCCCCTATGAATTTCTATTATTTACCTATTTTGCCACTATATTTACACTTTAATCACTACTTTATATACCTGTTAGTCCATCTTTATTTCTTCATCATTGTACTTTCCATACACAATTTTTCAATTTCTTAATTTATGTGCAAGTCGATATGGGGCAAACATATAAAACCGGAGGGAGTATAAAGTTGTCGAGATAAATCACATAAATGTTTAAGCTCAAAAACTTACAACTCAACTTGAAAACTTGTATAAGCTCAGTAAGTATACACACTCTTATAACGGATACTATTTTCTAATTTATACATGTATTATTAATTAAAGAAAATGATAAATACAGTCTTTATTCTTTAATTTCTAATTTTATATATACCAGATTTGGAAGATATTAAATGCTTAAATACAACCTAATTAAGGACCGTAATAATAAGTACGAAGCATTTTATCAAAGGAAAATATATATTTAATCATTCCATTAGTTCGTCAACATTTTGTTTTAAATAACGTAATTAGTCACATTAATATATTTTGTTTAAAATTTAAAAAGATAAGCATAAAATTTTATGAAAACAATAATTATATAATGAGTTGCTTGGAACCATATATATTATCAAAATGGAGGCCTCACTATAATTAATTGAAAATAATGGGAAAGTACTTCTATAAAGTAATAAGTAGGTTGATGTTATGATAAAGGTACTAATAAGTAGGAGTAAATTTATTTTACAAAATACAAAAATGTACTATACCACCCCATATTAAACTACTTTAGAAAATATTTATCATATAAATTTTCAATTCTCAGTATTAATTCATATACATATTCTGAGATAGAATTAAATGTTTCGAAGTATAAGAATAACATATTAAGAAAAATATGTTCCATTCATCAAAAATATACATTTATTAGATTTACTCAATCAATCACCTTGATTATTACTCCATTCTTACCAATTTCAAACAATTTTTCCTCAAACTTGAGACATATAAAAATTAATTAATTTTCAATTTAAAATCGTTAATTAATAATACAGTATGCTATAAAGTAAACTTTTATACCTATCGACATACCGTGTATTTATGCTCGTTGTCTATATTAGTTATAATATTAATATCCATTTGAACACTATTTTTTTACCCCATTACCAAAATATTTGTGAGAAGTATTTTAATGAAATTGGGCAAAAAAATAGTGTCCGGAGTAATAACTATTAATAATCTTATTAACAAGACCCTATTATACTACTACTACCTCTGAGGCTCTGAATCTTTGGAACTGCTACATTTTTTTAAATTTCCGAGGAGTATTTTAATCAAATTTAACAGTTCTAAATAATCCGAGAGAGTACTAATTAAGTAATTTAAAATTGTGTATTAATAATTAATAATTAATATAACAAAGTAATTTCTTCATAAGTACTCATAACTAATAAATTTAAAATAAAGTTCTCTAAAAAAAAAATATTAAAGTTAACTTTTTTTTTTTTTTTTTTTTATGAAAATTAAATAAATATTTTTTAAATTTATTTTTATAAGGAAAATTAGTGTATTCCACCTCATCAATAGTCACCCAATTAATAAAGAGTGTATGAAAATTGTAAAGGTAGGGCTTGTAACATTAACACGTGTACAAAAACAGTAGTACTTCTCCACCAATCAGATTTATTATTCTTGATGACTAGATCCCCTCAACTATTGTCGTACTATAAATCAGAATAATATGAATGAATCTGTCATATCTTTCATGTACTTTCATCGAATCACTCTTTTTCTATTTCTCTTTTATTTTCTATTATTATTATTATTATTATTATTATTATTATTATTTTTATTATTATTATTTTTTTTCAATAATAATAATAATAATAATAATAATAATAATAATAAACTGGAGCTTGCATTAATAACGAAACAAATTACAAGAAGTTAGTGGGTAACCGAGATACTATCTGGGCATCCACTCCCTTAGCGATAGAAAAACTAAGACGAGTAAAAATAAAAGCAGCTTCGCGATCATTTATGTATTTATTCTTGGTTATTATTATTATTATTATTATTATTATTATTATTATTTGAATTTCATGCAATTATTATATTTTTTTTACTCGATCATTTATGTATTTATTCTTGGTTAAAACACGGTTAAAAAGGTGGAATAAAAGGTTATTTTTACATAAATAATCCAAATTGGTAGTCATCTTCTTGTAATAATCTAAACTCAATGAGTATATTATACAACCAGTTGTATATATAGCTATATGTATAACCGTTTGTGTGATTTTGAGTGGTATTACAAAAATTTGAGTTTTTGTTGTAAATTATTTGAGTTTTTAGTGTAAAGTTGTCGAACTAAATCACATAAACTCAGCAACAGTTTGAGTAATGGACCCATTAATTTTCAGTGAGAACCAGGTGCGTGCTTGATACACATTCCATAATCCATGTAAGAAACAGAGCATGAAAAATAAGTTCGGTTAGAAACAAAGCATGAAAAATAAGTCTGGTTAGAAACAGAGTAAGTTTGCAATATATTCCGACTGTATGGAATCAAAAGTCTTACTTATGTCAACCTTAATAGGTCCTCTAGGAACGTAATAAGTAGATGTACGAAGAAAGAACTGATAATGAAGAGATTGGAATGTAAATAAAAAGAGACACCGACTACTAAATTTATAATAAAGGGTTTGTTGAATTTATTGGATTGGCTAAACAACAAGATGAATATCAATTGATAGAAAGCAAACTTAGGTGTCTTTGTAGTAACTGCAAAAAAACTTTAAATACCTACAGGACATCGAGGTACAAGATCGTCTTTATAAATGAGTTTTGTGCAATTTATTATGATTGGATCTTGTCATCTAGAATCGTATTCGTTCTCCGATTCTAGGACAACCTCAAATCCAATCAATGACGAGTAGTACCGTCTTAGAGATATGGTAGTTGATGTTTTGTACCTACGAATCTACGAATGAAGAAGAACCACCCATAGGCAAAAGCCTCTTTTTGGCGTGCATGTTAAATGCTTCAGAAAAATCCATTAAATATATATGAAGGGAACAAAATGACATATTGACATTGTTAGAAGTCGTCGTTGGGATAGTAACTTTGAAATGTGAGTACAACTTACCTTTTTAATTATGTGGATGTTATTGCTTCTTTGGTTGAGGATGTTATCCTCGTTAATATCGTCATGCTGTGAATATTGTACATTCAAAAATAATATTAAAAGATATTCAACTTCCGCATCAAAAGATTGCAGGTATGTCGAATGTTCTTTTTGAAGGATAATGTTTTTCTGGACAAGTGTAAGAAATGTCAAAATGAATATAAAACGTATAAGGGGAAATTGTTTTGAAGGGTAAAAAAAAGTGAAAAGAGTAAAAAAAACCAATATCACTAAGCCAATTAACTTCTTTCGTCTCAGTCCAAGACTTCGAAAAATGTATGCAACAAAAAACATTATTGTTGAACAAATGACTGAAACATTATCTTGTCGGTTTCACTATCTTTCGAAAAGACTTGGTTGACATTTGGGCCCAATCAAGGCATTGACCCAAGTGAAACAACTTAACTTAAAAAGAGTCATGGGACGATCTTGGGCCGATATATATAAAACAAAAATGAATCTTCGAATTCAAAACACGATTATAGAAACAGAACTCGCAACCTCTTAGCGAGAATCCTTACACACTCATTTCTTCTGGCCACGATGGATTTATGAGCACCCTTTTTTCTCTTTACTAACTTTTTATGCAATGTTTTAATTTCGAACTCACGTTATCAATATCATAATATCATCCTTTACAGATACATCAAATAACTTAACTTAAAAGGTGTCATGGAACAATAATTCTGGGCCATTATACATAGAACGAAAACGAATCTTCGAATTCAAAAGGGTATACGATTAAAGAATCAGAAATCTCATTGGTTAACCTCTCAGCAAGAATCCTTACACATGTTCATTTCTCCCGACCACACGCACGATGGATTTATGAACAACCCTTTTTTTCCTTCTTTACTACGCAGTAACTTTTTGTACAATAATTTTGTTACAGATATCAGCATCATCATACTATCACCGTCCCTTACCGATACATCAAATAACTTACCTTTTTTTAATCTCCATCATATATACAACATTTTTTTGTCAAAATCACAAGACTTTAATTTCTTTTGAAGTACTCCATATTATTGTATATGTAATTGTATTTTATATTTTTATATATATAGTATATAACTATAATAAAAAAAAGATACTAAAAAAGTGGCCACAAAACATTACTTTGATTATAAAATTTGGTTCAATACTAGCTCTCTTTTCACTATTAATACAACCCACATCAACGTCCATAATGTCATTCTCATTGCACATCAACTCTCTCTTACTTACTTACTTAGTTGACATCCCACAACAACAACAACAACAACAACAACAACAAAGATAGGAAACAGAATCACTTAGAGTTCCCCTCTTCCCTTACTTCTTGTTTCCCCTACACTTCTCTCCTCCCACAAAAAAAAAAAAAAAAAAAAAAAAAAAATTAAAATTCCTTGTTCGAATTGAAGCGAGTTGGAACGAACGTCAAGAAAAACAGAATTATCTAATTTGTTCGATAATTCAGCAGAGTTTTTTTTCGAAATTATCGTTTATTGTTTCTGATAATACTGGTACGTTAAACATGTGTAATCCGAGTTTAACTGATAAGTCTCCTATTATTAACAACTCAAAACCCATAAACTCAATTCCTATACCAGCCAAACCACCCCATCATAATAACAATAACAATAACAATAATAATAATAATAATAATAATAATAATAATAATAATAATATTTACTTAGACTTTTTATCATTAAATAATAATGGAGGTTATGAACCCATTTCCAATAATAATAATAATAATAATAATAATAGTAATAATAATAATAGTAAGAAATTATCAATATTATCCAACCCATCAATATGTGACGTGGTAAAAGAAACCGGTTCACTATTTTCATTAGCAATTCCAATATTATTAACAAATCTAATACTATATTCCCGGTCCATGTTGTCAATGGTATTCCTAGGCCGGATCGGAGACGTTGAGCTAGCGGCCGGTTCGCTTGCAATCGCGTTTGCAAACATATCGGGTTACTCGGTTTTTTCGGGTTTGGCTTTGGGTATGGAGCCCTTATGTGCCCAAGCATTTGGGGCACAAAGATATAAACTTTTGTCACTAACTCTACAAAGATGTGTTATATTTTTGTTACTTTGTTCTTTACCAATTTCCTTCCTTTGGTTTCACATGTCCTCTATTTTAGGGTACCTTCACCAAGACCCCAAAATTGCCCACTTAGCACACACTTACATCCTCTTCTCTTTTCCTGATCTTTTTACGAATTCGTTTTACCATCCTATCAAGATTTACCTGCGCGCGCAGGGGATTACCCGCCCTGTCACGGTCGCGTCCCTGGCTGGAGCGGTCCTGCACGTCCCCATCATGGCCGTGCTGGTCGGACCGCTCCAGCTGGGGATGGCCGGGGTGGCTATCGCCACCTCGGCCTCCAACCTTGTGTCACTGGCCGTGCTGGTGACACAAGTTTGGCTGGGAGGGCTGCACGAGAAGACGTGGAGCCCTCCCACCAGGCAGTGTGTCACTGGGTGGGAGCCCCTGGTGAGGCTCGCGGCTCCCAGCTGCGTGTCCGTCTGCCTGGAGTGGTGGTGGTACGAGATCATGATCGTCCTCTGCGGGCTCCTAGTGGACCCCAGCGCGACTGTCGCGTCAATGGGCGTGCTCATACAGACGACGGGGCTGATATACAACTTCCCGGCCTCACTGAGCAACGCGGTCTCGACCCGGGTAGGGAACGAGCTCGGAGCGGGCCGGGCCCAACGGGCCAAGCTATCGGGCGTGATAGGGATAATGTGGGCCTCAATTATGGGCCTTGTTGCAATGTCATTTGCGTTCGGGGCCCGGCACGTGTGGGCCCGGATGTACACCCGGGATTCCGAAATCCTGGCCCTGACCGCAGCCGCCCTGCCCATCCTGGGCCTCTGCGAGCTGGGGAACTGTCCCCAGACCGTCGCGTGTGGGGTGGTCAGGGGGACAGCCCGGCCCGCCACGGCCGCGAACGTGAACCTAGGGGCATTTTATGGGGTGGGAATGCCAGTCGCAGTTGGACTGGCATTCTACCTTGGAGTTGGGTTTTGTGGGCTTTGGATCGGGCTTTTATCGGCCCAAATATGTTGTGCTGGATTACTTCTATATACGGTGGGGACGACAGACTGGGCCCACCAAGCGAAACGGGCCCAATTGCTGGCCCATAGTGGTGGGCCCAAGTTTTCATCAGCAGAGACAAGTAGTGGTGTTGATACAAGTTTGCTCTTGCATGAACATGATGATGAAAATGATAAAAATATAAGTCAAAGTGATGATGAAAAGGAGAAATTGATTTGCATCTTGGTCACTTCATCTTAGGCACATTGTATCATATTTTTAATTTTTAATTTTTAATTTTTAAAATTTATGTAACTCTATTTTTATTATTTTTAATTTTTTTTTTTTGGAGATCATGTAACTCCATTTTTCAATTATGTTGTAGTAGATATTTTAATTAATTATTTCTTTGATCCAAGTGTTTTGGATTGAATTGGTTGAGTTAATGCTAACAATGATGATGAATTTGATTTTGAATTATGATTCTAATTACGCCTTTACAGATTCTCCGATGAGATCGACAGTTTCGTAATGAATTTATCGTGATATGTTGTGAGCAATATTAACTATCTTATGGAGTAACAAATTGCAAAACATTGTAATAACTTGCCATGTGATACCATCTTGTTGTCTAATATTGTCAATATTGGTATTATTATAACACCTTTGTCATTGAGTTTTGATTATACCATCATGTAATAGTCACCCTTATTTAATAATTTTAATAATTCGTAATATTATCAATTTTACTCGACGCAGTATTACTATCATGAATTATGTCGAATAATATCTTTACTGCGAAGAGCAATACAATACTCATTTCAAACATATAATGATAGTGTACAAATTATTAATAATTAAATATTATACTTATTAATACAGTTCGTCACACAGAATCTTGTAAACATCAACTCCTGGATATCAAACGTTACCATACACACGACATTTTCACCCTTATGAGGAGGGATGTTCCATATTATTCGAACATGCGACCTTTATATTAGTCAATCAACTTATACTCGATCTGAATATCTGATATACGTACCATATTAATTAAAATATCATCTGATCTCAATCAAAACTTACGATCTGATTCAGACCCAATATATAACTGGATATAGTATTATTATACCATATTTGAATTGTGTATATTTTGGATAAATCATTAAAAAAAAATGTCATATCATGTGAGTTGTATTTGGCTTGATATCATAATCCAATCCAAATAAAAAAAAAAAAAAAGTAAATAAATAAAATTAGTAATAGTAAATGCAGATACAGCTACCACAATTTTGTAAGATAGTGAATAGTAATTAAAGTGGGGTAATTAATGAACATAAATTTCATACCACACAAAGTGTTTGTATGCATGGAATGTCCCAGATATTCTGACATGTTTGAATTGAAATAGTCTTAAAACTATAAGTCCACACATTTTTGTCTCTCACATTGTAGTCTTCTATGTGTACCCAACTCATCAAACCCTAAATTACAGAGTAAGACGGTCCAATTCTGTATAAAAATTTATATCATAGATAGAGTAAGACGGTCCAGTTCTGTATACAATATAAACTGTTGTGTGCGGAAACGTATGTATATCCCTGATTGAGTCTCTGGCTGTTGCATCTGTAACCACATTGTAGTGTAGTGTAGTATGTGTTCAGCAAACCCTAAATTACAGAGAGTAAGAGCGTCCAATTCTGTATAAAAATCTGTATCATAGAGTAAAACGAACGGTCCAGTTCTGTATACAAACTATTTTGCAGGAAAACGTATATATCCCTGGTTGAGTCTCTGTTACATCGATATTGTATGAAGTCTTTGTTACCTATGTAACCACGTTCCATTATTGTAACCCTAAATTAGAGAGTAATAAGACAGGCCAATTCTGTATATATAAAACCTATATCATAGAGTAATATGACGGTCCAGTTCTGTATACATGCACAGAAACGTATATCATCCCTGGTTGAATCTCGAGCTGTTACATCTGTAATCACGTTCCATAACAGTACGATATTGTCTAAAGTCTCGTACTATTATCGAAGCTAGGTGGTACTTATAAAAACCATTCTCCATCTTTATCGTTTCACGCTATTAAACCCTGGTTGAATATCTAGCTGTTACATCTGTAACCACGTTCCATAACAGTACAATATTATCTGAACTCTGATATTATACAAAGATCATTTTCCATCCTTATCATTTCACGCTGTTAAACCGTCTCATACGATAACTGATGATAAATGAATAGTGTATAGTCTATTCATATAGCAACATTATCCTTATCTACAAAGACAATTATATTTACGTGGTGGTGCATTTTTCTTGTCATATCCTGTTAATATCACAACACTTGATGTCTTATACAACGACGTGGCTTTAAGAATCACCTTTGCCATCACGTTGTTTTAAAACATTAAAATTTCAACATAATTTTTTTAGGTTAAATACAATATTTAGGGTTGATATGGAATTAAAATAAAATATATGATAAATTTACGTTTATGATTAATGTCATTAATGTTTATTTTAAGTTTTTGTATTTAAAACTATAAAAACGTTTAGAACCGTAGATATCATTTTTTTTTACGTCGTAAGTGATAGATATATAGTCTCGTATAATTAAACACGAATATGCCTTAGAAACCTGACTAAAAACACAAATAAAGGGTAATAATATTAAATACAAGTTCTGTATTTAAAACCATTAAAACCTTTAGAATCGCATATATCATTTTTTTTACTTTGTAAGTCATAGATACAAAAATATATAGAAACAAACTAACATTATTTAATTTCTTATATAAATTCATCAAAATTAAATCATTAAAATTATTAATTGTATCATATATGGAAAAAAAATAGAAAAACATAAGCAAAAATATTCGCAAATTTATATAAATTTTTTATTCACTTTTATTAAAAGTGTTCAAAAATTGTATTAATTTGAAAAGTTTTTTTTCTTACTTAATACATGGTTTAACCCAACGATTTACAAGAATTATTTTTTCCATTATAATCCTCCATATTAACAACTCAATATAAGGCTCGACACAAAAATATAATAATAAAATATCGGTTTTGTTAAATACAACCCATAGGGTTGTATTTAAACAATTAAAACCTTCCTAAATTAGTATAAACCTAGAAATTGAAAACCAAATTACACAAACATTGATGTAATTAATGCATAAATCAAAACTTTATTTCCTCTTTTGGTGTCTTAGGGCTGTATATATCAATTTCCATAAAATATTAATAATTTAATAATTTTTTTCTTATTTATGAACTTTTTACGAAAATCATGCAATTGAATGGGAAATACACTAATTACACATTAATCGATGCAATTAATACATACATTAACACTTTATTACGAGTACTATTTTTAAAGTATTTTAAATACAACCCTAATGATCGTACGAGCCTTTAAAATTTCTCGACTTTGTGTACCTAAATGAACCCATTTGTAGGGGGGTCAATGTACGGGTTCATGAGCTAGCTAGCCAACTCATAATTGTAATGAATTGTCGGACCACTCACTACTTACTTTATATTTATGATACACGACGTTAAAAAGTTGCAAATAACAAGTAACATGCATTACATATATTCCTATTCAATTTTGACTCGTAAAACTGATCATGGTACGTACCGTCCGATTGATCCGTCCTGTCCAGTCCGCGAACTCGTCCCAAACCGGCTTGTCCATGGGTCAAAATTTCACACTTAACCCGACGATATATATATGCCTGTATCCGACCTGAACCCGCATATAATCGTCTCTGAATTCGATCTGAAGCCAGCCTTTATTATTTTTGTTAATGTTTTATGTATGTTGCATTGGATTATTGGATGTTTGTAGCTAGCACTAAATAAAAGTCATGAGATTGTACTACCACACACTTGCTACTTATTATTACCCTTGCAATCCCGGTCTCCGGTCCGGTCTGGTCTGGTCTGGTCCAGGTGAAAGACACAACGTGTGTACTGGTTTAGGGTTGGGCCAGGTCGAGCCTAGCCACTTTTTCTTCTTTCCTCTTTTGGTTCGGCATTTTGGTTTGTGTGCCCATTTTGTACTATTTATCACCAATGTACTTCATTTTCAATATTGTACATTTGTACCATGTATCACTAGCTAGAGCTCAATTCGTGTCTCGGGCTTATTGGTCAGTACGACCCATCCTAACCCAATGAGAAAGGTAGGGTGGCACAGGCACGACAAAGATATGCGTGACAGACTGGCAGGTGATAGAAAAATGGCCAAAAACAACAGAAATATAGCCAGGCCAGTCAGGCACGATGGTCTCATCATACTCGTGAGACTGTCCACTTATGTGAAAAGATAACGTAACTCATTATCGATAGGATAATTGTTTCATTAATACCCAGAAACTTTGTTTTTGTCTTATTCATTTTATTTGAACTGTTATAAACCTGTGACAGATAACTGTGTAGTAGGTTAGACAATAATTTCGGTTTTTCTAACGTGTGTCCACTGAACCCACGTTAATAAGCTAATTAGAATAAGAATTATACTGATATTATCACGATAAATTGAAATATTAACTCATATTTACCATACTTAGACAATATCAATGTAATTCCTGCTTTAATAATTAGGTTATTAATAAGAATATTAACGTGTGCTCAGTTGAGCACACATTAGAAAAACCGATATGAATAATTGCATGTCATGGTGTATGTTAACTAAACTAGAGACATTTCATGTACTTACTAACAAATAATTCATCCAATTTGCAACTTTAATTTATAAATTATGTGCACAATTATTGTCACATTCCTATGGTATGGACTATATATGGACTATGGACATGTTAATTAATTAACATGTCATATGTGAAATCGAAGAAAATGATGAGAAAACGGTAATGTCAATTAATTAAGTTGGTAAAACTGATCGATTTGCTGGTTAACTAAACACCCTGTATTTATCTAATGAACGTGTTTAAATTTAAAGCTTATTATTACGATTAGTCGATGAAATTAGGTCATGTCATTTTTGGTTGAGTCTACTTTATTTGTGATTTATCGACCCTTGTGGGGTCTTCTCTCGAGTATGTCGTTCATGTCTTCTAAGTCCGAGTTACCTCATTTCGTTTATATTTCCTTTTTTCTTCTCATTACAATCCGTAAGCTCATTGTCATATAATTCGTTATTCTGTTTTAATTTTAGTGTTCAGATTGCGCATCTTGAATTAAACCGTTTTCTTACAATCTGTTATCCATTTTTGCTGGTCATTATCATTATTGTAACCCCACATCTTTCATTAGCTTTCGACTAGGATTCAAGTTTAGATATTCAAAATATTATCATAATCATTATCAAGATATTTTAAGTTGTGTACCTAGAAATAAATTATTATTATATTTTATTTTATTTTTTTTCGACTAGGATATTATTATTATTATTATTATTATTATTATTATTATTATTATTATAAACCAGAACTTGTATTAAAATCGAAACAAATTACAAGGAGTCAGTAGCCTCATAATAATAATAATAATAATAATAATAATATTATTATTATTATTATTATTATTATTAATATTATTATTATTATTATTATTTATTTATTTATTTATTTATTTTTGTGTGCATGGTGCCTTGATTATTATTATTATTATTATTATTATTATTATAAATGCCGAATTTTATTGATGAATCAAACAGCAGTTTACAAAAAATTGGTGGGTAACCGAGATACAATCTGGGCCCCCACCCCCTTAGCTATAGCGGTTTATTATTATTATTATTATTATTATTATTATTATTATTATTATTATTATTATTATTATTATTATTATTATTATTATTATTATTATTATTATTATTATCCCTCTAATTAATAAAAATGATCAAGTTTAGGAGGAGCACAAGAGGCTCATAAAGCCTCAATTCCTCCACTAGAGTGCCCCAAATAATTAGGGCATGCACCTTAATTAGCTAGCTAGTGACTTAAATTAATTAAGCTAAGCTAGTAAGTAAGTAAGTATAAAATGGTAACACAACCGTGTGTCGTCAAACTTTTGAGCAAATCACTCTCCAATCATCAACTTTTTAGGTATAAGAATCCCTTTGAGAAAGCCCTTCATTGTCCCCCCTTCTTCAATCAAAAGGAATATATATATATATATATATATATATATATATATATATATATATATATATATATATAGATTATACTTTATATATCTTTTCGGTTTTTCTAACGCGTGCCTACACGTTAATAAGCCAATTAAAGTAACAATCACATTTATATTATCACGAGAAAATGAAATATTAACTCATATATATACCATAGTTACACAATATCAATGTTACTCTTTATTTAATTAGTTTATTAACGTGTGCCCAGTGGGCACACGTTAGAAAAACCGATATCTTTTTCAATCAATTTTTGGTTATTTTTCTTGATTATTTTTCAGGCATAATTCTCATGGATAAAAGTAATAACTCTCATATAAAACCGTACTATTATATAAAACAGACCTAAAATACAGAAATTAAACCTAATTTATAAGTGGTGTTTTTCATAAGAATATCGAATTATATATCGAGCTTTAGGTTCTCAAAAGTAATGGATTGGTTGGCTGACCTTATGGTATGAGACAGTCGTATTGAATAATTTGTAAATGATTAAATTAAGTTTTTAATGTTAAATACAACCAGGTTATTGTAAATAAGAATTAAATGCAGCTCCAAAAAGGTAATCAAAATAGAAATGTATGACAAATTTACGCGTAATAACGGTAGATCTCATATTTTATTTTCTCTTTTGAAAATACAAACAAAAGGGTTGTCACAAATTATTGCATAAAACGGTGAGATAGTTCACTTTTGTAAGAATATAACTTCATTTATTATTGATAAATAAAACTATAGTTATACAATATATAAGACTGTCTTATACATTAATTACTGGAAGGATTGTATGTATGATTTTGATTAAATCTACGCCTAATAACGTTAGATCTCATCATTTATTTCCTCTTTTGAAAATACAGGCAAAAGGGTTGTCACAAATTATTGCATAAAACGGTGAGATAGTCCATTTTTGTAAAAATACAATTTCATTTATTATTGATAAATAAAGTGCTGTTATACAATATAAGACTATCTTATACTCCATACAATAATTACTGGAAGGATTGTAGGTTGTATGATTTTGATTAAATCTAAGTTGTATCTCATCTTTTATTTCCTCTTTTGAAAATACAGACAAGAGGGCTGTCACGGATCATTGCATAAAACGGTGAGACAATCCACTCTTATAAAAAATACAATTTCATTTATTATTGATAAATAAAGATGTCGTTATACAGTTATACAGTATATATAACACCGTCTTTTATGATTTTGATTAAATAAACTAATAAGCCAAGAGGTAATAATTAATAAAGTAAGAATTAAAAGATTCATAGCAAGTACATTGAAAAGATGTGATGAAGAATGAATGAATGAATGTCATGAATATCATGATTTCAACCATGCAAAGTTATTTAATAAAAATATATATTAATTCATCGAGCCAATCATCATCTAAGAGATCACTAACCCTACTCCAAATTTTAAGCTAAAACGTCCTACAAAAGTTGGGACACTACTTACATTTGCACGACGATTATATATATATATATATATATATATATATATATATATATATATATATATATATATATATATATATATATATATATATATATATATATATATATAGCCCCATGCATGCCCTAAGCTATAAGGGTATAGCCTTAAAATTATGACTAATGAGTATTTGCAAACGGCAAAACAACCTAATTACGTACGATAATAATAATTATAATTAATTAAGGAGGGTGATTAAGGACCATACTATTATATTAATACCTCTAGGAAGACATTAGGGGTCACTAATGAACACTAAGTACTATACCCTTAGCCCTTAGGGTATAGGGTAGTGTCTTTAAATTGTCATTCTATGAGGTACAATAAGTATAGAATTAAGAAGTTAAAAGAAGTCCTATAACATAAAGGTTGTATACACCTTGTTCAACATCATCATGATTCTCACATGGTTTAATCACATATATATGGCTAGCTACAACTAATTATATGCTTTTTTGAGCTTCAAAAAAAATATATAAACTACTTCGTATTTTGTTTGAAATAATCGAATTGTTAATGATAGAAACGAGAAAGACATAGAAATAAGAGCACACGTAAGATTGAAAGACAATAGTACACATAGATTTACGTGATTCACGAACGATGTGTTATTAGCTATACATCCACAAGCAGAACGACTATCATCACGTGTTGGTCTTAATTAAGAGCATTATATCTGATTAGGGTCTCCTAATACACTCCCTTTGTCCCGGTCAATTGCTGTCCTTTATTTGATTTTGACACGAAGATCAAGAAAATTGGAATAGACCAATTAGTGAATGACAAGTGTACCAAATTGGATGCGAAGATCAAGTTGTCGATCAATCCCCTTCCTTGAATGGAAAGGACAACAGTACAATTGATCGACACCCCGAAATGGAATAGGACAACAAACGACCGGGACAGAGGGAGTAGCTTAGTTTGTACTGCTTGGCTAAGCTAGGGTTTTCTGTTACGACATTTCTCATACTAGTTTTATTATATGAGTTATTTTACTCTTAATTATGCAGAATTCGAACCTAACTTCATCCCGAGAACGAAAATTCCCACTATTTTGTCTCCTTATTATATCCAAAGCTTGAACATCATGATCATACAAGCCACAAACTTATAAGCTAGCTAGTAACATCATGGCATTGAGTGCAAGAGGCAAATATATATTTTTTTGTTTACCTACAAAAAGCACTTTTGGCTTTTTTTTGTATAGATTTTTCAGGATATGCTATAGAACTCCATAGGCCAATAGCTCTTGTCCTCCTCATAAGAAGCATAATGCTTATCCTACATAGTTTCATACATATGTCAAATGTATGGGATAGATAATATATTAACAAATCTAATTAATAATTTATAAAAGCTTATTATAACATCTAGGGAGCTTATCCTATACATCTTTTCTTTATATGGGCCAATTCTATTACTCCGACTCTTCTATGAGCTGTCGTGTTCGATACTGTGTTGTTATTTGGAGGAAAAAGTTGATTTTTCAGACTAAATTGAGGTACCAAAGTGTCGTGTCAATGTCAAACACGACTGTCAAGTAGTGAAACGTCAGAGTAACATACCGACATGAGGCATGTAGCTTCAATTCCTATATAAGCTTTTATACCCATATGGGTCCTCGCCTTTGTTAGTCCGACTCTTCAACGACCAGTCGTGTACGTCCAATATGGTGTCATCAGAGTGTCGAACAGGTTATTTTAGGTAGAAAAAAATCCTTATTTCAGTTTAAAATGAAGTGTCAAACTGTTGTGTCGGTGTCAGATATCGATATGGGGTATGTAGCTGTCATGTTCGACACTGTGTTGTTATTTGGGGGAAAACAATCGATTTTTCAGATTGAATTGATGTATCGAAGTGTCGTGTCAATATCAAACACGGCTGTCAAGTGAAATGTCGAAGTAACATGCCGACATGAGGCATGTAGCTTCATACTATAATTTGATGAAATTATTGTTGTTTTTTTTTGTAAGTTAGTAGTACTAGTAGTTTATTTCACCAAGGGGCATGACATGTCTCCTCAAGAAGGGGCTAGTAAGTTTAGGTATATACATTTTGTACCCCATCATTTGCTACTCCCTCTAATGAGGACACCTGGTCCCATATATTGAAAGGTAGTGAAAGTTCATGTCTCCTTTTTTCACACTATGAGTGGTGATTAAGTTTTACGAGCTAATACATACACATGGTTTCATACACTACTACTTGAAAAAAAAAACTCACATTATCTTAAAGATTGTCTCATTCTGTCATCATATATGAAGAATATTTTAATGATACGAGATAGTCTTCAATAGACGGATGGAGTATATCCTTTCAGTTTGTATAAAAGTGTTTCAAATAGATGTCTGGTATTTGTTTCGAATTTTACGTTATTCAACTTTATCATGAACCTCAAACCAGGCCAATGAGATAGGTATGAATTTCTCATTTACAATGATGTATCGGACCTAGATGACATCATGGACCATGACATCATAGACTTCCCTCGTCCTAACCTAGGTCTGGACGTGGAAAATTATACACATATACCTGCTTAGATTGACTTCAGTGTGGACCTTTCACGTCCAGACCTAGGTTCGGACCTGGATGGTCCATGTCTAATCTTTGGATAGGACGTGAATCATCTATGTTCTGGTTTAGATATGAAAGTATGAGATTCACGTCGTCTCATCCTAAGTTTGGACATAACTCTCCCATGTCCCAACCTCCATCGGACCTAGCCTAGTTTAGGAAGTACAGTGTAAAATAATCAAGTGGAAAGATCATAGAAGGCTTGAGGAAATATTAAAAATGTCTCAAATATCGTTGTTGTTACTTGTTACATCGTTGTATTACTTGATAACGTCACGTATGATTGAAATATCAATATAATTACCGTGAAACTGTCTCATTAAAATATTTTTTGTAATGCCCCGATATAAGGGTCATTAAAGCTATATTTTATTACGGAGTATATTTTTATGGTAAGACCGTTTTACAAATGGGTTGAAATTAGTTGCAAATTCTTGTGCACATGTATCATTGGGCTTCATGTTTGTCCTCAAACTTATTTCATGAGTTGGGTTTTCCATTTCAAAACTATTTTTTCTTGGATGTAATATGTAAGCCACTAAGCCCAAATGTACAAGTTAAGCCCAATGGATTATTGAAGTGCTAATATTTATAGGCCTAAAGTTTGAGGCACCGTTTCTTTTCAACTCTTTTTCAGCTCAGTTCAGTCCGAAGATATACATTCTATCTCAGTTACTTCAACCCACTTCATTTCAGTACAGTTCAGCCTACTTCAAACCAACAGAACAAGGATCATGGATGATGGATTCATGGGTAGATCTTGATTTTACCGGCTAAATAAACCGGTAATCTAACATACTCCCTCCGAGTTACAGTGTTCTCCCCTTTTGCTTCTGTTGAGGTCAAAAAAAATTTAAACTTTGACCATCAATACAACCAAAAACATCAATTATTATGATTATAATTTTAACAAAATAAATAATTACGTATAGTTATGACAAAACTCGATCAAAAAAATATCTCGAAAACTCAACAATCATATACTACTAACTTTTTTGCAATAATCTTGAATGGACCCTAACTCTCAATTTGTGTCCACACACAGGTTGGATTCCAAGGCTGTTCAACCTGTATACCGGGCCCCCGAATAACGGGTCCAAATTCATAATACGGGTCAGAAATAGTTACGAAAAAGGAAGAGGGGAATAGTTACTTGAATGGCTAAGTTTTATGTATATAGAACAACATTTTGGGCCCATTTTATGAAATTTGGGACCTCCATCTATATATATTCGGCTCTTCTTTTAAGGCCCAACTCTCCAATAATTGCCTTTTTTTTTTTTTTTTTTCACAAATATCTCAAAAAATAATTTTATTGCAAATTCCCGTCTGTAACGAAGGTATCAGTCGTGTTGTTATAACAGTTAAATATTTATCAATTTAGATCGATAAAAAGAAAAAAAATACAGTTATTATCGAATACTCCGTCATAAGGGAGACTCAAACGAGAACAACGGTTAGCTCGCTTAAATCGTAGGGTTTGGAGTTCGACATCGATCTACTAACCTACAACTCATTTCACATTTTTTTTTGGTTTAACGAAGAACGTACCTAGTCACGTTATTACAATATAGAGAAAAGAAGATTCGAATCTAAGGGGTCGTTTGGTTACTCATGCAATTACCGGGAAGTGCAACTTCCCAGGAAGTGCATTTTCAGGGAGTTGTTTGGTTACCCACTTCCCGGGAACTGCCACTTCCTCCACAATGGGGGAAGTTACTCACCAAGCCCCTTTGGTGTGTAGAACTTCCCGCATGAATTCATTTCCCACATGGCAACCAAACAATATTTTGTAATTCCCATGAAATACAAATTCACGTGAATTTAAAGTTCCCGGTAAGTTCATCTTGCCATGGTGAACCAAACGAGCCCTAAGATCTACTGTACGTTCAGAGTACTTAATCTTAACCACTAGAATAAAACATCTTCGGTAACTCTGTTCACTTCTTTCAAACATGAAAAAAATTACTCGTACTACAAAGTAGCTCATAGTGGATGTAATCTCGTAATTTATACAGTATTCTGTACACTCTAACTGTACCGATGTGAAACAATGTCCCGTCACGACTGCCTCAACCATTTTTTAACTAATCTCTAATAGATAGTGCTGCATCCTGCAGCCTTTGGCCACACAATGCAGAAGCACAGTTTAAGAATCTAAGTACACAAAAATATTTTTTATTTTTTTTTTATTTTCTTACGAACATATCTGTCACAATATTATCACAGGTCAAATATTCACCCACGCCGAACACAAATGTAACGACCTAACGGGTCATTTATCATTCCATAGATATTCTGTTATATGTGACATTTGACCCGTCAGGGCCGTCACATGAATATAACAACCTAACGAGTATATCCGTCACAAAGTCGACAAAGGGGGTGAAAATGAGATCTGAGGAAAAAGATAGATTCTTTAATAAACAGAAGGGTAAAAAACTTTTAACATCACAACCTTTTGTTTAGCTTTATCAGGTAGTTGATCAGTGACTTTAAAGTTTGTTAAAAATATAACAGTAACAAGTTTAATTCTCTCTCAAAGTAAAAAAAAAACAGGCCAAAACTAGTGATTACAATATGTGTGACAAAATTTACAGCAGCAGAGGATAAAAAAAGTACTGTAAAAAACTGTGACCTCTCTGGTGCTATATCATGCCATGCAGTACAGTAGAATAGTTGATGTAGACACACACTATATTATTACTATTGTATATAGGGTCTTGGTTTAGTTTTTTTTCGTAATTGTAATCTTGTAACGGGTCAAATATTACGAGAATATAAATGGACATTAATCATCGTCTTAAGATTTTGGTTGAATTGGTTCCATATCATATTATCAGAGCCAGTGGTCATGAGTTCGAACCTGGCAGCCCAGTCTTAACCACTAGCTAGGTTCTAACCCATCTTTTGTGCACACAAGATCCGTGCATGATATGTTACCTTCTGAATTTCTGTTGCGATTCTGTTATGATATTTATGATTCTGTAGAATATAAATGAGCATTAACCATTGTGTTAAGATTTTGGTTGAATTGGTTTCATATCATGTTATCAGAGCCAGTGGTCATGAGTTCGAACCTGGCAGCCCAGTCTTAACCACTAGCTAGGCTCTAACCCATCTTTTGTGCACACAAGATCCGTGCATGATATTCTACCTTCTGAATTTCCATTGCGATTCTGTTATGATATTTACGATTCTGTAGAATATAAATGAGCATTAACTATTGTGTTAAGATTTTGGTTGAATTGGTTATGTATCATGATATTAGAGCCAGAGGTCACGAGTTCATTCGAATCATGTCATCAGCCCCCCAATATCTTGATTCTTGAACTACCAGGTGGACAATCAGCACATGGTACGGGGAAGCATGTGCATTCTAACCACTCTTCAAACCTACTGGTTATTCGAGTGAAGGAGCGTGATAGAATATAACATGTACATGTAATGGGAGTGTGTGTTTCGTGTTAGGCCTTTGTTGCATTGGTACCATAGTACATACAATAGTCTGTAATAGTATGGTATTGTCCACTTTTGGTCAAGCACTCAAAGATTTTTTTCTTTAGTTGTAAATAGTGTAAGAAAATACGTGTGATTATTGGATCCGTATACCGCCGATAACAACCTGGCCTGACCTCTACTTTATTTTCTGAAGTAATATATTAAATTTTACGACTATATATTTGTCATAAAATTTGACAATGACCCTCCAACCCAAGCCTAAAACTTAAAATACAAAAGGAAATCCTACCTTGAGTATCTAGGAAAGCTAGTTTGTAGATATGCACAATTGTACAAAAAAAAAAAAAAAAAAAAAAAAAAAAAAAAAACTCATGGAAATATTTTTAGTAGACTTTACTTGAGTAGTAGTTTGAAAGCAACTTATATAATTGTAACTAGTAAAGGTACAACCTCAATTCAACCATTTACATTATTGCAACGGTAATCTCCCTTATGAATTGTGACAGATTATCCGTTGTATATATACTCGTATTGTTATAGTACTGAGTCAAATTAATATTATACATGTACTGTACTGTACTGTACTGTAGTTAAAGATAAAACAGACTTGTGATAAAAGAAAATTGGTCATATATATACAAAATCTTAAAAAGTAATTATTTCGTGGAAAAAATAAAATTCTTGGGTTAGGTTTTCTAATCGTCAACGGAGTAACATTTTTTGACCTCCAACGGCCCTAATTTTTTTACTCTGTATCTGTCTAAATAAATAATACAGTACGGAGTAACTGATTTATTATTATAATATGACGGATATTTTTGTTACAGCCGACGATTAATAGCATGAGCTACTAGAGTATGTACTAGTGATGTAGTGCATCATATATAGAGTATATATATAGGGCTGATGATTTAGGTTGATGTAAAGCATTGAATTTTTTACTTGGGACAAAAGGGACAATAATAATTACTGTTGCAGTAAATAAAATTATGATGATGAATCTCATTGATTTTCCTACAGTTTTACCGTAGGCTGTATTACTTTTTCAAGATCGCACATTTTTTATGTCAGAAAAAATAACTGTTAAAATTGACCTACTATACTTTCACATGAGTGGTCTATCTACCTATTGGTCACACTGAGTTTTACTCGGATCCGATTGGATCCAAACGAATACGGTAAAATGGGTAAAAATCATGTATATTACAGCGAACATGTATTGATAAGACAAATGTTTTTGTTAATCCTTGAACAATTTTTACTTTTATCTTTTTCTATGATGACGAATACGTCTGTCATAATTAAATAAGTCTTGAAAGTATATATAAACGGGTTTATATTTGATAGTGTTATACAAATGTGTTAGAAAACCAAATCTGAATTGGGGACACGAGGATTTTCAATCAACTGATCTTTACCAGTTGCTTAGGTGTATGTTTTAAAGGAAATGAAGATAGAAACTAAGGTGATCGATAACCAAAACAGAGTACTTCAATTCGTATACGATTCTACTGATGAGTTAGAATGGATTTAAAGGTCGTTTGGTTACAAAGTTACTATATTAAAGAAAAAATCCGAACCAACCCGGTCCGAAAAAGATGAAAACTTTACCAACTGACTATGTATAATTTTTTTTTTTGATGAACGAGGGAACCCGCAGCCGCTACCTTTTTGGTGCGCTCTGGGTAAACCCTCGGGACCACGCACACCAAGGTAAACCGCCCGTGGGCGACAGACTCGAAGTCTAGAGGCATAGTCTCAAGCCATACAACTCCACAAGTTCGCGCTTGCAGGGGCTTGAACCTGAGACCCTTGGGCCGATGACCACAAGTTTTAACCACAAGTTTGAACCTGAGACCCTTTTGGACTATGTATAATTATAATTTCGATCTTTCAGATCCAAACCAGTCTAAACCGAAAAAAATAGGATTTGAAACAGAACAGAAACCTTGATTTTGCACAAACCCTACCGGCTCTTTTCGGTCAGTTTTTGGTCCAGACTCGGGTCTCTGATCGGTCCATTTTTCCAATCCGGACCAGATATGATTTTGCACAAACCCTACCGGCTCTTATCGGTCAATTTTTGGTCCAGACTCGATCTCTTATCGGTCCATTTTTCCGATTCAGACAGGATGCACAAACCCTACCGGTTCCCTTCATTCAAGCAACACAAAAGTGCGATCCAACTTAATACACATCGACCGTTAAAACCTTTTGCATGTCCCTCACGTAAATATGTATGTGGTTCATGAATCATTATACAACATTACGACCACAACCTCATCTCTAAGTAACTAAAGTCGATCCGACCGGATTTTCTCCCTTACCTCAGTTCGAGATGATTAATTTTGTGCTTAGACGTCAGACGTGTGGTGGTTGTTGTTGCTCGACCTAAATGTGTCAAGTATCGGGTTCAGTGTGGTACACCGATTGGTTCAGTTTCTTATTTCTCGCCTTTCTTTGATCTTCTGATCTCTAGGGAAGTTAGAGACGATAGATGTTAATTATTGCCTTGCTCGACCGAATTCAGAAATTCGTTATGCATATCCCAAGATGTCAGGGTGCGTGTTACTGGTTGTCAATCTGGTCTCTAATCTCTAGGAAAGTTAGAGACGATCTGTAATTGTCTTGCTCAAGCGGATTTAGAAATTCGCCATGCATATTCCAAGATGGCAGGACGCATGTTCCTATTACAAAAGAGTGAGAATCCATATAGTATCCCGGTTGCTGCCCGTTAACTTCTTGTAATTGTATTGAGCTTATAATAATAATAATAATAATAATAATAATAATAATAATAATAATAATAATAATAGTGACATACATACATTATTCCGACTTTGTTTGCTTTAAGATAAGTTTGAAAGATACATATCACATTTAATGTAAATAAAAGAGAATTGAAATAAATAAATAAATAAATAAATAAATAAATAAATACTAAATAAATAACAATAAAAAATGATATTGTGTGTGTGTTATATATTTTTTTCACGAGATTGACAGACAAGTATTATTGGATGTATGTAAGTTTTCAACATGCAACTTCATGAACCCAATTGCACAACAGATTATATTGGAGACCACCACCACCTCCCTTCCCTACACTCTTTTCTATATTCTATTACTCCCTCCGGTCATTATTTATTGTCCCGTTCACTTTTGCACGTAAAATAAGAAAGAAATATAAAATGGTAAAAAATCATGGTGGAGTAGTGAAAAATGAATATAAAATGGTAAAGAAATGAATGGTGGGCCTTAAAGTGTAAAATTCAATGGCATTTCTTGTAAATAAAGGATAGAAAGAGAGATAATATGGTAAAAGTGTAAGATAGGAAAGGAAAGTGGAGAAGTGGGGCAAAAAATAAAAACCTTCCAAATAAGGAAAGCGGGGCGATAAATTGTGTCCGGAGGGAGTATTATTATTATTATTATTATTATTATTATTATTATTATTATTATTATTATTATTATTATTATCTACTTTTTATTCACATAATAATATATATACGGTATATATTGGTCGATATATCGAACATGTCTTATTCTAGTGAATAAGATTATACGGAGTATATCGTACTATTGTAAACGATAAGTTTCAGATTTGAATCCCCACTTCTATATTTTAATGCGAGCGACTAAGTACGTGATTTGTTGAAAAAAAATAAATAAATAAACCCTCTATATTTTAATGTTCTTGGATGGATTATGACTCTGTTATTTTCAACTTATTTTCAGTTCAGTTCCGTTTAGTTCACTTCACTTCAACTCACTTCAATTTAGTTTAGTTCAATCTACTTCAGTCTACTTCAGTCCGAAAGAACAAGGTCTATATATCGCAAATCGCACTTTGATTGGTGTAATTTGAAAAAGGAATATATAAACTGGCGTTACATATTTGTTTTAATAATAGTGTAAGTCGTAAGTCGTGGAGTAACAACGACAGAGATTCTCGTTGTCTCGTAACGTTGCCTATGACATTAAGTCATTAATTAATCCTTGTCAAAGATCCTATACATTACCACTAAAATAATAATAATAATAATAATAATAATAATATAATAATAATAATAATAATGTCAATTAGTTGTGATAATTTCACTTTTTATTTGATAAAAATGAATATTATGAGTAAAATAAAACTAAAAGATAATTGAAAATATATACTATACATATTCCCTTTATTATAATTATAGTATGTCTGATGGGCTGGATGCGTGCGGTTTCTATTTACAGGAATGAGAGGACTTATCGTTGTGTGTTTATCAGTTATTTGTTATCGATCGGTTGGATAGTCTTTTGTTTTCGACACCTAGGCCATGTCTGACGTGTTTTCGGGTCTTTGATGAAGATATAAATTTGAGGATCATGTTGTGTCGTACGCTAGTGCCATTGGTTTTGAGCATCAACACAACCTCTCGTTCGCAACACCTTATTAGATACTGATCAATTTCCGACCTCAAATTCTTGCCAGTAAAAAGGTGAGTGTCATTTAATTAGTGGGCGTGACGACATGCCCTTATGTCCGGCGGATTTATTACTTTATTTGGGATGTTGCGAAGAGAAAGAGAAAAGCAAGAACCCGTAGCCAAACTCCGCACACAGACCCCGGTACTTAGCGCACTTGCGTCGAGCAGCTCGCCCATAGCACGGCTCAGTACAAAGTCAGATAACCCAGAATAAGTCAAAGAGGAACACTCGGATAGATCCACGCACACAACACGACCCTTGTCTCAAGAATAATAAAGCAACAAATCTGCCAAACGCAAGGACTTGTCCTGCCCATCGATCAAACAAATATCGACCTCCTTACCAGCAGAGATCCCAGATCGGAAACAGAAAGAGTATCGCGAACGAGGTTATGTCGTTGATGTTTGATAATGCCGACAATTCCTGCACACGACACAACATGATCCCCAAAGATATCCTCGCCAAAGACCCGAGAGCAAGCAGAGCACGGTCCAGGTACTGAAAAACAAGAGAACGACCCACCGATAGCTAAGCATACATCGGTAAGTCCAACCGTTCATAATCTAGCCCAACCCAAAAATAGGGACGACACGTAGCCAATCAGATGCATGACTGCCCTGCTGAGACTTCCAAAATGTAACCCGTCGAGTGGTCAAAGAGAATGTTGATTCTAAAGTAGCAACAACCATCGTGAAATATATATCTGCCAAAGACTTCATAATTTGAGAACAACGATCGCACTAGGATTACACAAAGACTTCATTTTATTATTATTAAATTATTATTATTATTATTATTATTATTTTTTTTTTTTTATTACTCCCTCTATCCATTTTTAATCTTCCTACTTTCCTTTTTGGATTGTCCATCTTTAAACTTTCTACTTACAATATTTTCTCTTTTGGCTGATTTTTGTGGTCCATATTATTTCTGACCCTACATTTTCTCTCAACTTTCATTTTCCACCACACACTACACTTCACTCTTAATTTTTGTGCCTACTCCCCCATGAAATTTAAATTTGGATGGAAAGAGTATAATTATTATTATTATTTTGAAATGAGATAATTTTATTGATGAATCAAAACGAAGTTTACAAAAACTTATTATTATTATTATTATTATTATTATTATCATTATTATCATTATTATTATTATTGTTGTTGTTGTTGTTATTAAATTATTATTAATATTATTGATAAGGTGTAAAATATATAGTGGGAACATATGATATAAATGGCCAAAAAATTCCAGCACAAATATTTTCGTCACCTTCTCAACTTTCTCACGTTCTCTTCTTCAACCTTCACACTCACTCCTCCTCCCTTCCACCCTCTTCTTCCCTCTTTTTTTTTTATACTTTTTTTACTCTGTTTTTCTCACTCATATCTCCACCATTACTAAATTCCAAATCTTCCCTCACAATTTTCAAATTTTCAATTTCAATCAATAATAAACTCCTCTCACTTCCCATCATTCATCTTTTTATCCTATCGTGTTTCCTAAACCATAATTTTCCGTTGTTAATGGGGAAGGCGACGAGGTGGTTGAAGGGTATATTCGGGATTAAATCCTCGAACAACAATGAAAATGCTGAAAATGCGAATAAAAACTTGTATTCCGGCGACCGGAGAAGGTATACGCCGCCGCCGCCGCCGCAGGCGGAGGCGGCGTGGTTGAAGTCGTATTATGGGGAGAGTGAGAAAGAACAGAGTAAACATGCTATTGCGGTGGCTGCGGCCACCGCGGCGGCGGCGGACGCGGCGGTTGCTGCTGCTCAGGCGGCGGTGGCGGTGGTTAGGCTTACGAGTCGGGGAAGTATGTTTTCCGGCGGTGGTGGGATGGTGGTGGAATTGGCTGCTATGAAAATTCAAGCCACATTTCGAGGATATTTGGTAAGATTTTAATTAATTTATTTTAATTATATTTATTATTTACTAAAAGTTTTGTTAATATTTTATTTGAATTAGAAATTAAATTAATGTAATGTGAGACGGTTTTTTAATTTTAATTTTAATTTTTTTTAATTGGATGAGCGATATTTGGAGTATCTCTTGATTATGTAAATTCGTTTGAAATCGGACTAGATAAATTAAATATCGACGCGTAGCAGTTATTTTTAGTCAATTTCTTAATTTATTTCGTTCATTTATTTCATTAATTATACACGTTTAAAATTTAAGACGGTATGCTCATCCCAAAATAGAATGTGATAATGTTTTATTTGAATGAAATAGTTTTTCTTTGATAAATGATTGAAATTTTAAATTTGAGTGTTGTATTTAGATTAATGCAATTCAATTTGATAAAAAGTGGAATCATAAAAAAAATCACAAAATTTATGCTCGTATTAATATCCTAAATTCAATGATTAAATTAGATTTATTTTACTCGTTATCGTATAGTATTTAATAACCCTATTTAATTTACACGGTATAGAAATGTCCAAGTGTATTATCGTATAAATAAATTCTATTTTGATGAGTTTTTTCGAGGAATATGCCTCACATATGAACTAGTATTCCACTACCTTTTTCTAAGCAAATAAACCGATACAGATTTCTAATTACTTCGGTTATTGTCATAAATAGAATATAATCAGACGTGTCACCCGAGACTTACTAACACTTTCACTTTAATGACTACAACCCCACTTATATTTCAATTTTTTCATGTCAAAATTGGCAAAATTTGATCACATTTTCAAGTGGGCATACTAGTTTTTTTTGGTTGTTCTTACTAACCAAATAAACCGATACAAATTTCTAATTACTTTATTTATTATCATAAATAGAATATGATCAGACGTGTCAACCATTTATTATTTCAAGTTAGTGACCAGATTTTCGACTAATAGAATGAGATCAAACGTGTCACTCACTGTCACCCGTGAGTCCGTGACTTACCAACACTTTCACTTTAGCGACTAATTGACTACCGCCCCACTTATTATTTCAAGTTAGTGACCAGATTTTCGACTAATAGAATGAGATCAAACGTGTCACTCACTGTCACCCGAGACTTACTAACATTTTCACTTTAGTGAATACCACCCTACTTATTATTTCAAGTTACTGACCAGATTTTCAACTAATAGAACGAGATCAGACGTATCACTCACTGTCACCCGAGACTTACTAACCACTTTCACTTTAGTGACCAGATTTTCGACTAATAGAATGAAATCAGACGTGTCACCCAAGACTTACTAACACTTTCAATTTAGTGACTACAACCCCACTTATTATTTCAATTTTCATGTCAAAATTTGGCAAATTTTGATCACATTATCAAGTGGGCATACTAGTTTTTTTTTTTTTTTTTTTGTTTTTGTTATTAACCAAAAATGTTGTTAATTTTACCAAAAAAAATAGGCAAGAAAAGCATTGAGAGCACTAAAAGGACTAGTAAAGATACAAGCATTAGTAAGAGGATATTTGGTAAGAAAACAAGCAAGTGCAACATTTCATTGTATGCAAGCACTCATTAGAGCTCAAGCAACGGTTAGGAACAAACGTTCCCTTTCTCGACTCCCGACTCCAACTCAGACTCACACTCAGATTCAGACTGCAACGACTACTCATGATTTATATAATTATCCTCGCTCTGAAATTCGAGCCAGACGTTCTGTGGTACGTTTTATTATATCCCTATCTGTTCCTGTTAATAATTTTTACTATTTTATTTTCAATTTTTAATGTCGGTATTCGCATTGTCGTTTCTAGAAAAATATTTTTAAAAATAATAATTGAGGTTTTACATTTTTTCTGATGTGTTACCGTGATATGTTTTATTATATCCCTATGTTCCTGTTAATAGTTTTATTTTATTTTCAATTTTTAGTGTCGGTATTATTGTGTGATATCGTGCTAAATTAGCTTGATTTATGTAACACCATGTATTACCTCTGTCTCATTATATTTGTCATTTCTAGAAAAAAAAATGTTTATAAAAAAAATTAAGTGGTGTTTTCCTCGTGTATTACATTTTTCTTTATTTTTCAATTTTCTGAGACGTAACACTAAAAACATTTGCTTTTAGATAGTACTTCGTATTTAATTTGTGGAAATAACTATTTTATTGTACTTAACTGATAAAATATCGTTTATTTTTTCTTTTTCAATCTATGTGCAATATTTTAAAACAACTAATTTCTTTTTAGTATTAAAAAAAATGTGAATTAATGGTATAAATATGGGTCACTTTTGTAAAATTTCGTTGTCCATGTCATTATGTCTTGGTTGCATACCATGGACTATAGGCAATGCATCTAACTAGGTAACATTGATGTCCAATGGCCACTATCATGATCTTGTACCACACTTCCCCACACATCTTTTGTCAATGAGACAATAAATTATTGACAATGATTTGTTAATTAATGAATCAAATTATAGTTACTCGATCAATCAACCAGCAAGTCTTGCTTTTGACGGTCACAGAATACCATATCTGATATTAATCGTGTGTTTTTTTTAAAAGGATAACCTTGATCATGACACCAGAAGTGAACACGCAGCATCACCATCGGTACATAGCAGACGGTTATCAGCGTCCTTTGAGCGGAGAAACATAAAACCAATAACCGAAGACACACCCAAAATCGTTGAGATGGACCCGGGTCGGCCTAGGACACCATCAAGGACCTATAAAACCCCGACAAGACATGTATTACTATCTGACACATGTGACAGGGACCAGGCGTACCCAACCCCTCTATCTATCCCAAGTTGTCAACATTGGCATGACACCGAGTGGGGACTAACGGGTGATGAATGTCGATTCTCGACTGCTCATAGCACGCCTCGGGTCATGCATACGGTCGGGTTACTGAACCCGACCCCGGTCACTCCAACTAGGAGTGTGTGTGGGGATGGTAGGTATAGTAACTACTCTAGGGGGGATTACAATCACAATCAATTCCCTAATTACATGGCCAATACGAAGTCGTTTTGCTCAAAGGTTAGGTCACAAAGTGCACCTAAACAAAGGCCAGAAAATGGGTTTTTGGTAAAGAAGAAAATGTCCTTAAATGAGATGATGGAGTCAAGGAATAGTTTGAGTGATGTTAGGATGCAAAGGTCATGTTCCCAAGTTCAAGGGGCTATTAACTTTAAGAATGCTATCATGGGTAAACTTGAGAGGTCATATGACTTTAATAAGGACTCTCATGTTTATCATTTACCAAGCAAGTAGTCCTAGAGTCCCAAGAATTAAAGGTAGTGATCACTGGTCGAATTTCTGGAACGGGATCAGCCTAAATCTTAAGTTGATGGGTAAACTTGAGAGGTCATAATAAGGACTCTCATGTTTATCATTTACCAAGGAAAGGAATTAAAGGTGGTGATAACTGATCGGGTTTCTGGAATGGGATCTGCCTAAATGTTAGGCTGATGGGTAAACTTGAGAGTGTCATATGACTTTAATAAAGACTCTCGTGTTTATCATTTGCCAAGGAAGTACGTAGTCTTTAGCAATTAGAGGTGATCACTGGTCGGGTTTCTGGAACCGGATCATTCTAAACCCTAGGCTGATCCTGGAGCTTCTAGAAGTTACTCGACTTTAATTTGGAGGAATCCCAAGGAAGCAGTATTGATCTAGCAATTGGAGGTGATTACTGGCCGTGTTTCTGAAACGAGATCAGCCTAAATCCTAGGCCGGCAAATCCCAGAGTTTCTAGAATTAAGTAGTTGGACTTTGGAGGGATCGAGTGGGTCCATCTAATAATGCAATTATTCTTGTAGGAGTACCAATTTCGGTTGGTGCTTTTATATTTGATATAGTAGTTTGTAGTCGATTGTTCGGAAACTATGAAATCTTGTATGAAACGATTGTAAAAGCATGATTGTGTCATATGAGTTTTTGTAGATTGTAAATTGTTTCATTATGATACTCGACTACTCGTAATGATAGTATTATGCATCAGTGATCGAAATACGCGAATGAATTCGTAGCTCAATTTAGTTACATTATTATCCACATTTTTCGTTTCTCCAAAAAAAAAAATTATGTAAAATGAACAAACATTAATTCAAACACCGAATACATCGAAATGACAAAATCGACATATTAACAGAATTTTTCGATTATTCTAATATACTACGACTCTTACAATATTTCTCCGACAACCATATCTTTTATAAACTTATGACAATTCAAATATTATCAACATAGATAGTACGGAGTATTTTTTTTTGAAGAAAAATCTCTAAAGCGGGATTAGACTATTGCATTAATACCATCCAAAATAACAGTTTGCACGTTCGCCAGACCGTAGTTCTCCCAAACTCACTTTCCAACAGATAGTGACATAGTTTACGATATTTCTGTTTTATCTATACCTATATTGACGATATTTGACCCGTTATTAAATCAAACAAACAAAAGCTACTAGTAGCCTAGTAGTGGGAATCAATGAAAACAAATATACTCACCGTACGGTAATTTAGTTAATTAGTTAATGATTTTGATTGAAGTGATTTGAGGAAATCAATGTAGTTTTTTTTTTTTTTTAACTTTTTAACCACATTTTTTTTAACTTTTGCCGGTTGAATATTTGGTAATTCGTGCCTAAATGTCCCAAATCTCAACAGTAAACATTACACTATCATTGCCTCTTTGATTAGATTAACTAACTCTTCCTCAATTAAATTAACACCTAAAAGTCCTCCTTTGTAAGTTTGTAACCGAAGATGTCTTAGCCTAGTGGTTAGGACTAGGTGCTCTGGGACAGTAGGTCTCAGGTTCGAATTCCCCCTCCCCCTATATTGTAATGCGACTAAGTGCGTTCTTCGATGGACCAAAAAAAAAAATAAGGTCCTCCTTTGTGCTTCACTTGTGTGAAACCTTGAAAAACGGGCGAATCGGGTCGGATCATTTTCGGGTTATTAAATTTGGGCTGATTTTGGGTCTGGTCGGGCCGGGTCATTTCGGATTTGGGAAGTTTTCGGGCTTGCTATTTTTAACCTTTTTAGGGATATGGTTCGTTTTCTATAATAATATATAGTCGGGACATCACTTTTGAGTTAGCTTGAGTCAATTTGGGTTACGGATCAATCTCGGGTTTTCAGTTCGGGTGTCGGGTTCAGTTTGGCTTATTCGGGTCGGGTACTTCAAAAGATGAATCAAACAAGCTAATATCTCACATGACTATATTTAATTTCTCTTATAGATCAATTTGGTCTACGAGTACAGTCAACCTCCGGTCTTCAGTTCGGGTATCGGATTCGGTTTGGCTTATTCGGGTGGGATCATTCGAGCCGAGTTCTTCGAAAGATGAATCAAACAAGATCTCACCTGACTATATTTTCTCTTATAAATTGTCGAGAATATTGAAATTACATACTCGAAACTCTACCACCTTATATACTCCCTCTGTCTCACATTGTTCATTTGTCGTACTTATATATTATTTGTGAGGAGTATTTTAATCAAATGAGAATAAATAACTGAGACGGAAATAGTACTACTAGTATGATGATCTTAAGTAAATCTTTCAAACGTATGAGCAATGATCGAGTTAACTATGAGTTGTAAATATTTGTTTTGTTATAACTTTTATATTTAAAGGACAGAATTTTTGTCACTTGAAAATTATGCATGCATGTACAATTGCATTGAGCTGTCCTACGTACCTACGTACTAGTACTACGTACACCCACGTTCTTATTATGTCCCATCTTACGTGTTACGATCCTCTCCGTTACCTATTATTAACGATTTAACGTTCGACATAAGTTATGTTTCCAGAACGATCCAACAGTTTGTATATCAATCATATAAAACACATGCAAATAAAGTAACATATTCAGTACTTTGTATTATAATAAAATGTGAGAGGAACGCATGCACTTAGTCATATTACAATTAGAAATTTAGAAAGGTGATCATTTGCGGGTTCAGATCGGACATGGGCCAGGCTAAATGTGAAATTTCGGCCCCACGAACAAGCGGGTTAGCGGGTTTGGGACGGGTTCACGGGCCGGGCCAATCGGGTGGTACGTACGTCCCATGAACAGCTATAATTACAATATAAGGGAGGGGAGATTCGAACTTGTGACCTAATGTCCAGGGTACCAAATCTTAACCATTAGACTAAAACATCTTCATTATTCGATAAAATTTGAGAGTTTTTTTTTCTTCAACGAAGAAATCACTTAATCGCATTACAATATAAAGGATGGGAGATTCGAACCTGAACCTATTTTCTAGGGTACATAGTCTTAATCATTAAACTAAGACATGTTCGATAAAAATCTGAGAGAAAATGGAGACGATCTTTACTCACCAGCGTTACGT
The DNA here is from genome assembly GCA_958450325.1 of Agrostemma githago. Taxonomy (NCBI): domain Eukaryota; kingdom Viridiplantae; phylum Streptophyta; class Magnoliopsida; order Caryophyllales; family Caryophyllaceae; genus Agrostemma; species Agrostemma githago. The sequence goes on along the minus strand of OY288261.1, from coordinate 1,023,762 downwards.
TACACCCTTAACAAAGACATGTATATAATAATATAATTGTACAATTTGTACTATGACTTTATGAGTAGGAAATTTCTATGTGTTTGGTTTGCTTGTTTACTTGGATTTGCATGATGATCATGAATCATGAATTCATGACTTTAGTGCATGGTAGATAAATTAAAAGACATAGTACATGAGTACATATATACGTTCTATTAATGATATTTCAAGTAAAAGTTTTGGTACCACTAATGTTTGAAAACAGTACACTCATAATAGTAATAACGGTTTTTCTAACATATGTCCACTGGATATACGTTAAGATGTTAATTAAAGTAAATATTATAAGAATATTATCACGAGAAATTGACATATTAATCCACATTCACCATATATACTTGGGCAATATCCTTGTAATATTTGCTTTAATTAGCACTTTGACGTGTGTCCACTGGACACATGTTAAAAAAACAGTAAGAATAATACTTGTCCAATTACTCAAAGTATACTTTGAATTTGGTAATGTTTAGTAATAAATGATGAAAACAATAGTACAATAATAAATTTAATGATGAGTATCTATTTTCTTATTATAATTAATGATAATAAGACAAAATGTTTTTTTGGGTCGAAATAAGAAATAAAATAGTACGAGTATGACCGTGATACATAACTAATAATATCGTGCATGCCTTAAATCGGTGAAGGACATAAAGTTACGATGCCTAAATGGTTAGGGACATAATAACGATAATAATGATCGAGCAGGTTCGATGAATGATAGGATATTGTAGACAGAATCCCGGAAAATAGTATTATACCATGCACTAGTTGTATTACAACTGTCTCAATATATTTGAACGTGTATGTATACAGTATACACAGTATACTTTCCGAGCTTATACAAGTTTCTGAGCTGAGTTGTAAGTTTTTTAGCAAAATATTTATGTGATTTAGCTCGAAAACTTAGCATTAAAGCTCACAAATTTTACTATAAAGCTCAAAATCTGTGTGAATTGTGATAACACTCAAAATAAAAAAAAATAAAAACAAACAGCGATACACAGAACTATGTACAACTGGTTGTAATTCAGAATCTCTGGATTTAAAATTCAATCCACGTAAATAAATGGGTCATGAAACCTCAACCTGAAACCCGATAATATTCTGTTGGACTATGAAGCCCAACTTTTAATGGGCTTGTTGCCATAACCCATATGTGTTCAATTTGTCCTTAAACTTTTGGGCTAGTGTCCTTAAACTCTTGGGTTAGTGTACCAATCTCCATGATGTTAAAGGCCTTTTCTTCTAGTAAGCCTCCAAAAGCCCTCATGCCCGGTTCTTTTCAACTTCTTTTCAGTTCACTTCAGTTCAGTTTAGTTCAGTTCAGTCCTAAAAAAACTCATTTTGCCTCGACTACTTCAGCCGACTTCAGTTGAGCTCATTTCATCAGTTCAATTCGGCCTAACTTCAGTCCAAAAGAACATGACCGAAGACAGTAAACTTTCATATGGGATCGCCACATTCAATAGCACGAGGCCAAATTAGGAGAAACTCTCTTACAACGTCAGTCCAGAATAGAACGTTATCTGAATTCTCTGTTAGAAATTATATTATCTAACCCTAATAATAATATTCTCTAATATATCTTTTATAATATTATCGTATAATAACAAAAGAAGAGTCACAAAGACGATAATTTGTTAAAAATAAACTAGTTAATTAGCGAAAATAATTTATTACAAGTTAATAATCCATTCGAAGCCATCGATGAAGCTAAGCGAAAGAAAAGGCTTGGCTTCTTCGTCGGTAAGCTCTCTAGACCATGCTACTCTCTCGGCAAAACTTGCTCCGGGTCCCGTGCACTTGTATTGTCCATAAAAAACCGTCCTGCGCACGCATACCAACACGAATAAATAAATCTCGTTAACAAGTCTTAAATAAAACCGTTGTATATATATTAATATATGTAACTCGAACATCATTCTAATATATTTTTAAGAACGAGAATTCATAAATAATAGTACGAGTACTCTCGTTAATAAAAGTAATTAAATTATGTTCGTTTCAAACTTGTTACACCCAATAGGTCCACATCGACAAAAAAAAAAAACAAATTTGGTCGATAAAGATAGTGTCGATATGCACCCATTGGGTATAATAAGGTAGCGAAACAAATTTAGGGTCTAAACGAATATAATTTCGTTAATTTAGATCTGATATGAACGGCAAATCAAAAAACATAATCCATATTTCTTGTAATAATTGAATAATCTCGAGATATTAAATTTTCTCGAAATTTTTCTAAGGTAGTGAAACAAATTCAGGGTCAAAATGAATACAATTTCTTTAATTTAGATCCGACATGGACACTAAAATAAACAAAACAAAAAAACAAAATCATAATTTCTTGTAATAATTGAATGGTCTCGAGATATTATATTTGGTCGAAATTTTGTAAGGTAGGTGAAACAAATTTGGGGTCGAATATGATCGATTTTGTTACCTATGGAAAAAGGGCTATGTCACTATATATATGTACCTTTAATGTCCTTAGCATGCCTATGTATAATGTATGGACCAATTGGCCTTAGAAAATATACTAAAGTGCATATGCTTAACTCCATGCGCATGCTATATAGTGAAAAAAAATAGCACAACTAGGTTACCAATAATAATATTGGGTTGGTGACTATATATAGTACATTTCTTTACATAACTTCTAGTTTCAACAAGTAAAAAAAATATAATTTTCACCATCAATTGTACATTTAATTTATAGGTACATACCCAATAATATAATGTTTATTTTTAAAAAAAAAATAATAATATAATGTTTATTAATTAAGATTAATAAGGGTTGAACATGGGTTCTGAAAATTCAAACATTATGTAATCTAACATTGTTTTTACTGTCGGTGGTAAAAAGGAAAAAAAATAGTTTTCACCATCAATTGTACATCTATTGGTACCCAATAATATAATAATAATAATAATAATAATAATAATAATAATAATAATATAATGTTTATTAATTAAGTATAAGGGTTGTAACATGGGTTCTGAGAACCCAAACGTTATGTAATCCAGCATTGTTTTTACTGCTGGTAAAAAAAAGGAAAAAAAAGGTTCGAATACTGTCAATTCGGGTCATGGGACAAGTAAGATCGATTTACAAGTTCGTGATGTTCTAAATCAGATTAGTTTCGGACCAGTAAAATAAAGTAAAATTTGAAATGAAGAGTAAAAATTAAATTATATCGAAAAATAAGTAGATAACGAAAGGGGGTTGATTAAAAGGGTAAAGATCGAGTACTTACAAGTCACGGTTAGGGTCGCCCCAATCGTACCAACCCTTAGGAATAATAATGTTGTCCATATAAGTATAAGCGAAGACGACCCTAGAGAACGGACCCCATGCTCGTCCGAGGTATAGGGCTCCAGAGCCGGTGACCTTACAATTCACGAACGAGAAACCCGTGTCGTCTAACATACTACTCCTCCCTTGGGCCGTTACCGCCCCGTAATTGTGTGCTACTGCGTGCACTTGACATCCCTGTAAATCTTATGTCAGACTGTTGTATGTATATATAAAATTAAATATTTACCGAGTAATAATAATATTTTTTTGAGTATAAGGCTTTCGTTCGCTAGAGAAAAAAAATATATTGCGATGAATTAGAATGTTTTATTTTCGCTTTTATTATGTGAAAGAAGTCGCAACAATTATTAGTCTAATATTAACGACGCAACAATGTTGTGTCACCGGCCACATTAATTAATTAATTACGTCATTAACGATCTAATTAGATCTTAAAGTTTTATCTAATCGAACCATCGAAGAACAATAGAAATGTATTTGTCTATATCAAATTAATAGTTATATTATTGTGTAAAAGACAGTTTCACGTCGTAAAACAGTCGATCTCTTTATACAAAGCGATCAGTTATTTGTTAATGGAGTAGCAAGTTCTTATCTTTTTACAGAATTAGACCGTTTCACTCGTGAAATCGTCTCATCCTATAATTTTATAATTTGTGTAATTTGTGATGTATAGCATCAAATTACCTAACACATGAATTTTGTGCAAATTGCTTTGTTCTTTATATAAATTTATTGCTTGTGGAAAAGTTGCATACAAACACAAAGAAAATGACACATTATTCTTTCCAATTATAATGTGAAAAGTGGCACACAAAGTCACAAACAATTTTTTTTTGGACATATAATTGGACTATATATAGACTATAGCTAGTGCTTTATCCCACTTATAGGAGTATCTACATATTTAACTTTCATAGCTTTACAATTTTTTCCTATAAATATAAAATATAAAAACATAAAACATAAAAATATATAATATAAATTAATTAAATATATACTATGACATTTATATAGTTATATTACGAGTATTTGTTTTACAAACATATATACACTAAAATATTTATATAATTGGAGTATTTAGCAAATAAAATCTGGTCTGGTCGTGTCACATATAATAGTTGATTGTGAGGAAATAAGCAAGATAAACGAAAAAAAAAAAACAAAAAAAAAATCTATTTGTAACATGTTAGTCTTGTGTAAAATCGTCATATGTTCAATATAGTTTTATCGTAATCATTAAACCAAATGTATATATTGTCGCAATAATATATATAAGGATCGTTAATTAGCAAGTTCAAAAGGTTTTCAGAATCGAGATTCAAGATTTTTTGAGCCAAAATTTCATAATGAATAAGTTAAAAAAAAAAGGGTTTATATTTCATTTTCTTATGATTTAGGTCATAATAAAACGATCTTTTAATTAATTCTCTTAAATTAATTCGACAACCCTGGTGTCGTTATACCTTATACGATAATCTTATATATATACTCCATTATTTTTCTTATAATTTAGGCCATAAAACGATATTTCGAACTGGTTCAGAACCTGTGATCTGACATCGTTATTATTACCCCTTATAAAATACAGAGTATAAAATATTTCGAATTGTAATTAATTAATAATATAATGAAAAATTACCTCAAAAAGAGAGAGGCCATTGCCAAAAATGAAATCAACCGTTCCTTCAATGTAACAATCTTTGTAATAATGTCTACCAACATGATCATATAATGTGTCTTGTGCTCCTAAGAATTTACACCCCAAAAACGACGCCGTATCGGCCGATATCCGAAACGCAACCGCTTGTTTTCCTACCGCTCCCGGCTCTGGTACCGGAAACGTGTTCTACAAAATAAAGCAAACGTAAATTATTCATTAACCAGTACAAAATTTCAAACTCGATCATATCATGAATATCGATCACACTACGTTATATCAACTAAACTAGTTGACATCTGCTCATATATTCAGCTAAGAAGTCTTACACGTCGTGTCCTACTTATATCGGTTTCAAAATGATCGTAATTTTTAGTACATGCGAACTGGTAAAGTCACGAGAAAGCGTAGAAACGTAAAATATGAAAGGGTTTTTGGTTTGTATGTCAAGATAAAAATATCAAATAGGTCCAAATTTGGGTAGTAGCCAAATAATAACATGCAATATTTATTGTTGTTTGGTTCATGAAATTCATGCCAAGTGTGACAACTTTTATGGTACACAAAATTGGCTCTTTTGTGAAAAAATAAAGGGTACCCCTTAACTCTAAAGAACATGGAGTTTGAGTGTGACACACCAACAAAAACCCAAAAAAAAAAAATAAAAAAATAAATAAATAATAATAATAATAATAATAATAAAATCTTAGTCGCATTACAGTATAGAGGAGGAGGATTCGATCCTGATCGAGAGTCGAGACTTATTGTCCTGTCCTGTCCAGGGTATTTAGTCGTGATCACTAGATTAATACATCTCCAGTACTGTATTTCCTAGACCCTAGTTACCATCTTATCTTGAGTCTCGAGTTTTGAGTTTTGAGTCGTGATACACCAACATAAATACATATATAAATAAATAAATAAATAAATAAATAACTTGATTAATCTTAAATCATTTTACGGCGAAATCAGGATTTGAACTACGTAACTAAAATACCAATTTTTCCGAGACCTACTGTTTAGGGTACCTTGTCGTACGTAACCACTAGACTAAGACGATTGTCGAGTTTTGGGTTTTGAGTTGTGACGGTATTGGTATTGATTTAGGGTAAGTAAATGAAGCGGTTTGTAAGAACCAGAGGTTACGAGTTTTTTTTTTTTTTTTTTTTTTTTTTTTTTTTTTTTTACCTTGAAGGTGATGTTTTTGGCAATGAAGTAAGGTGAATTAACAGCAAAAGTGGCTGATCCAAAAGTGCCTAAAGGGCGGCCATTTGGGCCAAGTGTTGCTGCTGTATCACCCCATTCTACTATTGTGTTATCTGCTCCTTCTCCTTCTATGCTTATGAATGATTTTAGTTGGGGTATAATCACCTTCTCCCTGAAAAAAAAAAAAACAATAATAAAAAATAAAAAAAACACAATCTTTTTTAAAAAATAAAATAATAAAAAAATGACAATTTTTTTTGATAATAATAATAATAATAATAATAATAAATTATGTATAATATTGTCGTGAGTAGTTGAGCTGGGGGCCCAGATTATATCTCGATTATCCAATAATTTCTTGTAAAATTTGTTTTCATTCATTTTAAAATAATAATAATAATAATAATAATAATAATAATAATATAATATCTAGGCTCCTCTCTAACTTCTCGTAATTTATTCTGGTGCTAATACATAATAATAATAATAATAATAATAATAATAATAATAATAATAATAATAATTTTTAATTGTATCTCGGCTGCCCTTCAATTTTTGGTAAACTGCGTTTTGATTCTCTAATAATATTCTCCTAATAATAATAATAATAAATTAAGAAGAAGAACAAAAAATGTATTAGGTTATTAAATTAATTTAATGTAATAGAATTATTGATTAGATTTTGAAATCTATGGAGTTTTTATTTATTTTTTTGTTATAATAGAGTGATCAGTCACGAGGGAGATTATGATGGTTTGGTCACGTGATGAGAATTCTATTCAGGAGTATATCAACACTCGTGAGTCGTGACTTAATCAATTAAGATAGTTGACTTTTGTGAATGTATGGACTTCAGTGATCAAAGCGCAACATGATAAAATATCTCGTGCTCAAATCCTAACAGCCTTCAAAAATCTCACGAAATTGAAAACAAAAACGCAAAAAAAACATGAAAAAAACATCGCGTGCTCAAATCCTGACAGACTAAAACATCACGTCTTTGTTTAGCTTATATTATTACGATAATTATCTGAGTATATATGTTTAGGAAACACGATATGATGAAGAGAGAAAACTTACTCGTAAGTGTCGGCTTTAACCTTGATTATAACCCTAACAAGGTTAATAAGAGGAAGAGAATCAATGGCATCTTGAATAGTGGTAAAATCACCTTTACTAGGGTTTTTACTGACAGTTAAAGTGTAAGAAGGGAAGAGTTTATTCTTGGCTGTTTTAAAAAGTGTATGTTTAAGACTACCAACAAAATTTACCCACTTCATGAATTGTTCTTCTGATTCTCTTGACTTTGTCATATTAATGGTTAATTCTTTAGGGTTTGGTGGTCTCTTATGGTGATTTTTATGATGTTGTTTTTTACCATGGCATGTGGTAGTATTTGAAGAATGTAGTAAAAAAAGGAAGAGAAGGGGTAAAAGTAATAATGATCTCTTCATAAAATATGGTAGATAGGTTGTGATGATCGAACTCGTCCGAGTTAGGGTTTTGACTGGATCGAGTTCGATCTGGTCGTGTCAGATCGTGTTGTGTTGTGTCGTGCCAAAGATAATGGAGGAATAATGGTGGTAGAATGTGGAGGGAATGTTGAAGAAGGTGAGAGTTTAATTTGAAGAAATTGTATGAATAAAAAGATGTATCATGTATGTGTGTATTATATATACATGTATACTATATGGCAAATTCCTGATCGTGACGGTATTATCTGTCGAAAATCATTAACAAGTCAAATACAGATCAAATCATATGGTAAGTTATTGCCTACGAAATGATGCATGTTTTTGTCTCTATTAGCTTCGTGTGCTGATATCTGATCCGTTTTAGGATTCAAGATAGATACTTCATACAGAGTATTAAGCAACTTCTTGTTAGTGACGGTATCATATGTCGAAAATCATATAACTTGTCAAATACAGATCAAATGACATGGTAAGTTGCCTACAAAATGTCGAATATTTTGCCTTTATTAGCATCATGTGCTGGTATTTGACCCGTTTTAGGATTCAAGACGGGTACTTCGTATCAAGCAATTTCTTGTTAGTGACAGTATTATCCGTTAGTGACAATATTATCCTTCGAAAATCATATAATAACAAGTCAAATACAGATCAAATCATCACATGGCAAGTTGTCTACGAAATGTCAAATAATGTTTTGCCTTTATTACCATTATTCTGTGCTGATATTTGACCAGTTTTAGGGTTTAAGACGGGTATGCATAAGATTGGATATAATATAGGTAGAAAGTGAGTTTGTAATGTAGCATAATGGAATGAGTTTAGTAGAGATCACGGGTGCAACTTGCTGACAACAATGCAATAGTAAAGAGATGATGGCCTTGTAGAGTTGAAGAGAAAAAAGGTTCACAAGTGAAGAATGTAGGCCACAAAGTCATCATCATGGGAGCTACATATATATAAACTTATTATCGATCTTTCTGTCCCGTTCATTTATTTTCCGAATACAATATTTTTTTATGTTATTTATCGAAAAAAATTAATTTAATTGAAGATGAAAAATGATCGAGGCAGGGATAATACAATGCTGGTTACAGCCCACAAGGGTGGAGCCTAATAGTTGAAACATGTGGCCACAATTAACCCCATGGGTCTCAGATCCAAGCCCCTGTAAGAGCGTTCTTGTGGGAGTTGTATGACTTGAGACTATGCCATCTAGATTTCGAGTCTGTCGTCCAAAGGATGGCTTACATGGTGTGCGTGGTTTGCTGGTTACAAAGTATACAAATACGAGCATAAGCTATTTCAGGTGTGACACACGTACATTACGTAATATACTTATGATAGTACGAAATACAAATATAATAAAACGGTCATATATCCATAGATTTGAAATCAGATTGCAATGTAAGTATAGACATGTAAAACGGTGCTTGTATACAGATATACGAGCGCGACTATCTCCTAGACATTTGGTTCTAGGGAAAAAACAACATGAATTTCATTCGTAACAAATCTGACACACATACATTACGTAATGTACTTATATATGATAGTACGAATTGAAGTAGTGGTACCATACTAGCACATTATGTGTTTATTCTATGAAAATATTGTGTATATGAAACCAGATCACATAAAAAGTATACATATAAGACGATGGACAAGACGATTTCCTAGACATCTCATTCTATGAAGAAAAACAACATGAATTTCATAACGAATCTGACACCAATACATTACGTAATGTAGTTATATATGTTTTTGTGTCGAATATTTTAGTCCAAACACATTCATTGTCTTTCGTTAAGGCTTGAAATCGAAATTCTTTTTTTGTAGTTTGAAAATGACTTGAAAACAAAAGTACTTGTATATGAATGTTTATAGGTTAAGGTTGAATGCTACATGCCATAATAATTTTGAGTGGTAGCCGTCCTAGTGTTTTTTTATTGATGATAAACCAATTAATAACTAGGTATGTAAATATATATATATATATATATATATATATATATATATATATATATATATATATATATATATATATATATATATATATATATATATATATATATATATATATATGTGTTGGCACAAATAAATCAATTTCATGGACCTAATAATTTGGTACATGGTCACATGGGACTGTCTTTAACCCTCATCAGAAATCGTCTCACACCAATTCTCTGGTGGTTGCTACTAGAGTTTCAAAATATATCCAAGTCCGAAATCTCAAGTCCCATGACGGTATACTTCTTGGGTAAACTTCTTGAGATTGAGTGTATCGATGGTATTGTTTTGGTCGTCATTTAATAGAATCACGAATGGGGAGATCATACGAATAGTAATCTGTTTGGATTAGGGTTTCTGCTTTTAAATCTAGCTAGGTTTTCCAATATAGGAGTACTAAGTCTTATCCTCTAAACCTCGCCCTAGTCGCCATCATGCTACCATTCTGAATCTATATCGACTATATGTAATCTGTAATCTGTAACTTCTCCTTAAGTTAATAAAATCGTTCTTTCTACCTCTAGACGTAGCTAAGATACCGTTAACGAGCCACGAAATTATTTAAGTTTATTCTCTACATATATATGATCAAAAATGAACAAAGAGAGTTCACCAACTTTGAAGATAAGTTTCTTTTTTACTTGGTGAGTCTTGTGACTTGTGAGTGAGTGAGTTGAGTGATTGAGAAAGCAATAAAGCAAAGCAATTGAATTGGTATCAAAAAAACAAAGTGGAAGTATTGCTTGTCTTCTCTCATGCATCATTCACCGCCCTTACCACTCGTGTATTGCCAAATGCTTCTAACCAACTACTCAATAATAATCGGAGGAATCTAGCCAGCAGTAAAGGGTACGTACATTCGATCGGTACCCTCAAATTTCAAAACATTGGTTATGATTATCGGTTTTTGCTGCCTCAAAGTTCGTAAAAATGACACGTTTTCAAATAGAGTAAGCAAATATGCTGAACTCGTTAGCCAAACTGTTTATGGATCTTCGTCTTGGGTATGATATCGTCAAGTGTAGTCAAGTTTGTTTATCTGAATAAATTCTCAAATGAACGCAATAACGTGTAAACTAGCAAAGGATGTGTAGCATTTGCTACCCCAAACTTCAGAACATTGGTTATGCTTATCAATTTTTGTTACCCCGAAATTCGTAAAAATGACACGTTTTCGAATAGAGCAAGCAAATATGAAGAGCTCGTTACCCCAGAAATGTTTATGGATCCTCGTCTTGGGTATGATATCGTCAAGTCTAGTCAAGTTTGTTTATCTGAATAAATTCCCAAATGAACGCAAGACGTGTAAACCACGCGGGGAATCTAGCTTAGCCAGTAGCAAAGGGTAACATTCGTTACCCCTAAACTTCTTGGTTAAGATTATCGACTTTTGCTACCCCAACGTTCGTAAAAAGTACACGTTTTCAAACAGAGCAAGCAGATATGAAGAACTCGTTACCCCAAAAATGTTTATGAATCCTCGTCTTGGATATGATATCGTCAAATCTGGTCAAGTTTGTTTATCTGAATAAATTCCCAAATGAACGTGATAACTCATTTGGGCTTTAGAGACTTAATTTTATTTGTAAACTTAGTTTGTTTTATGGGCTACTAGCCTACTACAGTACTATGTATCATATTAACACATACTCCCTCCGATTCATTGGAATCGCAACATTTACTGTTCACAAAAAAAATAAGGAAACTGAATTGCTGGACCACAATAGTGATGTCATGTAAGATTAAGTAATATAATAATATTAGATTGAATATTTTGGAATATAGTAATGTAAAGTGAAGGGTAGGTTAGTCATTTCATAAGAAAAATATGGCCCAAAATGGAAATGTTGCAAAACTGATAAATTTGCCAAAAACGGAATACGTTACGAATCCAATGAATCGGAGGGAGTAATAACTAACCCATAACTTCTTTACTTAAATTTATGTGGATCAGCCCGATCCGACCACACCGACTTCCAAGTTTTTTTAAATCTAACATAGTTCGGATTTAAGTCAGATAGGACTTGATAGATAGTAAAACCCTTCTTCATAAGTTTTAACACGACCACGTTTCTAGTACTTGAACCTATTTTTTCTAAATCCGATGCAGCTCAAATTCGAGTCAGATAGGAGCCACCACATTTCCAAAACACAAACTCGAACGATTTTTTTTTTCTTTTAAAAAGATTGTACTAAGTTGGATTGAGATAGGCAGATTCAAATTTGAGATCCATTGTTCTGATTTTAACCATTAAACTAATACAGTATGATAATGCACGACAAAATCTCATCTGTCACGACATTATCCATCATAAACGTTAAACGGGTCAAACTAGTTTGACCAAATATTTACATCACATTATTCTTAAGAAAATTACCATTATACCAAAATAAAAGAAAAAAACAATAAATAAACCCCATCACATAAAATAAAACTCATGTATCATCATGAATCAAGGGCTAAGATCATTCCACGTCACGATGATCATCAAGATCTACATAGTTAGGATCCTTGGAATCAACGGCAGCAAGAGTAGCCACGTCATCAGAAACCATGACACCACCAGCCCACGTGTACTTGCCACCGTGTCCACCTTTTTTAGGGAGCCCACTAAAGGCTGTGGTTGATTTACGGTCTTTTGGGCCTTCTTGGGCTTGGGCCGCTTTGGTGTGGGCCTTTGGGCCTCTTCTTGCTTGCTTCATTTTCTTCTAACTTTTTTTTTTTTTTTTTTTTTTTTTGTGAAAGAATATAGTGGAAAGAAAATTGATGTGAGTGATGAGTATAGTGTGGTGGGAGAGGGTTTATATAGTGGGAAATAATATTTTTTGGCTGTCGGTCTCTCTTGCGACAGATATATCCTACGTTCGTTTAAGGCTAAGTCGGTTCTTTTCAACTTTTTTTTCGGCTCACTTCAGTCCAGCTTAGCCCCAGAAGACTTATTTTGTCTTAGTGCTTCAGCCCAGTTCACATCACTTCACTTCAGTTTAGTTAAATACAGAGTGACATTAATGCTACTGAAAATGTCTTAACCCACTGATTAAGAGTTAAGACTTGGTAACTTGAACAATATGTTTGAAGTTCGAATCTCTTTTCTCTATATTATAATGGAACAATAGTAGACGGTTTATATGGTGCGAAATAGTATCTTTTGATTTCCAGTCTCTCTCTTACAACAGATGTATGTCCACATTCGTTTAAGGCTAAGACGAGTGAAATACTCAGATACAAAGTGAGTTGAAAATGTTTTAGTTCGGTGGTTAAGGTTAGGTAACATGAACAATAAGCCTGAGATTCGAATCTTCCTTCCCTACCGACCAACATATCTCTTGTTTTATCCATCTTATATGATCAGACGATCAGTTATATGTTTAAGACAGATATACCTTAAGTTTGTAGGTAATGTGGGGGATGTAGTTACATTTTGTATGAGTACAAGATCATGTGAGTATGGGAAGGGTAGCTAGCAGTATGGATAAGAACAACAACCATATGCATGTGTGGGGGGGCAAGATTAGTAATATACTAATATATGTGGGAGAATATGATTAGAAGGTTCTTATGAATAGTGGCCAAGTTATGGGATTAAATTCGATTCATTGAAGATTTTGTTAGGTGAGTGAAAGGTTGGGCATCTAAGAGTCATTCATGCATATTAAAAAAAATTAATCTAAGAATCATTAATATGTAACCCATTGTAGTATTCATGTTTGCTTTATTTTAGAGATCGAACCTATAATCATAAGACCAATGATCTAAGAGATCAACTGTACACTAAGTCAAGGATAAGATCGATGATTTGAGAGATCCAACATACACAAAGTCGAGGATAAGACCAATGATCTACGAGGTCCAATATGCACATAGTCGAGGATAAGAGCAACCCCTTAACAAAACTTCTTACTAGAGTCACCAGAATTACCACCATATAAAGCCAGACCCATCTATGGTCGGGTACTCATGTCAACTAGAAACGAATGCAGTGCATAAAGAATCGCCTCATAAAAGCTTTTATTCCGACTTGCAGAGAGAAATTTGTTGATGACGTAAAAATTTAAGATTAAAATGAGAAAGAAAAGGACGATAAGCAAGGGAAACACCATAGGAGAATGCCGTCAAGAGTCCAATCCCTCCTTAAAACACTCATACCCACCCTCAATCAAACAACGAAACTTAGATATACTTGGCAGTAGAGATGAAAATGGGTTGTATCGTGATGTGTCTCGTGTCGGCTCATCATGCCTGGAGAAGAAAATGGCACGACCCTTGCACATGGAAGTGGACCTCGTGTCGTACCGTGTCATGCCAGTGTTAAGAAAAGACAACCCACAACATGCCGTGTCGTGTCGTGCTTAGATGTGCCCAAACCACGTCGTGTCGTACCTAGGCACAATCTTTTCCCTCAAATTGCGGCTCAGGCCAGCTCATAGTATGTCGTGTCGTGCTACACCTTGCCAACTTCCACCTCTACTCTGCAGCCGAAACTACTACTGTGAAACTTATACTCCGTACATAACATTTGGCATACAAAACCTAACAACAATGACCTTTTTTTTTCGAATTTGGACCAAACCAGATTCAAATCCCCTCCAAAAATTGGTTCGATCCCGTTTCTAGACCGATGAACACCCTAGACTAGAGTTAGACCATGGTGTGGTTGATGAAATGATGAGTAGAGTGAGTTTAAACCCTAAGAGAGAGAAAGGGTTTAGCCATTAAAGAGATTAAAAAAAAAAAAAAGAATAAAATTAAACCCAAAAAATAAAGTAGAGTATGAGTTTTAAGTTCGCAACGCCGGCATTTCACCTTTCACCTTCTTCATCTTCTTCGTCTTCAACCTTTCTCTCTCCTCTTTCTCTCTCTTCATCTCCTTCCGCTTCCGGTACTCCATTTCTCTCTCTTCTTTCGCCTGCTTAATCTGCTTAATTAATTGATGAATTTACGATTAATCGATTGCGTTTAGTTGATTTTCTTCGTGTTATTGTGCTTAATTACTTGATGAATTTGCGATTAATTGATCGCGTTTAGTTGAATTTGTTAGTGTTATTGTCTTTAATTCGTGCTTAATAGTTAGTGATTAGCTTAATTACTTGATGAATTTGCGATTAATCGATTGCGTATAGTTGAATTTGTTCGTGTTATTGTGCATGATGAATTTTGCGATTAATCGATTGCGTTTAGTTGAATTTGTTCGTGTTATTTTGCTTAATTACTTGATGAATTTGCGATTAATCGATTGCGTATAGTTGAATTTGTTCGTGTTATTGTGCATGATGAATTTTGCGATTAATCGATTGCGTTTAGTTGAATTTGTTCGTGTTATCGTGCTTAATTACTTGATGAATTTGCGATTAATCGATTGCGTTTAGTTGAATTTGTTCGTGTTATTGTGCTTAATTACTTGATGAATTTGCGATTAATCGATTTTGTTCGTGTTATTGTGCTTAATTACATGATTAATATGCGAATAATCGATTGCGTTTAGCTGAATTAGTTCGTGTTAGTGTGGTTAATCCGTGTTTGATTGTTAGTGATTAGTTTTTTCATTCGTACTTACATTGTTTCGCCTCTTAATCCGCTCAATTACTTAATTAGTTAGCGATTAATCGATTGCGTTCAGTTGAATTTGTTCGTGTTAATTACATTGTTTCGCCTCTTAATCCGCTTAATAACTGTTGGAATTTGTGTTTTGGAGAAGTACGTTTAAAGTTTGAGCTAATTGTTCATTAGTTTAATGTATCGTAAATTAGCGGTTAATCAATTGCGTTTAGTTGAATTTGTTCGTGTTAGAGTGCTGAATTAGTGTTTGATCGTTAGTGCTTAGTTTGTTGATGAACTGTGTTAGTGTCTGGAGAATTAGGTTTAATGTTTGAGCTAATTTGTTAATTTCAAGTTGCTCGTGTTTATTAATTTAGTGATGAATCAATGCATTTAGTTGAATTAGTCCGTGTTTGTGTGCTGAATATGTGTTGGTCTTTTGTGATTAGTTTGCTTATGTTTATTAATTTAGTGATTAGTCAATGCGTTTAGTTGAATTAGTCCATGTTTGTGTGCTGAATTTGTGTTAGTTTTTTCTTGATTAGTTTGCCGATGAACTGTGTTAGTGTTGCTGATAGCCGGGATTTGTCGTCAATCCTACCATCAAATAAACCAACTAACCTAAACTAGAATAGTAAGGGCAAGTCGGGTCGAATCCACAGAGAGATCGGGATCGAGTACTAGGTCGGTCTCAGATTATAATTAGCTATGCGAATCGATTGATAATGGTGAGATTAAACTAGATAGACTAACTAATAAATGCATAAAGGAACTAATAATCTAAAACAATATAAAGAACTAGAATACTAAAGAAACAAAGAGATATGAAATGATGTAATCAAATAAGAAAAAGTACTAAGGGACGATGTCACCCGCGACTTATTCAAATCACTCTAACAAATGCCAAGTATTGAGGAAGTCGGGTTCTCAGACAAGGACAAGGCGCATTCTAGGTCGGTCACCTCCCTCCCGGGCTCGTGAAACGACTAATTACCCCGTTTACCTCCCTCCCGGGCTCGTAAGACGGAATCCTAAGGTCAAGACCGGAGACTCACTCCCGTGATGTTCCCCAAACTAACCCAAGTCAATGAAAAGCACGCTAATCGAAACTAGTGTTAGGGATACCCCGCTCAATTCACACTCCCGTGTTCAACTAAGTAGAGTAAGGCAAGATAAAGGGGAAGAATCGACAATTAATCCTAATCGACTCCCGTCGATGACCAAGAGACTAAATTCGACCTAAACCCCATAAACCAAGATTATCCATAAATTCCCAACACATCCTCATCCAATCACCCAATTAAACCGATACAAGGCATAAAATCGCGCAATTCAAATAAGTCGGGGCTCCATCGACCCCTAGCGAGAATCTACTCACTACTCGTATTTATACTAATAAAAACACAAATAATTACCCTAAACATAATAATAAACATAAAGAAATAATAAAGACAAAAACTTTGACTAATGAAATAAAATTAAACTAATCTAACCTAACACATACTAATTACTCAACATAAAGATAAAATACAAACTTAGAATCATAATACTAAACACAATAAACTATAAAGACATAAACTTTAAGTAATTAATAATCTAAACATGAAATAAGATAAAATTGATTTAAACAAAAGAGAGATGACATTACTTGATATAAGAGTATAAGACAATATAGAATGATTAAGGAAAATTAAAAGATTAAACTAATTAAAGTAAATAATTAAAACAAACAAAAAAAAGGGGAGGAAGGGAAAAACAGAGGGCTGCGGCTTCCTGCTTCGCTGCTACTCCCCATTTCTTCTAATCTCTACTCTACTGCTTCTACCGTTTTTTTTTTTTTTTTTTTACTGCTCCTCTTCTCTAATCTTACTGTCTACCGTGCTCCCTTTTTCCTTTCTTTTTTTTTTCTATCTAACGGTCCCTTTTTTTTTTGTTTCTTTCTTTTGGTGGGTTGCTCTCAAGCCCGATATAATAACCCGGCTCGTCTTCTCTTTTAGTCTTGACCCGTCTTGACTTGTCTCGGTTTTAAGTCAACCCAATCCTTCCGATATCTACAATAGAAACATGGACACGCAGTACCAAAATTCCGAGAAATATAATAAAAAGAACATAGATACACGAGACACGACTAATAAACCAATTAAACCCAAAACGACTAAATAATAGCAAGTCGAGTGGTAAAACCAACTAAATAAGAGTACAAATGCGGGACAAAAATAGGTAAAATACCGACTTATCAGTTGCGGAATTCGTGTTTTGGAGAAGAAGGTTTAATGTTTGAACTAATTGTTCATTTTAGGCCGTTCGTGCTTGATATTATATATGTGATTAGTCCATGACTCGATCTGTTTAGTTGAATTAGTCCGTATTAGTCGATGTGTTAGCATTTGCTGATTGAAGCTCGTCTTTCTTCAGAAATTTCGAGGATAAAAATCTCTGAATGGAGGGAGTAACGTCTTAATTGTCTTTATATATTCGTCGTAAATTTGTTGTAACACTCTTATTTTTACTTGACGTAGATAGGTTTCTTAAGGAAAACAACTAGGGGGCTTTTTAGCGGAGCCAAGATTCAAGCTTTGGCTACTATGGCTGCGGTAAGTTTTGAATTTGCTTCGAGGATTCATACATATTGTAAAGGTTAATTTTGTTGCTAATATGGCATGGTATGGTGATGATGATGCAGCAGGAAGAAAGCGGTGGTAATGTGAAGCAACTGTTAGCCGAAGTTTTTAAAAAATCGCTTCAAGCAACTGTCCCGAGTGAGGCTGATGTAAAACCGTTGATTGCCATTAGTAGTGCAAACTTTGGTGACTACCAATGGTAAAGTTATTTTTGCGATTGTTGACTGATATAGTTTACGACTGTTATTCATGTGTGCATGCATATGTTTGTGAACTTTTAGCTCCCCTCACGTCTGCACTGATCGTTGACTTTCATGTGCAGTAACAATGCTATGGGTTTGTTTGGCAAGATTAAGGGAAAAGTTCCTGAATTTAAAAACCCAAGATCGGTTGGCGAGGTATATATTTCTCCGCATTTCGCAAGTTCCACCCTTTTTAACTCTGAATATTTTAAGAGATCGTCATTGAAAGATTTTACTTTTGTAATTGTTACTACTGGCTAGGCTATTATAAAGAATTTGCCCGAATCAGAGATGATAGAGAGCTGCTCAGTTGCAGGACCCGGATTTGTGAATGTGGTTTTGTCAAGGACATGGCTAGCAAAGGTGATCGAATTTTAATCCTCTAAAACTTTCCTGTGTACCTTGTATTAGCTGTATGGCCCGTATGGATCCATTGCTTGCTTGCCTGTTGCATATCTCTGAACTAATTAAGGTGCTGATGCAGACGATACATACGATGCTTAAGGACGGAATCCAAACTTGGGCTCCAAAGCTGTCGATCAAGAGGGCAGTAGTAGACTTTTCTTCACCTAATATTGCAAAGGAAATGCACGTTGGACACTTACGATCAACCATAATTGGTGATACCCTGGCCCAAATGCTTGAGTTTTCTGGTGTCGAAGTGCTCCGCAGAAATCACGTTGGTGATTGGGGTACGCAGGTAAAAGTCGTTCTTAGTTTTTATATAAAAATTTCATTGTTGTCAACTCTGTTAAGTTTTAATACTTTCTGTAATGGCGATTGTTTTATGCAGTTTGGAATGCTGATTGAGTTTCTATATGAACAATTCCCACAATGGGAGGATAATGATGAAATCCCTATTAAGGACCTTGAGGTAATCGGAATTCCTGTCGTATCTTGGCCAATGTTAAAGCAGATGATGGTTGGCAATTTGTTTGTTTGTTGTGTTTATGTTCCTTTGACGCATTTCTAGGCCTTTTACAAACAATCCAAAAAAAGATTCGATGAAGATGCCATATTTAAGGAAAAAGCACAAAAGGCAGTCGTGAGCCTTCAGGTAAAATATTTTAATGCGTTTTCAATAACGCTTGGTGAAGCTTTATGTGTCGATAAAGGATGTGATATGATTGTTGCGTGATCATGCGTCGTATCCTGCTTGTTCATAGGGTGGAGATCCAAAGTACCGGAAGGCATGGACTGAAATTTGTGAGATTAGTCGCAGGGAATTTCAGAAAGTTTACATACGTCTTGGGGTTCACATAGAGGAAAAGGTATAATGTTGGTTAACTACTTCGCACACTAAGAATATATGCGCTCTAGTTATTTTTTGAGATTGTTTTTCGTATGCGAAATGTTTAATATCTACTCAATTGCTTGTACACATAACAGGGTGAAAGCTTTTATAATCCATTTATACCAAGTGTATTGGAGGGTTTACGGAATAAAGGCTTGATTGTAGAAAGTGAAGGAGCTCAAGTCATACATATTGAAGGGAAAAAAATTCCTCTTATTGTTGTGAAGAGTGATGGAGGTTTTAACTATGCATCGACTGATTTGACAGCTCTTTGGTATGCCTTTTCTTAGCTGTACGGAGTACCCTTTTTTTCGACCTGAAAAAAAAATGTCGCGGGTTGTTTTTAAATCCAAATTTCGAGCGACAGACGGGACTAGGGCGTCCTCACAGACATTATAACGCCCCAAGTTTGAGACTTTTACTCCCAAATTCACGAACCTGTAGCATCCCTATTTCTCTTCGCTTCTGCATGGCTGTCTTTGAAATGACGTTTGTCGTACTTGTTGCGGCGTTATATAGGTACCGCCTCAATGAAGAAAAAGCTGAATGGATTATATATGTAACCGATGTTGGTCAGCGTGAGCACTTTGAAATGTTCTTCCATGTGAGTATACTTTTTATAGTACAAGATATCGTGGCTGAATTTTTTACGACAGTGCCTTCTTCCTGACTCTATTCATGTACGTAGTATGACGAATCTTCTTGATGTCTTTTCATTCTTATCTGGATATTGCTACGGCACTAGGCTTTCTCCTTGGATTTAATGCTACTTCTACTGTGGATGAAATACGTGTTTTTTCTTGCTTGCCTTCTATAAAATCTATAATTTGCTTATATCAATACGTTTAACTTTAACAGGCGGCAAAACAAGCAGGGTGGCTTCCAGGTGAAGACAATGCGTATCCTAAAGTTAATCATGTAGGTTTCGGTCTTGTATTGGGAGAGGATGGCAAGCGATTTCGTACTCGAAGCTCTGAAGTCGTTCGTTTGGTTGATTTACTTGATGAAGCTAAAGTTCGAAGTAAACAAGCACTTGTAGAGCGAGGTATATGAGAAAACGAATAAATTAATTTAAAATTTATTAATCTGCGTTTATAACAAATTCTTCTAACGGAAAAAAAACTCTACAAGGTGTGTATATTTTCGAAGGGTTAAAATTTTTAACTCGGAAATTGATCTCGTATAGGTAAAGCGGCGGAATGGACTGAGGAAGAATTGGAGCAGACTGCTGAGGCAGTGGGTTACGGTGCTGTAAAGTACGTTTTCAAATTACATTTACATATTTTGCGTATTTAATACACCGTGGAATTGAAATTAGACTTCAGAGTTACGGTGCTGTAAAATTGTATTCCAGGTAGTTAATTCCATGTTTTTTACCTCAACGGTAATTTTTTTTTGCCTCCCCAGATATGCTGATTTAAAGAACAATCGACTCACCAACTACACGTTCAACTTCGACCAGATGCTTAATGATAAGGTAATCCCTTTCTTTTAGCTGTCTATTTCTCGAGCACTCAAAGTAGTGAAACTAGAAACGATTTTATTCTAATGTTACTCTCAACGTTTTTGCTGCAAAACTGATCACTTTTGCTCGATGTTTTGATTGACAGGGAAATACTGCTGTTTATTTACTCTACGCACATGCTCGAATATGTTCGATTATCAGGAAATCTGGTAAAGACATTGAAGAACTCAAGAAGGTGACACTCTCGACTTTCTTCTTTGTTTCGAAATAATCACAACTCACATCTCACAAGTTGTCAAAACTGCTACCTTTTCCGCTTCTTTGCTCTTCAGTAGGGCCCAAAATAGATCAGTTACAAAAAGACGTTTCACAAAAATATTTTCGACAAAAAAAATACTCCGTATAATTATACATGCAAAAAAAAAAACACGGTCCGAGATTTTACCTAGGACTCCACAAAAATTCAAAGGCGAAAAAATATAATTACAGAGGGAGTAATATGCTACAGTAATTGTTTTACGACGTGTTTACCTGTCTAATGCAGAACGGTGAGCTAGTCTTAGCTCACTCAGACGAGCGTGCACTGGGTGTACATTTACTTCAGTTTTCCGAGGTGAACAGCACGCTATTTTGCTAACTTCTCTCTAAAAACGAGTAATTTTAAACATCGTGTTATATATATGTGGCTAATTTTGCTTTTTTTTTTTTGCCCAGATTGTCGAAGATGCTTGTAGCACATTATTACCGAATGTTCTGTGCGAGTACCTGTACAATTTATCCGAATATTTCACCAAGTTCTACTCCAATTGTCAGGTAACTAGATCGATTATTGAATATTGAAAAGTTATCTAAAAGGCGTGGTATTTGACTAAATATTACGAGATCAATATTTTCACGAGTTTGACTTCAAAAAGTGGAATGAATAGTTTCGATGATCAGTATTTTGTTTTCGTTTTTGTGTCAATTTTTAGTGCACCGGGTTGTCGGTTTCTATACTCTTTCCGAGTTTTTGATGTACACATTTCGCAGGTGAATGGTTCGCCGGAGGAAACAAGCCGACTGCTATTATGCGAAGCCACTGCTATTGTAATGCGCCAGTGTTTCGTACTTCTTGGCATTACCCCGGTTTACAAGATTTAACATTTTTACCCCCCGAAAATTCTTTGTTCAATTTTTTCGCGGTGTAACCATTTTGCTTCAAGTGTATTCCCGACATTACATTGTTGTTCGACGTTGTATCTTAAACTGTAATGTATTAATCCTTTGTCCCCGGCCCCGCATTCTCCTAGAACCGTAACACACTAACACTGTTCATATATGGTTAGTCAAATCGGATCCTATCAACTCGAATCCCGTACGCTTTTAACAAACTCGTCTTGCTCTCGAAGTCTCGAGTTATTGTGTAACACTGTCTCACATCGTGAAACGGTCTAGGCACACATTTGGTGGCCCGTCCTTGTCCCCACCCTGTCGACTGTCGTGCCCTTGTCATCTCGCCTTTCTCGTTGGGTCGAACCGCGTCATGCCATATGTCGTGAAACCGTCATATTTGAGACGTGATTTATTAGCTCTAACCTGACCTGAACCCGATCTGGTCGACCCGTTTTGACGGACCGAATACATGATGGTTGATGATGGATATTAAAGGCTTTATGTCATGTGGTTTTAATCAAGTATGTCTCCTTTACTTTTCTCCTCAAAAGCTTCCCATGCCTTATTGCTTTCTCCATTATTATCAAAGTTAGTGACATTATTGTCCTCCTTGACTTCTTTACCTTTCTTTCTAATCACTCGTTACACATGCAAAACGTCAATTAAGATAGACGAAACGTCAATTAAGATAGACGATGACAAAAACAGATAAACTCGTTTTCATTACAAAAAAAAATACCGATGTTTTAATAGAGACTAAACGAAATAAAACATGTGGAAATGTCGATCATTTGATAAAAATACGTGTCGTGTTATAATTTCTAAGATGTTTCATGTTATACATATAGTCATATACGAGTTTTATTTAACGAATACGAATATATTTTATATAAAAAAAAAGTCTACATCGGAACCGTCTCGGCCGACCCAAATGACTAAAGTCTAAAGAAAACTAATTCAACATCAACTAGTTTATTAGATTTTCCTAAAACTTTCTTTTTCCTCCTTCCTTCCTCCACCCACTTAATAATTTATTTAGTCTTTCATCTGACAGATCTGTCACGAACTTGTTACAAGTTGAATATCATTCATATCGTGAACAAATCAGAACGTCTATATAATAGTAAATACGAGTGATTTGTTTCTATCCATTCATATCGTGAACAAATCAGAATGTCTAGTAAATACGAGTGATTTGTTTTATCCATTCATACTTGTTACGAGTCAAATATTATTCATATCGTGAACAAATCAGAACGTCTATAGAATAGTAAATACGAGTGATTTGTTTCTATCCATTCACGTGGATAAATATATGATGTATTTCAAATTTATGACAGATATGTTCGTCACAAACGGTATTTGGTGTAGGTTCTTAATCAAAAGCTGTTAGACATGCATAATAGTAAAGCATAATTGGCTTGTCTTTTTCTTAGTTGTGCGCTTCTTCTTTGCATTATCTTTAATTATTTAACTAACTTTTTCACCTAACATTTAATTTTCCTTGATTTCCCTCAAAAATCCTTTCATTTTTCCCTCCAAAATTAATATATTTTGCACCAAAATCTACTCTTTTTAATTCTATTTACAGCTTCATTTCATACTTTTATTGCAAAATCTCCTGTAAAAAAAAGTTGAAATCTTTCTGTTTTTCATCAAATTCACCCAAAGCTCTAATCTTTGAGGAAATTATTATCTGGGTGATCAATTTCTTCACTAAATATTTTCTGGGTATCTCCCAAAATTCAATCTTTTATCCTAAAAAAACCCTAAATTATTGTAAAAAGCTTTAATCTTTGAGTAATTCAAAACTTGGGTAATTTATTTCATCACTAAATATTTTCTGGGTACCTCTCAAAATTCAATCTTATCATCAACAAAAAAACCCCTAAATCAAGCTCTAATCTTTGAGTTTCATCACTAAAAAACCCTAAATTACTATAAAAGCTCTAATATTTGAGTAATTCAACACTTGGGTAATTAATTTCATCACTAAATATTTTCTGGGCACCTCTCAAAATCCAATTTTTTATCATCAACAAAAAAAACCCCTAAATTTAAGCTCAAAAACCCTAAATTATTGCAAAAACTCTAATATTTGAGTAATTCAAAACTTGGGTAATTAATTTCATCACTAAATATTTTCTGGGCATCTCTCAAAATTCAATCTTTTATCATCAACAAAAAACCCCTAAATTAAGCTCAAAAACCCTAATTTATTGTAAAAGCTCTAATTTTTTGAGTAAATTAAGCTCTAATTTTTGGGTAATTAATTTCATCACTAAATATTTTCAGGGTATTTCTCAAAATTCAATCTTTTTTTTTTTAAATAAAAAAAATGGAAGCATCAAGTTTTCCACTAAGGTGGGAAAGTACAGGTGATAAATGGTGGTATGCATGTCCAATAGATTGGGCAGCAGCAAATGGACACTTTGATTTAGTCCAAAAACTCCTCCAAATTGATGGCAACCATCTCATTAATCTAACCTCTCTTCGCCGCCTCCGCCGCCTCGAATCAGTTTGGGATAATAATGATGATGATGATCATGTTGCAAAATGCAGGTCTCAGGTTGCACACCAACTGTATGATGAATGTCATCTTGATGATAAAACCTCTCAAAATGGTAGTAAAAATGGTAGAAATAACTCTCTTTTGGTTAGTTATGGAGGTTGGCTTTTGTACACTGCTGCATCAGCAGGTGACTTAGGGTTTGTCCTAGAAATCTTGGGACACTACCCTTTACTTGTGTTTGGTGAAGGTGAATATGGTTTGACTGATATGTTGTATGCTGCTGCTAAAAGTAAGAATCATGAGGTTTTTAGGGTGATTTATGACTTTGCCCTTTCACCTAGGTTTTTGGGTGGAGATGGAATTGGGAAGGTGCCCTTGGAGTATAGGGTAGAGATAAGGAATAGGGCAGTTCATGCTGCTGCTAGAGGTGGGAATTTGAGTGGTTTGAAGGAGCTTCTTGGTGAATTTGGTGGTGGTGATGATGAGGTTGTGGAGTGTAGAGATGCTCATGGTTGTACTATTTTGCATGCTGCTGCTGGTAAAGGTCAGGTTGAGGTGAGCGATTCACGATTCGCTCTTATAGAGTGTACTATGTTTTATGCTATGTCGGATTCGTTATGACTTATGATGAGTATGCCCTTACTGATTCGTGATTTGCTCTTATAGAGTACTGTATGTTTTATGTATGTTACTCGGATTTGTTATGAGTATTGCTCTTACTGATTCGTGATTCGCTCTTATATGGTGTTTTTATGCTTTGTTGCTTGGACTCGTTTAGAAGTGTCCGACATGGGTGCTGGGTGTGTGTCCAAGGGTTCGACATGACTAATTTTATGAAAATTTTGCATATTTTGGCTTAAAATGAAGAGTCCAAGTGTTCGACACGACTAATTTTATGAATATTCGGCATATTTTGGCTTAAAATGAAGAGTTCAAGTGTCATGCCAATGTCCGAGTGTTAAGTGTTCCACACGGGTACGTGAGGTGCTTAGAAGAGTCGGAGTAATATAGGCATTATGTTTATTTTTAGTAAGCGATTTGATAGAATTCGCTTTTGATGATTTGTGATTCGCTGGCTTTTATTCGTAATGACAGTTGGTTTGCTGGAAATGTAGGTAGTTAAGCACCTAATAGCATCATACGACATGATCTCGTCTGTCGACGACAAAGGCAACACGCCACTACACGTCGCAGCTTACAAAAGCCAGTTATCCGTTCTCGAAGCCCTAATCCAAGCATCACCATCATCTGCCTCGACACCAAACAACGCTGGCGATACATTCCTCCACATGGCAGTCTCAGGTTTTCAAAACCCGGGATTCAGGCGACTCGACCCACAGATCGAACTCATGCGACAACTCGTGAGCAACAAGTGTTTCAACTTGGACGACATTGTCAATTCTCAAAACAACGAAGGAAGAACCGCTCTTCACTTGGCTATCATCGGAAACGTCCATTCTACTCTTGTCGAAATACTAATGACTTCTCGGTATATTCATTTGAGTGTTAGAGACGATCACGGGATGACCCCGCTTGATTATTTGAAACAACACCCGAAATCTTCGTCCTCTGAGGTGTTGATCAGGCAGTTGATCTCGGCTGGTGGGATATCGAGTTGTAGAGATTTCGAAGCGAGAAGAGCGCTTGCGTCGCAGTTGAAGCTTCAAGGCGTTCTAGGAAGCCCTGGAACCTCCTTTCGAGTTTCTGACAATGAACTCTTCCTAAGCGCAGGCATGCAAAACTCGTCGAAGTCCAAAACGTCGATCATCCAAGGTCATTTTCGGTCTATTAGCAGCGTGAGTCAATCCGAGTCAAACACAGCAGACGACTACGACTACACACGGAACGTTAAGAAATCCGGCTCATTCCATTCCGCTGCAAGGCATCTGAAACGGTTTTTCAGTTTTTCTCCAAAGTCGACTAAAGAAGAGATGCCGGTTCCTTTGAGACAGCGATACTCTAACGCTAGCAGCTCTCCGTCTAATAATAAGAGGACGCTCGACGTAAGGAGTAATATTTCGAGCCCAACCAACCACAAGAAGTTCGCTGCAGGCGGCGTGGTAGTACACGATGTTTCACCATCAAGTTCCTCCTCCTCGTCTCTACCGTCACAGAACTCTATTGAAAAATCATCAAAAGGAAGTTACGTTGAACAACGTGAGATGATGACTCGAAGAAGTTCCATGAACCCGGCTTTGTGCTTTGGTGGATCTCGGCTAGGTAAGCATAGTACCAAGCAACCCGTGGACTTGATGGCTTAACGGTTTAACCTTACACTCCAACTTATAGACGGTTTTTACCTAAGCGTTTATCGTGAAAACACGTGTTATTTACCAAGATATAGCGCTTATGCGCTTATAAACATGTTTCGGGTAAATAACATATGTTTTTACCTTTTATCGATCTTGTGGTGAAAGTGTGAAACTGTCTTTCACGAGACTTTTTTCGAGAACTAGTTTTGATGTGATACCACTTTGGATATGAACTTGAGTATCTATATTTTCTCAAAGTTGTGTGTAGAGCTTCATGTTTAGATTATCTTGCAGGATAAAAGCATGTAATGTATCGGTTTTATCGACATTGTAGACGAGTTTTGTGCTGATAAAATCATTCCAGTATAATGTGAGTAATGTAAATGGTTATATGTTTGGATTTGGATGATAATCATGTACTACTACTACTACTAGTTTTGAACTTTGAACTTTGAACTTTGTTTGATTGTTTGAGTTTTGGTTTGATGTTTGGTAATGTAAAACCGTATTTTGTCTCTTAATACAGATATATTCGTCTTAAGATTATAATACGAAAAGATTTTTTTGTTGTTGTTCGTTCTGGTTTTTCTATGTATACCGTGTTAAACAAGAATTTGTGAATATGAAATCATGTTGGCTCATTTGGTAGAGGCTCGAAAAGGGTCTTTTTTTACCCTTTCTAACGAACAACATTTACTCATCGAAAAAAACCTAATCTAGTAGTTTAGATGGATATACCGGTATCGTTTATGCTAAGGGCTAACCTTATCGATGGATGTCGTGATCCGAACCCTTGATAATATTATTGCTCCTTAATAATAAAATAATACTGTATTCATTTACTCAAAATATTACGATCACTTTCAGAATGATTTGGGATTAGCTATCTATCATGAATTATTCTTCGAAACCATCAAACCGTCTCCAAAACCACGACGTTAAGAAATCGGATACGAGTTTCAATAAATAAACAAATAAAACCGAAAAAAATCACTCTTAATAAGGTTATTGTTTTACATCACAACTACACTCTTAAGTGTAATAATAAATATTATTACAACTTTTAGGAAGGGATGCAAACTTTTTTGAAGCCATAAAAATTAATAAAACCAAAAAAAAACATGACAAAAAAACCCGAAAAAAATAAAATTGTTCGAAGAAAATTAATATAAGTATTTGTTGTATAGGTTGCCAGGGGCGAATCCAGGCCACAACTTTGATAATGCGAAATGGGGTCTACATGCCCTGATCGACGAGGTAGTCTCCCAACCTCTCGACAACCATGTTGCATTGCCCCGGGTTCACCGGCTCATCGTAGATCCCGAACAACATTGCTTGTCCCGTCTTTCTAATGCACACGCCTCCCGTTCCCTGTCCATTTCATCAAAATTCAATTTTTTTTTATTGTTTTTCATGGGCCGGGCTCATGGCTTTAGGCAGCCTGAGCCATGGCCCATGTAATTTTTTTTAAAAATTTGGACCAGATCAATGGGCCGGGTTGGGCCCATGGATGAGGTGGCCTAGACCCGTAATTTTTTTTTATTTTTTTTTGGTTTGGACAAGGTCAATGGGCGTGATGTGGACACATTGACATCATACCATAATATTATAAGAGAAAA
Source organism: Agrostemma githago (assembly GCA_958450325.1). Taxonomy (NCBI): domain Eukaryota; kingdom Viridiplantae; phylum Streptophyta; class Magnoliopsida; order Caryophyllales; family Caryophyllaceae; genus Agrostemma; species Agrostemma githago. The sequence goes on along the minus strand of OY288261.1, from coordinate 995,357 downwards.
TCGTCGTTTTTGACACCATGTCATAGTTTTATTTTAATGTATTTACGGTCAAAGTTTTTGAAAGTTAGGTTATGTACCTTCTTGCCACGGATGACATTTCCAGGTTCACCCTGAATAACCATGTACTTTTCTCCTCCCATGTAGAGACCGGTCGGAGCCAATGTATTTGGCTCATCGAACTCCTTAATTATTCCATTTACTTCCGCCTCTTTTAGCTGCGTTTACCATTTCAAAATATCGAACAAACTCATCATATATCAGTCTTTGTTCGATAAACAACATACAGACGAAACAGATTTACAAATATCAATCTACTGTTTTTCAATATGCGACTAATCAAATAGGTTAATCCATGATTTTGCATATTTCGTGAAATCTGTTATTTGTCAAATATGTTTTCTAAATCTGATATCGTCGACTGATTCAATCTAGGAATATAATATTTAAATACCTTCTAAGAGATCAATGCATGGATTGGTACATATTTGAGCCAATGAATCTGATATCCACAAATCAAACATGATATAGAAAAACAATAATGATCTAATAATAATAATAATAATAATAATAATAATATGTATAAATAACTCGTAAATTATTCGAAAATAAATAAAATCACTTAAAAAAATCATCAATCAATCATGCATCTAGTTGACTTTTTTTTGTCACAGTCAAACCTCAATTTTACAAAATTTTCACAATTATTACTGCGTGTAAAGACAAATTTGAAAATTAAATTTCGTAACAACATACCTTAAAAAAAGTCAAAAGGCACTTTCATGCATGTATGAATATATTATTATTATTATTATTATTATTATTATTATTATTATTATTATTATTATTATTATTATTATTATTATTATGAGTACGTTGATAATGAAATTATTTATAACGTTCGAAAAACATAAAAAAAGGTATGAATTTCATAATTCTTTTGATCGAACCTGAGGGAAGGTAGCGCTCTGAGCCCAGATACTACCATCAGTACCAAAGATAGCAGCTGCGGCAAGGTGTTGGTTCTCAGTGCCTTCAATTATGCACATCAAGTGATCGTCGACATATGTTTGCCACGACATTTTCGATCTTTTTTGTTTTGGATTTGGTTTCTCGGAATTCCGAAACAAAATACCTTTTTCTTTGTTGGGTTGAAATTTAGTTGCAAGAATGAATGAGAAGAAATGTTCAAAGAGTTGAGAAGAGAAGGAATGCTTAAAAAGGTGATAAATAGGGGAAGTGAGAAAAAAGTGGAATTAATTAATTAGAAAATTAATTAATTAATTAATTAATATTCTATTTTTAAATTAATTAATTAAATTTCAAGTGGGAAATGAATTAGTGCCACTCATGTCCTCCTTTTTTTAAGGACTTTCTCTTTTTCTTGCTTTGTCTTCCACATGTTGTTCTCTCTTCTAATTTAGGTTAAATGTATAAGCGTTAGTCTCCTGAAATACGATTTTACAATAAATAACGTAAAATTGTGTCTACAAGAATGACATTGCCCAAAAAAAAAAAAAAACTCATATATTCTTATATGTGATGGTTGATGATAAAAGAAAAGAGAGTTTTACTAGTAAAAATAAAAGTCGAAAGAATTATTGAAAAAACCTGATGAATATATACATATGAAATACGAAGTATTATTTATTGTTAAGAATTCAAAAGAAAAATAAATGATTATTAGTAGTATTACCTAGGAAAATTATGATTTTAATAGCGTAGTCCGATTTTATTTTATTCGATTTTTTAGGGTGAATTTAATTTAAATAATAGGATAAGATGAATTAATTAATTATTGAAATTAAATTTAATAAAATGTTGTGGTGTTAATTATATGATGTAAAAGACGATATTATATACATGGGATTTTGATTCGATCTAAAGTCAAACATACATAGATAATTTTTTATACTCGCTCACTAAATTATTATTGTGAATAATTTCCGTTTATACTCAAATAAACGACTCTATATAATTATATGGAACGATTTTAATATTAATATTATATCATTCTGAATTTCTGATTATATATTTCGTCTAATTTAATTATTTATACTCACATGTTAAATTATTACTGTGAATAATTTCCGTTTATACTCAATTAAACGACTCTATATATATAAGTATATGGAACGACTTTAAAATTAATATTATATCGTTCTGATATTATATATTTCGTCTAATTTAATTATTTATACTCGCGTGTTAAATTATTATTGTTATACTCAAATAAACGCTATATAATTAATTACATGGAACGATTTTAAGATTAATATTATATCATTCTGGTAATATATATTTCGTCTAATTTAATTATTTAACTTGTTTTATGTTTGAGACGCGTTTACGTGATATATTTAAATAGGATAATGGAATAATAAGGTACAAGACTATGTGGTTTGATCAACTTTCCACAGCATGACAGCATCAATTACCAATACAATACAATCAGTCGTCCAGATCAATACCAGATCATGTGTGTATATGTTCATGAATGGTGATGGATCCTCGATCTAATATGTGTGACCCCACCTCAATCATTCTGTTTGGAGACGGTTTGACGATTTCAGATAATGATCTAGAAAGTACGGAGTAATATAATAGAGAATTGTGTCACGACGTTTTTGAAGCGTTCCTTGTATATGAACACAGTCTTGTCTGGTCCAATCTGGGTCTCCTCTTAACCGGTCTGGTTTCTGGGTTTGGTTTTTTGACTGGTCTTCGGATCAATCCAATCTGGTCTGGTCCGAGTTTGACTGGTGAACACCTCTGGCAACGGGGTTATCATGAGCATACTTCTAGATCGTGTTCTTTTCAACTCATTGTCTTCAATTTAGTCGAGTTCTCTTTAACTCCAACCCATGTAAGTTCAGTTTGTGCTGGTCAATTCAGTTCAGTTAAATCTATTTTAGTTCTATGCAATTAAGTTTATAAAGTCGAAAAGACCGTGAATTTAGTGATATTATTAAGGGTCCAATTCATGGTGATTAGGGACTTGGGTTAGATCCAATTATTAAGAGTGAAAGCCCACAATTTTGGGCACACTTCATACCACAATAGGCCAATTGGGAATGTTTCATGAGTCATAAACTCATACTTATAACACATTTTAGATCAAAATGTGTTTTTAGCTTGTTTTGCATTATGGGCCTTGCAATTGGGCATGTTTCATAGTACACTTTGTTTGATTCACTATCTCCTTAGCCATTTTCAGGCTAAAAAGCCACTTTCGTACATAAAATCACGAGTAAATCATCTGTATAGGACCATCCTATAACATAAAACGGAATCAACCCAGAATTAGAATTAGAGTTACTTGCAAGAGCGAGCTTGTGGGAGTTGTATAGCTTGAGGCTATGCCTTCTAAACTTCGAGTCTATCGTCCTAAGGGTGGCTTACATGGTATGCGTGGTTTACAGACTATTGCGTATACCCGAGAGTTTATCCAGAACGCACCAAAAGTAACGGCTGTTGGTTCCCCGGTCATTAAAAAAATAAAAATGAAGGGAGATGTCAAAAACCTTTGGCAAATTGTTGTACTATATATAAACATGTCCTACATGATAAAGCTGACCCGTTATAATAATAATCCCGTATATTCTATCCAAACCCGCATATGATCATCCGCAACGCAAGAAAGATGTGGACTTGTATAGGACAATAGATGATCATTTTGTTACTTTGTGATTATTAAAGTTGTATACTCCACACACTCCATGATGTATGTGCAGTGTAATTAGTTGGCAAATTATGCAATTTGTTCACTCTTCTCTTAGCATCTTTTCTATCTGTCTTTTCATTGAAACGAGTTAAATAACTTACAGTTCTGTTAACCTATATCAACACTTTATGTTTTCAGGCAGCACTAGAGCTTTTTTTATTCAACGAATAACGCACTTAATCGCATTACAATATAAGGGCGTGTGGATTCGAACCTGAAACCTATTGTCCAGAGTACCTAATCTTAACCACTCGGCTAACAAATCTTCGGTAGGCAGCGTTAGTTCTCTAATGAAACGATCTCGCAACAAGTTTGTTGTGATAAGTGACAGATGCATGTACATTGAAACCTGGGGTCCCGAGACACCGTAAGATAGCAACAGTAACACATCTTTGGTAGGCATCATTAGGTCTCTAATGAAATGATCTCACAATAAGTTTACCGTGAGCAATGACAGATGCATGTACATTGAAACCTGGGATCCCGAGACACCGTAAGACAGTAGCAGTAGGCTAGTAACAAATCTTCGGTTGAACATTAGGTCTCTAATGAAACGATTTCACAATAAATTTACCGTGAGCAGTGACAGATGCATGTACATTGATCTAGGATCCCAAGACACCGTAAAACGAAAACTTTGCCCATATTCTTGTATTGAATGTATTCCTATGTGAGACGGTTTTACAGAAGATTTAGACGGATATCAGTGTTAAATACTAGTAATGTAATCCTATCACTTTTGCAGTTAGAAGAAGTGACAGACTGCCAAAGTGTCATTGAGTCCAGCCATTTAGGGCATGGTCCATGTGTGGGGTACCCTTAGGAGACAAAGGATCTTGGTTTGTTGATTTGGATAGTACAATTGGGGCCCCAATTCATCACCCATTATTCACAAGCCTGATACTTAATTGGTCCTATATTATTATGGTATGACCCATCTAGGATGGGTAGGGTGGTCTTGCTCCATCTCAAGTGTGTTGAGGGTACTATGAACGAGACGGTTTCACGTTAATATTAATGTTAGAGGTTTTATATAGTAAGAGGTAGTTGTACCTGTTTGTTGTTTAAATTGCTTGATAGTTATCTGATACGAGTACAATCTAGTGTGAGACGGTCTTTCAAGAAACCTGCTATTTTTAGAAATATTCCGTATATTCTTATTTCACAAATTATCATGTACAAGAGTTCATGATCTTCTGTCTTATATGAAATGACTGGTCCATAACAATAACAACCAATACAGAGTATTTAACTTGATAACTCTCTTTCGTTATGATAACCACTACAGTACAATTTAGTGTGAGACGGTCTTTCAAGAGACCTACTAATTTTAGAAATATATTCGTATTTCACAAATTATCATACAAGAGTTCAAGACCTTCTGTCTTATTTGAAATGACTGATCCATAACAATAATAACCCTATATTTAACTTGATAACTCTCGTTCATTATCGATAACCACAATTTTTATTTTTTATTTTTTTTTTGCCAGAAGGATAACACTACTTATAAGCTGAAGTTTTCACTTTTGACATGTCTTATACTTCCTCCATTTTCTTTTTATCTTCCCATTTACTTTTGGCTCAATTTTTTTTTGTAATGAATATAAAATGATAAATTTAGTAAATATTGAGAGTAGAAGGGTAAAATGTGTGTAAATAGAAAAGAATAAATGTATAAAGTGTTGTAAATAGTAAGGGTAGTATGGTAAAAATTATGGACTAAAATGGAAAGAAATGAAATGGGAAGATAAAAAAAAAGTGGCCAAAAAAGGAAATTGGGAAGATAAAAAGAAAATGGAGGAAGTACTATAAACTGGTCTTATAAACGAGTTTTTCAAAAATAATTTTCTTAATAGAAGCCGGAGATAATCTTACAATTAAACTATTTTAGCTCAATCATTCATTAAGTATTTAACAACATTTTAAAATTCTGCAATCAAACATCGGATGAATCACGTTCCGTCCATTCCATTCCAGCAAAATAGCCAACCGAACATTGATAACGTGATTCGAACCAAAATTACAACTAAACTAGTTAATATCTACCTGAATTACAAACGTATAATTTTTTTTTTTTTTTTTTAAGAATGGACAAGTAGAGGATATAATAGGCTACCCATAACTTAATGTCACCCCTCATATATATCATCAAATTGTGGCAAATACCTTAGCCTCATGGACTTGTTAGTTGAGTTTGTCTTATATGAAGTGTTTCTTCTAGATATTTCTTTACCATTTTAATACCAATTTATTGTTGTAACTTAATTATTAATTATATTCATCAATTATTAATTGAGGTTGTTAGGTTTTTTGTATAATAAATAATAAGAAAAAAAAGTACACACAAATATGCTACCTTATTTTGAAATTAGTATTCATAAAAAAATAAAATCAAATGAGTGAGATATGTCAACAATTATATATTATGAATTTATGATATAAACTTATATGATTAATCAATAAACATTTATATATTTTCACATAAAGAATAACAAGCTAGCATATATTTGGTTACATTGGAATATTTGATCTTATTATGTCTATATAATGTACACTGGGCTCGTTTGGTTCACCATGGGAAGATGAAGTTACCGGGAACTTTAAATTCATGTGAATTTGTATTTCATGGGAATTACAAAATATTGTTTGGTTGCCATGTGGGAAATGAATTCATGCGGGAAGTTCTACACACCAAGGGGGAGCTTGGTGAGTAACTTACCCCATTGTGGAGGAAGTGGCAGTTCCCGGGAAGTGGGTAACCAAACAACTCCCTGAAAATGCACTTCCCGGTAATTGCATGAGTAACCAAACGACCCCTTAATATAATATATGGAGTACATAATTAATGCAATAAAATTAATCATAATATATGAACTTTTCCGCTGTTAAACATGTGCCCTAGAAATACACGTTTGAAAAAGACAAATAATACAATAACAAATTGTCGAAAAGATTTAAGAAAACAAGTGTGTGATCTAAAAATAATTAATTATCGAGATAAATTTAAAGATCAAACATTTCACACATTTAAAAAACAAAATAAAAAGATTAAAAAAAAAGTTAATTTATCACTATGAAAAACAAAGAAATTATTCTCACCAACCAATATTATTGATTGATTGATTAATTAATTAATTAATTAATATAACAATTAATTAACATTTAACAAGTAGTACTAAAACTCAATTTCATGAGGCCACTTTTGTAAAGGGACTCTACCTTGATTTAGAAGATTTTATGCTCTTATTTTATTTGCTTAATTAATTAATTAATTAACACTTAAATTAATTTAATTTAATTTTGTGTAGGCCCACCATCATTACTAATATATTTATTTATTTAATTAAATATGTCTAATGAGAGATCGAGATCGTCTTTCACTACGTTAATGAAAGACATATTAGTATTATATGATTCACCCTCACGTGACACACATAACTTTTATTAACGTTTATGAGAGACTATCTCGTCTAAGTTTTTGCATATTTAATTACAATCATTAGTCTCCCTGTGCTGGATTATTCCTTTTATTGTTATAACAGATCAAATATTATTAGTTATTTAGTTAGATTATAATGACGAAAAAACACGATTCCAAGAGAGAGAATAACATCATTTTTATCGATTTCTATCTGAATGGATAGATACTTAACCATTTATTATAATATTATGACGAATATTTTCGTATATTATTTGAGTTTAGTGATGAGAATCTTATAAAACGACAAACCAAGTGCGATATTCCACTTATACTGGCGCCGTTTTAACAGCCATGCATAGCTATTAGCTATATATAGTACAATTTCATTATACCGAATTTTGTTACCCAAAAAATCGTAAAAATGAGAAAATTTTCATACTTCGCATATTAAACAAATATAATGAACTTGTTAGAACTGGATGTCAAATTGAGAAGAGACGATATCTTATTAACGTTAATAATGATGATTGAGATTACGCTTATCACTGACTTAACGAGAGGTGATCTGTCGTTCGACATATTCATACAGTATAATATAAGAGTTCATTTTATTTGAAACCGTCTCATTGAAGAACCGACGTTACAAGGTATAAACCAATTGGTTAGGGGGCTCACTATGTGGGACCCCTTTGTATTATTTGTAGTTAATAATTTTTGTTTTGGTACATGATCCAATGATTAGGATTGTTTTTATCAATAAATTATGTAGTAATTTCTCATTAATAGAAATTTGGTTTTAGTTTTGTTATTATAGTGCAAGATTTAGTTTAATAAAATCGTATTTCCCGATAACTTTGTTGTAGTGAAACCGTATCAATGCTTCTAGAATTTAATCATGTAATGGTAAATCTATTATACACTCTGTCGGTAATACGTTCCTAAAACAATTCTTAATGCACATATCAACTATCTTGATAAAGTCACGAGATGCGATAATGATTTGGGGTTCAAGTCCCTAAGACAACTCTTAATGCATATACTAACTACCTTGATAAAGTCACGAGATGCGGTACTCATGATTTAGGATTCGAGTCCTTAAAACAACTCTTAATGCAGATACCAACTACCTTGATATATAAAGTCATGAGATGCAGTACTCATGATTTGAGATTCGAGTCCTTAATTCAACTCTTACTACATATACCAACTACCCTGATAAAGTCATGAGAAGCGGACATGCGGTACTCATGATTTGGGATTTGAGTCCCTAAAACAACTCTTAATGCAGATACCAACTACCTGATATATAAAGTCACGAGATGCGGTACATACTCATGATCCGGGGTTCGAATCCCTAAAACAACTCTTAATGCAGATACCAACTACCTTGATATATAATATAAAGTCACGAGATGCAGTACTCATGATTTAAGGTTCAAGTCCCTAAAACAACTCTTAATATAGATACCAACTACCTTGATAAAGTCACGAGGTGCAATATTCATGATTTAGGGTTCAAGTTGCTAAAACAACTCTTAAATCTTAATACATATATCAACTATGTACCTTGATAAAGTCACGAGATGCGGTACTCATGATTTGGGGTTCAAGTCCCTAGAACAACTCTTAACGCAAATACCAACTATCTTGATAAAGTCACGAGATGCGCTATTCATGATCTGGGGTTCGAATCCCGATAACAACTACCTTGTTATATAAAGTCACGAGATGCAGTACTCATGATTTAGGGTTCAAGTCTCTAAAACAACTCTTAATGCAGATACCAACTATCTTGATAAAGTCACAAGATACGGTACTCATGATTTAGGATTCGAATCCCATCAGCATCATAATCGTCCTCGTGGGACTCATTGATAAAAAAAAGTCTCTTAATATGCAACTAATCACCCTATAATCCCGGAAATTAAGACATGTAGGATCAAATGGGATAACTTGAACCCAAAAAAACAAATTATTTGTACTTGTACCACTCATACAATAGCCACAATATATACACTTTATCACATAACTCATTCCACTCATTTCCTCCCCTTCTTAAACCACACTCAACTAACCAAAACTTGTACCCCAAAAACTATCACAAATTTCACCATTATTTCAACTTCAAGCTAGAATATTGAAGAATATCGATCAAGAACGATAATGGATCCATGCCCTTATGCTAGGTTGATCATAGAATCACTAGCATTACAACTACCCATTGGCACCAAACCCTCTTCCGGTTCCGGTGTACACCCTACTACCACCCCATGCTACTGCAAAATCCGCCTCAAAAACTACCCTACCCAAACCGCCCTCCTTCCCCTCTCGTCCCCTTCTGCTGGGGCAGAAGCAACAGCATCTTCAGCTTTAGCTGAAGATGCTGTTGCTGCTGCTTCTGCCCCAGAGGGTGGGAGTAGCGCAGCAGGGTTCCACGTGGACCCTGCTGCGCTACGCCACATGTCAGGCAGGCCAGTGCCGCTCAGAGTATCTGTGTACTCTGGGCGGATGGGCCAGACATGTGGGGTCAGCTCAGGGAAGCTCATTGGTCGAGTCAGTGTCAATGTCGACTTCAAAGGGGCCGAGGTTAAGCCGATTGTGTTCCAGTCTGGGTGGATGAGTCTAGCTAAGGAGAAGGGTAGTGGTGAGGGGAAGAACCCGGTTCATGCTAGGTTACATTTGGAAATCCGGTCTGAACCGGATCCTAGGTTTGTTTTTCATTTTGGTGGTGAACCGGAGTGTAGCCCGGTTGTTTTTCAGATTCAAGGAAGTATTCGTCAACCGGTTTTCAGTTGCAAGTTTAGTGCGGACCGGAACTCCCGCTCTCGGTTAGTTTTTTTGAACCCGGTTCACTTTGTTTTTATAGATAATCCATCCATCCATCTGTCTCGGTCATTTATTTACCTTTACTTAATTATTTTCCCCCTACAAATAATAATACTCCGTATAAAAATTAAACAACTGATCGAGATGAAAAGAGTACTGTATGTACTAGCTAGTTAATATCTTATTACAGGTTAATGAGAATTCAGTGTTATTTTAGCAGCTCCACTGACCCGTAAATATATTTCAACTCTGTTATAATATAACCGTGAAACTATATAACGATAGTGATAGATCAGTCGATAACTTTTATACTTAATACTTAAATACAGAGTAGTTCGATACGTAGTACTGTACTTGCTTAGAGGTGGCCAAGTGGGTCGGGACCAAGATCGACATCAGTTGGCCACCTTAAACAGTCATATAATCACTTATATATTTAGATAAGACGAGTTTTTACGGTTTATGATACAATTTTTTCGTCATATTTAAATTATTTAACCCGTTACATTATTACGACAGATAGTATTTGTGTTTTGACATAAGAATACTCATGTGGGATGCCAGGATGCATGGCATTATAATGTTGTATATCCAGCTGGGTAGGGAGTAGGGACTTATATCAATCAATTTCTCTAGTGTATGTACGTCGGGTGGGGCTTCATATTTGTTTTTTTCGGTGTCGGCTGACTTGATACGAATATATGATAAGGTTTAAGACTGATGTCTCGATCTATTATTATAAATAAATTATAAATGGGTTACAGGAGCGTGAGATAGACCGTTTATGATTTTATGGTCGATATATACTTATCTCAAATTGACGTTAAATTAAGAATTAATTTTAAGTACATTTTATTAATAATAATTAGATTCATTTAGCAATTATTATTAATTATTATAATTATTTATTTATTATTGATTATTGTACAATTTTATTATTATTATTATTATTATTATTATTATTATTATTATTATTATTATTATTATTATTATTATTATTATGATAAAAGGGTTGCTCGTTGACATAACGGTGGAGGGGTTTGGACCGCCGTCCTAATTAATTTTGTACATGCATCTTAATTTTTTACGACCAGAATCTTTGTAAAAATCACATGACTCTGACCTTAAGATTTACGTTTAATTATGTTCCTTAATTACTAATTAAATCGATTTTCTAACACGTAACCATTAAGTACACGTTAATTAATAAGTTAATTACGAATAATCTGAATTAATAGGTTAATGCGTGATCAATGGACATGTGTTAGAAAAAACCGTTACTGAATTAATTAATATTGTCGATCAGATGATTTTGTTGTTTACTTAAGTGATACTGAAACTTAATTACAACAATTAATTAAGTTATTAAGTACCACACTGCTGATCTGGAGAGTAGTTAGCATCCATAATTCCCTTGATTAACAAAATAAACAAGTACACTTTAATATAATTAACTATGATTAATGTAGTACACAAAATTAATGACAAAATAAAGTAAAAAATTAAATTAATAACTAGTCGATCCTTCGCTCCGACTTTTATTACGAGTAGTTCTTCAGAGAAACCATCTTTTTAAAGTTTTTTTGTGTTTTATTATACCTAACTGGTCGCAATTATGTGAGAGTTATGTGAGGGGTCGAAAACAGTATTGAAAAACCGTTATTTATTAATTTATTATTATTATTATTATTATTATTATTATTATTATTATTATTTTATAAATTTGGGATGATTAATTTAACCAAGTTGGGTATGTTAGGTGGTTCACATCTACCGGTTCAATGATTAATTATAGTGAATTAATTGTTATGAGAGGACAATTAGTGGTGAACCAAGTTGGTCAAATGTACCATGCAAATATTAATTAACGTTCTTATTTCTTTGATCACGTACACCTAATTCCATGTGCCAAGATTTGTCCTAGTTTCATGAGCTTAATAGATATATGAAACGATTTCACGATAAATTATTTAAGTACATCTATTTAGGTAGGATTGTGTGAGTGTTGACTCTGTCTGACGATAGAATTAAATTCTTTGTTTCAGGTTTCTTCCAACGAACTTTACCCCGAACAACAACAACAACGCGAACAATTGGATCGTGAGATCATTGTCGGGGGAGAAGGAGAAGCCGGTGAGGGAGCGAAAGGGGTGGATGATAATGATCTACGACCTCTCGGGATCCCCAGTGGCCGCAGCATCAGTCATCACCCCCTTCGTCCCCTCGCCAGGGTCTGACAGGGTCTCCCGGTCAAACCCTGGAGCCTGGCTGATCCTCCGGCCCCATGGGTCCCACCTGAGTAGCTGGAAACCCTGGGGCCGGCTGGAGGCCTGGCGCGAGAGAGGCTCAGTGGACGGCTTGGGTTACAAATTCGAGCTAGTCACTGAGAGCGGGCTAACCAAGACTGGGATAACCATAGCTGAGGGCACGATGAGTATCAAGAAAGGCGGTCAATTCTGCATCGACAAGCGAGAATCAAGCCGCGAAGTAGGGCTAGGGCTAATGAGGTCGCCGGTTAAAGGGTTTGTGATGGGTTCGAGTGTGGAAGGTGAAGGGAAAGTGAGTAAGCCTTTGGTACAAGTAGGGATGCAACATGTGAAGTGTATGGCGGACGCAGCGCTTTTCATAGCGCTGTCAGCCGCCATTGATCTAAGCATGGACGCCTGTCGTCTTTTCTCGAGTAAGCTGAGGAAGGAGCTATGTCACGACGATCAAAACGAGTCGTTCTAATAACATAACAACATACACTTACTTGGTCGCCGATCTGGTTCTGATATCATGTATATGTAATGTTGGATGGAGTTGTGAGGGTTGATGAGTAGATATAATTTGGCTTTGTTTTTGATAGTGAGTTCACATATATAAGAAATAGTTTTGTATTCATTTGTTCTTTTAATCATATTAATTGATATTGGTAGCCATATACATGATTCTTTGTAGTAGTTTATTATACAATCAAATATATACATTCTTTGTAGCTAGTTCTTCATCAAAACCCTAATTTATTGTAAAACAATTTACCAAGAAAATAAAGGTATTTCAATTTTTCATATATCAATATTATCATTATCATGCATATTTTTAAACGGTTTGTCTCCCTTTTAACAAATATATTCATATTTAGATTATTATAACTGATGGAATGACCTCACACGCTGACATCTTGCATGGTTACTGGTTAGATGGTATGTACAAGTGTACAACTATACAAGCTTTTTGCTACTCCGATCCCCATGCAGTCGACTTTAACCAGCATTCATATTAATGGCCCGTTATAAGATTAAAACGGATATAATTTGTAGTATAGTTTATCCTTGATTATTGGAGTAATACCAACAAAGCAAGCCTTGATTATTTTTAGTTATCTTCTCTCTTTTTTCTAAAGTTCACCAATTATATATTGCTTAGTTCTATACACACTTATGAACACAACACTACCTAAACACACTCAATTTCTAGATTTTGAAGTAGATTAAAGTCTTCTTCTTTCCCACCACTTTCCTTTTATATATATATTTTTATCCAAATTATCACGTTTTATTCCCCGAATATATATCAGTTTAAAGGAAATGATAAATACAGTCCTATAAGAGTTGTATTTAACGAATTAAAAGAGAAAATTAATACTCCCTCCGATTTTTATCTATCTTCCCCTTTGGTTTTGGGGAAGAAAATAAGGGTGTAGAAATGTGTGGTTCAAAATAAAAGAAGGAAGAGAGAGAAATGTAAGGGTGATTCTAGACCACATGTTGATGGCCCAAAATAGAAATAGGGAAGAAAAGGTGTTTCAGCCCAATAAAGAAATAGGGAAGATAGATAAAAATCGGAGGGAGTACTTAATATTGTCAGTAATTGCATCAATTTTTGTGTAATTTTGTCGCCAATTCGTATATTAAAAACCAGATTTAGAAGACTTTTGTAAATTCTTAAATACAGTTCTAAGGTGTGGTTATAAAATGGGTAGTAGGGTTCATATTTCATAAGCTTTGATAACATACCTTCAAACAAAAACTAAACACAATGTGTCACTACATAATCAAACTCTTAGTAATTCTATCCCCATTATTATTACCAAATGTTTTCGGATCAAAACCACGTATAGCCAAACCAAGATGTAAGGACACTTGCGGAAATGTGTCAATTCCTTACCCTTTTGGCATTGGTCCAAAATGCTACCATGACCCATGGTTCGACGTTGAGTGCACCGACTCACACACGTTCAATTTGAAGGCACTAAAGGTTAGTGCAAACATCGACGGTGCTATTCCCAATTATGTTCACCCTCGTGGACGAAAAATCAATTGGAACGGAGAAAGAACGGTGACAATGGAGTTCGATTGTCAAGGGTATTGTGGTGCTTCAGAAGACAGCCCTGGGGTAGGGCCAGTTTATTCTACCGATCTGAGAAATAGTCCATTTGTTTACTCAAGTAGTAGGAATATTCTCTTGGTAGCCGGGTGTGGAGGCGACGTTCTGCTTAAGAATAGTCATAACGAGTCCCTAGCTGGATGTGCTCAAGTTTGTCGAAACGGGTCAGAGCAGTTCAATGTTAAACATTGCTACGGTGTAGGTTGTTGCCAAACCACATTACCGTCTTCTCTCGACTATTTTTGGTTGGATTTCTTGGTTAATCCGGCTAAGACGTGTTCAATGCCTACAGTTGCGGTTTTAGTAGACAAATCATGGGTTTCTAACAAATTTATAGATCCGAAACTTAGTCAGTTAGACTGTCCTGTTCCGGCTATACTTGAATGGACTGTCTTAGACTTGCCCGTTAACTCTCCTGGCTACAACAATTCCGCTTGCATTCGCAGGAAATCAGGAGGTTATGTTTGTCAGTGTAAAGCCGATTATTATCAAGGCAATCCCTATCTACCTTACGGTTGTCAAGGTACAAACACTTGAAATTTATCGGTAGTCACTAACTTATTACCATAACCGTCATATAAATTGATTTTGGTATGTCGGATTTGTTTGTTTTTAGTTGTACCGGAATGTGAAAGATGTGAACAAGATTGCCTATCGTACGAAAATGGCACCTTTGGTTGTTGGAAAGATGTCAATCAAGCATTCGAAGAAGCCGACTTTGTAAAGATTAAAGCAGGGTTGATACTCGGACTTGGTAATTAATATCTAACTTCTTTACTCTTTCTGTCTCAGTCATTTGTTTATCTTTCATATTATTTGTGATGAGACTGAGACATGATTCTGAACTCGTTCTTGCTTCAGGTATAGGACTAAGCGTGCTACTATTATTTTCACTATTTACCGCGTTTTTGATCTACAATGTAACGAAGAGAAGAAGGGAGGCGAGGCTCAAGGCGAAATACTTCAATAAAAATGGTGGCATGGTGCTAAAACAACAACTATCTTCCGAAGGAAGTAAAACCACCGAGAAAGCTAGGATTTTCAGTTCGAGTGAATTGGTGAATGCGACAGACAACTACAACCAAAACCGAATTTTAGGCCATGGAGGACAAGCGACTGTCTATAAAGGCATGTTATGTGATGGAAAGATCGTAGCGATAAAGAAATTCAAAGTAGTAGATGATGAGAGACAATTGAATGATTTCATCAATGAGGTGATGCTTTTATCACAACTCAACCATAGAAACATCGTCAAGCTCTTAGGATGTTGTCCGGAGACAGAAGTCCCTTTACTGGTTTACGAGTATGTCCATAATGGGACTTTGTCGGATCACATCATTTCTGCGAATGAAGACTTCCTATTTGCGTGGGATATACGTTTACAAATCGCCATTGATATTGCAAACGCTCTGGCTTACCTCCACTCGTCTACATTGCTTCCTATATTTCATAGGGATATTAAGGCTACCAACATTCTTCTGGATAACAAGTATAGAGCAAAACTATCAGATTTCGGTATATCAAGGTCTATAGCTATTGATCAAACCCATGTGTCTACCCGTGTGGTCGGGACATTTGGGTATCTTGATCCTGAGTACTTCCAATCACGCCAGTTCACTGATAAGAGCGACGTCTATAGTTTTGGTGTGGTGCTGGTTGAGCTGTTGACCGGCCAGATGGCCAATCGTTCAGTAAAAGATGATAGGGGCCTAGTGCCGTGGTTCATATCACACGTCCAAACTAACGCCTTGTGTGATATATTGGACGGTCTAGTCGCACGAGAAGCTGAAAAAGGGAAGGTTAGAGCAGTCGCTGAACTTGCGACAAGATGTTTGTTTCTAGATGGTAGCAGAAGGCCGGGTATGAAAGAAGTTGAGGCGACATTACAAACAATAAGATCGTCACAAGACGGTTGGATAGGTCCAATTTCGGCCATAACGAGTATGAATAATGATACAAGAACCTCGATTCCATATGATAATGAATCGCGAAGACTCTATCGAAATGGTACTTATTGATCAAAATCTCAAAGCCAGATTTGTCCCATTAATTGATGCGTTTATTATATTACTTTTACGTTCAACAACAGATGTATTATGAGTTCTGAGAGCTGAATCAACACGTAATCTAATGCTTTTTTTCGACAGAAAAAAAAATATATATTAAACAAATACAAAAGTAACCCTTGAATTTGTGTATGGACTATATAGTCATCTTTTTCATCTTTTCTAGAATTCACACCCAACATAGCAAATTAAAATTCTATATTCCCCAACTAAAGTCTTTGCTTCTTTTCCTCTTTTGTTTAATATATACTTTCCCTCCTAAATCATCACGTTTTATTCCATAATTAATAAATTATCTCGTAAAATAGGGATAATACACTTCAATTTGTACCCTATTTTTACCGACATTAATTTATCGCGGAAAGATACCATCAAATGTACTCAGTTGAAGCTAAATTTTTGTGTGGGCGTAATATATGGCCTAGGAAACACCCCGTAAAATATTCGACCATATTTTTTTTGGACTCCGAATTTGCAAAAAAATGTGGATAATAAACTTCAATTTGAGGCGTTTTCGTGCGATATTAGTTTATCGCGTAAAGACACCATCAAATGTCCTCTTTTGGAGCTAAACATTTTTGTGGATGTATTATACGGCCTAAATAACACCCCGTAAAATTTTCGGCCATTTTTTTATGGGACTCCAAATTTGCAAAAAACGTGGATAATACACTTCAATTTGAGGCATTTTCGACCGACATTAGTTTATCGCGTAAGGACACCATCAAAAGTTCTTTGTTGGAGCTAAAATTTTGTGTGGACGTAATATACGGCCTAGATAACACCCCGTAAAATTTTCGGCCATATTTTTTTTGGAGTCCGAATTTGCAAAAAATGTGGATAATAATAAACTTCAATTTGAGGCGTTTTTGCGCGACATTAGTTTATCGCGTAAAAACACCATCAAATGTCCTCTGTTGGCGCTAAAATTTTTTGTGGGTGTAATATACTGCCTAGGTAACGCCCCGTAAAATTTTCGGCCATATTTTTTTTGGACTCCGAATTTGCAAAAACCGTGAATAATACACTTCTATTTGAGGCGTTTTCGACCGATATTACTATATCGCGTAAAGACATTATCAAATGTTTTTTGTTGGAGCTAAAATTTTTTGTGGGTGTAATATACGGCCTAGGTAACACCCGTAAAATTTATGGCCATATTTTTTTTGGACTCCGAATTTGCAAAAACCGTGAATAATACACTTCTATTTGAGGCGTTTTCGACCGATATTATTATATCGCGTAAAGACATTATCAAATGTTTTTTGTTGGAGCTAAAATTTTTTGTGGGTGTAATATACGGCCTAGGTAACACCCGTAAAATTTATGGCCATATTTTTTTTGGACTCCGAATTTGCAAAAAACGTGAATAATACACTTCTATTTGAGGCGTTTTCGACCGATATTATTATATCGCGTGAAGACATTATCAAATCTTCTCTGTTGGAGCTAAAAATTTTTTAGGGTGTAATATACGGCCTAGCTAGGTAACAACCCGCAAAATTTTTGGTCATTTTTTTTGGACTCCGAATTTGCAAAAATCGTGAATAATACACTTCAATTTGAGGCGTTTTTTTACCGACACTAGTTTAACGTGTAAAGACATTATCGAATGTTTCTCTGTTGGAGCTAAACTTTTTTGTGGGTGTAATATACGGTTTAGACAACACCAAAACTTTTCGGCCATATTTTTTTTGGACTTCGAATTTGCAAAAACGTAGATAATACACTTCAATTTGAGGCGTTTTCGGCCGACATAAGTTTATCGCGTAAAGACATTATCAAATGTTCTCAGTTGGAGCTAAAATTTTTTGTGGGTGTAATATACAGCCTTGGTAACACCCCGTAAAATTTATGGCCATATATTTTTTGGACTCCGAATTTGCCAAAAACGTGAATAATACACTTCAATTTGAGGCGTTTTCGACCGATATTATTATATCGCGTAAAGACATTATCAAATCTTCTCTGTTAGAGCTAACAATTTTTGTGGGTGTAATAAACGGCCTAGGTAACACCCCGTAAAATTTATGGCCATATTTTTTTTGGACTCCGAATTTGCTAAAACCGTGAATAATACACTTCAATTTGAGGCGTTTTCGACCGATATTATTATATCGCGTAAAGAAATTATCAAATCTTCTCTGTTGGAGCTAAAAATTTTTGTGGGTGTAATATACGGCCTAGGTAACACCGAGTACAATTTATGGCCATATTTTTTTTGGACTCCGAATTTGCAAAAACCGTGAATAATACACTTCTATTTGAGGCGTTTTCGACCGATATTATTATATTGCGTAAAGTCATTATCAAAACTTCTCTGTTGGCGCAAAATTTTTTTGTGGGTGTAATATACTGCCTAGGTAACGCCCCGTAAAATTTTCGGTCATATTTTTTTTGGACTCCGAATTTGCAAAATCGTGAATAATACACTTCAATTTGAGGCGTTTTCGGCCGACATAAGTTTTTCGCGTTAAGACATTATCAAATGTTTTTTGTTGGAGCTAAAATTTTTTGTGGGTGTAATATACGGCCTAGGTAACACCCCGTAAAATTTATGGCCATATTTTTTTTGGACTCCGAATTTGCAAAAACCGTGAATAATACACTTCTATTTGAGGCGTTTTCGACCGATATTATTATATCGCGTAAAGTCATTATCAAATCTTCTCTGTTAGAGCTAAAAAATTTTGAGGGTGTAATATACGGCCTAGCTAGGTAACAACCCGTAAAATTTTTGGTCATTTTTTTTGGACTCCGAATTTGCAAAATACGTGGATAATACACTTCAATTTGAGGCGTTTTCGTCCGACATTAGTTTATCGCGTAAAGACATTATCAAATGTTCTCAGTTGGAGCTAAAATATTTGGTGGGTGTAAAATACGGCCTAAGGTAACACCCCGTGAATTGTCCGGCCATATTTTTTTTGGACTCTGAATTTTCAAAAAAACGTGGATAATACACTTCAATTTGTGGCATTTTCGACCGACATTAATTTATCGCTTAAGAACACCATCAAATTTTCTCTGTTGAAGCTAAAATATTGTGTGGACATAATATATGGCCTAGGAAAAACCCCGTAAAATTATCGGCCAGTTTTTTTCTGGGACTTCGAATTTGCAAAAAACGTGGATACACTGCTACAAAACATCAAATAGACAACTAATTTTTTTTTTTTTTTTTTTTTTTTTTTTTTTTTTTTTTGCAATAGACACAACTGACTGACCTACAATAGTTGAGTAGTTTGGAGTTGTATATTAGTCTAAGCATAGACATTTGTTTTACAAACGTTGTCTATTCATCAATAGAAAACTGTTTTCAAAAGGAATCGAACAAGTTTCATTTTTATAAAATCCAACCTCCAAAAGGTACAAACCATTATCCATTTACTTCCAAAAGGTACATAAAAACCAAATACTCGTATAATCCAACATTATTTATAACATCTCATCTATATAACTTTATGGGATACATCATATACTACGTACATCATATAACTAATGAATTAACTAAAGAACATATCAACACGTAAACCAGTATTTGAATCGTCTAACATTAATAATGTCAGTCGTGAATATATAAATCGAGTTACAAAGTCATGATCAAACTCAAAAACCTATAAACAGACATTTTCAGCAAACAGTTCAGCTATGTTACTTGATTTGATCATGTCGACAAAGTGATAATAATCGAATCAATAATACAGCTAAATAAAAAACTCTCTGCCTCCTAAATCAGTAAATTACGATCAAGCAACACGAACGAGTTCATCAATTCACTGATAAATTGAAGCTAAATCCAAGTAACTAATGAAAATTCAATGCAATAATATAATCAAAATTGAATCGAATTATTTCAGCGTGTTAATGAATTATATATAATTCTCCATGTGTTCAAGTATGTATGTACCTAGCTGCAGTTTGGCAGCTACCAGTATTTGTTCTTGTTGGATGATGGTGGATGGAGGAGTGCGGCTCCACTCTCGCTAGCTGCTGATTTCATCTCAGTCATTCCAGCCTAACAACGAAGGAAACATTCAATTCAAACGAACAATCAAAATCAAAATCAAAATCAAAATCAAAATCAAAATCGAATCAGATCAAAGTTGCATCGTGATTACTGTTACTGTCTTTAATTCATGAATGAACTCACACTCAGATCACCTGTAACATTATTGCTTGCCCCAAATACTACAACGCCAAACTTGCGAGGATCGTCAGAAGGAAATTAATTAAGGGGCAAATGTCGCATCATCACAATCGCAAGTAATTAAATTCAAAGACAGACAGACAGACATACAACAAACAATTAAACAAATACAGTATTTAATTTTATTTAATTTAATTCTTAGAGAATCAGGCAATGTTCGTTGATTGAAGAATTGATTCAAATCATAGAGAATCAAATCATAAATTAACTGACTGGAATTCGATCAGGATACTTGGCAAGCATGCATATCTGCAGATTCATGGCGTCTTTGCTCTGCAAAAACACAATTGATCAATTGAATTCAGTAATTAACTAATTAAATTGAATTGAATTAATCGGATCACAATCGAATTAATTAGCAGATAGTAAGAAATCAATTTTGCCCATCTTCTTCTTCATTCTCCGCCTCTCTGTCTTTGATTGCTTCCCTTAGGAATTTCGCCAGCTCGATCTAGCGTTCTCCATCACCGCAATTGATTCAATTAGACAACAACAATAAAAAAAACACCTATCCAAAAATTATACAGCAAAAGCCAATTAGAATTGCAGAAAAAGAAAAGGATGAATCAATTATCAAATTAAATGATAATCATACCATCAAAGTTCGATACAGTGAATATAGAGAAACAAAATCATACCAGAATTTCAAGTTCGAGTACGATTACAATGGAGTTTTTAGATTTAGGGATCATTTTTCAATTTAGGGTTCGTTTTAGATGTGCGCGAATGACAGCGGATGATTCGGGGTTCAGATATTTAATTTCAGTTGTGCTCTTTTGATTTAGGTTTAGATACTTGAGAAGCTCATATGGGTCGGATATCTGGGTCAGGTATCCACCAATTGACAGTGGTTTAAAATAGATTAATAGACAACTGAGTTTGAAGAAAATTAGTTGTATAATATATAGACAACTGCTTTTTAAAAAACTCAGTTGTCTATCCACCAAAATAAACAGATGTATATCAATTATACATAAGTTGTTAACAGTATTGGATGTCTATTTGATGTTTAACAATCGACAACTGTTTTTCTCGCAATAAACAACTAACTTACGACAGTGGAGTAGTTTGGATTTGTATATTAGTCTAAGTATAGACATCGGTTTTCTAAAACAACAGTGGTCTATTGTGTGTATAGGCATCAGAGCTTTATAACATTTGATGTATATTCTTTTAGTAGACAACAGTTTTCTAAAATAGCTGTTGTCTATTGTGTGTATAGGCATCTGAGCTTAAAAAATTAGATGTATATTCTTTCTGTAGACAACTGTTTTCTAAAACAACTGTGTTCTATTGTGTGTTTAGGCATAAGAGCTTTTATAACATTTGATGTATATTCTTTTAGTAGACAACTGTTTTCTAAAATAACTGTTGTCTATTGTGTGTATAGGCATCTGAGCTTTTAAAATTTGATGCATATTCTTTCAGTAGACAACTGTTTTCGAAGTAACAGTTGTCTATTATGTGTATATATATATGCATCTGAGCTTTTAAAAAAATAGATGTATATTCTATCAGTAGACATTATTTTCTAAAACAACAGTGGTCTATTGCCCGTATATATGAACTATATAATACACATATTTGAACTATGTATTAACGAAATATAAAAAATGAATATCATATGGAATTGAACAAGAAGTTCCATTTTTATATAATCCAACATCCAAAAGGTACAATATATGAACTATATAATACACATATTTGAACTATATATTAACGAAATACTCCCTCCGATTACCTGTGTTCTTCCCTATTTCCTTTTTGGGCTGAGTTTGATTTTCTTCCCTCTTTCCATTTAAGGAAAGTTTTACCTCTTTATTAATTAATATAATATTCATCTCTCCTACTTTTCCACCACACTTTTTCTCATTTAATTAATATAATATTCCCCTTTCCTACTTTTTCATTCCACTTTTTCTCATTTAATTAATATAATATTTCTCTCTCTTACTTTTTCATTCCACCTCTCATTATTCTACTAATATAATTACTCCCTCCTTATTTTCTTCCCCAAAAAGAAAGGGGAATAACACAGGTAATCGGAGGGAGTATAAAAAATGAATATCATATGGAATTGAACAAGAAGTTCCATTTTTATATAATCCAAAAGGTACAAACCATTGTCCAATTACATCCAAAAGGTACATAAAAAACATATATAATCCAACATAATAACACCCCTTGTTTATATATATATATATATATATATATATATATATATATATATATATATATATATATATAAACAAGGGGTGTTATTATGTTGGATTATATATGTTTTATATATATATATATATATATATATATATATATATATATATATAACCATTATCCAATTACATCTAAAAGGTACAAACTATTATCCAACACAACTTTAGGATCACATACATGTCTGAAATGATAACATTTGCTTGGTATCTGATTCAGATGCCAAAAGCCTTGTTTTGATTGCTGAAATTATTGTTGTGAGGATACCTAGCTAACATCTCACAAAGAATGAATGAATCAGTCTTAATTGCGGAATCTCTTTGCTGTTGTACTGTAATGCAGCTAGAATGATCGATGGTAATTGTTTAAGCTCGCGTTCAATAAAAAGAATATATATCAGTCTTACTTTCTTCCTCAACGAAAGAACGAATGTAAAAATGTTTTCCTTGGACAGGGACAGCATTCTGTATGCCACTTATCATCCATCATTGATCTTCATCTTAAAATTGAATCCACTGATCGATCGAATTGCTACTGAAACACGATTTAATAGAGATTAAATACCTGATGCAAGTTAAGCTAAGCTAATTTATATCATCTCTTTAGTTAGACAAAAGACGAGTCGAATAAATAGAGATTGAATTGGGAATTGGAACCGGACCTGCTACACTGCTGGCAGATCGAAGCGTTGCATTATATTGTTGACAAGAGCTTATGACGGCGGTGATAGTCCTTGGCCTTCGACAGATCCGCTACGCACCCAGACCCGGGGGGAGGGGGTTTGGTCCTGTTAAGTACGGGAACGTGACCCGGCCCTGCATTTCCTGAGGTCGTGGCCCAACAAAAAACATTTGATAATGTCTTTACGCGATAAACTTATGTCGGCCGAAAACGCCTCAAATAGAAGTGTATTATTCACGGTTTTTGCAAATTCGGAGTCCAAAAAAAATATGGCCATAAATTTTACGGGGTGTTACCTAGGCCGTATATTACACCCACAAAAATTTTTAGCTCTAACAGAAAATATTTGATAATGTCTTTACGCGTTATAATAATATCGGTCGAAAATGTCTCAAATAGAAGTGTATTATTTACGGTTTTTGAAAATTCGGAGTCCAAAAAAAATATGGCCATAAATTTTACGGGGTGTTACCTAGGCCTTATATTACACCCACAAAAACTTTTAGCTCCGACGGAGAAGATTTGATAATGACTTTACGCGATATAATAATATCGGTCGAAAACGCCTCAAATAGAAGTGTATTATTCACGGTTTTTGCAAATTCGGAGTCCAAAAAAATATGGCCATAAATTATACGGGGTGTTACCTAGGCCGTATATTACACCCACAAAAAATTTTAGCTCCAACAGAGAAGATTTGATAATGTCTTTACGCGATATAATAATATCGGTCGAAAACGCCTCAAATAGAAGTGTATTATTCACGGTTTTTGCAAATTCGGAGTCCAAAAAAAATATGGCCATAAATATTACGGGGTGTTAGCTAGGCCGTATATTACACCCACAAAAAATTTTAGCTCCAACAGAGAAGATTTGATAATGTCTTTACGAGAAAAACTTATGTCGGCTGAAAATGCCTCAAATTGAAGTGTATTATTCACGGTTTTTGCAAATTCGGAGTCCAAAAAAAATATGGCCATAAATTTTACATGGTGTTACCTAAGCCGTATATTACACCCACAAAAAATTTTAGCTCCAACAAAAAACATTTGATAATGTCTTTACGCGATATAATAATATCGGTCGAAAACGCCTCAAATAGAAGTGTATTATTCACGGTTTTTGCAAATTCGGAGTCCAAAAAAAATATGGCCATTAATTTAACGGGGTGTTTCCTAGGCCGTATATTACACTCACAAAACTTTTTAGCTCCAACAGAGAAGATTTGATAATGTCTTTACGCGATATAATAATATCGGTCGAAAACGCCTCAAATAGAAGTGTATTATTCACGGATTTTGCAAATTCGAAGTCCAAAAAAAATATGGCCATAAATTTTACGGGGTGTTACCTAGGCCGTATATTGCACCCACAAAAATTTTTAGCTCCAACGGAGAAGATTTGATAATGACTTTACGCGATATACTAATATCGGTCGAAAACGCCTCAAATAGAAGTGTATTATTCACGGTTTTTGCAAATTTGGAGTCCAAAAAAAATATGGTCATAAATTTAACGGGGTGTTACCTAGGCCGTATATTACACCCACAAAAATTTTTAGCTTCAACAGAGAAGATTTGATAATGACTTTATGCGATATACTAATATCGGTCGAAAACGCCTCAAATAGAAGTGTATTATTCACATTTTTTTGCAAATTCGGAGTCCAAAAAAAATATGGCCATAAATTTTACATGGTGTTACCTAAGCCGTATATTACACCCACAAAAAATTTTAGCTCCAACAAAAAACATTTGATAATGTCTTTACGCGAAAAACTTATGTCGGCCGAAAACGCCTCAAATTGAAGTGTATTATTCACGATTTTTTAAAATTCGGAGTCCAAAAAAAATATGGCCGAAAATTTTACGGGGTGTTACCTAGGCATTATATTACACCCACAAAAACTTTTAGCTCCGACGGAGAAGATTTGATAATGACTTTACGCGATATAATAATATCGGTCGAAAACGCCTCAAATAGAAGTGTATTATTCACGGTTTTTGCAAATTCGGAGTCCAAAAAAATATGGCCATAAATTTTACGGGGTGTTACCTAGGCCGTATATTACACCCACAAAAATTTTTAGCTCCAACAGAGAAGATTTGACAATGTCTTTACGCGATATAATAATATCGGTGGAAAACGCCTCAAATAGAAGTGTATTATTCACGGTTTTTGCAAATTTGGAGTCCAAAAAAAATATGGTCAGAAATTTTACGGGGTGTTACCTAGGCCGTATATTACACCCACAAAATTTTTTTTTAGCTCCAACAGAGAAGATTTGATAATGTCTTTACGCGATATAATAATATCGGTCAAAAACGCCTCAAATAGAAGTGTATTATTCACAGTTTTTGCAAATTCGGAGTCCAAAAAAATATGGCCATAAATTTTACGGGGTGTTACTTAGGCCGTATATTACACCCACAAAAAATTTTAGCTCCAACAGAGAAGATTTGATAATGTCTTTACGCGATATAATAATATCGGTCGAAAACGCCTCAAATAGAAGTGTATTATTCACGGTTTTTGCAAATTCGGAGTCCAAAAAAAATATGGCCATAAATTTTACGGGGTGTTACCTAGGCCGTATATTACACCCACAAAAAATTTTAACTCCAACAGAGAAGATTTGATAATGTCTTTACGCGATATAATAATATCGGTCGAAAACGCTTCAAATAGAAGTGTATTATTCACGGTTTTTGCAAATTTGGAGTCCAAAAAAAATATGGCCATAAATTATACGGGGTGTTACCTAGGCCGTATATTACACCCACAAAATTTTTTAGCTTCAACAGAGAAGATTTGATAATGACTTTATGCGATATACTAATATCGGTCGAAAACGCCTCAAATAGAAGTGTATTATTCACATTTTTTTGCAAATTCGGAGTCCAAAAAAAATATGGCCATAAATTTTACGGGGTGTTACTTAGGCCGTATATTACACCCACAAAAAATTTTAGCTCCAACAGAGAAGATTTGATAATGACTTTATGCGATATACTAATATCGGTCGAAAACGCCTCAAATAGAAGTGTATTATTCACGGTTTTTGCAAATTCGGAGTCCAAAAAAAATATGGCCATAAATTTTACGGGGTGTTACCTAGGCCGTATATTACACCCACAAAAAATTTTAGCTCCAACAGAGAAGATTTGATAATGTCTTTACGCGATATAATAATATCGGTCGAAAACGCCTCAAATAAAAGTGTATTATTCACGGTTTTTGCAAATTTGGAGTCCAAAAAAAATATGGCCATAAATTTAACGGGGTGTTACCTAGGCCGTATATTACACCCACAAAATTTTTTAGCTCCAACAGAGAAGATTTGATAATGTCTTTACGCGATATAATAATATCGGTCGAAAACGCCTCAAATAGAAGTGTATTATTCACGGATTTTGCAAATTCGAATTCCAAAAAAAATATGGCCATAAATTTTACGGGGTGTTACCTAGGCCGTATATTGCACCCACAAAAAATTTTAGCTCCAACGGAGAAGATTTGATAATGTCTTTTCGCGAAAAACTTATGTCGGCCGAAAATGCCTCAAATTGAAGTGTATTATTCACGATTTTTCAAAATTCGGAGTCCAATAAAAATATG
Source organism: Agrostemma githago (assembly GCA_958450325.1). NCBI lineage: Eukaryota > Viridiplantae > Streptophyta > Magnoliopsida > Caryophyllales > Caryophyllaceae > Agrostemma > Agrostemma githago. Next base: position 968,232 of record OY288261.1, on the reverse strand, counting down.
GCCGAAAATTTTACGAGGTGTTACCTAGGCCGTATATTACACCCACAAAAAATTTTAGCTCCAACAGAGAAGATTTGATAATGTCTTTACGCGATATAATAATATCGGTCGAAAACGCCTCAAATAGAAGTGTATTATTCACGGTTTTTGCAAATTCGGAGTACAAAAAAAAATATGGCCATAAATTTTACGGGGTGTTACTTAAACGGTATATTACACCCACAAAAATATTTAGCTCCAACAGAGAAGATTTGATAACGTCTTTACGCGATATAATAATATCGGTCGAAAACGCCTCAAATAGAAGTGTATTATTCACGGATTTTGCAAATTCGAATTCCAAAAAAAATATGGCCATAAATTTTACGGGGTGTTACCTAGGCCGTATATTGCACCCACAAAAAATTTTAGCTCCAACGGAGAAGATTTGATAATGACTTTACGCGATATACTAATATCGGTCGAAAACGCCTCAAATAGATGTGTATTATTCACGTTTTTTGCAAATTCGGAGTCCAAAAAAAATATGGCCATAAATTTTACGGGGTGTTGCTTAAACGGTATATTACACCCACAAAAAATTTTAGCTCCAACAGAGAAGATTTGATAATGTCTTTACGCGATATAATAATATCGGTCGAAAACGCCTCAAATAGAAGTGTATTATTCACGGATTTTGCAAATTCGAATTCCAAAAAAAATATGGCCATAAATTTTACGGGGTGTTACCTAGGCCGTATATTGCACCCACAAAAATTTTTAACTCCAACAGAGAAGATTTGATAATGTCTTTACGCGATATAATAATATCGGTCGAAAACGCCTCAAATAGAAGTGTATTATTCACATTTTTTTGCAAATTCGGAGTCCAAAAAAAATATGGCCATAAATTTTACGGGGTGTTACCTAGGCCGTATATTACACGCACAAAATTTTTTAGCTCCAACAGAGAAGATTTGATAATGTCTTTACGCGATATAATAATATCGGTCGAAAACGCGTCAAATAGAAGTGTATTATTCACGGTTTTTGCAAATTCGGAGTCCAAAAAAAATATGGCGGAAAATTTTACGGGGTGTTACCTAGGCTGTTTATTACACCCACAAAATTTTTTAGCTCCAACAGAGAAGATTTGATAATGACTTTACGCGATATAATAATATCGGTCGAAAACGCCTCAAATAGAAGTGTATTATTCACGGTTTTTGCAAATTCGGAGTCCAAAAAAAAATATGGCTATAAATTTTACGGGCTGTTACCTAGGCCGTATATTACACCCACAAAAAATTTTAGCTCCAACAAAAAACATTTGATAATGTCTTTACGCGAAAAAATTATGTCGGCCGAAAACACCTCAAATTGAAGTGTATTATTCACGATTTTTGAAAATTCGGAGTCCAAAAAAAATATGGCCGAAAATTTTACGGTGTGTTACCTAGGCAGTATATTACAGCCACAAAAAATTTTAGCTCCAACGGAGAAGATTTGATAATGACTTTACGCGAAAAACTTATGTCGGCCGAAAATGCCTCAAATTGAAGTGTATTATTCACGATTTTTGAAAATTCGGAGTCCAATAAAAATATGGCCGTAAATTTTACGGGGTGTTACCTAGGCCATATATTACACCAACATAAAATCTTAGCTCCAACAAAGAAGATTTGATAATGTCTTTACGCGATATAATAATATCGGTGGAAAACGCCTCAAATTGAAGTGTATTATTCACGGTTTTTGCAAATTCGGAGTCCAATAAAAATATGGCCGAAAATTTTACGGGGTGTTACCTAGGTCATCTATTACACCCACAAAAAATTTTAGCTCCAACAGAGAAGATTTGATAATGTCTTTACGCGAAAAACTTATGTCGGCCGAAAATGCCTCAAATTGAAGTGTATTATTGACGATTTTTGAAAATTCGGAGTCCAAAAAAATATGGCCGAAAATTTTACGGGGTGTTACCTAGGCAGTATATTACACCCACAAAAAATTTTAGCTCCAACGGAGAAGATTTGATAATGACTTTACGTGATATAATAATATCGGTCGAAAACGCCTCAAATAGAAGTGTATTATTCACGGTTTTTGCAAATTCGGAGTCCAAAAATAGTATGGCCGTAAATTTTACGGGGTGTTACCTAGGCCGTTTATTACACCCACAAAATTTTTTAGCTCCAACAGAGAAGATTTGATAATGTCTTTACGCGTTATACTAGTATCGGTGGAAAATGCCTCAAATAGAAGTGTATTATTCACGGTTTTTGCAAATTTGGAGTCCAAAAAAAATATGGTCATAAATTTTACGGGGTGTTACCTAGGCCGTATATTACACCCACAAAATTTTTTAGCTCCAACTGAGAAGATTTGATAATGTCTTTACGCGATATAATAATATCGGTGGAAAACGCCTCAAATAGAAGTGTATTATTCACGGTTTTTGCAAATTCGGAGTCCAAAAAAATATGGCCATAAATTTTACGGGGTGTTACCTAGGCAGTATATTACACCCACAAAAACTTTTAGCTCCAACAGAGAATATTTGATAATGTCTTTACGCGATATAATAATATCGGTCGAAAACGCCTCAAATAGAAGTGTATTATTCACGGTTTTTGCAAATTCAGAGTCCAAATAAATATGGCCGAAAATTTTACGGGGTGTTACCTAGGCCGTTTGTTACACCCACAAATTTTTTTAGCTCCAACAGAGAAGATTTGATAATGTCTTTACGCGATATACAAGTATCGGTGGAAAACGCCTCAAATAGAAGTGTATTATTCACGATTTTTGCAAATTTGGAGTCTAAAAAAAATATGGCTATAAATTTTGCGGGGTGTTACCTAGGCCGTATATTACACCCACAAAAAAATTTAGCTCTAACAGAGAACATTTGATAATGTGTTTACGCGATAAAATTATGTTGCCCGAAATCGCCTCAAATTGAAGTGTATTATCGATATTTTTTGCAAATTCATAGTCCAAAAAAAATATGGCCGAACATTTTACGGGGTGTTACCTAGGCCGTATATTACACCCACAAAAAAAGTTTAGCTCCAACAGAGAAGATTTGATAATGTCTTTACGCGATATTCTAGTATCGGTGGAAAACGCCTCAAATTGAAGTATATTATTCCCGTTTTTTGCAAATTCGGAGTCCAAAAAAAATGTGGCTGAAAATTTGACGGGGTGTTACCTAGGCCGTTTATTACACCCACAAAATTTTTTAGCTCCAACAGAGAAGATTTGATAATGTCTTTACGCGATATAATAATATCGGTTGAAAACGCCTCAAATTGAAGTGTATTATTCACGATTTTTTAAAATTCGGAGTCCAAAAGAAATATGGCCGAAAATTTTACGGGGTGTTACCTAGGCAGTATATTACACCCACAAAAATTTTTAGCTCCAACAGAGAAGATTTGAAAATGTCTTTACGCGATATACTAGTGTCGGTGGAAAACGCCTCAAACAGAAGTGTATTATTCACGGTTTTTGCAAATTCGGAGTCCAAAAAAATATATGGCTATAAATTTTACGGGGTGTTACCTAGGCAGTATATTACACTCACAAAAACTTTTAGCTCCAACGGAGAAGATTTGATAATGACTTTACGCGATATACTAATATCGGTCGAAAACGCCTCAAATAGAAGTGTATTATTCACGTTTTTTGCAAATTCGGAGTCTAAAAAAAATATGCCATAAATTTTACGGGGTGTTACCTAGGCAGTATATCCACACAAAATTTTAGATTAAACAGAGGACATTTGATGGTGTCGACGCGACAAACTAATGTCGGCCGAAAACGCCACAAATTGAAGTGTATTAGCCACGTATTTTGCAAATTGGGAGTCCAAAAAAAATATGACCATAAATTTTACGGGGTGTTACCTAGGCCGTATATTACGCCCACGCAAAATTTTAGCTCCAACAGAGAACATTTTATGGTGTCTTTACGCGATAAATTAATATCGGTCGAAAACGTCTCATATTGAAGTGTATTACCCACGTTTTTTTGCAAATTCGGACTCCCATAAAAAAAATGGCCAAAAACTTTACGGGGTGTTACCTAGGCCATATATTATCTCCACACAAAATTTTAGCTTCAATAGAAAATATTTGATGGTGTCTTTACGCGTTAAACTAATGTCGATAAAAAACGCCTCAAATTGAAGTGTATTATCTACATTTTTTTTTTGGAAATTTGGGGTCCCATAAAAAAATGGTCGAAAATTTTACGAGGTGTTTCCTAGGCCGTATATTACGCCAACACAAAATTTTTGGTCCAACAGAGAACATTTGAAGGTATCTTTATGCGATAAACTAATGTCAGTCAAAATTGGTACAAATTAAAGTATATTATTCACGTTTTTTTTGGAAACTCTTACCATTTCAGCTAAAAAAAATTTAAACCTTTTATCTTATGGCTATGTTTATATTAAGGGTACCCTTAGGCCTTAGTTTTTTGAACATGAAGAACTACCCTTGGTTTGGAGGGATGCATTATGCATAGAGCAACTTACTTGGCTTGAAGTCTTAGAAGTGTTACAATTTGTACCTAGAATATAGGATTGAATAATAGAGTGAACACGTTAGATTTCAAGATCCAAAATGATTTTATAATATGAGCAACATGGGCAATATGTCCTTTAAAGTGTTAATGAAAGACTTTCAAGTGACCAATCCTTCTATAAGTAGAAACCATGGCTTGATCTAGTACAACACCAAAGTATACACATTCCAAAGTGTATGTCCTTAATTTAGTAAACATATATTCATACTCGAAATCTCGAATTATCGTACTAGTTAATTCAGATGGGTATTCAAGCACTCCCAATGAATTTACCTGGTTTCTCTAACCCTCTCTGGTCAAACCCAAAATCTGACCGGTTTAAGATAAATAAGTTTCACCATATTGAGTTTTGGTACAATGACGCCACCAACACGAGCCGCCGCTTTTCTCATGGCCTTGGCTTACCGTTGGTGGCCAAATCTGATCTATCCACTGGCAACCACGCCCACGCCTCTTACCTCTTACGTGGAGGCGACCTGAATTTTCTGTTCACCGCCGCGTACCCTCCCTCTTCATCCACCACTGACGCCAATGTCATGCCCACATTTGATTATGGGACCCACCTGTCCTTCACCACATGCCATGGCCTCGCTGTGCGAGCCGTGGCATTAGATGTTGAGGATGCTGGCCTCGCTTATGAAGCCAGCATCGCAGCTGGGGGAATCTCAGTCATGGAACCTGTCCTTATAGAAGGACAGGTCACCCTCGCTGAAGTGAAACTATATGGTGATGTAGTCTTACGTTATGTGAGCCATGCAAATACTCATAACGATTGCCTCTTGCCTAAGTTTTCTCCTCTAAGAAACGAAAACGAAAACCTGAGTGAATTTGGTATCACAGCGCTTGATCACGTTGCAGCGTGTGTGCCCGATCTAACCCTGTCAAACGGGTACATCACGAAACTCACTGGCTTCCATAACTTGGCCGGGTTTGCTGCTGAGGACATGCTAGGCCTCACAGAGACCGCTGTCAAATCTCAGTTCATGGCAAACAACGATGAGTCAATCATCCTAAACCAATCTGAACCTGTCAACGGGACACAACGAAACAGCTACGCTCAGACATTCCTAAACCATAACAAGGGGCCAGGGGTTCAACACCTGGCTCTACGAAGCAATGATATTTTCAAAACACTAGGAGAAATGAAGAAAAGGTCAGGATCTGGTGGGTTCCACTTCATGCCCTCACCCCCATCAGGGTACTACGAGGGTATGAGGGAGTTTGTAGGGGATATGTTAACCGACGAACAGATAGAAATGTGTGAGAAACTATCAGTCAAAGTCGACAGGGATCACGAAGGCGTTGTCCTACAGACTTTTACAACTCCAGTCAGCGATCGGCCGACATTGATCATTGAGATCTTGCAAAGGATTGGTTGCAAGGGTGTGGGGAGGAATGGGAAGGAATACCAAAAGCCTACTTGTGGTGGATTTGGTAAGGGCAATGTTAAGAGGCTTGTTAAGTCCATTGAGGACTATGAGAAAACTCTTGCACTTGCATGAACTAACCCCAACGATGTGTGACCATGTGATCTCATCTTTGGTTAGGGCGTTGACCATGTTTTTTTACTTGTTTGTTATTTTTTGTTGACCTTACTTGAAGGACTTTGTAGTTTGTCATGTGACCATTTAAGGTCAACAAAAATGATCACAATGAAAAAACGATCATCGTTATATACCTACACGGTTACATTCGAAATATAATACGGTCTTTTTTTCCTCAATCGTATGATAGAACGGTTGTAAAGTATAGTTATTCTTAATCTAACAACAGATTTCAATTTCGAACTATCACTGATCACTATAGTTATTCTTAATCTAAGAACAGATTTTTACTCTGTAATTTTAACCCTCAAACTATAAGTGATCACTACTTCAGTCAATGACCTCTTATTCGGAAAAGTTTGACCAACAAAGAATTCTCCACCAACATCGTAAGGGACACCTTTTTTCCAGCTACATACCCCAATTAATAGCATGTGATTGAATAATGCGCATAATAATAATGAACCCGAAATTATTTTAGGCGATGGGGAACACAAGATCAAGGTCGATGTTCATCCTCATTCTTGATTGTCTTTGTATTGATTCACCGTTCTTTCATCAACATCGTCTTCAACCTCTGCTCCCTCTATGTTACCCTCATCTACCTCTACATCCACGTTATTAGTTAGCAATGACACAAAACGTGCATCATGCCATAAACTTTCTTCCGTTTGTGTCGAAGACAGAACCATATCAAGAAAGAAAATGTTACTATGTATATCACTCATCATGTGACACCCTAGTCACCACTTGTGGACTGTAGTATCACTTATGGTACCCAACAGATCGTGTAGTGACGACCCCACAAACCACAACACAGATCCTTTCCAGCACATTTTTGCCTCACTCGTGCGCATCCCAGAAACTTTCACAGGAGATCACTCATCCTAAGACTTCTCTCAGCCAAGCACGCTTAACTGTAGAGTTCTTATCATGGGCAGACCAGAAAAGAAAGTGCATTTTGTTAATATGAGTAGTACTATCATTCGCTTTAAGCACTCATGCATCTGAGCACTTTAAATCATATCTAATATACTCTTTAAACGAATGTTATACACAGTATTCAAGTGAAACATAATATCGGTACCAACTCAATATAGATATCCCATGAATGACTAATACGTACTACCCTACGTCACTTCTAATGTACGATCATTGTTAAGTGACACAATCTTAAAACAAGCAACAAAGCCCTAGGATACTTCAACTTTACAACACATACATTATTTCTACGTACTATCAACACCATGACAATATGACATACGTACATTTGACTTCCAACTACATACACTTCAAGTAGGAGAATGACAAAGTAACGAAACCTACAAGATGTATCCTGCAATTTCCTATACATCCAATCATCACTACTTACCTATCCACATAAATACATAATATACTATAATTTGTTCTTTTGGTTAAATACATAAAATATTTTTCGTAATTGTACTCGTAGTAAATAAACCTTCAAAAAATCGGTCTCTTTGCACCAAAATAAAATAAGGGTAATGTTAAATACAACCCTAAACATTAAAAATCATCCAAATTTAATATAAATTTATAGATTGAAGCAAAAATTATACAAATATCAATATAATTAATGCAAATATTAAAAGATTATTTACCTTTATATATGATCTCTTAAATACAATCTTTAGTGTTGTGTTTATCATTTTCCATAAATTAATAACCGATCTTTCAACCTACTTATATTATATAAATGTTTTTGGTTTAGTTTGACATATATAGTCAAAGGATAAGTCGATATGAAATTATCTGACCTAATATAACGAGATAAACTAGAAAAAAATATCGAAAATTTTATTTTTCATTATTTAGGAGATGATTATCGTTGCTAATTATTAGTCTGGTTTCATAATATCGTTATGATTTACGAGGTCTGATTTAATTACGCAAGGAAATAAAGAGATAAACAAATAAATAAATAAAATGAGTCAAAGTGATAAAGGCATTAGGCATGCCCATGTTTTTATATTCCACTTGCATTAGACATAATTTTAGTTGCAATTGCTTTATGGGACCAAATGTATAATCCACACAGTATATTTTTTTTGGCTACAGTTTACATGTTACTTCACACAAGTAACAATAAAGATAAAAACTCATTACAAAAATTACAGAGAGACGGTCTTTCAATAGAGGAGGAAAACGTTATTTTAAAATCTTTTTTACATTATATCTTTCACTAATTTATAAGTGGGAAACGGTCACTCAGTAAACATACTCAAAATTTATGCACTTAAATTTGTTCGAATTGTTTTAGACGTTTCTGTCACAAAACTAATAATACTCGTATTCTTTTAAAGTTTTTTTTTTTTATAATCATAAGATACTATTAATTTAAGATATTATTGCATTTAATGTGTAAGATTTTATAAAATATTAATATTAATATAATATAAAATTATTGTTTATATATTTAAGATTTAAGATTTAAAAAAAATACTATACAATATTATTGTAATAATATCTTTTTTTTTCTTTTTATTTATTTTGCTAGCAATATTTTTTTTCTTAATTATTTGCTATATATGAACATTTGGAGGAGGATTTTTCGAGAATTAATCTTTTTAATATATATGGGAATGGATAAACTATTATCAATAACGAACTCTTATTCAGCCGAAATTCAGAATTAAACTAGATGATTTAAAAAACACGATTTTTAAAATCCCATACATATTCCACCAATCAAGGATACAAAAAAATCAACAAAAATATAATTCAAAAAAATATCAAAAAATTCTTTTTAAGAATGGGAAACAAAAATTATATAAATAATATAATAATGTAAAAACATGCCCCCCACAAAAGATGATTTAGTAATCATATAAGTGATGATTTCCATGCTATACATACACTAATAATAATAATAATAATAATAATAATAATAATAATAATAAAATTAATAATATATAAGTAGCTAGACCACATAACATACATAACATCATACTCCCTCCGTTCAAGTCCAAGCTTCCCTTTTGCTTTTTCACGTTTGCCAACGCGCATTTTGCATCGTTAATATCTTTCGTAACATATTAGTAAAAATTATGAAAATTGGATATTAATAATGTACTTTTAAAGGCGAATCAAACAAAATCTCACATGGATATATTTTTTCTAATAGATTGTCGTGAATATCGAAAGTTATCCTTGATTATAAATAGTGTCAAAACAAAGAAGGGGAAGCTTGGACTTGAACGGAGGGAGTAAGATATGCTTTTGGGTCTTTGGGGGTTCACTACCTTCTAATTTGTCAGTAAACACCTTTAATTTTCCTTTAGAAAGGAGCCAAGGTTTCACTTTTTTATTTACTCCTTTTTCTTTCTATGCAACATGGGTAACACTTGTACATACATTGATACATTTAGCCAAGTTATTGATGGTCTATATTAAGAAATAAAGTTATATGAATTCAGGTCTGTCCTCTGGATTTCGAGTTTGTCGTACTTGTAAACTAATAATTGTTGATCGTATATGTGTGATTTGTAAACTATTATGTATAGGATGTTAGTTTACTAAGTGCCCGTCTATTTACTAGGGCTAGCTCATGAAATTTGAAAGTTCTGCTCCAGTTATATAACTGACAATTCAAGTATGTCGAACTTGTAAAATGACGGTTGAACTTGATCATATAGGTATGATTTGCAGACTATTATGTATGTTAGGGTTTACTGCAGCCTAATGAAATTTGAAAATTCTGATCCACTTGTAACTGACAATTCGAGTTTGTCGCCCTTGTAAAATGACGGTTGAACTTGATCATATAGGTATGATTTGCAGACTATTATGTATGTTAGGGTTTACTGCAGCCTAATGAAATTTGAAAATTCTGATCCACTTGTAACTGACAATTCGAGTTTGTCGCCCTTGAAAAATGATGGTTGAACTTGATCATATAGGTATGATTTGCAGACTATTATGTATGTCAGGGTTATTTACTCAGTGTCAATCTGCCAGGGCCATGTCATGAAATTTGAAAGTTCTGATCCACTTGTAACTGACAATTCGAGTCTGTCGCACTTGTACAATTCAGTGCGCATGTAAGATATATAGAGAATATGGATTATCTCGTTATTTAAAAAAATGAAGAAAAAAAATAGTATTACTCTGTAGTATATATGATAAAATAAAATAAAAGAGATAATAATATTCCGTAATAAATATACTACCAAAAACTATAGATACATTATATATATTAGGGTCCTATATATTATTATATATTTATATTTATATATGTATGTGTGTACTTTTCTGATAATTTAAATGAAATTTTTACTGTAATTTTTTTTCATTATTTTTTAATTCTTTTATGTTTTCTAATTTTTTTTTTTTGTTTGCCTTTTTCCTTTGCTTCTATCCATGATGATCCGAGTGGTCAGGTTCATGCCAAAATGTTGAATATTTCAGGCTTTTTATCCATTCTGCTTCTTGTGTTGGATTTGTGATATTAGACTCCTGCATGAAAAATTCCATATTATTAGAACAAATTTAATTAAATAAATAAATATAAATTAAAAATATGCTAGGGTTAGGGTTTTGTACAAGCAATTAAAATATAAATTAATCATAATTGTTGTGGGAAAATATATAGAATAATCGACGATAAATTGAAATTCTAACTCATATTTTATATCATTTTATAACGTTCTAGCGAATTGACGAAAATAAATATTTGTTTTTTAATTTGATCCGTTAATAAATAAATACAAAACCCTACTTTATTTATTAATTTACATAATTTGTCTATGTCAAAAACAACCAATTACCAAACATTTTTAAAACAACGATATAATTTTGCGAACTAAACATGTTAGTCAAACCTATCCGTTAATTCAACTGATAATAATAATAATCCATTTTTTCAACCCGCTCCTACCAATAGCAATCTGATGTTTACAAAACAATCGATTATCAAACATCTTTAAACAATTATGATAACTAAACATGCTAGTCAAACCTACCAATTAATTCTGATTTTTTTTTAAAAAAAAAAAACCCATCAAAGGACTTAGATAATAGCATAAAAATCATCAGAAATAACATTTTCCACGTTCGCCGGACCAGAATATCAAACCTACCAATTAATTCTGTTAGTTACTCGATAATCTACTTTTTTTTCAATCTTTTTCTGTCAATATCAAACCGATGTTTATATTATCAAACCGATTTTAACATACTTTCAAACTATATATCTTACTAATATAATGACATGTTACACTAAGAGAGTTGTAATAATTTTAATTTAATTATGTATAATTTTGTTGTGTAAACAATAAAGTAGTTACCACATTACATACATAGGAGAATATCAAATCAAAAGATAAAAAGAGATAAAGAGGAAAAGAAAAAGGTTTCCATCACAATGTATGTAACTTAGTAGAGCTCTTTATTCCTAAGATATTAAAATTGGTATAGACATACATGAGATTTTTTACATCTTTTGCAACTTTTTATCTTGTTTACCCCTCTTTCATACATAGCACTAAGTATAATTTTTTCTCATGATTGTGACACTTGGTGAAATTGAGATACAATATCAACATATTACATATATACTCACATAATAATAATAATAATAATAATAATAATAATAATAATAATAATAATAATAATAATAATAATAATAATAATAATAATAATAATATGAGGCATAATTTTCTTGCAAAAAAAAAAAAAAAAATAATAATAATAATAATAATAATAATAATAATAATAATATAATATTACGGAGTATAATCTTATTTTTTTTATTTTTTTATAATGGGAGAATTTTATTGATGAATCAAAACGCAGTTTACACAAAATTGGTGGGCAGCATATTTAAGTCAGATAAATTACTCGATAATTATCAACCTGATATAAGTGTTAATTATTATTCTATATATATATATATATATATATGACCTACCAAAAGAGTAGTAATAGTAACAATAAATAAAGGAAACCGACTTAGAAACGCATATTTAAGTCAGATAAATATACAAATATAAGTATTATTCATAGTAATAGTACAATAAATAATGCTACATTTTAAACGAAACAGACCCAAATGCATATTTAAGTCATATTTCCTTCGTTTTATTCATTTGCTTATTTTTTATATTCATAATGAGCTGAATAAATTACTTCATAATTAGTATTCTATATACAAATATGACCTGCCAAAACAATTATAGTAACAATAAAGTTAATATGACATAGAATTTAGGGTCAAAAAGGTAAAAAGTAAATTTTTTTTTTATTTTTTTTTATTTTTTAAAATAAAAAAACTTACATTATCCTTAGGGGTAGGAGGAATAGGGGGAAGTGAAGATGTACAACCCATGATGATTTCCTCCAAACCAGCTGCAGACCTTCCTCCAATTTTATGATGTTGTTGCTCTTCTGTCTGTTGGTGTTGCTATACTCAATTGAATAAATAAATAAATAAATAAATAACAAAGTGTTATAAATAATTAAATAAAATCATTTATGTATCTCATTCTCATTCATTATTATTACATATAATATAATATCTATATATTAATCATTTTGTCCCTATATTAATAGGATAATATTGAAAGTTATCACTCATTTTATAAATATAATATATATACTTCTTTTAACAAAAATTATGTGAGAAATTCCTACATGTGATTTTCATGGAATAAATTAGGTCTTTATTAGGTAACTCATCACGGACCGAGTCATACATGCGCGTACTGATAAGGTCAGATCACGGTCCAGACGAGTTTTTTGAATAAATAAATAAATAATTAATAATAGTGTACGTGATTATAAGTATGATTGATGTTTTAGCCATGTGGCGAGTGCTAGAATTTAGTAAATTCTAGGGTGTATACAACATAGGTAACAATTATATTACATGATGAAATGTTGATTGAATAATATTTACCAAAAAAAAAATTATAAGCATTTACGAAGATAAAAATACGAGTACAAATTAAAAAATATTACATTTTTGTTAAACTAAACGATGAACTACGAAGTACATTATTATATGAAACTTAAATATAAATAGGCAATTCTAATAGGAATATTAATTATCTTAAATTTTATTATTAGGGATTACAAATTTTATTATTAAATTTTATCAATTCTAATAGGAATATTCTAGATAGAAAGAAAAAAGATAATCTTTCATAAATTTATTTGTTTTCTCTTGTTCAAAATTTCAAATTCTATTTGTATTTTGGATAATTTATTTATATCTGTTAAGGAACCGACTCAGCCATGAACTTAAGCCAATAATTAAAGTCCCAAAATCGTTTTTAATATGTAATTTGGTCATATATTATAAATATAAAAGCAAGATTTAACTAAAGAAAAAACATTTAAACAATTTAGAAAGAAAACCATCCACATCATTCTAAATTACATGAATTTAAGGACCACAAGATACACAATTTATCATGCTATGGGTAAACTACAACTTTTGAAAAGAAGTCCACATCATGTGTAAGAAGAAAGTACTATTGTAATACTATCAATACTAATTTAGAAAATTTGTTTAATCCATCGAGTCTACCACGTCATCGTACACTCTTATCAACAAGAAATATGAATTATTTATTTTCTACCTTATTTCTTAGAAATTGACGATTCAGGACGACTTTTTACTATGGCTAAGGTGTACAATCGAGTGTACAACATCATCGTACACTCTTATTAATAAAAAGTCTGAATTGTATGTCTATGTCGTTCTTAGCTAATTTCTGGGACATCGTGGATCCTCTTACACGATTCAAGACGACTTTTTACTATGGCTAAGGTATATAACCAAGTGTACATACAACATTATCGTACACTCTTATCAATAACAAGTCTGAATTGTCTATTTTCTTAGCTTATTTCTGGGAAATTGTGGATCCTCTTACACGATTCAAGAAGACTTCTTGCTATGCCTAAGGTGTACAATCGAGTGTACAACGTCATCGTACACTCATATCAATAACAAGTCTGAATTATTTATTTTCTTAGCTTATTTCTAGGAAATCGTGGATCCTCTTACACGATTCAAGAAGACTTTTTACTATGACTAAGGTGTACAATCGAGTGTACAACATCATCGTACACTCTTATCAATAAGAAGCCTGAATTGTCTATTTTCTTAGCTTATTTCTAGAAAATTGTAGATCCTCCTACACGATTCAAGACTTTTCATTGACTAAAGGATACAATATGACAACTTATACCTAATACTCTAATTTGTAATTTTATGGTACAATTTCAATGACTTGAAATGACACTTGTACTAGTTGTACCATCTTAAGTATTGGTAGCTTCTTTGTCTCATGCTCATATCTACTTATCTAATATCCAAAAATTGAAGCTTCCTAGCTACTTCACTCTAATTCTAGGCCATATCAAACTATTTTGTCCCATTTAGAAATTTGAGTTGGTGAAGGAAAATAACTATATATGCTATACATTTTTTTTCTATTTTTAGGGTAAAAAAGTTAATTAAAAATTTGAGTAGAAAATATTTTTTTTATAGTCGGTTAAATTAGTTTATTCGTATAAAAGAGTTTGGCTAATGTAATTCTTGACGCGAGTTTGAAAATGACAATTATTTTATTCAAATTCGATAATCTTGTAAATATATTCAATTTGGAAAAAATAAAGTTCATCATTTTCGGATATAATGAGTATGGATTATAGTAGGTTAAAGTTATTTTTTTAAAGTACTCTTTAGAAAATGAAAAAACTCAAGGGAATCATTTTTAACATTTCGAAAAAAAGATAACCATTGCCTAGTATATAGATAACACATAGAGGCAAAGTTATTCTCTTTCTTTACCTAGATTCTTATGTGAATGGTGTAGTAATTAACATTGGTTATTATCAAAACTTATTTCATTATTTTTTTGAATTAGCTCATTAACACCTAAGAGATGCATGCATAAAGTCATAAGGGGTAACATGCACAAGTAAAAACACTTCTAAATTCTAAATAATTCTCCTAAAAATATCGTCTCACACTAAATTAGCGTAAAATATAACATTAAAAAAAAAAATTAAAAACTATCACTAATAGGTGAGACAACTGAATGACTTAATTCTTATTGAAATATGTCACCGTATTTATAGAACAATGACTTCATAATATTCTTAGAATATTACTGAATACTACAATACTCCTAATATTTTCTAATAATATTATATTTTTCTAATCTATAATATATTATCATGGTATATAATATCCTCTAATCCTAATATTCTCTAATAATATTATTTTTTCTAATCTATAATATATTATATCCTGGTATATAATATCATCTAATAGTCTCTCATTAACATTATCGAGAGACCGTTTATTTAAAGTTTTTTTTAGTGATATGGTCAAAAATATAAGTCCATGCACATATATAAACATGTGTAGTGTAGTCCATGCAATGTTATGACAAATATTGTTGTTGTTAGTTGAACATATATACATGAAATTTATAGGAGAATAATTACCTGAAAAGCCTCATTTTGAAGCATGAGTCTTGAGACATTATGGTAAGAATTATCATCTAGGATGAGTGATGCATGATGGAGTGGAGGTGGTGACATAATTTGAGAAATGGGATTTGATGGTGTACTTATATGATATGAAGTATTATTAATAATATTATTTGATGTTATTGTTTGATGTTGTTGTTCTATTGGTGCACCCATTGCATGATGATGAACATTAGGGTGATGTTGTTGTTGTTGATGTTGTTGTTGTTGAAAATGATATTGTTGTTGTTGTTGATGTTGTTGTTGTTGGTGTTGTTGTTGTTGTTGGTGGTGGTGGTTTTGCAGTTGATCACGACCATCACCGCCACCAGCTGACGTGGTTGCCACCTCTCTCGTTGTTGTTGTTGTTGTTGATGCATCTCTGATTCCCACCTGAATCATAATAAACACGTGAAAATAGTTTTCAGGTCATTCGTAGAAGTAATGTAACTTAAAAAAATTGTCTAAATCATAATAAAAACGTGAAAATAGTTTTTAGGTCGTTAGTAGGAGAAATTTAATTAATTAACTTGAGAATATACCTTTTTTTTTTATTAATAATAAAACTACAAGATAGTAAAAAAAATAATGGTTATATAGAATTAATGTTATTTTGTACTCCACCTGAATCATAATAAACACGTGAAAATAGTTTTCAGGTCATTCGTTCATAGAAGTAATGTAACTTAAAAAATCTGTCTAAATCATAATAAAAACGTGAAAATAGTTTTTAGGTTGTTCATAGGAACGGTTTAATTAATTAACTTGAAAATATACCTTTTTTTTTATTATTAATAAAACTACAAGAGAGAAAAAAAAATAACGATTATTTAAAAAATTTACTGTATTATTTTATACATTCGTGATTTAGTTTATCCAGATCGCAGCAAAAACGATATTTATTATGAGTTAAACCATTTCGAAAAACAAAACAAAAAGTTGTCTAAATCAAATAAGGGAAAAGTTCTTTAATTCTTTAACTAGTCATACATCAATTAACTAATCTTTATTAAGATTATTGTGTACTTCTTGTCACTTGTTTTTGCTTCCTTTATTCGATTTGTAGCTTTGTAGGTTAGACCAATCATATATATTATATATTCACCTTAATTAATCCTTTTAATTAGTTAGTTGGTAATTAAAGTTGAAAAGTTTTTAGTTATGTGACACTTTAATTTGATTATGAAACTTAACATCTCCATGCTATATATGCATGCAAAAGCAACTAATTAAACAAACACTAATTAATAATTAAAATAAATGAAAAGTGCTAATTATAATTAAAATAAATGAAAAGAGCTAATTATAATTAAAATAAATAAAAAGTGCTAATTACAATAATTAAAATAAATGAAAAGAGAATGAGGAAGTGAGGGGACAAAGGAACAAAATTTAATTTTAATTTGAACTTTATTATTCTTTTTGCAATTTAATTTTAATTGTTTTATTTTCTCCTCAATTTCCATTTAAAGAACTCATACCCAAAATCCAAAATACAAAATACAAAATATAAGTAAAAGTCAAGATCTTGGAAATTTAGTAGTGTTGTTAAATCATTGAATGAAGTGTTTTTGTATCTTTTATATTCCTATATATATATATGCATGGTAAATCAAAACCCTAAGCAATAGGGTAAATATATGATATGAGTTAACTCTTTCTTTCTGTCTGTTTCGATTATTTATTTAATTTTTATAGTATTTTTATCGAGACAGAAGAAATATACGAAAAAAAAAAACAAAAATAGTGTAAAAAAAAAGGTGATGTAGCATGTTGAAAACTTGAAATGTCCTTCAAATTAAAGTATAATATGACAATGCAATTAAAGTTTAGAGATTATAAGGGAAAAAAAAACGAAAGTCGTTACAGAACCATTATTTTCATGCTGACATGTTTCTGTACGGTCATGATTCATTAATATCATCACTCAATACTTTTTCAACTGGACGTCTGAATAGAATAAAAAAAAAATTCTAAAAAAATATTTAAAAAAAAAAAAAAAAAAAAAAAAAAAAATTTACCTCATCAAACCCTTTTCTAAATGGCACATATCCAAATTGTTCAACACCCTTAAAATGTTGTTGCATATCCATGGACCCATAACTTGCCATTCCTCCACCACCACCGCCGCCACCACCGCCACCGCCGCCACCACCACCACCACCAATTCCGCCACCAATCCCGGCCGCCGCCATGGACATAACATGACTATTATTATCATCCCTAGAACCATTATTATTACTATTCATCATTTCCTTAACAATTGAGATACTTCCACTCCCAATTTCCTTTCTTCCACTAGACTCACTACTACCACCGCCGCCGCCACCACCACCGCCGCCGCCACCACCGCCGCCGCCTTGTGGTTGTTGTAGTTGATCTCCTAGAGCAACGACACCACCGCGGTCGGTCCAATTACATTGTCTAGGTTGTGTTTGATAGAAGATTTTGGACACAACAAGTTCACCTTCCCTTTCTTCTTCATGTTGTCCTAAGTGATATTGATGCATGACCCAATTAGTTTTTTCGGGTTTTCGGTTTTTACCAAAATTTGTGTATAAAACTAGGATCTTCTTGCACCCCTTTTGCTTCCCATTTACCATAACGGGTCGGGTTTTACCCGTTTTATGCCACCGGGTCTCGCCGCCTTGAAGATCACATTCCGTTTGTATTTTCCTCCTCTTTCTTGTTCCCGTTGTGTATGCCTTTGATGGTCTATGGAAGAAATGTCTACTCAATCCATCTCTCGTTACTCCTACAGGCACACGTTAATAAATTAATTAAAATATTAACTCATACTGGAAATACCATACTTAGACAACAACGTTATTGTGATGCTTGCTTTAATTAATCAGCATATTAACGTGTGACTAGTGGGTATTAACGTGTGATTAGTGGGCACACGTTAGAAAAACCGTAAAACATAATAAATCAAAGTTGGAATGACTTAGGTGCACCAAATTATTTACTTTGATTAATTATCCAAAGTAGTCATAACAAACTAGTTGAATTATTAGGAAAATAAGAGGAAAAATAATTACTTGAAGAAAACTTGTGATTATGGTGATGTTTATTAGTGTATGTTTTAGTTATGACTTGTAGGATTAGATAAACAACAACCTTTTTTAGTTAAGCATTAGAAGTAATGTGTTTTAGACAAGGTGAAAAAAGGTAAAAAAAAAAATTAATTAAAGAGGTGAAGTGATAAAATTATCATAAATTTATACTAACAATTTGACCATGAAATATTAATTAACTCAATTTCGAATCAACCTCCCCGTATATCGTATATATCGTCTTATAATTTATTTACGTTTTATTATCATAAATTTGTCGATCATGAAATATTAACTCTGTTTCGAATTAGCCTCCCCATATCGTCTTACAATTTATTTACGTCTTATTATAAATTTAT
Organism: Agrostemma githago; assembly: GCA_958450325.1. Lineage (NCBI taxonomy): Eukaryota > Viridiplantae > Streptophyta > Magnoliopsida > Caryophyllales > Caryophyllaceae > Agrostemma > Agrostemma githago. The sequence goes on along the minus strand of OY288261.1, from coordinate 949,194 downwards.
TAATTTTATAATTAATTCCAAAAATTAGGTTAAATTTGAATTTTTGTCTTATTTTAAACCAATTTTTTTTTTTGTAATTTTTTTTTTGAAATATATAAAAATATAATAATAATTTAATTCCAAAAAATAAGCAAAAATTAGGTTAAATTTTATTTTATGCCTTATTTTAGACTAATTTTTTTGTATTTTTTTTTTTTTGAAATATAAAAAAAAATTAATTTAATTTAATTTAATTACCTGGGAGTTTTTCAGGATGAGTGTAACAAATACCATCTTCACCTTCAATTGTAGGGATGAACTCATCAATCAAAGGATGTGATTTGAAGGATTTTTCTTCAACTTTTGCCTCAAGATGTTCTATCAACTCTTGGTCTGTTGGGTCAAATTTGACACCAGCTGGTAGACCTACCCAATCCTACTCCCAAAAAAAAAAACAATTATTTTTTATCAAAACCTAAAAAAAAATATTAAAAAAAATAAAAACAACCCAAAAATAGTAATTCCCCAAAAAAAAAAAAAAAAAAAGTGAAGTAGACAAAATAAAAGAACAACCCATAATTCTAAATCATTCTACTACATACATCATGATTTCATTAATCCCCATGCTTCATAATAATAATAATAATAATAATAATAATAATCCATATCTTGTACTATATATCCTAACCTAGTAATTATAAAATAAACGGTTTTTCTAACGTGTGATCAGTGGACACATGTTAGAAAAACCGTTATAAAATAAAAGGTATGTATGTACTCGACACGAGTTCTTTAAGTTTTTATTCTGTTTGTCAGAACAGTATTTTAATCAAAGGTAAATAAATTTGAATGAAATTAAATTAGATTACATACCGGTTTCGATGATTCGAGTTTATGGCCACATCCAGGGCAGTGTTTGGATCCACAAAGTTGATGTTCTTCAAGTTTCATGTCTATGAGATCACTTGTACTACTATTAGTGTTCATAATCACTTGTTTATATTATTAGCTTAATAATACACTTTTTTTGGTATTATTATTATTATTATTATTATTATTATTATTATTATTATTATTATTATTATTATAAGAATGAGCTTTGCTTTTGTTACACTTCAAATGACACTCTCCCTCCATGAATAATAATCATCATTTCTTGATCAAATTTTACCTAATAATTTCATGGGAAAAATATATAAAAGTTAGTAGGAAAAATTGAAAATTGTGAATTTTATTCATGCAAATAAAATAAAATAAAATAAATTGAATTTTTTTTGGTAAAAAAAGGATGAATTTAAGGAAAGTAAAGGAAACCCATTTGAGAAAAACAAAAACCCACTTGGAAAATATAAAGAGTTGATTTTTTTTTATTTTTTTTTGGTTGTCAAGAAATTTAATGTGTTAGAGATAGAGTGATGAAAGAAGAGAAAGAAGAAAGAGAGAAAAAAAAAACTTAGGGATAAGGAAGACTATAAAGGGTAGAGGAGGAAAAAAAAGGGAGAAGGAGAAGAAACTGACAATTTAGCTATAAACACACCACCTCACCCATATTTGAGAGAAAAAGACACCGCCTTAAAAAAATAAAAACAAATAAATAAATAAAAAATAATAATAAAAATAATAAAATAATAATAATTTGTTCTGGTGTTAATGCGAGTTCCGTTTTTATAATAATAATAATAATAATAATTGAAAATTTTATCATAGTTTTTTTTTTTAAAAAAAAACAAGGTAAAATATATATATGGAAATAAATTTAGTAGTATAAATATTATATTTTTCAAAATGTGTTATGAATTTTTAATAAACTCGTGTATAGAAAGACAATCGATGATAGAATTGTATTATGATTAGGGATAAAATTGATGATATATAGTCGTGGTTAAAGGATCGACCAGTAATATAAGATAGGTCTATTTAAGTACGATCTTAACTTTTCTAAAATATACGGAGTAGTAGCATGTATTATAAATAATTGAATTTTATTATAATTTTTTTTTTAAAAAAAACAAGGTAAAATATATATATGGAAATAAATTTAGTAGTATAAATTTTATATTTTTCAAAATGTGTTATGAATTTTTAAGAAACTCGTGTATAGAATGACAATCGATGATAGAATATTAGAATTGTATTATGATTAGGGATAAAATTGACGATATATAGTCGTGGCTAGAGGATCGACCAGTAATATAAGAGATGTCTATTTAAGTACGATCTAAACATTTCTAAAATATACTACGAGTATGTATTATTGTTTTTGTTTTTTTTATTTGTCGATTTTACGAGTTTTTTATGAGTAATAATTAATAAACTATTGGAAAAACATCTTGTACTAGTAATTAGTTGAAATAGATTGTCTTTGAAATAAATTGTAAAATATTATTCCCTTTTATCTCGTTTGTTTGTTTATTTTTAATAAACCACGTAAATAAATGTATAAAACAACATGAGTAACATTTTACAACATTTGAATCGCTTGGGATATTCAATAATTCACGATGATTATCTAAAACGATAGATTTTATTTGAACTTTTTTAAAACGGTAAATAAAATGAAATGGAAGGGGAGTGTTTTAATTAATAAGGAGTACTAGTTATTATTTAAAATTGCAAATAACTTGGTGCAACAAATAAAGTATAGAGACATTTTGTGAACATAAATAATAGGGTAAGACGGTATGAATTCTGAAGCGTGAAACGGTCCACTTTTATTAATTAAAGAACAATATAATTCATTTATTAATTAATAAATGGATGAACTTTTTTTATATAAAGAGACTAATACAGCTTTTTAAATGGTGATTATTAGCAATAATGATTTATTAAAATAACTAAGATAACTATATATTGGCATTATAAAAAAAATTGGTCAAATTTCTAAATGAAGTGATTTTACCACAAGTGTTAATATATCGTGGTATACGTTATATCCTTCATCTTTCTCAATTATTTTATTTTTTGTTAAAAATATTTGTAAATAACACTTTTACTTACACTCGTCTTTACAATTGTTATGGTTGATAGGTAATACTCCTAGTAAACTACTAATAATTAGAAGAAAAAAATCGTAAATACTCAAGTGAGACAGTCTCGTATAATTAATTTCATTTATAATCGGCTAGTTATTTAGGGTTTTAGTTGATGATATATTATAGATTAGTTTTACATTATTTATCGTAATACCGTCTTTCAAGAGACAACGTAACTTCACAAATACTCTGTATTACATATTCGTGCATGTCCAGATTCAAATACATCTGAATTAAATCGCCTTTGTCGCTTCCTTTGGAAAAAAATGATACTTCAAGACTTTCAATAATAACGTTAATGAGAGAGACATCTCTCCTGATAAGGTGGTTTTAAATTTTAAATTTTTCTTTTTAACGTTATGTCTCATGGTATCTCGATCTTATTTTCGGAATTTTTACACATACAACATTTTAAAAATTATTTGATTTTAATAGAAAAAAAATGAGTCAATTCAAGGAAAAGTTTTAGTAGAAGATACCTAGAACATATAGAATATTTTTTTTTTCAAAAAATAAAAGGAATTGTTGTTTCCTCTTAGAATCAAATATTTTCTTTTAATTTTTTACATAGAAAAATGATCAAAGAAGAGAATCTTTGAGGGCAAATTGTTTACCGCTCTGTCTCGCTCATTTGTTGATCTTTTATATTCATTCTGAACAGTATTTTAATCAAAAATGAACAAGACAGATGGAGTAATATAAAAATGAAAAATATAAATATTTCAATTTTTCGTGATAATATCTTCGATAATTCTTCCTTAATTAAAGTTTTAACATATGTACAGTGGACACACGTTGGAAATATCGAAATAAAAAAAGATATGAGGGGAAAAGGAGAGAAAAGAACTCACATGGGAATTGAGTTGGAAAATGGTGATCATGATTCTTTAGGCATGAATGTTTTTGTATTTGGAATGAGATTTTTTACAAAAAAAAAAAAATAATGCAAGAGAGAAGAGAAGAAGAAGAAGAGAGACAAAAGGTAAAGTGAATAGAGAATTGCAAGAGAGAGTGTTGCTTGATATGCAAGGCAAATGAGGACTACTATGTTTTTATGGGGCCATACATGTACTTCATTCTCTATTTTATATAGTATCGATCGTCTCCTTTGTAACGGATATATCTGTTTTGAAGTTATGATAATAGGTCAGGTATCGTAGAAAAGACAGAAGTACATTGTTCGATCTGATACTAATAGAACATTTGTCATTAATACATATATAATGCATATGGTATGATATTTAAGCTGTTTTACGTTTCGTTCTATTGATCTATATAGTATCGCAGATCTTTCTTGCGACAGATATATTTTTTTAAAAAATTATAATAGATCAAGTATCGTAGAAAACACAGAAATACATTATTGGATATGATACTAGTAGAACATTGAGTCTTATTAATGCATATGGTATGATACTTGATAACATGTTTTACGTTTCATTCTATTCTATATAGTATCGATATATCCATTTTAAAGTTATAATAGGTCAAGTAACGTGGAAAATACAGAATTACATTGTTTTGATGATACTAGCAAAACACCCACACATGACACATGTACTTCATTCTCTATTCTATATATAGTATTGCAGATCTCTCTTGTGATGAATATATCCGTTTCAAAGTCTGGTATGATACTTAACCTGTTTTACATTTATGGCGGACATCTATCTATTTCTTAAAGAACATATAAATGTGATATAACAGAGTGCATATATACCATCTCTTTCTTTACCGAAGATGTCTTAGCCTACCGAAGACTAGGTATCATGTATAGTAGGTCGTCTCAGGTTCAAATCCTTCTATCTCTCCTATATCGTAATGCGACTAAGTGTACTCTTCGTTGAAGCAAAAAAATATCTTTCTTTTATTATGGGAATGAAATCCTTTAGGATCTTCTTGATATTAATATTAAGTGTGTATTCCGAAATATTTATTACATACTTTTCGTAACGTCATTTTACAATAAGATGAGTTCAAACAACTGATAATCCAATACTAAAACTACTTGTATATATTTAAAGTTAGATCTTTCGATCTTAGTCGGTTAATCTCAAAGTCGTATTCAAACTAGAGAGGAAACTACGTATAAGGGTAACACTCACTATCGATCCTAAGTCAACAAAAATTACGTACTTAATTGTAGGGTATTACGTTGCTACCGAAAAATATCCTAAATATTAAGAGTCAATCTGCACTCTACCATAAATTTTAATTTCCAACTCGAACCCTAATAAAATTACGGTATATATATTAAAATTATTAAAATATTCCGTATCAAAAGAATATATTTAAAATTACCTATATGATGAGATTATAATTATTAAAATTGACTAATATTAGAAAAATTACTCTACTTTTTTTTGTTGAAATTGTAGCATCATTAGTGTAAGTGTTAATATCTTGCATGCACCATGATATATATAGCATGCATATAATTTGTTTTTCTGAAAAAAAAAAATAATAATAATTAGTTTCATGATCCAATGTTAAGTTGACTGTTGACATCAATAATTAGTGACTTAATTAATAATGGACCCTACTTTTACATTAACTTTATCTAATTTGTCTTACATAAGATTTAGTGAACTTATTATAATTAGTCTCACACAAATTATAAAGACGGTTATCGAAGATGTCTTAGCCTACATGTTGGTTAAGATCAGGTTCGAATCTCCCCTCCCTTATATCGTATATAATGCGATTAAGTGCGGTGAACGAAACAAAAAAATAAATTATATAGATAATTTATTATCAAATAGGTTTTGTTAATTAATTTATGGAAAAAAAAATTATGGAAAAAAACGATTTCGGAAAAATAAAATTTAATTTATTTATTTGGTAGGTCATATTATAAACTTTAATTTATTTATTTGGTAGGTCATATTATAAGACAAATGGTGAAAACTATTTATTTTGGGATTTTGACCAACATTTATTGAGAACGAAACATCGTATTTTAACACTTTCTAGAAAATAAGATTTTAACCCAAATGACAAATGTCTTCTCATGTGAGGAAAATGATGAACACAAGAAGTTAAAATTTGTTTTTATTAGATGATCACAACAAGTTAAAATTAAAATTTATAGTAAATAAATATGTTATTTTATTTTTATATATTATTATACATGTTTTTCTTCTCATTATATGTACTAAAAATTTGTAATAATTTTGTCCCCTTAATTAAAATTTAGAAGGAAAATACATCAGTTATTCACATTTACAACGTAGATTATACACGTTTTTCTCCCTGTATATATGTATTTTAGGCTTTAATTCTTGGTCTCTTAATTAAAATTTCAAAGGAGATACCCTATGCAATAACAGTACCTAGTTTCACATTTACACCACGCAGATACACGTTTTTCTGTCCATAATACGCGCGCTTCAATCAGTTTCTAATTTGTATTTCCTTAATTAAAACTTTAAAAGAAAAACATGTCATCTGATTGTACCGAAGTTCACATTTAGAACGTAGATTACACACATTTTTCTTCCCTCAAATGTATTTCAATTTCTTATATAATAGTACCTAGTTTCACATTTATAGTACGCAGATACACGTTTTTCTTTTCATAATACGCGCGCTTCAATCAGTTTCTAATCTTTATTTCCTTAATTAAAACTTTAAAAGAGAAATATGTCATTTGATTATACCGAACTTCACATTTACAACGTAGATTATACACGTTTTTCTTCCATCAAATGTATTCCAGTTTCTTATTCATGTTTAAGAGTTAAGACCCCATGCAATAATAGTACCTAGTTTCACATTTACAGCACGCAGATACACGTTTTTCTTTCCATAATACGCGCGCTTCAATCAGTTTCTAATCTTTATTTCCTTAATTAAAATTTTAAAAGAGAAATATGTCATCTGATTGTACCGAACTTCACATTTAGAACGTAGAATATACACGCTTTTCTTCCATTAGATTTATTTTAGTTACTTATTCATGGTTCCTTAATTAAAGTTTTAAAAGAAATACCCCATGCAATAAGAATATCAAGTTTCACATTTACAACACGCAGATACACGTTTTTCTGTCCAAATACGCGCGCTTCAATCAGTTTCTAATCTTTATTTCCTTAATTAAAATTTTAAAAGAGAAATATATCATCTGATTGTAGCGAACTTCACATTTAGAACGTAGATTATACACGGTTTTCTTCCATTAGATGTATTTTAGTTACTTATTCATGGTTCCTTAATTAAAGTTTTAAAAGAAATACCCCATGCAATAAGAATACCTAGTTTCACATTTACAGCACGCATAAAAACGTTTTTCTTTCCATAATACGCGTGCTTCAATCAATTTCTAATCTTTATTTCCTTAATTAAAATTTTAAAAGAGAAACATGTCATATGATTGTACCGAACTTCACATTTAGAACGTAGATTATACACGTTTTTCTTCCATTAGATGTATTTTAGTTACTTATTCATGGTTCCTTAATTAATGTTTTATAAGAAATACCCCTTGCAATAATAGTACCTAGTTTCACGTTTACAGCACGCAGATACACGTTTTTTTTCCATAATACGTGCTTCGATTAGTTTCTAATCTTTATTTCCTTAATTAAAACTTTAAAAGAGAAATATGTCATCTGATTGTACCTACCTTCACATTAACAACGCAGATTATACACGTTTTTCTTCCATCAAATAATGTTTCTAGTTTCTTATTCATGGTTAAGACCCCATGCAATAATAGTACCTAGTTTCACATTTATAGCACGCAGATACACATTTTTTCTTTCCATAATACACTCGCTTCAATCAGTTTCTAATCTTTATTTCCTTAATTAAAATTTTAAAAGAGAAATATGTCATCTGATAGTACAGAACTTCACATTTACAACATAGATTATACACGTTTTTCTTCCCTCAAATGTATTTCAGTTTCTTATTCATGGTTCCTTAATTAAAATTTCAAAGGAAATACCGCATGCAATAAGAGTACCTAGTTTCACATTTACAGTACGCAGATACACGTTTTTCGTTCCATAATACGCGCGCTTCAATCAGTTTCTAATCTTTATTTCCTTAATTAAAACTTTAAAAGAAAAATATGTCATCTGATTGTACCTAGCTTCACATTTAAAACATAGATTATACACGTTTTTCTTCCCTCGAATGTATTTCAATTTCTTATTCGTGGTTCCTTAATTAAAATTTCAAAGGAAATACCTCATGTAATAATAGCACCTGGTTTCACATTTACAACACGCAGATACACGTTTTTCTTTACAAAATACGCGCGCTTCAATCAGTTTCTAATCTTTATTTTCTTAAGTAAAGCTTTAAAAGAGAATATGTCATCTGATTGTACCTAGCTTCACATTAACAACGCAGATTATACACGTTTTTCTTCCATCAAATGTATTCCAGTTTCTTATTCATGGTTAAGACCCCATGCAATAATAGTACCTAGTTTCACATTCACAGCACGCAGTTACACGTTTTTCTTTCCATAATACGCGCGCTTCAATCAGTTTCTAATCTTTATTTCCTTAATTAAAGCTTTAAAAGAGAATATATCATCTGATTGTACCTAGCTTCACATTAACAACGCAGATTATACACGTTTTTCTTCCATCAAATGTATTCCAGTTTCTTATTCATGGTTAAGACCCCATGCAATAATAGTACCTAATTTCACATTCACAGCACGCAGTTACACGTTTTTCTTTCCATAATACGCGCGCTTCAATCAGTTTCTAATCTTTATTTCCTTAATTAAAACTTTAAAAGAGAAATATGTCATCGGATTGTACCTAGCTTCACATTAACAACGCAGATTATACACGTTTTTCTTCCATCAAATGTATTCCAGTTTCTTATTCATGGTTAAGACCCCATGCAATAATAGTACCTAGTTTCATCTTTACAGCACGCAGATACACGTTTTTTTTCCATAATACGCACGCTTCAATCAGTTTTTAATCTTTATTTCCTTAATCAAAGACTTAAAAGAGAAATACCTCATCTAATTGCACCTAGCTTCACATTAACAACGCAGATTATACACGTTTTTCTCTTTATTATATGGATCCCACATTAATCTAAATGTAAACCATGGGTCACACACTTTTTCTGGTCAAATAGCTCAGGATTCGTACCCGACCCGACCCAACCCAACCCGTATTTTTGTGGGATCCGGACTTTGATTTTGGTCCTAAAAGATCTAAGGTAAATTCGTATTTGACCCATTATACGTTATTACAACTTACAAGCCCACTCAAAATGGACAAAGTGGATCAACTACCCATATATCAATCCAAAAATATTTTACAATCAATTTTGTTGCAAAGCCCAAAGCATGGATGGACCTTGATGGCCCACTAAAAGAGTCCAAGGCCAAAAGCATACCATCCTTAAGAATTTCAACATTAATTTATGCTGAACACATCATTGTATAAGTGTATAACAGAGGTAAATATTTTAGTTTTATATCGAAATATAAAGATAAACAATTAATTGAGACGGAAATAATATTCCTGAAGTAACCCCAGACACGTGGTATAAGCTTAAGCTTAATCTGAAGTGTCTCCCGATTCGACCTCCCGAACACCCAAAATTGTAGTGTATAATACACGTTTTTCGGGAGAATCGGGGTCCGGGAAAAAAATTGCCAAAAAATGGACGGGATTTACATCGGGTCAGTTGGATGGACCACGCAAAATATGAGGAGAAACGGACAACATTTGATGGTGCTGGTAGGTGTTAAAGCACCACAAACCTAAAATCGGTTAATCTTCGAAAAATGGAGTTTTACTTGTCGTTTGGACGTGAACTCAGACAGGGTACCTCCTGATGGAACCCTAGGCACGTGGTATCAATCTCAGCTTAATCTGAAATGTCTCCCGATTCGACCTCCCGAACAGCCAAAATTGTAGTGTATAATACAGGTTTTTCGGGAGAATCGGGGTCCGGAAAAAAATTGCCAAAAAATGGACGACATTCTCATCGGGTCAATTGGACGGACCATACGTAAAATATTAGGAGAAACGGGCAACATTTGATGGTGCTGGTAGGTATTAAAGCATCACAAACCTAAAATCTGGTAATCTTCGAAAAACGAAGTTTTACTTGTCGTTTGGACGTGAAATCAGACAGGGTACCTCCTGATGGAACCCCAGGCACGTGGTATGAATCTCAGCTTAATCTGAAGCATCCCCCGATTCGACCTCTCGTACAACCAAAATTGTAGTGTATAATACACATTTTTCGTGAGAATTGGGGTCCGGAAAAAAAATTGCCAAAAAATGGACGACATTCTCATCGGGTCAGTTGGATGGACCACGCAAAATATTAGGAGAAACGGACAACATTTGATGGTGCTGGTAGGTGTTAAAGCACCACAAACCTAAAATCGGTTAATCTTCGAAAAACGGAGTTTTACTTGTCGTTTGGACGTGAAATTAGACATGGTACATCTTGAAGAAACCCCGGACACGTGGTATGAACCTCAGGTTAATCTGAAGCATTCCCAATTCGACCTCCCGAACAGCCAAAATTGTAGTGTATAATACACGTTTTTCGAGAGAATTGGGGTCCGAAAAAAAAATGCCAAAAAATGGACGGGATTTACATCGGGTCAGTTGGATGGACCACGCAAAATATGAGGAGAAACGGACAACATTTGATGGCGTTGGTAGGTGTTAAAGCACCACAAACCTAAAATCGGTTAATCTTCGAAAAACGGAGTTTTACTTGTCGTTTGGACGTGAAATCAGGCAGGCCAGGGAATATCTTGAAGAAACCCCGGACACGTGGTATGAACCTCAGGTTAATCTGAAGCATTCCCAATTCGACCTCCCGAACAGCCAAAATTGTAGTGTATAATACACGTTTTTCAGGAGAATCGGGATCCGGACATTTTTTGCCAAAAATTGGACGGCATTTTCATCGGGTCAGTTGGATGGACCACGCAAAATATTAGGAGAAACGGACAACATTTGATGGTGCTGGTAGGTATTAAAGCACCACAGACCTAAAATCTGGTAATCTTCGAAAAACGAAGTTGTAGTTGTCGTTTGGACGTGAAATCGGGCGGGTCACATCTTGAAGGAACCCCGGACACGTGGTATTAACCTCAACTTAATCTGAAGCGTCTCCCGATTCGACCTCCCAAACAGTCAAAATTGTAGTGTATAATATACGTTCTTTTACGGGTAAATAAATAATTTAAATTATGTGCCTTCATATTGTATCCTCGTGAGTCTAGCTTCACGGGTAACCAACCTGCATGGTATAGAATCAAAATCCATGCCTCCTTTTAGTTGGATAAATGGATAAATATATATAGATTGGCTATTATCATGCCCCAGTGCCCCACTACACCACATGCAATATATAATTAATTAGGTATCGAGAGATCGTTTTTTATTAAGTTAACGAGAGACGGTTAAAAAATAAAATTAGTAAGAATCATCATTATCCGAGAAATTTCATTAATATTGATATTGAGAGACTGTATCTTCTGAATTTTTGTGATGTACTGAGTATAAAATACGGAGTACAAAGATTTAATACCTTTGGTATTAAAATCTAAGAAACGAGGTCTAGATTACGCATCAACCGGTATAATTAAGGACTGTATTAACATTTCCCAAATTTAGAAAATGAAGTTTTGTTAACTCGAGAAGATATTATAGATTACAGATTCAAATTCAGATTCAGATTGTAACTGCTGCGAGAGGATCATAGAAGACTAGAAGAGTATCAAATGGATCACTAGATCTCAAAACCCTAGTGCAGAAAACCTAGAAGAGATTCTAACAAATTAACATCATCGTTTAGACTTTAAACAACCTTCGTTATTATCGTTTAAAACAGCAACCAAAACAAAACCGAATCATAAAACAACATTAATAATTACTCCCTCCGTTTCATTGAAAGCTTCCACTTTTCCTTTTTCGTAAATTTCTTTGATAGCTTCCACTTTCTTTTTTGGTATAACTTTTTTCCTCTTACCTAGGTGGCCCACCTACTTTACACCCTCTTTACTTTTGAATATTTTATTATTATCCTTAAAAAATGTACCTTTTTAGGTGGAATCTTTCAATGAAACGGAGGGAGTACTTATCTATATGTCTAATTTTTTTATTAAAAAGGTCGGTTTTTTTTTAAAAAAAAATTATGATAATTGAGGTTTGAATGGGCGTGCAAATGATGCAAGCTTGAGCTAATATAAATTGTCTTTCATTTTTAAATTTAAAAAAATAGAGAGATAGTAACGTGTAGGGTCATATAACACTACACTCCTACTCTATTGGATCTTGGAATATACTCTTGTATAATAATTTGGTGCATATGCATGGCTTTCCCTACTCATCGTCACTTCCCATTATATCTAGAAAAACTCGTAACGAGTTAAATATCATTTATAATTTCATATAAATCGATAATACAAAAATCAGAATGTTCGAAGAAGGACAAAAATAACTTATCTTTATTTATCGATGATGAAATGTTTGGCCTATCAAAAAATTATGATGGATATATACATATGATCGTTATATATGAGAAACTCTATTACTTCCTCCATTTTCTTTTTATCTTCCCATTCACTTTTGGTACGGTTTTTTTGTAATGAATATAAAATGATAAATTTAGTAAATATTGAGAGTAGAAGGGTAAAATATGTGTAAATAGGAAAGAATAAAGGTATAAAATGTTGTAAATAGTAAGGGTAGTATGGTAAAAATTATGGACTAAAATGGAAAGATAAAAAAAAAAGTGGCTAAAAAAGAAAATTGAAAAGATAAAAAGAAAATGAAGGAAGTACAAGCAATAATTAGGCCATATTGGTGGTATATTCTATAACCAATAAAGTGAAAATCTAATGTTAAAAAACAAATTTCTATCATTTAAAATGCATGCAATAAGTACACATGTACTACTTTTGTCCCTTAAAATTGTCATATTTCATTAAAATACTTCTCATATTATAACATCTCAGTCATCTTAGTCAACACTTATGGACTGTGGTATCACTTATGGCGTTCAACATACCGTATACGAGCCCCATAGATCAACACGGGTTCTTTCCAGCACATTTTAATTTGGTCTCACTCGGGTATGAATTATGTCGCTCAACAGGCCGTATCGAGTCCACGGACCAACACAAATCCTTTCCAGCGCATTTTTGGCCTCACGTACTCATTCACATTCCAGAAACTTTCACAGAAGGTCGCGCACTCATCCTAAGTACACTTTATTGATGTGACTTGTACTATCAATCTGTTTAAACACTCATCTGAACATCTTAAACCATATTCATATACACTCATTTGAACACCTTGAATCATATCCATATACACTCATCTGAGCACCTTAAACCATATCTCATTAGTATTATCCGGAACCATCTAAGAAAAGACTTCATTTATGAATGAAGGTTAACTTTAGCCTCTCTTCCCACCAACCCTCTTATCTTGCTCAAAATTGCCAATGATGCATGACCATATGAAGCACTTTTATATTGACCAAACAAATCTATGGTCCAAAATGGCCAAATAAACTGGACCGTATCTCAAACTTATGATAAATCAAATAGTCAGAGAAAACAAATTTTATTAGACTAAATCGATCAAAGTAGCAAAACATTTATCTTATTTATCCTAACAGATCATATTTGTTTAACTTATTTTTGAAGTCAAATGTGACTTGCTAAAAAAAAATGAACACAAATTGGGGTGTTGCATTGTTTGACAAGTGAAGTTGAACCTTGACTTACCCACTTTAGCAAGTGACAAGTTGCTAAACTAGAATCTGTATTCACGCTAAGATTCCAACTTCTTTTTTCCTACCACATTCATAATCGCTAGACCTGATAAAACTGAACTAGATTCATAATGGTCGGACATGTGAAATTAATACGTGAGATTTAATTAACTCGATATGACTCTAATATTGATTGTCGCATATACAAATTAAATTAAATTGATTAATAATATATAATAGGTATTTAAAATTGTGACAAAAGTTATTATACATAATGTAATTACATCATTATTATGATTTTGATGGGTAAAAATTCGTTATTTTTAAAAGTCCGACCTCAATTCTGATAGTGGAAAGACTAAGGTAGTCGTATAAATATTTTCATTTATTTTCTTGCCAAAAAGAAAATGTAAAATGTTTGAAAATTATTATTTTACGGGAAACATATGCCACGATAAACCCAATTTATGCCAAAACGATTTTAAGCAAATAATATTCCACGTTATCGCACACCACACATATTTAGACTTAACTATATCGCATCTTTTACCTCAATATTCTCATAACTAAATATCTAAATTTAAAGATTCTAATACTTATTAGATTTTCCAAATTTTCATTCTTTTATAAATCCGTTTTACATTATATATATTCCTGTAACCTCAAAATTCTTAACAAAAAAAAATTATCGATTTTTCTCCTAAATTAACCCCGAAAATAAAAATTTATTAACTTAACAATAAGAATGGTCTTCAAAACCTATTTTGGTCAATTGCTATTTATCAAGCCACCCAACTTATGCTCCAACAAAAAGGCAAATAAAACATTTATTATTTATATTTATTTCATTTTTTTTAATAATTTATAGCCACCACACTTTCACCCTTTCCCATATTTAAAAGCCCTACCAAAATGACCCACAATCCCAACAAACCATACACAAAAAAACACAATATCATCAAGAAAACAAGAAAAAAAACTTTGAATCTTTGCAAATTTTAACTTACAAAATTCAGTTACTAAATTAATTCAATCAAACCCTTAATTATCCTACCTAATAATAATCTCTTCAAAAAAATATTTTTATTTTTTTAAAATATTTTGAGTGATTATTATTTAGTTGAAATTAATTTTAATTTCTATGGAGCCTAAGATCATCACTGGAGATGCTGGTTATATTCTTGATGATGTTCCTCACTTTGATGATTACCTCCCTAATCTCCCTGTAATTATCATTTCTTAATCACTCTTTATTCTCTTTCAGTGTTTCAGTAACTTCTAATTTGTGTGAGACGATCTTACAATAAAAAGTTCATATTTTGTATTTTGCTAGTGTGATTTTGCTTCTAATTTGCGTGAGACGGTCTCACACTAGCAAAACGGTCATAATTCCGTAAAATGTTCATGGATTTTGCTTCTAATTTGCGTGAAACAGTCTCACAATGTTACAAAAAGAAGTCAAAATTTGTGTTTTAGTTGATCATTCATTCATTGACTTTTAATTTTTGCGTGAGACGGTCTCACGTCGGTAAAATGGTCACATTACCATTCGTGTTTTACTAGTTGAGTAGTTGGTTTTATTTGTTTGTGGTATTCAATCATTTGAATAATTGACTTCTAATTTGAGCAAAAGTAGGAAATTTGGTAGTCCAACTCTGTATTTTCTGTTTGCTTAAATTTAGTTTGTTAATCTAATTAATTGTGTTTAATTTAAACTCTGATTATTATTATTATTTTTTCTTGATTTTGCAGACATACACAAATCCATTGCAACACAATACTTCATATTCCGTAGTCAAGTAAGTAAAAAAAAGCAAATTCTAGAGTAAGACGGTCTCATGGCACGTGAGACAGTCCAATTTTGTTCAATTTTGCACGTGAGACAGTCCAATTCAGTATGATATACGTTAGAAAAATCGTTCTAAATCCATAGTATTTTATAATACGTCCATTTTGTAATCATTAACGTGTGACCAGACCAGTATGTCATACGTTAGAAAAACTATTTTAAATTCGTAATTTCTAATATGTCCATTTCAATTATTGATCAAATGATTGTGAATAAAATTTGATATATTATGTTGTTTTCAGGCAATATTTTGTTGATTATGATGACACTGTTGTTGAAAGAGTAAGACATTGTTTCTTTACTCAATTGATTTCATTTTCAATTCAATAGTTTATGAGTTTGATCATAAGAAACTTGGGTTTTGATTTGTTTAGGCTGTTCAACATAAAAATGGTCCAAGAGGGACACATTTTCGACGACAAGGTCCTCGACAAAAGGTAATACAATCATTTAGCCGTATCAGTTAGTCTCATGAAAGACGACCCTGCAATTTCGTGACAGAATACTCTTTTATGAGATGTCGTGTCTAACAATGTGTTAGAGTGTCAAACACGACTAGTTTTGGCAAAATTTTCAATTTTTCGGTTAAATTGAAGTATTGGCGTGTCATGACACGCTTCAGACACGTGACATGACACTCAAGTGAAGTGTCGAAGTAACATAGATGTTAGTTTGTGATTTGTGGCTTCATATCATAGGGTGTATATGAGTTAGCTAGACCATGTTCTTTTTCGACTGAAATTGGCTGAACTGAAGATTGAGACAAATTGAACTGAATCTTGGTTTAGGTGTACTTTGAGTCGGATGAAGTTACGGCATGTATTGTGACATGTGGTGGCCTATGCCCGGGGCTCAACACCGTGATTAGAGAAATCGTTTGTGGGTTGGATCACATGTACGGCGTCAAGAGAATCCTAGGAATCGAGGTGAGTACTGTACTTCTTTTCCTTTGTCGCTTCTTTGTCACATGTGAAACCATCTCATACAAGATTCACTCACGAAAATTTACATTCGTGCGTTTATTAGGGAGGATATAAAGGGTTCTATTCGCGAAATACTATTCCATTGACACCGAAATCAGTTGATCACATCCATAAACGAGGCGGAACTATCATCGGGACATCAAGAGGTGGCTATGTCACATCCAAGATTGTCGACAGCATTCAAGATCGCGGAATCAATCAGGTATATACTAAGGCTCTGTTCTTTCCAGCTTAATTTCAGCTCGTTTCAGTTGAGCTCCTATAAGCCATGTTTCAGCCGAAAAAACAGGGCCTAAGTGTTGATGGGTTATTGTTTGGTGATTCGAAAAAAGGCTAATATCATATGTCGAATCTAATAGGTGTACATAATCGGAGGAGACGGGACACAAAGGGGGGCATCGGTGATTTATCAGGTAAAGAGTTTCGTTGATCGAGAAATTCGAACTTCCTAGCTAGGAAATTTGGTTTATGAACGGTTTTGTTTATTTATATCAGGAAGTACGAAAGCGAGGGCTAAAATGTTCGGTCGTTGGTATTCCAAAAACAATCGACAACGACATTCCGGTATGACAAAACATCAATCTTGTATGTAGTCTTGTTTTATCGAAAGATCGACTATTTATACGTGGTGCGTTTAGGTCATCGACAAATCTTTTGGGTTCGACACTGCGGTGGAGGAGGCGCAACGTGCTATCAATGCGGCTCATGTCGAAGCTGAAAGTGTCGAGAATGGAATCGGCCTTGTTAAGTTAATGGGTCGTGATAGTGGTATGATCGATCTTCTACCGTAGTTTTCATTGGAAACCCGTAAATACATTTTCTGGCTGAAGTGGACTGAACTGAACTTTTGTCTGTTTTTTTAGGATACATTGCGATGCACGCAACGCTTGCTAGCCGTGACGTGGATTGTTGTTTGATCCCGGAATCACCCTTCTATCTAGAAGGACCGGGCGGGCTATTCGAGTTCATCGACAAACGACTAAGGGAAAACGGTCACATGATTATTGTCATAGCCGAAGGAGCCGGTGAGAAGTTAGAAGAACGAGATGCTTCGGGTAATAAGATCTTCAAAGACGTCGGTCTATGGATGTCTCACATGATCAAGGTATGAACACTTAACCTGTCAAATTTTGACCCGACCCGTTTGACCAGAACCTGAAATAACCCGTTAATATTATGTCATATTGTCGCAGGAACACTTCGCAAAACCGGACAAGATAAACATAACTCTCAAATACATAGGTAAGTCGATAATTTTCCGGTTGATATGTTTTCTACCGAATGCTGAAATATAATAGTTGGGCATCAACTACCAGAGTCAACGAGCTTGAATCCTGGCAGCCCTGATATCTCTGAACGTTTTCTTTATGACTGATTGAGATTTTCCGGTTGTGTTAATTACGTGCCAGATCCAACGTATATGATTAGAGCGGTTCCTGCGAATGCGTCCGATAATGTTTATTGCACGATTCTAGCTCAAAGTGCGGTTCATGGAGCTATGGCGGGTTACACCGGGTTCACGGTCGGACCGGTCAATGGGAGGGAATGCTACATACCTTTCTATGTAAGTTGGTCTAGACCTTGACTCACACTATTTCATACTATGTCGCACGTATTAGACCTGACAAACGGGTCAACTAGATCAGGTCGTTTTGGGTTTAATAAGTCAATTTGGTATGTTGCGATACAATGCAGCGAATCATCGAGGAACAACACAAGGTTGTGATAACGGACCGTATGTGGGCACGACTCTTATCATCGACCAATCAACCGTGCTTCATGGACCCAAAGAACGGTGTCATTCCCCTAAAACACGGTGCAACGATGACTCTACCCGACCCTTCCGATCAAGAGAATGGCGAGGCCAAGTCGTCCGTTCCTCAAGGCGTGATGAAACTATGTGGAAAACCCGTGTCAAGCCCGACATCAATCTTGGAAAATCACGTCGGGCTTCAAAACTCGTTGTCTAACGGGTTTTCAAACCATTGCTAGCCTAGCAAGACCGTCACGACCTCAATCGAGAAAATTATTAAAGTTATATACCTATATATACTCGTATCGTCTTTGCTAGATTTTTGAAATCGTATTTTCTAGCTCCGAATGCATGTTTAAGTGTACTTCGTGATTTGTAGCGTATGGCACGGTATATTGTTATGTTTTCGAGTCGATCTCGTGAAGATATATATATATATAAGCAATACATAAATCGTGTGCTTTGTAATCCGTAATTCGTATATATATAATGGACCGGTTTTATTGTTATGACGGGTTTACTCCGTGTGTCCGGGTCCATAAACTCGAGCCTACGTGGACACTATTTTGACATGGTAATAAGTTTCTAAACCGATCCGAGACGATAATTTATTTATTTATTTATTTATTTATTTTCGAGCATTATTTTGACGCTTTTTTCACTAACAAAAACCTTAACTATTTCCTATTATCGATAACCATCGATTATAATTAGTTAATTACTACTCACTCTTGATAATAACAAATCTAAAAACCCGAGTTTGACCCGTGATCCGACTCAACCCGAATCTTTATTATCATATATAAACCGATATCTCCTAAAAACAAAGTTGTTAATAACAGATCCGATCTGAACCCGAATTGATCGACTCATACCGTCATACTCAATACGATATTCTTAGATCCGAAAATAACATGAATCGAGCGGGCGACCCGGGTTTAGTTCGATCGACCCGTTTATAACAATTCTACTCGAGTTCTCGAATCCAGACTAAACCGAATCGGACACCAACTCAGACTCTCAAAGTATTCATTAATTCATAGTTCATACAATCAAATTCGAACCCAGAAAAGACGATCAAAGAAAATTGAAGAAAAAATGACGATAAGATTTGTATTAATGGTGAACAAACAAGGGCAAACAAGATTAGCACAATACTATGAATATCTTACTATCGATCAACGTCGTGCTCTTGAAGGTGAAATCGTTCGTAAATGCCTTGCTCGTACTGAACAACAGGTGAAAAATCGTATTTTTTCTATTGTTTGATTAATTAATTAATTAATTGACCTCTCTTTCGATTGATTTTTTCTATTTTTTAACTGGTTTTGAACAATCTATGCAAAATTATGTTGTGGGTAGGTGTCAATTTGAGGTATGAATGTGTTGTTTGATTTCTGCCATTGTTGATCTGAGCTCAATTTCAATTGAAATCTGCATTTTTTTTAAAAAAAATTTGATTATTTTTCACCGATTTTGATCATATTTGCCAGATTATGTTATGGGTAGGTGATAATTTGAGGTATGAATGTGTTGTTTAATGTCTGCCATTGTTGATTTAAGCTCAATTTCAATTGAATTCTGGGTTTTTTTTAATTTCATTTTGATTAATTTCACAGATTATGAATTTTGATCAATATTTGCCAGATTATGTTATGGGTAGGTGTCAATTTGAGCTATGAATGTGTTGTTTGATGTCTGCCATTGTTGATTTGAGCTCAATTGAAATCTGCATTTTTTTTTAATTTGATTTTGATTAATTTCACAGATTTTGAATTTTTGATCAATATTTCCCAGATTATGTTATGGGTAGGTGGCAATTTGAGCTATGAATTTGTTGTTTAATGTCTGCCATTGTTGATTTAAGCTCAATTTCAATTGAAATCTGCATTTTTTTCCCCCAATTTTGAGTATTTCCCCCCCAATTTTGATCAATGCATGCCAAATCATGTCAATTTGATCTATGAATATGTTGTTTGATGATCCCATTATCGATTTAATCTCGACTCCAATCGAATTTCCATAGTTCTTGTAACTCGATTTTGATCCGTGCAAAGCGGGACTATATATGTTAATGGTAGTTGTGAATTCGATCCATGAATAAATTCCGTTTTTTTGAGTGATTATATCCCAAAAGTTTTCGACTTTTTTGTTTCAAGTTATCATGAGACGATCTGACATCTAAAAAAACTCGTATAGTGTTCATTCGTTGAGCATCGGAACTACAAGATTGTATATCGGCGCTATGCATCTCTATTCTTCTTAGTTGGAGTCGATAATGACGAGGTGAGTACATATTACAACGACATCAAAATTATTCAATTCGTAACGACAAATCAAACCAGATCTCACATGACTGTTGTTTTCCGTGACGTCTCAATATAGAATGAACTAGCCATTTTGGAGTTCATACATCTATTAGTGGAAACTATGGATCGACATTTTGGCAATGTGGTAAGCGTAAAATTCCCGAGTTTACTTTTTTTTTCGTTTTTTTTTTCATGTTTTTTTCTGAACGACAACGATGATGATGATCGGGTAGTGTGAGCTCGATATAATGTTCCATTTAGAGAAAGCTCATTTCATGTTAGAAGAAATGGTGATGAACGGATGTATCATCGAGACCAACAAATCGAACATTTTGGCTCCTATACAGTTGATGGATAAATCGTCTTGATCCACAGGTACTCTTACTTGATTACGATACTTTCACTTCTTTTTTTTCCGTGTTCTTCGTTGTAAAACTGCCTTGTAAGTTCAATCTGGCTCGAATTTTCGTGTAAAACCGTCTCAGAACTACTCGATTGTTGTTTGTGAATAAAACAGGCACGACCTTGCGTGAACGGAATCGACAACTCAAATTCCGACGACAACTGCTTCACCGGGAGTAGCGTGCTTGATAATATCAAATTTTCACGTCTTTTTCGTGTCATATGATCGGCTTTGTATGTAGTATTTTTTATGGAATAATAATTATAAGACGAGAATTTATCGTACAATGATAATCAATGCACATTTGGTTTTACAATTTACATGTACACTCGACATTTCGACAGAAGTGATATTCATGACCTGGTTTCAAAATCCAATAGCATAAAATTTGCCATCGTATCTCCCTTTACAACAAACATGCTACTCCGTACTTTATATGAGTATATATTTTCGACAAGACGACAAACAACACAATTACAACTGCCTAGCGGCAATACCGATGTGCTACATAACAAACACATTATAAATGATCGAGAACAAATACAATACAATTACAGAAGATTAGCAAAGTCTTTACACGAACAGTTTCCATTAACAAATCTATGGAGGCGCTTATTATCCCGGATTATAATTTCCCTACCGCTTGTTTCAGAAACGAGCTTCATGAATGTATGACACTTCCTGCACATACTTATACTCTTAACAACCCGTATCCCCACGTTATTATTGCCACTATTTAACAACCCAAATGCGACTGCTAATTGTTCGCTGTGATATAGAGATAGAGCGGAAGAGGATGGCGGAGGAGTTTCATTGTCATCAACCAACCTAACCAAGTAATCCTCGACCTCAGGATGCAATCGAGTTTCAGGTGTAAATGAATAATATTTATCCCTGATGCTTAACCAACTCCAATCCTGCAACTTTCCGATTTTATTAGTCTTCATAATTTTCCGTACTCTGGAAACATCCTGCCATCTTTCGGCCGAAAGGTACATGTTTAATATCAAGACATAGGACTCGGCGTCTTTGGGCTCCAACTTGAGCAATTGTTCAGCTGCATAGAACCCCAACTCCATGTTACCGTGACTTCTACAGCCCGCAACCAAATTTGACCAGATAAATTCATCGGGTTCACAACCCATATTCTTTGTCAAATCGAATGCATCTTTTAGCCGCCCTATTCTTACATACATGTCTATCAAGCAAGCGTAATGCTCCATTATTGGTTTGATGTTGTAACTTGTTTTCATCATTTTAAAGTAGTCTAGTGCCTTGTCGACCATGCCAGCATAGCTACAAGCCGAAAGAACTCCTATGAAAGTGATTTTATTTGGCTGCTCACCCATTGATAGCATCTCCTCAAAGAGTTGCAGTGCTTCTCCAGATCGACCATGCTGGGCAAAGGATGTTATCATTGATGTATAAGATATCAGAGTCGGAGTCCTCGAATTCATCTCTGAGAAAGCTTTATATGCCCTTTCAATGTACCCGCATTTACTGTACATATTAACCAACGATGTCCCGACAATAAAATCTGCCAAAAAACCACTTTTAATGGTCTGAGCGTGAACTTGTTCCCCCTGCTCCAATGTCACTAAATAACTACAGACAGTCAAGACACTCGACAAGGTAAACAAATCAGGGTTTATGCCTGATTGATTCATCTTCAGGTAAAGATTCAAAGCCCGATTTCCGCATTGATGGGCAGATATCCTGTCTTCAGCGACATCCATCATCTGGGCATGGCCCGCTATCAATGCATTCCATGTCACCAAGCTGATAGAATCCATCTCATCAAATAATCTATTTCCTTCACGTTCTAATCCACATTTCAAGTAAAGGTACATGATTGAATTTTTCACTCGTACGTTCTCTTGGAATCCAAGTTTGATGCTCATCGAATGTATTTGGGTCCCAACTTCCAAGGCATGCATCGCACAACACAAACTCAAAATGCTTGTTAGTGTGTACTCGTTAAGCTCCACACCCTCTGAAAGCATCTCAACAAAGTATCTTAAACCGGCATCAGGATCCCCATTGTCACCACAAGATGCTATAATTGCAGTCCATGAGATAACATTCTTTTCCGCGTTCCTTCTGAATACATGAACGGCAGCATCCAAACATCCACATTTCGAGTAAAAGTTACAGAGGGCATTCCCAATGCTTGTCTGGGTTTCAACCCCATATTTTACACTATACCCGTGAATTTGCTTCCCTAATTTCACAACTTGCATAGACGAACAAGCAGTAAATAGCGTGCCAAATGTATGAGGTGTTGGGTAAGCCCCGACTTGGAGCATTTGGACGAATACTTGAATGGCTACTTGAGGTTGGGAGTTATGTACATAACCCGTCATAAGCCCCGTCCAACTAACAACATTTCTTCCAGGCAAATGGTCAAACACCCTTTGCGCATATTCCATTCGACCACACTTGGCATAAACATTTACAAGGAAAGTCGTAACATATGTATCTTCATGGGTTCCCGTTTTTACAATGTGGGCATGAACTATTTGGGTATCTATCAACGAACGTTTCGTAATGCATTCTTCCAACAATGGAACATACAAATATGATTCGATTTGGGTACCCTCCTTTATTACTCTCTCCCAATTCCCATCAACCTGGCTACTTGGATATCTAACCATTTGACTCTGAAAATCAAATCAAATCAATCAACAAATAACCTATAAATTGGAAGAAGACAATTTCATTCTTATCCATCAATCAGACTGACTATCAGAGACGATATTAGGGGCTGTCAGGGTTCGCACTCGTGACAACCAAAATCAAGAAAGATTACAACTTGCAGTATACACGCACAATTCAATTTTGGACATGGAAACTTACAAACCAATTACTATTCACATTGGCGAAAATAAACTAGTATAAAAATCAAAGCTTTAGGTGTAAAGACAATCAAGAATGAATGATGATTAGAAGAAGAATTGTGATATGAAATGAAAGTAGTTAGTACCTTGTCAAAAGAAGGAGGCTTGTTGAAGTCAGGTTCGAGTTTGAGGTTGCCATTAATGGCGACTGAAGGCAACGAAGAAGCCATTAATGGCGACTGGTTCAAGTAACGCAATCCATTTGTTATCTGTTACTATTTTGCTTCTTATCCCCTTGCCTCTGATATCTCTAAACGGTTTGTTTGCGACGACTTATTGAGATTTGAGACCTGGTAAACGGGTCAATCAGGTTATTTGGGTCGGGTCTAAGTCAATTTGGTACGAATCATCGAGCAACAACACAAGGTTGTGATAGCGGACCGTATGTGGGCTCCACTCTTATCATCGACTCTAAACGGTTTGTTTACGACGACTTATTGAGATTTGAGACCTGGCAAACGGGTCAACCAGGTTATTTGGGTCGGGTCTAAGTCAATTTGGTACGAATCATCGAGCAACAACACAAGGTTGTGATAGCGGACCGTATGTGGGCTCCACTCTTATCATCGACTCTAAACGGTTTGTTTACGATGACTTATTGAGATTTTTCGGTTGTGTTAATTACGCGCCAGATCCTACGTATATGATCAGAGCGAATGCGTCCGATAATGTTTATTGCTCGATTCATGGAGCCATGGCGGGTTACACGGTCGGACCGGTCAATGGGAGGGAATGCTACATACCTTTCTATGTAAGTGACCTTGACTCAATGTAGTAACTTTTTTTTCGTTATAAGACGAGAATTTATCGTACAATGATAATCAATCAATGCACATTTGATTTTACGATTTACATGTACATCCGACATTTCGACAAAAGTGATATTCATGACCTGATTTTAAATTCCAATAGCGTAAAACTTGCCATCGTAACTCCCTTTACAACAAACACATTACTTCATTTATATTTTCAACAAGACGACAGACAACACAGTTACAACTGCCTAGCGACAATCCGATGTGCTACAACAAACACATTATAAACCGTGCTCATAAAATAGCGTCTCGAGCACGCACCCATTTGTAAGATATCGCTTTTTTATATATATAATTAAAAAAAAAAAAAAAAAAAAAAAAAAACTTCATTTATATGACCTTCAATGTTTCTGTACAAGAAATTTACAGTATGCACACCCAACTAAAAATCTAGGTGCCTCTCTTTCTCTTTTTGTATACTCCTAACTGATGTATAAGGTATAACTGTATAAGGTATATCCTCTCCAAATGTACACACACTGGCGGTATCTCGGAAAAAATGTTCCGAGATTTTACAGAAAACGGAGTTCTGAGTCTTGATGTAACATGGACTGTCGAGAGTCGAGAGTGTCGAGATAACAGAGATTAAGACTAAGACTGCCACAGTACATCAGGGTCTTTACTGTATAAGGTCATATCCGAAATTTCCTGGTTGGCTATGTGATAATCGATGAATCTGGATTCGACAAGTTTGCATAAGAGTAAGGCGGAAGGTAGTAACCACCATTCGTTTTCCTCCCTGCAAGCACGCCTCGATACTGTAAGAAACAGCAATGTAGAAATACGGAGTATAATATAATGGTAAATCTCGGTAATTTTGGAAAGACTTGCCTGCTGAAATTTAGGGAATGTAAGTTTGTGGGTTTGTTGCTCCGTTGAAGTTTGTAATGAATAAGTCCGGAAATTAAGGCGATTATCTGCAATCAATTCGAAAGAATTCTGAATTAGAAAGAAATTATGATCACTTGCCAAAGAACAAGTAAATATAGTAAGTATTATACCTAACTCTCGAAACGTTTTTTTTATTAAAAAAAACAAGGATATTTAAACCAGAATACGGAGTGTAACATCTTTCACACCTCTCGAAAATGACCGATTTTGAAGGTTATTATCCACGTTTTTTTTAAAAAAAAAAAGATATTTAACCCAGAATACGGAGTATAACGATAATTGTAAGAAAGTGAGGTTAGTAAGATGCGAAGACATTTTGTTATCGTGTTTGAACCTCTTTCACACCTCTCGAAAATGATCGATTTTAAAGGTTATTATCCACTTTTTTTTAAAAAAATATACTCCTATATATTTAAACCAGAATACAGAGTATAACATCTTTCACACCTCTAGAAAATAGTCGAAAATGACCGATTTTGAAGGTTACTATCCACGTTTCTTTTTTAAAAAAAAAAATATTTAAACCAGAATACAGAGTATAACGATAATTGTAAGAATGTGAGGTTAGTAAGATGAGAAGACATTTTGTTATCGTGTTTGAACATCTTTCACACCTCTCGAAAATAATCGAAAATGACCGCTTTTGAAGGTTATTATCCACGGTTTTTTTTTAAAAAAAAAAAAAATATTTAAACCAGAATACGGAGTATAACGATAATTGTAAGAATGACATTTTGTTATCGTGTTAGAACATATTTCCACTTTGGTATATCCCGAACTATAAATCTCAACTACAGTGACACGGGTTACACATAAAAGAGGGAATATTGAATCGAATACAGAGAAAGGAAGTGGATAATTACCACATTGACCAAGGATGTGATGTTCCAAAGACCGTGAATGCGAGCAAGGCCAGCGGATTTTCCAGGGCCTCGACTAAACAATGCATTTATACCAGCTGGAAACGGAAGAAATATTCCAAGCGGAAATATAAACAGGACCAAGAAAAATATCAGAAGTGATGTAGAGTATAGCTCGACTAGTGTCAGCAAGGCTAGGCTAAAATCTCCCAATAATAGAATAGAAAGCGCAAGACCGATCAAATCCTGCATCGAGTAAAGAAAAATACGGATATTTTTCGGATAGTTAGTATCCATAATGCACTCCAACTGAAAAAGGCATTGTAAGTCGGCAGTAAGTACCTGATGACCAAATGGTTTGGTGTTACGCAATATGAAGTTCAGAGGATTAAAAATGTTATTCCCGTCTTTAAGCATGCGCAAGTTCGTATCTGGTTGGAGAATGAACCCAGATATTTTCGTATTCATCAAAGTAAGTTCATTGTCTACTGGATGCTCCGGCTGCTCAACACTAGGACTCCTGCACTTCCGGAAAAAATGTCATTCAGACCGTCAACATACTATGAAGAACGAAATTTTGATTTCTCGCAGTTATCACAGTAGTGTAATACTATAACTTACGAGTTCTAAATGTTACCTTGGCGATGGTTTTGGAGTTGGGTGTGCGTTGAGACTATCGTTAGGAATCTGAATTGTTCGAACACATCCCACAACGAGCCCAAACTGAGAATAAGCATCAACAGTCTGCTGAAACCAAGCGAGATCAACTCTCACGCCATGTCTACTAAAGGCTGGATTTCCAAGGGTTTCAAGCCATTCGACAACAACTTTAAAAGTCCTCTTTAGTTGACCACGTCGAACCAAACGCAGTTGAGCATTGAGACAGGCTACAAACCGATACCATAGTGTGGATGGAACAGACTGAAATAATAGCAACGACCATTACAATCTTGAAGGATTTAAAAAGGATATAGTTGGATTAGGCAAAGGTAATTCAGTATCTCTCACCTGACATATAAGGCTTGTTAGAACATTATCATTATTGAGAGAAAACGGGGCCATGTAACTCCCATCACCACCAAAAATTAGTGTCACGGGTAGGCGCTGTTCTAGACAAGAAGGAAGATCGGACCGTTTCTCATCTCCACCCAAGTAGAAGTCCAGGAATGCTAGCATCAAATCTGAGGTGGCAGATAACTGTTCCAGTAAATCAAGTCAATTTCAGTTTTGAACAGATTGTATGTAACTACACACTAATGTTACTCCAACTATTAATATCTGCAGTACCCGTGTCTCACATGATCACATAAGACACTAGATTCGGTATGCCTCTTTAATACTGTAACTGATTTTAGACGATTTCAGTCGTGCCGGTATTCCAATTTCCATTCGAATCAATGTCGTTATACATACTCTCGTCGAAGTGCAGTGAGGGCACAAGCAGAGACAATATTTTGGGATATTTGGAGTTTCAATTACCTTAAGCCCTTCATAAAGAGCACGGGAGCGACAAGAGCGCAAACATGAATGATCATATTCTGAACGGACAAACTCCCGCAGTCGCTGCAATTTCTTCCTTCGTCGCCACTGCAACCAAGACCATGCTAGTGGATATGCCATTACAGAAAGAATGCTGTACACAGAGCCTTCCCACCATTGATAAGAAGCTACAGCGTTGATCTCATCAACAAAGCGAATAAATGCGTCTTCATACACTATCTCTACCACTTGAACAGGAGGTGAATGAGGTAGATGCCATGGATCACTGAACGTATTTGGACCAAGAAAATACATTCTATGAGCATGGCTCTGTTTTTCCTCATTTCTGCTTGTCTCCATCACCTGAAACAAAAGTATTGTTAACATTTAGTCACACATACACGAGGAAAAATGTAACAATATCATAGCCAAAACTATAGGAGTCAACGGGCAACCTCATTCAAGGACTCGAGGAAGGGAAATGAATGGTCTAACTGTGTGCGACGCCGAGGAGGTAATAAACCTGGTGCTTCATCACCTGAAGCAAATTTCATCCTTGCAACACTGAGAACCAAAGCTAAAAGTATGAGGATGCTCAAGAGGGAAAAGCCAAACCACCACGGCCCACCAAACGCATACATTAACTCCTCCAATGTCGTCCAACAATATGGCAGGTGATATCTGTCTGATATGCACTTGTAAGGGCAAGGGGTCTCAGCAACACCACCTGTTAGACATAATAAACGAACAGGAAGGGGATTTTATAAGCTTAATGCACAAATCGTCTGAAAAGCCGCATTAAGGTAGAATGTACCTCTGACGCCAATAAATATTCCACGGCCTGGGAGATCATGCGTTGGACAATTACGACAAAGGGCAGACGCGGATCCAGAAACATTTTTGAATGTGCCAACAGGACATTCCTGTCAAATAATAAAGTGGTGACTAGAAAACAATTTTGCGAAAAGGAAACATTATAATATACTAAGCCTCAATCCCTACAGAAGTCCGGATAAATTAGCATGAACCTACGTAACTGAAAGCAGAAGCCTCAATTGAGTTCCCTTATAGAAATGTTCGACAAAGGATGCTAGAGGCAATGATGAAACATTCAGCTCATCAAAAGGGAAACAATAAACCCACCTTACAAAAGATACCATGTAGCCCAACAGGGCATGCCTTTCCCGTGATAGTTCCTTCTTCTCCAGGACGCCCTGGACTTCTGCCAGATCCACCCCTATCATATATGAAAGGCAAACAAATATCAAGAATGTATACTCACTTGTCAACCAGTCCCCAGAAAATAATTTTCTTTCTGAAAATATAAATGATAACAAGCTAAAACAGGCAGAACGTTGTACTAATTACATAACGGCACAATCCTATTGATAAGTAGCACTGTAGCACTAGCAATGTAACATAACTTTGTACAGAGATAAAATTCACAAAATAACGCCAATTGCATAAGCTTTTAAAAAAACGCCAATATGGTAGAAAACTAGAAACTAACCGAACAAAGATATTTCCAGCGACACTAGCTATAGGGTGATACTCATCGCCAATAGGAATATCTGCCCAGTGAAAATGGACCCGTCCTCCACCACCACTACCACCATATGGACTTCCAGTCCCACCAACAGCCGAAAGAGCAGAAGAATTCCCAAGTGCTAAGTTGCGAACAAACAATAAAATAGTTCCACCAGAACCACCTCCAGGTCCGATATTCGAAAACATTCTAGTGCCTTGCTCCCTGATCCGTTCATCATAACTGTCCCCATCAGCATTTATTAAGCCATAAATTGACAAACTTGGCAACGAGTGCTCCAGCGAACCCATTACTGTCAAGACCAATAAGAAAATAATAGGACTACGATGCCAAATAGCTACTCCAGGCTTACAGCCATTCCATGAGACAAATGAGATTAGAAAAGAAGACTGGTAAAAAAATGAAAGAGGACAGCATGAAAAGGTCTTGGAAGCAAGGCTTACCAATGATACCGCCACCAGCAGTCGATCCAGCTAAGCTTGTATTTCCACTACCACTACCAAGTTCACATGGCAAATCAGCGTCACCATATGAACCGCCACCATTGGCAAATTTACCCTCATAGTATCCATCTCCACCTTTACCACCATGTCCTCCACCCCCACCGAGCCCATTGCTGGAAAGATCTCCTTGACCCAAACCTCCAACGCAGCCTACATACATACAGCCCTCACACATCAAACTCATCGGAATACATGTCGTGGTCTAATCAACCATATTCCTAAAAATCAGAGGAAGTACAGTATTTCTTAATTTCTGAAGTTCATCTTTCTTTTCTGGTTGACAATTTATATAGAATTTTAGGACAGGAAAGAAGCAAAAAGAATACCTAAACCAGATGCAGTAACCACTCCCTTGGGTAGGATAACTACAGACCTGACCCAGTGGAAATGAATAACAGATCCTTCAACAAAACCCTTAACTGTGACATCTTCAACACGACAAACCTACATGAATAAACTATGTTAAGAGTTACAGGGACTCAGCAGAAGTTTATCATCGAAAACGCTAATTTGGAGATGAAATTTTACTAATCAAAGTGCTACATGTCATCCATACCTGGAGGGTGAAAGGTAAAGTAGAATTCACGTTACAATCTTCGGGCGGATGAAGAATTTCGACAGGGCAGTTTTGGTCACAATAGGGGTGAGGTGCCCTGAAACATTTTCAAAATAAAGAAAGGTGAAAAGGTAACGCCCAGAATAAAAAGGAAACAGTGGATCATAACTACATATACAAATAAAACTAACTTACACAGTATGTGTGCTTGCATTTTTCAAAGGGCCTCGTAAAACTGATTCTTCCCCAACCTACATATGCAAAAGAAACATAATACCATACATGATTGAAATCAAGTCATTACGTCACATACACGATTAACCTGAACAATGGTCACCATGAGAAGAATAAAATGGCCTAATACTTTGAGAGACAAGACATATAAGGGATTTCACATTGGTTGGATTCTAACCCCGTTGAACAATATTTAAAAATAATGGTGTTTTTTAAGAGAACAGCTTACTGAAGACCGTTCCAATTGTAGAAGCAGGTTCTTAATTAAAGAGTCTCTTCACCGTTCTCTCAATGGAAAAGGTACAAGACTGTGGTCCGAGATAAGAAGTTGATTGTTCTTTTCTATTGGGATTTGACAATAGATTTTTAGAAGGACAAATTATTTCTAACAGTTACAGACTCGTATTATTTTATTTTGGTCTCCATTCTGAATCTTTCACTCAATGAGAATCTAATACTTGTCACAGAAGAAAATCTCCAAGCAAAGTGAAAGAACTTACATTGATACTGTAGAATAACGAAAGAACCAGGCGTTGAGCCTCAACTACATTTCCCGGTCCAGACAGATTCATGTATCCTTGTCCATGAAGTCCCAAATTTGCAGTAGAGCGTATTACAGACGATCCCTAGGAGACGGAAAAGAGACCAAAGATCTTAATGAGCCATCATACTACAATTCACATCAGTTAAAAAAACTATTGAAGAGAAAAGCCCTACAGCTGAATTACCTTTAGAACCAATAGATTGCTAACTTCAAGTAGGGAAGTAGAGACAATTGACTCACTATTACCATGGATCGATATCTTTGAGTTCAACATTAAGTGCATCTTGACAGTCATGCGTAAAGCTCCATAAACCTGACATGGTTGGACGACGATAATTACAGGAAAGAACTACACATATGTTGTCAGTTAAAGAAAGATATGGATATTCTCTCATAGAAAAACAACAAACAGTACGGAATATAGTGAGGCTAGTGACTCAAATCTAATGCTTTTTAATAGCTTCAAAAGACGCTTCACCATGATAGCTTTTCTAAGTTGCTAATCATGTGATCAAAATTTATTCATGGACTTCGTAGAAATATAGAACTAATGCAGAAACGGAAAGTAATACTCACTAAACCAAGAAATTAAAAGGAAAAAAAGTCAAGTCTGCATTACAGTCCTTGCAGCTCCTGATAATTATTCATGAGTTAGGGTTGGCATATGCCATTTAGTTGACTGACTACAACTAAAAGATCAGAAAGAGTAAATCTTAAAAATCAATGAATATCTAACTGCCGCAGTCTAACTAAATGTATGTAGCGATTCCCTTCCATAGTTCCACCCATTCCGACATTTTTTTCATTATAATGATGAAAAAAGACCTCCAAGCTACAGTATCTGATAAAATGTCATCATCAGCCATCAAAATGCCCCTACAGTATCTAGCAAAGACAACCATTAAGAAAACAGGTATTTGGTGGTTACCTTAATCACGGACCCACTCATCAAGAGCTCTTCTGCAATTATTTCAAACGCTGATGTAGCATAATGTGCCAGACCAAAAGTCATAGCAGCACCAGCAGACAAACTTACCAATCCTTCAACCTATTACAATTTTCAGAAAACTTTACACTGAATGAAATCAAGATAAAATGATCAATCAGTACATATAACCATAATGGTTAGTGGTTGGTTATATCTAAAAGAGCATTGATGAAACATTGGCCAGAACCTCACAAACACGGTGAAAAAATAAAAGGAGCTTAACCTGTGCACCAAAACATTCACAACAACGAAAATGTAGTTACAATTAACACATGAATGGATATGGGTACCTGCACACGACTCCAGAGTAAAGGAACAATAGCTTTTGCCTGGTTTTGTATATAGATATTAGTCCATAAAGGGTGATTAGGGAATTCTAACAGAAGTGTGCTTGTGTCCGTCGAAAAATTGTAGTTATCAATAATCAATCTTCTAGGTACGGCATCATAAAATGTCCCAGCACCACCTGAGTTATGAGGGCAGCCCAAACTTCTTCCACCTATACGCGTAACAAACATGAAATGTAATTTAGACTCCTGGAATAGATTTCATATGACAATTACAGCAATTTCAACAGAAGGCAATAAAGGACAATTACCATGAACTAGGAATTCGTGATCATCATGTCTGCTAAAGATACTGATTGCAACTCTTCCGCCACCGCCACCACCAAGTCCATCACCTCCAGATGCAGATACACGGCCATTTCCAATCCTACGTTTCATGGAGGATATTTACAAGCACAGATCACATATTTTAATGTACTAACAGCTAGAAACATACTGCACTGTGATGCTCCAGGCACCAAGTAGATCCCAGAAAAATGGGAACGGAAACTATAAGAATAGACGAAATGTGTGTAAGCATGCTGTTCATCTAACTGTCACACCACCATTAATACACCAGCCATGAGAAGAAAGATAGCACATATGAAACTCTAATGTCTAATCATGAAAACCCCTAGGTCTCACACAGTGAAGTTACAAAAAAACCACGAGTTTCATTTCAAGCATGTTATTTCAACTTCAACTGGTGCGATCCTTCAACCATAAATGCCTTCGGAAATAATAAGTTCACTAACTGAAACATAAAGAGACATCACAAAGCGGCATAACAAGTTACAAAGATCAACTGAAGCGAGCAAAAAAGGGGCCTAAACAACCATATAGGAGTAGTTAAATGCTAATAAAACATACATCAACGATTTCAAAACCAAAACATAGATGAACAAGAGCATACATTTTAGGGGCCTTGATGAAAATGCTGCCACCAGCTCCGCCACCACCTTTGGCACCAGCATCACCGCCATCAGCCACAAGACTCCCACTCAACTCAATCAAATCCGTCAAACTAAACCATATCCTCCCACCACCTTCTCCACCCAAATCACTCTCTGTACTCGTACTCCCACCTCGACTTCCAAAACTCCAAGGCTCACTCAACTCCGACCACGCATAAGCATCACCACCCCAAACATCCTCAGCTGATTGCGGCTCATCATAAAAACAATTCGCCCCTCGGCCCCCGTGCCCTGCCCCAGCACCCTCCAACCCAGTTGGGGTTCCAGTCGTATGTTTCGGATTTCTCCCTCCCATTGCACTCACATTAACAATCGAACCTTCTTGTAAATTCGCGCTACTAGCTTTAACCCACAAAGCCGACGCCCTAACGTAACCATTCTTCCCTAAATCAAACCTCCCACTCAAATTAACAGTAATCAAGCAACCACTATGAGGGCAAATTACACTAACACCGTCACCGATTACTAAACTACCATTCCCTTCTATATACAAATCATCAGAAAACTCTATGCTAGAATTCAGCTCACATAAACCATCCAATGATCCAAACCCCTTGAGATCACCCTCGCACGTCGACGGTGGCGGTAACGGAGGAAGTGACGGTGGTTGTGGCGGTGGTGGAGAATAATCCCCATGAAACAAAATCGAAAACTCATCATTCTCATCACAATTCGTAAAATCAGGGTTTAACACCAAAAAAATCACAAATAAATCAACAATTAACAAAAAATTCAACAAACCCCCACATTTCGCTAGCATTTCCGGAATCCAGTAGTATATCAGAACCAAAACGCCACAAATCCCTGATTTCAAAATCAAATTGGGGGAAATTAGCAATACGTCGATTTCAACGTCGATTGATTGAATTCAGGTGGTGAAGAATGTGAGAGATTGATTGAAGGTAAATGAGGTGGGGAGGGGGGGAATAATCTGGAGAAATGTAATTG
The DNA here is from genome assembly GCA_958450325.1 of Agrostemma githago. Classification (NCBI taxonomy): domain Eukaryota; kingdom Viridiplantae; phylum Streptophyta; class Magnoliopsida; order Caryophyllales; family Caryophyllaceae; genus Agrostemma; species Agrostemma githago. Next base: position 914,591 of record OY288261.1, on the reverse strand, counting down.
GAAAAATTAGGGTTTATTATGGAATAAAATTGGGGGAAAATTCCCGCGTAAGTTAGTGTAACGGACATGAAATGATATTCTTCGTTTTTTGTAAATGAATGAAAATGGAAATCTATTAAATACGTTTGCGTCATTTGCACGTTCAACGGTTTGTAGTTCAAGATGGTGAGTCACCAAAACGGGTCAATCGGGTCGGATTTGCATTGAATCTAAAAATCTACTCGTATTAAATTTAATAAAAGGAGACGAACATAAAAATACGGATATATTATTATTATTATTATTATTATTTTATTTTATTTTATTTTTAATGAGAATTTTATTGATGAAACAAAACGCAGATTACAAAAAAAAATTATTACTTCCTCCATTTTCTTTTTATCTTCTTATTCACTTTTGGCATAATTTTTTTTTGTAATGAATATAAAATGATAAATTTAGTAAATATTGAGAGTAGAAGGGTAAAATGTGTGTAAATAGGAAAGAATAAAGGTATAAAGTGTTGTAAATAGTAAGGGTAATATGATCAAAATTATGGACTAAAATGGAAAGAAATGAAATGGGAAGATAAAAAAGAAAATGAAGGAAGTATTATTTTTTATTTTTTTTTGGGTTTAAAAAATCGGGCAAGCGGATTATTTCAAGTTTTGACGTTGTTTGTGGATGATTAATCAGCGTAATTAATGTCTTAGGAAACTTAACTTTTAAGTTTTGACGCGTGGTTCATTAATTAGCGTGTGTAAAGCTGGCAAATCGGGCCGGCCCCATCTCAGCAGCCCGACCTGGCCCAGCACGGTGATGATGTGGCAAAAGTACGGGCACGGCACGGCACGGCACGACCGGGTCTAAGTCGGACCGCGGCAACAATTTTAAGAAAAGTATGTGCTAGGCACGTACGGCCCGGCATGAGGCACGGTGGACCCGACACGACTATAAATCCTCAAAAAAATGAAAAAAACTTGAAAAATTGGTCGGGCATGACTTAGGCACGACTAGCTCGGGTACCGTGCCTCAGCGCATGTTCTCAGAGTCAGGCACGGCCCAGCACGGCACGACATGACTGAGCCGAGTTGGACGGACACGAAGCACACCCGGCACCGGTTTGCCAGCTTTAAGCGTGTGATACTTTTAAGGATAAATTTAAGGATCGATAACTTTAGATATCTTAAATACCTGTCTTTATAGCTTGTTTCCAACCAAACACCTTTTTTAAAATAATTTTTCTTTTTCGATCACTTCATAATACCCTAAATTAAAATGTATTTTGTACTGTATAAACTATTGACTGATACCGAACGAATAATATTTGATGTGTTCAAAGTTCAAACTCACCAACTCCTATCACTTAATAGACTTTCATCAACAACTATATATATAAAAATAATATGGATTATTATAAGAAGACTTTCCTCGAACGTCCATACTATTAATAGAATAAGACTAAACGAGACCAAGTATATATTTTACTTTTTCGTTTGATTTCTGACATTTATTCACCTTTTATATCAATTTGCGAATATTATTTTAATTTTTAATCAAATGTACACTAAATAAATGACTGAAACGAAGAAAATATTTTACTGAATTGCACCAAAATATCACCATATTAAAATATATATATATATATATATATATATATATATATATATATATATATATATATATATATAACACGTGAATTATTCATTTATATATTGTGAAGATTAAAATATTTGACATACAAAACGCACTGTAAAAAAAGTTATTCGAGTTAACTTTTAATTATTCATTTAATTTTAATTATTCATTTTAATTTAATTATTCTCTACCCACTACTTGTAATTATTCTTCACATTTTAAATGTGGACTTGATTGCCTAGTCGCAAATGTTATGGTCATGGTCACATGGACACTTGCTAAATATCGTGTATTGGATCTGGCTAATAGCAAAGGGGTCAACACTCGTTAGGTTAAATTTTCATTAAAAAGATTAAAATTATCGACTTTCACTACAAAAAAAAATCGTAAATATGAAATATTAACATATATAGGCTACGAAATAATATACTGGAATAAAATAAGATGAAAAACACGTTTTTATAAAAAAAATTAGTTCTGGATTCGTCCCTGGAGACTGTAGTTAAGTATGTAATGATGAAGGGATTTCCTATAAATAGGAGACTAGGTGAAGTTATCATTTTATCAATCAAATTACAACTTCTTTAATTTTCACTATAATCTTTCAATATATATGGGTTCACTTCCTTCTAATTTTAGGTAAATAATGCTAATTCTTTTGTCAATAATGTTTGTATAATTACCTTCTTATAATGTCATTAATTAATTAATTACATGTTAGTTATTGGGTTTTCGGTCGCTTGTACCAAAAAAAATAAAAATAAAAAACATGATTTTACATAGTAATTAATAATTAATTAATTAATTACGTGTTAGTTGTCGGGTTTTCCCTCGTTTGTACCAAAAATATAAAAATAAAAAAATGATTTTAAATAGTAATGCAATAAAAAATCATAATAATATAATTATAACATTTTTCCTTTATTTTAACAGAAATGGAAATGGGAACACGACCCCAGATATCGACTGGGAAAGTAAGGGGTTTACCATGACACCAACGGATTACATGTACGTTACGAAATGTTTGATTAACGAAGACGAGTTTAGTAAGGGCAAACTTCTTCCTTATGGTAATATCGAGTTGAGTCCGGCTGCCGCAGTCCTGAATTACGGTCAGGTTAGTAAAAATATATACGTAAATAATTAGTAAAAATTAACAATTACAGCCCTCGTAAAAGTAAAACCTTTTTTTTAATAGTAAAAACCTGCTTTTCAAAACTTACAGTGTTACAGGCTGTAACGCTGTAAGTTTTGAAAAGCAGGATTTTGGGAAAACTGACCTAAATGTAATATTGTTGTATGTTTATTTTGGGAAGGGACTATTTGAAGGAATGAAGGCGACGAGGCGAGAAGACGGAAAAATCGTGTTGTTTCGACCTCACGAGAATGCGTTACGGATGCAAATAGGTGCCGAAAGAATGTGTATGCCTTCTCCTTGTGTCGATCTCTTTGTCGATGCAATCAAGGAAACCGTTCTTGCCAACGAGAGTTGGGTTCGTACACTTTCACTACTTTTCTGCTTTTTAGTTATAACGTGTAGACCAGGATCAGTATGTAACTTTGACCATGTAAACAGATTCCTCCAGTTGGGAAGGGCACTCTATACATTAGACCTTTGCTTCTCGGAACTGGACCCGGGTTGGGCGTGGCCCCCGCGTCAGAGTACACATTCATCATCTATACTTCTCCAGTCGGCAATTATTTCAAAGTTAGTTTTTTTTATTCCTGACTGGGTATCTACATTCTTGTCATACCACCTGGCCTGGTGACAAAATATATTTTAATTTCTTGTGATTATCAGGAAGGAACTGCCCCGTTAAGCTTGTACGTTGAGGCTGAATTTCATCGTGCCTCTCCAGGCGGAGTCGGTGGTGTCAAATCGATCACCAACTACGCACCGGTAATAACATTTTGATCTAATTTATGTACTAGTATAGCAGAGTCGTAGAGGTGATCGGATACAGGCATCAGACATATATACGTACGCTTGTTGATCAAGTGTCATGTTGTGTCCAAGCCTATTTCTTTTGGCAGACTGGATATCTTTAATCTTAACCATTAGACTAAGATATCTTCAATTTTGTTTGCTGATTTATTTACTGATTTATCGATTTCTTGTTTGATTAATAATATTATTGTTAATATCTTGTAGGCTTTGAAACCATTACAAAAGGCAAAAAAGAGAGGATTTTCTGATGTGTTGTATCTTGATTCAGTCCACAAAAAATATGTAGAGGAAGTCTCCTCTTGTAATATTTTTATAGTCAAGGTAATTAATTAATTAATTAATTAATTTTAATTAATTAAAACATTTCATGGATTATTTCTAGTACATACATACACAACTTGTTATACTTTGAACAAGTATTACTGTCTCTTGTGATACAGTCTCACAGTAATCGTACTTTTGAGTAGACCTCTCGCATAAAAGGTGATCAACGTAAGACTGTCTCATAAGAAATTTCGTGTAAATTGTTTGATTTCCTTGTAAAAATTTCCCTTAGGACAATGTTATCTCGACTCCTCCAACAAAAGGGTCTATTCTCCCCGGAATCACAAGGAAAAGCATTATTGAAATCGCTCGTGATCAAGGTTATCAGGTAAAGTATATGTCAGCTAATTTAGCTGGTAAAATTTAAGTTTATATATCTACGCTACAAATAACCTAGGTTTAGATCGTGTCGACTGTCGACATCAAAATTAGAACGGTTTTGATCAGTCATTTTTCTTTATTCCATCGTTATAATAACCAGGTCGAGGAACGACCAATCGAAGTGGAGGAATTAATGAAAGCAGATGAAGTTTTCTGTACAGGAACTGCCGTTGTAGTTAACCCAGTTGGTAACATTACATACCAAGACAAAAGGTAATAAAGGTTTTTACTAGGTTCTGGGTAAATGCAGAAGCTATTTATACATATAAAAAGTACAGATTTATTTTGTTCTAATTAACCTAAAAATTGGACAAAATACCAAAAAAAATTGTGTTACGGGTGCTGACACCTCGTGACGCTAAGAGTAGATCTGCTTCTGATATCGGTGTTCAAAAAATTGTAGGGTTGAGTACCAGATAGACGAAAATGCAGTTTACAAACGATTATATTCAACTTATGCTGCAATTCAGAGTGGCAAGATCGAAGATAAAAATGGATGGATTATGGAGCTTAATTAACTTAATTTGTTGGAGGAATTTTGATTATTCAAAAAGTTTATGTATTACTAATCATGAAAGTTTTAAATAAAATGTTATATTTAGTATTTTAGTCTGCTGAATACGTTATTGAGAAATCATTTCTTATACGTTTATTGTGATTGTTGAGGTTAAAACATTGAAAATTTCTCACTAGGCTTGAACTCTTCAACATTTTAAGTTTTTAACTAGTTTAGTTGGTAAAGTTATGCTAGAGTATACATGCAAGTATATTCGTTTTTTTATCGAAAAATAATTTTAATAAAATATAAATAGGTAGCATTAATAGAGTATAAATTAAATTTCATATTCACAAAGCAAGCCTAAAGAAAGAAGAGTAGGTCTCCTGAGAGACGGTCTCTCATTAACTTTACTGAGAGACTAAGTACAAATGGAAATAACAGTGGTACCAAACCTAATAGAAGTAGATACGATTAACCTAAAAGAGTATACAAATATAAAGAGGGTAAACTTGTTACAAAAACAGGTACAAAACAAAGTTGACATTTAAGAGTACGAATATGACATAGAGTGGTACTGAAGAGTCGTCTCTCAATAAGTTATTGAGAGACCGTCTCTCTCAAGAATTTGTGAAGAAATAACTTGATTATATTAATGAACAAAACTTTATTTATTTCTTGAAGATGAAGGTTTTAAACATTTTTTTTTAATTTGTCCTACATGCAAATTAATTACATAATTGACCATTGAATTAGGGATTTGCCACAATAACATAAAGATCTTTCAAGTATAATAATCTTTCATGAACAGGTATTCTGAGATACTGTCAGCCATTAAATTAGCGAGAGACGTTACATAGAAAATGAAAATTAAATAACGAAATTCCCTCATCATGTAAGAGAAAGCTCAATAACGATATTGAAATACCGTCTCTCTAAATTTCTTGGTTAACCTCTCGAATGGATTCAATTTAAAACAGTATGTCCTTCGTCTTAATTATTTGTTTACTTTTTATATTACGTAATTGTATTTTAATCAAAGATAAACAAACGATCGAGACAAATATAATATTTTTTTTAAAATACAAATCATAGTAATTATTTTATAAGTAGTACAAAGTCAATCCATAATAATATCCATTGGTAATTCTAACACACTTCACCTTATTATTAAAAAAAACACAAGAACAACACAGATCATTATTTGGTTAACATGTTCATTTCAATTATTCCCTATTGACTTATTATATTATACTCCCTCCGTTCAAGTCCAAGCTTCCCTTTTGCTTTTTCACGTTTGCCAACGCGTATTTTGCATCGTTAATATTTTTCGTAACATATCAGTAAAAATTATGAAAATTGGATATTAATAATGTACTTTTAAAGACGAATCAAACAAGATCTCACATGGATATATTTTTTCTAATAGATTGTCGTGAATATCGAAAGTTATCCTTGATTGTGAATAGTGTCAAAACAAGGAAGAGGAAGCTTGGACTTGAACGGAGGGAGTACTATTATATTATATATATATATATATATATATATATATATATATATATACTCCCTCCATTTTTCGATAAATATATCGGAGATTATTAAAAATTATTAATATATTAAACTAAATTATTTACCGTTATTAATTAATTACAAAATAACAATCAATTCAAAAATATTACTTTAGAAGACAAAAAAAAAATGATATTTAGACGTTAAAAAATGCGATCAAAATTTATCTTAAATACCCTAAAAAAAATCAAATCAAAAATAAATAAAATACATACAAATGTACAATAATACTTAATAAAATATATAATAACCTAAATGCATGTTAGCATTAATTAATTATTCTTGCTTTTCATGCACAATAAAAAAAATGGACTATCTATTGTACTAAGTGATTATAAATAAGAAACTAAGTAAGTTATCATTTTATCAATCAAATTAAAACTATTTCTTTTTCTCCTACATATAATCTTTCACTATGGATCCACTTTCTTTTGATTCTAGGTAATTAATATTACTCTTTTTTCGATAAATTTTACGGTTTTACCCTTATATAGTGTCTTTAATTTAACTCGAGTTATCAGTTAGGGTTGACTCTAATGGTAAGAACGATAATTATTAATTATTAAGTAATTAAGTGAATAAGTGAGTAAGTGAGGTTATATTTTAACAGAATGAAAATCGAACTCCTGTAGGCATACTGGAAATGGAAACGGGCACACGACCCCAAATATCGACTGGGAAAATGTCGGGTTTGGGATTACACCTACGGATTACATGTACGTGACAAAATGCTCGAAGGATGACGAGTTTAGTAAGGGTAAAATTGTCCCTTATGGTAATATTGAGATGAGTCCTGCGGCCGGGGTCCTGAATTACGCTCAAGTAAGTCAATTTATATATTAATTTATTATCGTGCTCAAAAGGTTCTCAAAATCGAGATTCAAATTTAAAAAAAATTATTCTATTTTATTTTTTTCACTTTTTTTTTTTCAAGCAGTAAAAAATTAAAAACAACGTTGAATTACATAACGTTTAGGTTTTGAGAACCCGTGTTACAACAAAATAACATTTTTATTGCTATATATGTTAATTTTCGAAGGGACTATACGAAGGAATGAAAGCGATGAGGCGAGAAGACGGGAAAATCGTGTTGTTTCGACCTCACGAGAATGCGTTACGCATGCAAATTGGAGCCGAAAGGGTGTGCATGCCGTCTCCTTCAGTCGATCTCTTTGTCGATGCAGTCAAACAAACCGTCCTTGCCAACGAGCGCTGGGTTCGTACTTTCACTGCTTTAAAAAAACCTGACAGATATAATCCAGCATGTCTGTCTGTCTGACTCGTCTGACAGGTCTAATAATATTTACTGTTTATGACAGATTCCTCCAGCAGGGAAGGGCACCCTATACATTAGACCTTTGCTTATAGGGACGGGACCGTTATTAGGGTTGGCTCCGTCCCCAGAGTACACGTTCGTCATCTTTACGACTCCTGTCAGCGAATATTTCAAAGTTAGTTTTAGTTTCGTTCTTTTCCCTGACTCACGCTAAGACGTTTTCACACGCTGTGAAACAGTTTCTTTATGTAAAAATACAGTTTCCTGTCTGTTGTGTGTGTACAGTATATAATTTGTGGTTATGTAGGGAACGGACGGCTTAAGCTTGTACGTCGAGGATGAATATCATCGTGCCACTCGTGGTGGAGTCGGTGGTGTCAAATCGATCACCAACTATGCACCGGTAATAATAATTACTCTGTAAGATGTAATGTATGCCTATATTTAACCAGACGTTTCACACCTGACAAAACTGATACGTCTGACTTCCATAATGACTTATACAGTATAAATTATAATAATCCAAATTGACTCGACCCTGTTTGATCTGACACATTATATTGATTATTATTATTATTATTATTATTATTATTATTATTATTATTATCCCGAACCCTGAAATAAACCGACTTGATTTAGTTTAATTTAACTCGAATTCTTACAATCTCGAACGAAATCTTCATTATTTTTGATAATTTATCTCATATTTGATTAAATGATTAATAATGTTAATTAATTAATTAATTAATTAATTTCTCATAGGCAATAAAACCATTGAAAAGGGCAAAAAGCAGAGGATTTTCTGATGTATTATACCTTGATTCAGTACACAAAAAATATGTGGAAGAAGTTTCAGCTTGCAATATATTTATAGTCAAGGTAACACTATATATATAACTATTACTCGTCGTCAGCCATTTTATTTCGGGTTTTTTTGACAGAATTAAACACTTTTACCCTCGAAAAATAAAAAATACAGTACATTTTAATTTCTTCTCTTTTTTTTTCGTTCTTAAAAATTCGATAAATATATAAAATTTATTATTAATTTATCGTAACTAATTAATTAATTAGTTCGATATATTCATTCCTGATTAGGATAATGTCATTTCAACTCCGACAACAAATGGGTCTATTCTACCGGGAATCACCAGGAAAAGCATCATTGAAATTGCGCGTAATCAAGGTTATCAGGCAAGTCTCGTGTCAGTTGTCATGTCAGCTAAATTAGCTGGTAATAAAGTCATACTGTAGTAGAATTGCATAGGAAATGTTATTAACATGGTTTATTTATTATTAAGTCGTGTTTAATTAATTAATTAGTTAATTAAATTGCGTAGGTCGAGGAACGACTGATTGAAGTGGAGGAATTGATGAAAGCAGACGAAGTTTTCTGTACAGGAACTGCGGTTGTTGTTATCCCAGTTGGTAACGTTACATACCAAGACAAAAGGTAAACGAGGAATTATTAAAAAAAACGTAAATTATTGTACTGGGTTTATAATACGAGTATTTATACAAGTACATGATCGTTATTGGGCTACGACATTGAACCCATTTTCCTCGGCCCAGTTAGCCTGCGTGCTGGTATTAGTAGACCTGACAAACGGGTCAACCAGATCTCTACGTTGGGCTTGGGCCAAGCCCAAATATTGAGATTTTTTTTATACAACCGTTTTACGGTATAAAACAGACTCAAAGGGGTATAATCGACTTTAAAAGGGGAATTATTTCTTAAAAGGAGGATTTTTTATTTTATTTTTAAAATTTTATATAAGACGGTTTTATACAACAATTTACAGTAAAATTAATTTCGGAAAAAATGCAGGGTTGATTACAAGACAGGTGGAAATACAGTGTATAAAGGACTACTTTCAATTTATAATGCAATTCAAAATGGTCAGATTGAAGACAAATATGGATGGGTTATTGAGATTAATTAAATTTTTAATCTGTCTCGATTATTTATTTATTTATTTTTATATTATTTATAATTTTTTTTTTATTAAATGTAAAATAAGCGAAAAAATGTTAGAATTATTGTTCAACTGTATTTTGTTTTTTAGTTGTACGGAGTGTATGTATTTTCGTTTTTAAGGGTAATAAACTAATAATAAACTGGATTTCAGTTGATTTCGAATCAAGATAATTTTGTTACCTTTACTCGTGTTACCAGTTCCGTCTCTGTGTTCTCATCTCTTGAATCAAAGCAATAAAAAATATTCTGTTCTTTTCAGGTTCACTTCAGTTCAATTCAGCTCAATTCAATCCCGTAAAATTCATTAATATATCAGTTATTTCAGGTAAGTAACTCCAGTTAAGTTAAACTCACTTCAATTCAATTAAGTCCATTTTATTACAGTCGAATCTATAGCCGTCAGCCCACCGTCACAGACAAAGACTTGTTGCACCACTGAAGCAATAAAAATTCCCCGTTCATTCAATTCAACTTCTTTTCAGTTCAGTTCAACTTTCAGAAGTTCATTACTGCCCGTCTGTCTGGCTCAACTACTTCAAATCGTTTCTATTCATTTCAGTTCAGTTTAATTCAATTCAACCGACACTGCTCTTTTGGGTCTTATGTGGCTGTTTCATTACCCTTTTGTTGGGCCTTTTTTTGCCCTTATTTAAATGGAATATAACCTTTAATTTAAAGGACAAAAGATTCTTCATTTAGCATAGATTCCTTTTTTTTATTCCTTTTTTTTTTGCCTCTTATGGAATACACAAGAAAGAAGATGACAATAGTTGATGTCATTGACCTAACTCTTGCCCTAAAAATTAGATTATACTCTCTCCGAGTCTCTGAAAATTTTCGTTTTTATCCAAATATTTATCGCATTTGAATAAAAAGGTGGAAATTTACACAGATTCAGAGTGGTCTGGGTGCGTTATTAGAGTTAATAAATAGTGCACATAATTACAGTATACTCTACTTCGTAAAAATTGTGATAGTGGGAAGTTATAGCTAGCCACATTATGTTGGTGATTTAAGTGTAATTTTCAGTTTTGTTTTAGCATGTTCGGGTTTGGTTTATAGATGAGTAAGTTCAATATAATACTCGTATAATGTAAGTTCGCGGGATACAAAGTATACGCTTCCATAATTATCTGAAATTTACAGATAGTTTTCCAGATACTTAAACCATTATTACAGTATATAATTGTATAATTAACGGACTTACCCATCACAAAAAAACGACAACTTTCTAATCCTAAGTGACTTGCAATATGAAGGATACAAACATGGTCTACATATGCCCAAATAATTGAGTCAATATATGTACATGTACTAAGCAACCCAAATACTTATCTGTACCGAAATATCTGTTATAAATTTATAATATTATAACGAGTCAAATATTTATCATTTTATCAGTTAGTTAGAAGAAGACAAAAATATTATTACTCTGTATTTCCTATGAATCATGTTTTGTCATCATATATCTAAATAAGTACTGCAGTATATTTGATCTGTTATAACAATACGATGGATAATCCGTTATTAATTTACCGAAATTATACCGAAATTATATCCGTTACAATGTTATAACGAGTCAAATATTTACCATTTAATTAGATGAAGACAAAAATAATACTCGTATTACTATGTATTTCATCTGAATCATGTTCTGTCATTATACATATATCTAAATCAATACTGTAATATATTTGATCTGTTATAACAATACGATGGATAATCCGTTAGAATACCTACAGGTGTAAGGTTAGGGGAGCAATGTAACAAAACATTCTTTAGATTAGACTTAACTTTCAACCAAACAAGCTAAGTAGTAGTATTAAGTAAGATACCCTAAATCTTAAGTGAAGTTGACCCCCACTTTTGGGTCACTTCATTAGTTACATTACTTAAGACTTTATTGTCCACATTTTATCAACTTATTATTATTATTATTATTATTATTATTCACATCAAATAACATCAAGAGTACATGGATAATCAAACTTAATTAGTGGTGGTGCAATCATTAATCACAATATGAACAATAATAATCCTTACAAGCATGCATATAATTATGAACGGTTTTTCTAACGTGTGTGCAGTGAACACACGTTAATAAGTTAATTAAAATAATATTAACATTGATATTATTTTATGATATGATTTTTCTAACGTGTGCGTAGTGGATAAGCAAACTTAATTAGTGGTGGTGCAATCATTAATCACAATATGAACAATAATAATCCTTACAATAAGCATGCATATAATTATGAACGGTTTTTCTAACGTGTGTCCAGTGAACACACGTTAATAAGCTAATTAAAATAATATTAACATGGATACTTATTATTTTATGATACGGTTTTTCTAACGTGTGCGCAGTGGATAATCAAACTTAATTAGTGGTGGTGCAATCATCAATCACAATATGAACAATAATAATCCTTACAAGCATGCATATAATTATGAACGGTTTTTCTAACGTGTGTCCAGTGAACACACGTTAATAAGCTAATTAAAATAATATTAACATGGATACTTATTATTTTATGATACGGTTTTTCTAACGTGTGCTCAGTGGATAATCAAACTTAATTAGTGGTGGTGCAATCATTAATCCAATATGAATAATAATCCTCACAAGTTACATACAAGCATGCATATATAATCATGAATTATAGCTCGGTTGATCTGTTTTAAGACGGATATATCAATAAATTTAAAAAATTGCGACATGGGTTATAGAATTATAGTTATCCTATATATAATAAAATAAAGTTCATCGGATCTATTTATTCATAATAAACGAATACGTAATAATATTTTTATAAAATTGGACCGTTTTATACATGAATTTTGTTGAATTTAGGGTAGAACTGTTTTTAAAAAAAATCAAATTGATTAGGTCGACATTGATATAGACGATGGATGAATAGAAAGTGGATTAAAACGAGTTATAATCATGAAAAATAAATTTTAAAAATCGTTACGTGTCCTATATATAAAAAAAAAATCATTTTTTTATTCATAATAAACGAATACGTGATAAAAAATTTATAAAATTGAACCATTTTATACGTGATTTTTATTTTTTAAATTTAGGGTAGAACTTTATTTTATTTTTTTAAATTGATTGATTAGGTCGACATTGACATAGATGGATGAATGGAAAGTGAATTATAAAGTGAGATAATAAAAATGATGGATAGTTCACGTTTTTTTACAGAAGGGTAATGGAAAAATGGTACGGTAATAACTGGCAGTGCAGACTGCTGTTGGACGCAATATCGAGTTAATTACCTTTTACTGTTTATATCGATAAATCTTCCTTCTGACAGATATATTATACTGTACTCTATAACATATATACGACAAATATTTTACTGGCACCTAAATAATTAACTTTTATCTTTTCTATAATACTTAACTACTGAGTATTTGTTATAAATAAATAAATCTACAACAAATATACTCGTCAGTCGTTATAAACAAGAACAAGAATCAGTCAATGTGACAGTCTGGTCTCTCACTCTTGATCTGTTAAGATAAACATATCCGTCTTAAGATAAAACGGGTCAAATATGTACTCTGATCTAATCTGTTTGGCTATATAGAACAATTATTTTGCTAATAGAACAATCGTTATAAACAAGAATTAGTCGGTCTGACGCTCTGGTCTTTCACTCTCTCGATTATCTCTTAAGACAAATTAACATATTTGTCTTAAGATAAAACAGGTCAAATATACTCCAATTTGTTTGGCTATACAGACCAATTGTTTTGCTGATAATTAGGGTTTTGCTTTTATCTTATCTATCCTATTTGACATGTTATTATAACTATACGAATGGGTAGATTATACAACCACTTGTACATACATATATATATACATAGCTGATACATACATACCTTCATGTACATCTGTTTTTCGTGATTTTGATTGTTATCATAAAGTTTTTTTTTGAATTTTTGTTGTAAATCACATAAATGTTTTGCTTAAAAACTTACTCGATCGTATAACTCAGTTCAAAAAGTATACATATACAAGCTCAACTACGTTGCTTTGAATCTGTTGTACATATAACTGGTGATATCGATATCGATGACACATACCTTTTTTTTTTAAAGTGAAGATCAATTTCATTAATAATTAGTCATCCGGCATCTACAAACGATGTCAAATTGAACTGAATACATATTTGTAAAAAATAAATAAAGAACACCTTTGGGACAAAGATCGTTATTAGAGTAATGTGCTTCTGCATAACCTTCTATATATCGCTGTTTATTGACACAGCCTCTCGCGAAGGAATCTATAGATCTGATTAAAAAATCTTCAAAGGAATGAACTTTCTCTATTTCGACAAATAGTAGACCGAGATCTGACCTCAACTGTATCACCGAACGTCGAAATTTCATTGCTCTCATCATCTTGCACATAAATCTTGTACCTTTCCCAAAGAGGGAGCAAACTCAACGAAAACATAGGAGCAAACACATCAATTATTGATGGGGACAAAACCTCACAAGGAGAAGGCAAGAGTTATTCATAATTATCTAAAAAAAAACTAAATAAGATTAATAATAATACTAAAATAAAGATGAAAATTTGGGGCTTACCACTACCGAAATTGATAGATGGCAGCCCCGAACGAAGAATTTTTTCTTCTCTTTTTTAGGGTTGACACATACCTACATACAAACTAAAATATCTTATGGTTAGCTAGCTAGGGTTTACATAACATGCAATTAAGTTCGATGCATGTTAAAGAATCCATGTGCAAAAACCATGAGTCATAAACTCATAACATAGTGTAAGAATATAAACCTATGAGGTGTCTAATTGCACTTAATATTTTATCATCTAGTCTTTGTATACTTTTGAGGAACAATATTGATTCATTATTTTTGGTACCACAACAACGATCATCCAATCCAATCCTAAGTATCGTTATCACCAACACGTCTACATACTTTCCATTTATATCTCCTATTATCACGTTATGAATAAGTCTCTCTTGTGACAGATCGATACATCTGTCATAAATTAATAACAGGTTAAATAACAGCACTTGACTGGAAAAGTAGACATAGAGGGTAACAACTAGCGAGTGATGTCTGTCTTTTATCTACTAAAGTGACTATTATTTGACCCGTCACTAACACGTCTACATACTTTCCATTTATATATCCGTGATCACGTTATGAGTAAGTCTCCCTTGTGACAGATCGATACATCTGTCACAAATTAATAACAGGTTAAATAACAGCACTTGACTGGAAAAGTAGACATAGAGGGTAACAACTAGCGAGTGATGTCTGTCTTTTATCTACTAAAGTGACTATTATTTGACCCGTCACTAAGACCATGCCCATCCATCCTCCATTCTCCATTCTGGGAGGAGAATGGAGAAAAATAGTTCCTCCATCCATGGAGAAACTATTCTTCATGGAGAATAGAAGATATTCATTCTTTCAAACGAATGGAGTGGAGAATGAAAATCGTGGGTCTCCATGATAAAAATATTAATATTAAAATAAATTAAAGTGATGTGTAAATGAATGAATGAAGTAATAAATTGTGTTGGGACCCACGGAAGAATAAAAATTTCATTCTTGGATGAAACAATTCTTTTATGATGGAAAAAGTATGATAAAAGTGATGAGGTGGATGAGTTGGGTCCCATCCAAGAATGAAATTTTCATTCATGGATGAGGATGCTCTTACGAGTAAGTCTCCCTTGTGACAGATCGATATATCTGTCATAAATCAATGACTGGTTGGTTAAATAACATCACTTGACTGGAAAAGCGGACATAGAGAGTAGCAACTAGCGAGTGGTGTTTGTCTTTATCTATCAAACTGACTATTATTTGACCGTCACCAACACGACTACTACTCTCCATGATCACGTTACGAGTAAGTCTCCCTTGAGATGGATCGATAAATCTGTCACAAATCGATGACGGGTTAAATAACACCACTTGACCGGAATAACAAACATAGAGAGTAGCAACTAGCGAGTGGTGTTTGTACGTCTTTATCTATCAAAGTGACTATTATTTAACTCGTCGTCACAAGATTATGACGGATATTCTCGATAATAAGAATTTTGACCAATGCTAATACTAGGAGTCTAGGACTACTATTATTCTTTGTTTTAAACCATACATATATGTACATACATTATACTACTACTTTGGACCACTTACAATAAGAGGTGTTAACTATGGGTCAATCGAATCGGATCTGGGTTGGATCGGATCAATTTGGATCAGGTGAATCGTTCCGACAAACATTATGGCTTAAAAAAAGACTCTATTGAGTACCAAATGACTCTCATAATTCACCGGGGTATTCTATTTGGCGAGAGGTATGTTCAACGCGAATATTGTCCCATTTTATTCTGAGACCCAAAAAACCGAAAAAAAACGTGGATAATAACCTTCAATATCTGTCTTTTTCGACTGTTTTTGAAATGATTTAAAATTGTTCTCAAACACGAATATTTTTTTACTAAAACTTTTCGATAGGAACGTAATGCCTAATTATAATTATTTGATCTCATAGAACTTTAGAGTTTTAAGACTGAACCGATCCGAGTCAATGCTTATTATATTTGTGGTAAGTCTCCGTACAAGATATTATTTATTTTTTTGGTCCAGAGAAGAGCGCACTATGGAGTCGTTTGGTTGCCCTTATATTCTGTACAAGATAAATTGTGATTGTGTTTGGTTGCCCACTTCCCGGGAATTGTCACTTCCTCTATAATGGGGGAAGTTACTCACTAAGCCCCCTTGATGTGTAGAACTTCCCGCATGAAGTCATTTTCCACATGACAACCAAACACTATTTTTGTAATTCCCATGAAATACAAATTCACGTGAATTTAAGTTCGCGGTAACTACATCTTCCCATGGTGAACCAAACGAGCCCTATATGTCACAGGTGAGAATCGAACCCCAACCTCTCGATCGAAATAAGGAAGTTCTTATTACCACTTGAGCTTACCCCATCTTCTCGGTCCGTACAAGATATTGATGGCATGCATGTAAAATTGTAAAATGGTCAGTAGAGAGTAGAGAGAGCGCCTTAAATCCAAGGGTCAGTGTCTGAAATGCGAAGGGGTAGTGAATGAACCCACATCCTTGTCTGTGACAAAGTTATCCGTCATATTCGTGTGACGGGTCAAATAACACTAGTTTATGTACAAAAGACGAAAAACAATTCATATGGGAATGCCAATGATTTGTCCCCTATCTAACTAAATGATTATTATTTGACCCGTTATTAGTACACGACGGACACAAATTCAAGCAATTTAGTGTAAAGGGTCCCTCCCATATTTGTAAGGTTATAGATCTAAGGCATTAATGTCATTACTATTATTATTGGTTATGCAGTAGATAGTGTCCCAATTTCCGGCAGAATCCCAAGTCTTGGTTATACCTTTTAATGCTTTGTATTCAAGATTGTCATGTCTTTAGGGGTGGTCATGTATAGACTATTGGTCTAATTAGGATAGACTTGGTCGGTCGAACGAACGGGTAGTTTGGATTTGGATTTAGTCGACATGGTTCTTGTATCGGGTTTGAATTTAAGAGAGTCGGTCTAATGATCAAGACAAATTTTAAAAAGAGAACGAACAAAGAAGAGCCTGTTAGTGTTAAGCCGAGTTTGGGATAGATGTGTAGTCTATTGGTCTTTAGGATAGACCTGGTCGATCGAATGGGTAGTTTGGATTTGGATTTGAATTTGGTTGACGTGGTTCTAGATAGTGTCGGGGTTGAATCTAAGAGAGACGGTCCGATGATCAAGACAGATTTAATTTTAAAAAGAGAACGAAGAGCCTAGTGTTAAGTCGGGTTTGGATTAGGTTAGACCTTTAGGGATGTTTAGTCTAGTATGTAGTCTTTAGGAGATATAGAGTAGGTCGGTCGAACGGGTTCGGATTTGGTCGATCTGGCTCTCGTGTTGGGTTTGAATCTAAGAAAGACGGTCTGATGATCAAAAGAGATTTTAAAAAGAGAACGAATGAGCGCGATGTTAGTGTCAAGCTGGGTTTGGATTAGACCGACCTTTGGGGATGATATGTAGTCTATTAGTCTTTAGGATATATAGAGTTGGTCGGTCGAACGGATTCGGATTTGATCGATCTGGCTCTCATACGTGTTGGGTTTATTATTGAATCTAAGAGAGATGGCCGGTCTGATGATATATCAAGATAGATTTTAAAAAAAGTACAAAGAGGTTCGTGTTAAGTCAGGTTTGGGTTAGACCGGCCTTTGGGGATGTGTAGTCTATTAGTGTTTAGGATATACAGATCAAAGTTGCTGGTCTGTCGAACGAGTTTGGATTTAAATCTAAGAAAGATTGCCAACTTCTGACAAATTTTATAAAGAGAAAAAGAACCTAGTGTTAACCGGATTCGTTAGACCTTGGGGGATGTATAGTGTCTAGACTTGGTCGGTTGAACGGGTATGGATTTGGTTCATCTGCTCCTGTGTCGGGTTTAATTCTAAGAAAGACAGTCATATCTCGACAAATTTTTTAAAGGGAAAAAGAACCTGGTTAGTGTTAGGTCGAGTTCAAGTTAGACCATAGCTTGATGACGATGTATAGTCTCTATTAGTCTTTAGGATAGTGCTGGTCGGTCGAAGGTTGTCCCTACCTCTCAGACCGGCTCGAATCTAAGAAAGACAGCTTAATCTCGACAAACATTAATTCATTAAATATAATTAAATTAACCGAGTTTACGAATTAATACGATTATATATCCTTTTGAATTTTTCTTCATACATCAAATTAAAAACATTAATAAGTCAAACTTATTTAAATTTAAATTACCATGAGAAGACTAAGTAAGAAAATTGACTTGACAAGGTCATGACTCATAACTACAATAAATTTTTTTTTTTTTTTTTTTTCAACACCGGTATATCTGTATTAAATTTAAGACGAGTTAATTAAATATAATGAATAAAACTTATATTATTTGTACTTGATATTTTATTTTTTAATGTAAATACCATTTTTTTTGACGTGATTTTTTTTTAAAGACAGATATATTCGGTTTAAGAGAGACGTAACTGGTTGAAGATAAGTAAAGCACATGGGTTCATGCAAATCGGTCTACTATAATCTCCCACGCGTCCACTCATGCATATGATCGTAATAAGCTTGTTTTTAGGTCAATTATTGTATGTTTCCAATCATTACATCAGATTTAATTTGCCTAAATTGTTTAGGATAATACCTTACGTTAAATACAGTTCTTAAGATTATATTTAATTATTAAACATCTTTCAAATTCGATATAAATTTATAAATTAATAGATTAAAGAATAAATTATACGTAAATTGATGCAATTAATATACAGTAAGTATTAAGAATTTTTGTTTCTTTTTAAATTTTAAATTGAGGAGTATTTTTTGTTTTGTGATCAGTTTATTTTTGATTAAAATACGAAATATAGAATATTTTTTTATGATAAATATAAAAAATAAATAAATCAAGTTGATCATCGCATGAAATAAAATCGAAACACAAAATTATATATACAATGTTTTATATATATATATATATATATATATATATATATATATATATATATATATATATATATATATATATATATACACACTGTATATGTTTAATAATTTAGAAAGAAGAGTTTTTTATTCACAATAATAGATTGAAATATCGCGTTTTCTTAATTGTTTTATTTATATATCTTTAGTTCAATAACCCTCGAATTTTCACTAATTTAATAAAGTCGATCTATTCTAAAAGCTTCATTAACATTTTAACAACGGGTTAGGTGATGACTCACGAGTTAATTATTTTAATACTCAGAGTAACGATGAGATCAACTACGACTCACGCTGTATTATTATTTACATTCATTTATCTTTGTGTAAAGCTAAATAAACCAATATCTAAGAATCAGAAAAAATTACTTGACCGATCAGAAATTATTTATTAATAAATTAAAAGAATACTTATAGACTCCAAATATATTTGTTTTTTTGTTTTTTTTTAAAATTTAATATACACATATTTTAATATTTATTTATTTTACATAACATTTTTTTACCAATTAAATGAAAAAATAAAGAGGATAATATTTATATATCTTTGCATTGTATAAAAACTAAATAAATTAATAAACCAATATCTAAGAATCAGAAAAAATTACTCGACCGATCAGGAATTATTTACTGTATTAAATTAAAAGAATACGTATAAACTCCAATATATTTATTTATTTATTTTAAATTCAATATACACATATTTTAATATTTACTAATTTACATAAACATTTTTTTTTAACAAATAAATGAAAAAAAAAATAGGATAATAATATTATTGTAAGGTGAAGAAGAGTTAAAGGAAGTTGGAGAGTAAGAGACCGGGAGACAAAGAAAAGTCCTTCGTACTTAACGTACTTAACGCTCCACCGCCTTTAATAACATGACTCACCTCAATACAACTTATCTCAATTTTTATTCAAAACTTAATATTACTATACCAAAATATGTCGTTAACCTTATTCAGAAACCGTCTCTTATAAAATTTTTAACGAATTTAATAACATGACACTGTGATACGAATATATCTTATTTCTCATATTTGACCAGCCTTAAACTACTCGATTTTACGTTGTTATTTTATAGTCGTATTAATTTTAATTTGAGTAATAAACGTATGAATTATTGTTATTACGAGTATAATTTATTTAATTTAGATACATAATTATGCCATAATATGATTTTTTTTTAGCTTGGGTAACTAGTATTAGTAATTTATATGAATTTTTTTTAAAATAAATGATAATTATGGATAAGATTATAAAAATACTTGTATGGTTAT
The DNA here is from genome assembly GCA_958450325.1 of Agrostemma githago. Classification (NCBI taxonomy): domain Eukaryota; kingdom Viridiplantae; phylum Streptophyta; class Magnoliopsida; order Caryophyllales; family Caryophyllaceae; genus Agrostemma; species Agrostemma githago. The sequence goes on along the minus strand of OY288261.1, from coordinate 894,143 downwards.
ATAGTCATGGAAAAGGCAATTTAATCTATGATCTTATCTTGAAAAACTTTATATGTTATTTAACTTCTTATTTACATTTATTCATCTTCATTTTTAAATAATTGTCCTGTATGTTCGTTAATATATCTGATGAGTATATTATATTAAAATCAGATAATCATTTAAAATCGGAGGAAATAATAATTATGCAATCTCAACACTTTGATAATTTACTTAATTCAAAATTAATTACATATACTTTCTAAATTCTAAGACCCTTTTCTTAATTAGGTAGATATAGTTATTAATAAGAACCTTGGAAATAAATAAGTGTTGTCAGAATATCGAACTCTTGTATAACGACAAAAAAATAAAATAATTATTACAAACATACACGATTGTTAACCGTCTTTTTTAATTTACATTTCTATATATTTATATTAATTTTGCCAAGAATTTTTTAGTAAAAATAAATAAATAATCCTTGTATAATACATTAATTAATTAATTTAATTAATCTAATTTGTCCTATGACCAAAATGGGCATCAAATTCTCATGCTTGCCCAATAGAAATCATCCCACATTAACATCAACCAATGACTCACTACCTTCATTAACCACAACATATAAGGGTCGGCCAAATAGTTATTCGGTACCATATCTGGTAAAAATTAACAGATTCCGATCTAAACAGAACAATATTTACTCGTTCATTATTCATAATTTCATTTGTTTGAGAAGCAACATATTTCGATAATATATTAGCTAGAATCTGGTGTTGATAACAACATATTAAAAAAATTAATACCAAACGTTATTTCTTAAATTTGCTAATTTAATTTGATAATTAAACATGCTGATAAATCTATTAACCGTACTTATAATATCAGCTGTATAATAAATCTGCTATATATATTACAGTATCATAATATAGAAGTGATTTTTATTTATCGAAATAAGTTGTCTCGCTCATAATATAAGACGATCTTACTCTATAATAATTTATATATTCGTAAATGAAGACTCTAGTTTCTTCATTACCTCAACCATTTAATTCAACCATTAATTAAATAATTAATTACAAAATTAATTAAAACACAAATAATTAATCTGCTACCATCGTTTGACAAACATGGTCATTGCATTGTACGATAATTCAGACGGATAACGTAAAACAATTGCTCCGTATTTCTTTATACACAAATTATAGTATACAACCGTTGTACCGTACGACGGACCAAATTTATGGTAAAAAGTTACCACTTTATGTTATTTAGTGACCACTTTAAGTTAAATAGTGACCACGTTTTAATATGAAAAAGTGTTAACTATTTATCTGATAGTGGTAACTAACTGACCTAAAATGATCACTTTTTATTATAAGTTGCAAATTTTTACTACTGTCGCATGGTACAACGGTTGTACACAATAATGATTGTTCTTTATATTATTAATGATAATATACATAAGTCATCTTTTGTTTATCAAAATAAATTGTCTCATAATAATATAAGACGATCTTACTCTATAATCTGTACACTCGAGGAGACTCTAGTTTCTTCATTCATCACCTCAACCATTTATTTAATTAATTCAACAATTAATTAATTGATTAATTAATTATAAAAATTAATTAAAACCAAAATAATTAATCCCTTTATATACCACACTTCATACAACCGTCATTTGTATTCATTTTCTCAAACAACAAAAAATTTAAATTAAAAAAAAAATAAAAATAAAAAACTTTCTCTCTCTAAAAAAATTCAATCAACTTTCTCTCTCTAGAAAAAAAAAAAAAACAACTATGATGATAGGCGAGAATCCATGGCTAGAATCTCTAAATCCGACGGTGGAGATTCAATCTCCGACGTGGTCCCCACCTCAATCCAACGGCTGTCACTCCCCGACTTACTACGACGCCGTTTTATCCTCCCTCCGGAGGTACTTGATGTCTCCTCCATCCGGGTCGGACCCGGACTTCTCGGACGACTCGGGTTTTCCATTGGTTGGGGAGTACGACGACGATTTTTTTATATATGATTTCAAGGTGAAGAAGTGTAACCGGGCCCGGGCCCACGACTGGACCGAGTGCCCGTTCGCGCACCCGGGGGAGAAGGCCCGGCGCAGGGACCCGCGGAAGTACAGCTACGCGGGGACCGCGTGCGCTGAGTTCCGGCGGGGCCACTGCCGGAAAGGAGACGGGTGCGAGTTCGCGCACGGGGTGTTCGAGTGCTGGCTCCACCCGTCTCGGTTCCGTACCCAGGCGTGCAAAGACGGGCCCGGCTGCAAGCGCCGGGTCTGCTTCTTTGCACACTCCCCCGACCAGCTCAGGCTGGTCGGGGGACCCACCCCCACCAGCCCGATCAGCCCGTACTCTGGATCCTCCTCCTCGTACGAGGATCCAGAGTACGGGCTGGGACTCAGGTGTGGGGCTGGGTCTGTTGCTGAGCTGGCTTCTTCGCTCAGAAGCCTCCAGCTCAGCAAGGTGAAGTCCATGCCCAAGCCCAACACCACCTGGGTGGGCGGGTCGCCCATCCTTGGATCGCCACGTGGCAGTGGCGGAGGTATTGGGCTTGGGAGCCCGGTCAGTAGGGTCGGGTTCTTTAGCCTCCCGAATACCCCGACCCGACCCAGCAGGGTCGGGTTCTGGGATAGTAAGGAGGTTTGTGTGGAGGAGGAGCCGGTGATGGAACGGGTGGAGTCAGGTCGGGAATTGAGGACTAGAATGTTTGAGAAACTAAGCAAGGAAAACCCGCTTTCCGGGCCGGGTTCTAATTTGGGTCGTGACCCGGGCCCAGGCCCGGATCTTGATCTCGGGTGGGTATCCGAACTTATCGAGTAAACGATTACCGTAAGTGTTGCACTAATTGCACCACTCCTCATCGGTAGATGATCCGACTCGACAAATAATAATTTTCGATTTTATTACCATATTAATCGATTTTTTTTTTCTGTCGGATCGAGAGGTACGATTAGTCAAAGAAATTCCTAATTTTGTTTTATATTCACCTAAAATATACGTTTTTTTTTAATTACTAACCATCCTATATTCCTATATTAAACATCAATAATATCTTTTCCTATCGAGTTCATTCAACGAATTCGAGTAATATCCTATCATATCATAACTCATTTTATCCATTAACGATGTATTTATGACTCAAAATCTCATCTCAATAACAAAAAAAAATCATATCGGGTTTATTACGATTCGTTTCCAAATTCCAAGTCAAGTCTCAAATCAAGTTCGAAGAAACTGGGCTGAAGAAAATAATCGTATTGTGAAATCGTCTCTCAATCGGGCAGAAAGCAAGAGGTGTTCCAAAGAGTATGGAAGTTAGGGGAAAAATCATGAGAATCCCACTTAATTGGGGGGAACAAACTAGAAGGTTGGGAAGGTGGCTTGTTTTTGGCCTAAAATCGAAGACAGTTGGTCTCTCTTGTGACAGATATATCTGTTGCAATCTTAAGACGGGTCAAATAGATACTATCTAACTTTTGTCTTTTTCCCTCAAATGGTATCTACTTGACCCGTCACTTACAGGACACAATGGCCTAAAATTGAAGGACACAAAGTTGGGTTACTTCTTTTGTATAGTTGAAGTTTTCCTTGGATTACTACTTTTGAGCATGCATGTTGTTGTTGACTACTCCAACATCCTTATTACTCAATTTCCTTGGATTTTTCATTGATTATTATTATTATTATTAAGTATAGTTTAATTACTTTTTATTACTATGTTATTATTATGATTATGATGTTATTATGGTTATGATGTTATTTAGATTGTGAAATTTATTTTTATATTAAAAAAATTGTCGGTTTAATTGTTTTTTTCTGATTCGGTACTCCTCGTATGTAAATGTAAAATCGACTTATGATGCAATGAATTATTGTAATTTTTCATTGATTATTAAGTATAGCTTAATTACTTTTTATTATGTTATTATGGTTATGATGTTATTTAGATTGTGAAATTAATTTTTATATAAAAAAATTTGTCGGTTTAATTGTTTTTTTCTGATTCGGTACTCCCCGTATGTAAATGTAAAATCGAATTATGATGCAATGAATTATTGTAATTTTTCATTGATTATTAAGTATAGCTTAATTACTTTTTATTATGTTATTATTATGTTATTATGGTTATGATGTTATTTAGATTGTGAAATTAATTTTTATATAAAAAAAAAATTGTCGGTTTTTATTGTTTTTTTTTTATGATTTAGTGTTCAATATGTAAATGTAAAATCGACTTATATATGATGCAATGAATTATTGTAATTTTTCATTGATTAAGTACGAGTATATATAGTTTAATTACTTCTTATTATGTTATTATGATTATGATGTTATCTAGATTGTGAAATTTATTTTTAAATAAAAAAAAAATGGTGCTAAAAAAAGTAAAAAAAAATAAATATACAAAATTTTTAATTGATGTGGAATAATGTTTTTCTTTGGCCATAATAATTTTGTACTTATAATCCTAATAATTCCTAATCTTTGACCACAAATTTTTAGTGATATATATCGACCTGTTTGCTATAATATCAATCAGGTAAAATTCAATTTAAATTACGAATCAAACTCGGATATTCAATTAGAATATCGGGTGGTAGGTGTACTTGCTAGTCTTGAAATGGATAAAATACTAAAAGTAGGAAGATACGAGAAGATCAACTTATAAAAATTAAACCTATTTTAAACCCTTTTTTTATATAATTTGGATTTTGTTGTTCCCTATTTAATTAATTAACAATTTTTCATTATTTAATTAGCTTTCTACTAGATTTTTTTTTGTTAATGATTCCTTCTCACATGGATAATGGATTTAGCCCTATTTTTTATTAGGTTCGAAAAAATTCTGAAATATATTTATCGTATCACTTTATTGTAGATTTAAACAATAAAATAAATTTAGAATTATCGACAATTATTATTACTCGTACTAACAAACAAAAATCTAACCCTTTTTTTCAACGAATCACAATTATTATCTTTGAAAATATCATTTTTTTTTTCGAGTATTTCTATTCTATTATGTATATTATTAAATAAATATATGCATAATTTCATCAATCATTAACAAAAATCTAGAAATCTTGTGTGTGATTTCTCCGGCAAAATGAGGTATAATTGTCAAAGAAGGGGATGGATTAATATGAACCGTGAACGTCACCTTCACAAATTAAAAAAATAAAATAAATAATTATTTCTGACGAAAATATCCGTTATATTAATATAACGAGTCAAATATTTATCAGTAAAAAAACATAAAAAAAAATCTCATTATTTCAAAGGAATAATATTTTTTTTTTTAAAATAGTGAGTTTTATGTAATATTTTATTTTCTAGCAATACGATGGATAATTTGTCATAATGAAAGACGAACTTTAAAATGATAAAGAATTTCTGACGTAAATATTCGTTATATTAATATAACGAGCCAAATATTTACCTATTTTGGTAAAAAAAAAAAATTAAAAAAATATCGTTATTTAATGGGAATAATATTTTGTTTTTATTTTTAAAAAATGGGTTATATATATATATATTTTTTTTAACAATACGATGAATAATCTGTCGGGATGAAGACGGATTTTAAAATGATAAAGGGTTGCATTCAATCTACATAAGCAATAAATAAAACTCGTTATCATCACAGATATAAACAAGACATATGAAATGTAATAAAGCGATGTGGGAGTAGAGAGACAGGTGCATCATATTTGAAAGTGACACAATCCACCTATTAATTAATTATATCATCAACTAATCTATATATAAAGTTAAAAGGGTTATTTGAGTATTTAATTTTTTGCCACGTGGCAGATATTAAATGCTCAAACAACCCTTTATTATTATTGTTGTTGTTGTTGTTGTTGTTGTTGTTGTTTATAATTTCGTTTTTGAATTTCTTCGTTTTTGTCAAATTTAGTCTTATTAATTTTTTTCCGCATATATATGTGTCATCAAGTTTTGGCTTTATACGATGGCAAATTTATTCTTTTTCTTTTAATTATAGATGTGTTATATAGTTTCGGTTTTATATAATTATTAAATTTAGATGTTTTCAGAAGCCTTTTATATCTAATGTTTTTTTTACAATTTCTTGCATTTTGCTCTAATTTATTCTTATTACATTTTGTTTTCTTGCTTATATATATGTGTTGTTTTCTCATATTATAGATATGTTATAAAGTTTTAGTTTTGTTATTAAATTAATAGATAATCACATTAGTAAGCGTCACGTACTTTTTGGTTGGCCTTGCTAATTGCTTATATATAATACTGAATTTTTAATAATTCGCAATTTTAGTTTGTGAGAATAATTTTTTGAGTTTGTTGTTTTATTTCTATTGCATTTTCAATGTGTTACATTATTACTTTTATTTAATAATTTGTTGTATTATTATATGTTATGTTAAGTTTTCTATTTATTAAATTTGTAATTAATTATATGAGCACTTGATCACAATCTTTTCGGTTACCCTTATTTAATTAATTAAATTAAATACTCAAATAACCCTTTTAACTTTATATATAGATAACCAAATAGAAAATAATATTCATTCGTAAAGAATGAAAGATTTCAAATTTCATTGCGTTTAAGTTACTCCATTTTTTACTTTGTTTTTATACTTTTCGACAAATATGATTCATTTTATCTATATTTATATATATAGTTAAAAGATTTATTTGAACATTAATTTTTTTTGTCACGTGACGTATATTTAATGTTTAAACAATCTTTTGTATTAAAAGTTTTTGTTTGTGCAATTTTTGCCTTTTGATCAAATTTATTCATATAAAATTATTTTTTATTACTTATATATGTGTAATAAAGTTTTAGTTTTATACAAGGTCAAATTTATTCTTATTAAATTTTGTTTTCTTAATTATATACTGTATGTGTTTTAAAGTTGTAGTTTTATATATTTATTAAATTTAAATGTTTACACAACCCTTTTACATTTAATGTATTTGTCTTTACAATTTCTTGCATTTTGCTCAAATTTATTCTTAGTACATTTTGTTTTATTGATTATATATATATATATGCTATAAGGTTTTAGTTTTATTATTAAATTTATAGATAACATTACTGGGGGTTACAAACTTTTCAGTTGCCCTTTTTTTTTTAGGAAATGGAAAATAAATCTTAATATATATTTCATTTAAAGTATAAATTTATTGTTAGTATTAAAACTAAATGGTTTTGAAGAAAATATTAATTAGTCATTTAATTTAGGTGTTACATCTTTTCATCTACTTTTGTATTAATGTTCAATCAAATTTAATATTATTAATTATATTTTATATTATTAAGAACATCATATTATACCTATAAAAGTAATATAATAGAGAGATGAGAAAAACCATTTTTATTTTGTGAAATCTTATTCACATTTTAATCGCTTTATTTCATGTATACTCAATTCAATTTTGTAAGAAATGAATTTACATTGTTATTTGTTGATTCTATTTTTATTTCTAATTTTATCTTTTGCATTTGTTTTTGTTTAGAGAACTTGTACGAAACCAATAATCAAGTCTTCAATTTCTCATTTTTCAGGTATAGTAATCTTATTTCAATAGATTTTTATATTGATTGTTTTATAAATAAATTTCGAGTAACTTTAAATCCCATGGGTTTTGTGTTCATAACGGTGAAATTTTATTTATGTTCAAAGTTGAAATAATTTACAAAATATGCATGATTGAGAAGAGTTTGCAATATTTTAAGTGTTAATCAAAGTAACATACTAATGATAGATAATTATTTTGGTGTATTTAATATTTGGTTTTAAAGATAAATCATCAATAAATAAAAAAATAGTAAAAAATGACAAACAAAACTTAATATTTCACTTAAAGCATAATTTATTATTCTTGAGAAAGCTTAATATTTTTCTAAAATAATTTTTGATAATTTGGTTGTTTAACCATTTAATCCACTTCTGTCGTAATGATCAACCAATCAAATTTAATATAAATACTTACCAAAAAAATTATGTAAAGCAATGAAGAGATAAAAAAATTGATGATTTCGTATTTACATTTATTCACTTTATTTTTAGACATTACCTGTAGTTTTGTAAGACATCAATTTGCATTGTCGTTTATTGATTCTAATTTAGTTCTAATTTTACCTTTGCATTTTCTTTAGATAATTTATGCGAAACCAGTAGTCAACTCCGCAATTTGCCCTTTTTTAGGAATAATATTATATTTTTTTTATTTATCTTTATATTGATTGATTTTATAAATACATTTTACAGTTAACTTTAAATCACATTGACTTTCTGTTGATAAATGTAAACTTTTATTTATCTTTAAAGTTGTCGTATTTTACAAAATATGATTGAGAAAAGTTTCAATATTTTGAGTGTTAGTTTAAAGTAAAATACCAATGACTAACAATTATTTGGGGCAAACAAAACTCAATATTTCACTTAAAACATAAATTTATTGTTATTAAGAAAGTTTAATGGTTTTCTAAAAAATGAACCTTAATAATCTGGTTGGTTTACCTTATCATTTTCTTTTGTCTTGATAATCAATTAAAGTTAATATTAATCATTATATTATCCTGCATTAAGAATTTCGTATTATAACTAAAAAAATAATATATTATATTTTCATCTATTTCGTCTTAAAGATTAATCAAGGTTAATATTAAATAAACATCATAGTGTAACTTAAAAAAGAATATATAAAGTGAGATGATAAAAAACATTTGGGAGTTTGTATTCACATTTCGATCACTTTATTTCATGAATATGACCACCAGTTTTTAATATATGATACTTCGTATGAATTTGCATTGTTGTTCATCGATTCTAATTTTAGTTCAAAATTTTGATCTCCGGGATTTATTTTATTTACTGAAATTAAACGAAGCCACTGACTGCATGTCAAATCCATAATTTTTTTTTTCAAGTATAATATTATATTTTTATTGATCTTTATATTCATTATTATGTTTATAGACACACTTCAAGATAACATTAAACTTTTCTTTTTCTTATAAGAGTGAACATTTAATTATATTCAAAGTGAAAGTAATATAAAAAAATGATTGAGAATAAATTACAATATTTTGAGTATTAATTTAAAGTAACATTTTAAAGAGTACACGTTATTTGGGTAATGTATTTACTATTTACTAAGTCTCAAGGTGATGAACATTATTATATATTTTAATCACCAAAACAAAATACATGTATGAAAATGGGAAAAGTGATCGAATATAGTAATTTAACAAACAAAGTATAGAGTTAATATAAATTAAAAAAGTGAAAATGAATATCTCAATGATTTTCACGGGATTAAAAAACTAGGTCCCATTTGTTGAAGGAACGTGTATAAATCCATGTTTAGTGATACTTTTACAAAAAAAAATATTAAGGTTATAGTAAATAAAATACATATCACTGGAATCGAGTTTTAAAAAAAAGACATATCATTGAAATTGGTCGATGTATAAGTTCTGTAATATAGTGACATTGTTGAATTGGTGAGATTGATTGTATAATATTGACGATCTACAATTTTGGACCCAATTATTGAAATTGAAACTAAATTCAAAATGTTTACTATCCGCTTAGGTATGCAAAAATTGATCGACACATATTTTCGAACCAACATATACAATGAATGAAAGACTTGGTCATGATTATCAAGAATCCGTGCATTAAATTTTGGAACAGATAAACCCGTGAATTTCACGGGTCACATACCTAGTTCTTTTAAAAAACCGTCTCATACTAATTAATAATGAGACGTAATATTTTTTTAAAAAAATTTAAAAGTTAATAATAGTATCGTTATCGTGTGAGAAACCATCTTTTAATTTTCTTTATTTTTTTTTTTGTGAAATACGGAGTACAAGTAACATATGCAACGAGAAAATAGCTGCTCTAAAAGTAATTACCTAATTTATCAACTAAATCTTTTTAAAAACCGGGTCATACTAGTCAATAATGAGACGTAATATTTTTTTTTTTTTTAAAAAGATTAATACTATTATCATTATCGTGTGAGAAACCGTCTTTTAATTTTCTTTATTTTTTGTGAAATACGAGAAAATAGTTAGCCTTAAAGTAATCACCTAATTTATCAACTAAATCTTTTAAAAAACCGTGTCACACTAGTTAATATGAGACGTAATATGAAAAAAAAATAAGATTAATACTATTATCGTTATCATGTGTGAGACCGTCTTTTAATTTTCTTTATTTTTTATGAAATACGAGAAACAAATATAACGAGAAAATAATTACCCTTAAATCTCCTCGGAACCTGTGTCACACTAGTTAATAATGAGACGTAATATCAAAAAAAAAAATTATCAACTAAATCTTTTAAAAAACCGTGTCACACTAGTTAATCTGAGACGTAATATTAAAAAAAAATAAGATTAATAATATGGAAAAAAAAAAAAAAAAAAAAAAAAAAAAAACCCTGAAACGTAATTACTACCCTTTATCACGCGAGAGATTTCTCGTTGTTAACATTATCGAGAAACCGTCTTTTATAATTTGTGTAGAGGAGTAATACCGATAAGGTCACAGCACTTGCGCATCACGACCGCGGTCGCTTCACATAACAAAAGCCGGCTTGTTTCCTGTTCTGAACCGAGAACCTGAGGTTTTTTTACCAAGTTCGGAAAAAAAATTAGAAGGCCGTAAAAAAAAGTAACCTGCCTTTACCCGCCCGTTTATAGACTATACAAAATCGGACGAAAAATTTACCTGACAGTTAGAACAAATCTGAGAGACGAATTCCGAGAGGTTATACAGGTATAGACATAGTATGTTGGGTAATAGAGTGCTACAAGCTTCTTCGACGATCTGAAGAAATGAAAAAACCTGACATGTCAAAGACCGGTTTTTTTTTTAGGGTTTCGTGAATAAAGAAAAACCGATTTTACAGTAAAAAAAAATGACATTTACTGATTTACCTCGGGAAACTGGACTAAATGTAGCCCTAATGCACGCTCGACCGGGTGCTCCAAGACCAGCTTTCCGTCCTGTATATATATACATCAAGAAATTCTCAAATAAGACGGTCTGTCAGTAGTTACTGAATTTGGATAATCAGGGTAGTTTTTTTTTTTTTACCTTCTTCAGTTCTTCAATGTTTTTACCAGATTTCCTGATAATCGAGCAAATTCGAGCGTGTGCATAGAGTATATAAACTGCAGTTTTTCCCTGTCAACATAATACGGAATGCTAACGATGAATCCCAATGCTAAAACAAAGCTTCTGATGTAAAACAGTAAAACAACTCATAGAAATCCGACTGACAGAACCCCGGGAACACATAACATAACGGTTTTTCCCTGAATTTTATCGAGAAATTCCAAAACAATAAAACCCGTGTTCAGGATCGCAGTAGAACAATATATAGTCTCATAATCGGTTGAAAAAAAAATTACGAGGAAATAAAAGGGCACCTTATCTTTTAGCATCTCGTCGAATTTGAAGGTGTAGTCTGTGAGTCGATTGTCGATCATATCATAAAACCTGAGAAAACACGAAAGTCGTTGAAGCAAACATGTACAAAAATCTTCAGTCCCATAATTTGAAGGACAGGATGCTTAAGAAAAACGATAATTTTGAAAACGTACTTTACAGCGCCATAGCCTACTGCATCGGCCGTCTGCTCTAGCTCGTCTTCAGTCCACTTGGCCGCTTTCCCTACAATGAACATCATAAAGTATAAAGATCGCAGTTTATGGAGTTAAGATTTTCGAGATGAATACTCGTATCATTTTTGTAATATACCTCGATCAATAAGAGTTTGTTTGCTTCGATTTTTGGCTTCATCGAGTAAATCAACCAAGCGAACGACTTCAGAGCTTCGAGTACGGAAACGTTTGCCATCTTCTCCCAACACGAGACCAAAACCGACATGAGTAACTTTAGGGTATGCATTGTCGTCACTTGGAATCCACCCTGCTTCCTTTGCTGCCTGTAAAAACAGGTTTACAGTAAAAAACACACACGACACATCACATTCGTCCTCAGACAGTAAAATGCATTCCACTGTCGGAAATCAAAATCGCGTCTTATACACAGCATGTACTTACAAGGAAAACCATTTCGAAGTGCTCTCGCTGACCAGAATCAGTTACGTATATAATCCATTCTGCCTTTTCTTCATTGAGACGGTACCTAAATTAATGCACGCAGTACGATAAAAATCATTTCAGTTGTAAAATGGCAGAAGAACAGGTTTGAAAGAGAAAAAAAAAAGTCGAAAGCACTTACCAAAGAGCAGTTAAATCAGTGGAAGCATAGTTAAAACCTCCGTCTCTCTTCACGACAATGAGAGGTATCTTTTTCTTTTCAAATCTTATAACTTTAGCGCCTTCGCTTTCCTTAATCAAACCTTTATTACTCAAACCCTCCAAAACGGTAGGAATATACGGATTGTAAAAGCTTTCACCCTGATATATTCAAAAGTTCCGAGGGTGAGCATGAAAACTAGACCTGTAACAACAATCTACTAAGTACTGTACCTTTTCCTCTATGTGAACACCGAGACGTTGATAAACTTTCTGAAATTCCTGGCGACTAATTTCACAAATTTGAGCCCATGCCTTCCGATACTTAGGTTCTCCACTCTATGTATGTACAAGTGAATGAAATTGCATAGAACAGTAAGTAAAAATACATTATTTATACTGAAGACAAAGAAGAAGAAGAAGAAGAAGAAGAAGAAGAAAGAGGTCATACTGTCGCATTTAGTCATTTACCTGAAGGCTGACCACGGCCTTTTGTGCTCGTTCCTTGAAAACAGCATCATCGTCGAACCTTTTCTTAGACTGTTTGTAGAAATCCTGAAAAACCGTGAAGTACAGTACATTCTGTAGTCAAAATATCATCCTCTATGCTCATCATAGGCTACCCAATCGAACATAACAACTCAAACAATGCAGACAATTGACAAAACAGAACGAAACATCAGTGAACGAAAGCACCAGCAGCGCTTGTACAGGTACGGTTTATTAGAAATGATCCGCTGACCTGAAGATCCTTGATAGGAATTTCATTGACATCCTCCCACTGTGGAAATTGCTCGAAGAGAAACTCGATCAGCATGCCAAACTGCACAAAACGTAGTCAAAAACCAAAGATGTCAATGGATTGTGCAAATGTACTTCAATGGGTTTTTTTCTTCTGAAAAACCAATCAGTTTCAAATTTAACAGACGTAACAGACGAGTCGTCAATCGTCACTATCATGTAGGTTGCGGTTTTTGACAAAATCAGTAACTAAATTGTTAACAGGGTAGATTGATTCGAGGTAATGATACAAAGTATGGAGTATATCGCAAAAACGGAGAAGCAAGTATATATACCTGTGTGCCCCAGTCACCAACATGGTTTCTACGGAGCACCTCGACACCAGAAAACTCGAGCATTCTAGCCAAGGTATCCCCAATTATGGTCGATCTTAAATGCCCGACATGCATCTCCTTGGCAATGTTAGGAGAAGAGAAGTCTACTACTGCCCTATTGATCGACAATTTCGGAGCCCATGTCTGAATACCTTCACTCAGCATCTTTTGTATTCTCTGATTAATCAATAAAACACGTTATTACTAATTACAAATGAAAACGACACAAAATTACAGATTAAAGATGTATGATTTCTGAGATGAGACGCAAATCACCTTAGCTAACCATGTACTTGACAGGACAATGTTGATGAAACCCGGTTTTGTAACGGAACAACTCTCAATCATTTCCGATTCTGGCAATTTCTCCTTGATAGCCTAGGCAAATTTTCAAAAACCCGTCATTCTTTGGTTCTGAATTATAATGGATTAAAGCAAAATGACTCATTAACAATCCTGCAGTGTAAGTCATCATTGAATACAATTCTCGACACAATTTTCATTTTCAATGTACCAACATCGAAAGAACAGTAACTTTTTAAAAAATCCGTCATGGATTAAAGCAAAATGACTCATTAACCATCCTGCACTTCTCTCTGTATACTGTGTAAGCCATCATTCGATGCAATTCTCGATACAGTTTTCATTTCCAATGTACCAACATCAAAAGAACACTAAATTTTCTGTATTATAATGAATTCAAGCAAAATGACTCATTAACGATCCTGCAATTCTCTGTATACTGTGTGTAAGTAAGTCATCATTCAATGCAATTCTCGACACAATTTTCATTTTCATTCTACCAACATCGACAGAACAGTAAATTTTTACAACTCGTCATTCTTTGGTTCTAAATTGTAATGAATTCAAGCAAAATGACTCGTTAAAGATCCTGCAATTCTCTGTATACTGTGTAAGTAAGTCATCATTCGATGCAATTCTCGACACAATTTTCATTTTCATTGTACCAACATCGAAAGAACTGTAAATTTTCAAAAACCCGTCATTCTTTGGTTCTGAAATACTAACGATCCTGCACTTCTCTGTATACTTTGTAAGTCATCATCCGATGCAATTCTCGACACAATTTTCATTTTCAATGTACCAACATCTAAAGAACACTAAATTTCTAAAACTCGTAATTCTTTGATTCTGAATTATAATGAATTCAAGCAAAACGACTGTGTAAGCCATCATTCGATGCAATTCTCGACACAATTTTCATTTTCAATGTACCAACATCTAAAGAACACTAAATTTCTAAAACTCGTAATTCTTTGATTCTGAATTATAATGAATTCAAGCAAAACGACTGTGTAAGCCATCATTCGATGCAATTCTCGACACAATTTTCATTTTCAATGTACCAACATCTAAAGAACACTAAATTTCTAAAACTCGTAATTCTTTGATTCTGAATTATAATGAATTCAAGCAAAACGACTGTGTAAGCCATCATTCGATGCAATTCTCGACACAATTTTCATTTTCAATGTACCAACATCTAAAGAACACTAAATTTCTAAAACTCGTAATTCTTTGATTCTGAATTATAATGAATTCAAGCAAAACGACTGTGTAAGCCATCATTCGATGCAATTCTCGACACAATTTTCATTTTCAATGTACCAACATCTAAAGAACACTAAATTTCTAAAACTCGTAATTCTTTGATTCTGAATTATAATGAATTCAAGCAAAACGACTGTGTAAGCCATCATTCGATGCAATTCTCGACACAATTTTCATTTTCAATGTACCAACATCTAAAGAACACTAAATTTCTAAAACTCGTAATTCTTTGATTCTGAATTATAATGAATTCAAGCAAAACGACTGTGTAAGCCATCATTCGATGCAATTCTCGACACAATTTTCATTTTCATTGTACAAAAATCGAAAGAACAGTAAATTTAGGAGTTCAATTATACCTCAGCAACCGAAATCGGATTCCTAAACTCCGGTTTTGTTGCTCTAATCTTACCGTACAAACTCAAAGCATTATTACTGCACAAAAATCACCCAAAATTACTTCAAAAAACATCAAAAAAATCTGCAAAAATGAAAATCGAAATCGAAACAACAATATTCAACAATTAAATTAATTAATTAATTAATTAATTAATTACCATTGATAATCACCGAAATTCGCGGTACTAATCGCAATCAAAGGAATTACATTAACATCAGTTGGAGCAATCAAATCAATCGATTTCTTAAACAATTCAGCTAACAATTGCTTCACATTACCATCACTTTCTTCCTGCATGATCAACATACAATACCAAATTACTGTAACGATCAATTAAGTGAAATTTTTGAAGAATTTTAACGGCAAATTGGAAATTACAGCAGCCATGGTGTCGAAAAACTTCAAATCTTTGCACACAAAAATTTCAATTTAGTAGAATTCTATCAAATTCGATCAAAAGGGTAGGCTAGAAATCTCGATTAATTTGGGGGAAATAAGAAATGGGATTTAGCGGTAAAATCAAGGGTATGAAACCCCAAATTTCTAAATCAAAAAATTTGAAAGATACTCCTACGTGATTAGAAATGGAAAACCCTAGGGTTTTTGCATGAATGCAAAAACGGGTCAACCATGTCGGTTTTGGGTCAGGTCATTTTCGGATTGGATTGGATCGGATCGGATCATTTTTTAGTCGATTATTTTCAACTTTTTTTTTTGGATATCGATACATTTAATAGTACTCGGTATAAAATACTTAATGAGTAGGTCTCCTGAGAGACGATCTGACTAAGTACAAATGAAAGTAACAGTGGTAGGTACGATTAACATAAAAGAGAATACAAATATAAAGAGGGTACGCTTCTTATAAAAACAGGTACAAAACAAAGTTATTATTGGCTACGAATAGGACATAGAGTGGCACTGAAGAGTGTTCTCTCAATAAATTATCGAGAGACCGTCTCTCCCAATAGACCGAGGCATTTTATTAGGAGAGGTGATTGTTCAGCGCGAAGATAAATCCATTTTATTCAGAGACCGAAAAAGTCAAAAATACGTGGATATTAACCTTCAAAATCGATCATTTTCTATTTTATTTTTTTTGCCTAATGATGACTATCTGAAAACTTGTTACGTCTAATTCCGACACGTCTCAAACGACAATCTTTTGACTTTCAAAAATCAAAACTGGTTTGCAACATCTCGACGTCCGGAAAAATAACGACCCAAAAAATTGACCGGAGTTTTTCATCGGGTCAGGTGATCAAATACTCCGAAAAATTCTAGTAATTGAAGTCCATTTTCATGGCAAAATCGGTCCTGATAAGTAACTGAGTACAATTTCGAAAACTCAACAAAACTTAATGTTCCTGAGATGAACATAACAAAACAACACATATTTTTTTCCTATCTTCTTCTTAAATGAGGGTGTCGATAAGTCTAATCGTCGTCTTCCTCATCATCATCATCAGCAGCAGCTCCAACAGCGGCATTAAGCTTGTTAAGTCTTTCGACCAACTTAGCCTTCCTCTCCTCGTACGTCAGCTTCTTCGCGTTGTACCTGCACCACCAAAATTTCAGATCTCCGAATGTAGACCGTGTGTTGAAACTTTGTGTAAGTATCAAAAATTCGTGAAAGTTTGTTTACCTCTTGTGAGTCTTAGGTTGCTGTTTCTCGGATTTCTTGACGGTAGGATCAGCACGAATAGCAGCGTGAACCTTCTTGTATAGTTCTTCCAAGCCATCAGCCTCGACGCCATTCTTGATGTACTCGCTGAAATGAGTCTGATACTTCTCAGGCTCATCTTCAGTCAATGTCTGCGAGAAATAGACGTCACAGATCAGAAAACCAATAACGAAAATAGGGTTCCATAGAAAATAATGGGAAAATAAAGAGGTAAAATACGAGAATGCTCACCTTCATGTATGAAGCGATGTGACCACCATAGATGTATTTGCGGTGCACATCAGCATCAAGCTGCTTGCTGTCCTTTCCGTAACCAGCGAACCTCTTATCGCTGTGGGGAATGTCCAAGCCACCGTCCAATGCACCCTGCAACACAGATTACACCATCAGCGAATGTACAAAACTGAAAAAATACACATGGCGTACAAAGTTCTTCGGGTTTCAGATTTATGTAATGTTGTTTTTCAATGTCGAAGAAATTCGCATTCACTAGAGTATTCAAAGAAAGGAAGTGTAACTGCAATAATCGACAAGGAGTAGAATGAAACCTTCAAAGCACCAAACACACGGTTTCCAGTAGTAGTCCTCACGAGACCAACATCAAGCAAAGCACGGAATGGCCTCCTGGTATCAGCGGGCTCCACAGAGAAATCCTCACCACTGGCCTGTAAACAAATGGATAAAAACATAAATTACGAATGCCAAAAAAAATAAAAGATAAAAATAAAAAAAATGCTGTTACTTAAGTTTTTACCTCGACATTGCCTTCATACTCTTGATCCATCTCAAGCATCTTCAAAACCCTTCTGGCAAGTAGGAGTCCAGTACAGTAAGCTGCATTGAAGTATATATCAGTGTTCGTACTTCATACCGACATGTTCACGACATAATACTACAACAGTAGACGGATGACGCAAACTTACCAGCAGAGTAGTTTGAAAGTCCAACCTTAAGTCCGTAACGAGGGAGTTCATGAGCATATGCAGAAGCCATAACAATATCACCAGCAATGCTAGCGGATATGATTTGGGCAACGATATCCTTGTTGGTCTAATATCGGTTTAAGGCCAACTCATAAGAGAAATTGTGTGTACACCATGATACAAATTAGCGAAAAAAAGTAAGCTATGATTAAGATAAACCGTCACTACTTAAAATACGAATTAGATAGATCAGAAAAAAAAGTGAAAGGATACGAATCGAACAACGAAACGGTATTTGGGGGTGTTGTACTTGTTCTTGTCTTGGTTGATCAAACGGGTCCTGGCACGGTAATCAGTCTTTCCGGCTGTGATCAAAGCAAAACACAATTAATTACTGACGATGTAAATCACCGAAGTAGAAAAACAAAAAAAATCGATGTTGTTGTTTTAGGTTGCAACCTCTTCTTCTCTTGAACTTGACTTGGTACCGCTTGAAGTAGGCATTGGATTTCTGAGCCTTGACGAAGGCCTAACAAACAGAAAATCGATAATTGTAAACATACATAATAAGTTCAACAAAACAAAACAAAAAAAACACGAAGATTACAACTATAATCACATGAAATGAGAATCGGGCTTATAAGAGCTAAATGAAATATTCAAACCGACATTAACAAGCAATTTCGACATATTCCCATTACAAAAAAAAAAACACTTAATTTCGATTATGACTGAATTTACAAATGCCCAATCAAAAGGTCGAGGTTCGATTCCCTTCTACGACTAAGTCCACTCTGAGCTCCGTCAACGGCAATCAATCAATAAACCATAATCATATCTAATGAGCTCAATCAAATCAATGATCGATCAAATTACTACAGGGTTTTGTAAATGTAGCAATTAAAAACCCTAATCATAATCAACATAAACCCTAACCACTTACTATCATCGATTCAGAAACTAATCGAAACTTCAAAATCAAACAAAAACCCATTATTATCCTTTAAAAAGAATAATTTCTCGTGAACACAAGCCAATCCACAATTAATTAAATTAATAATCGCAATCGTAAATGTAGCAACTAAAACCCTAATCATTACTTATCTCAAATGCAGAAACTAATCAATTACAACTTCAAAAAAATGAACAAACCCCATTACCCTCTAACAATAAAATTACCTCATGAACACAACCAAATCCCCAAATTAACTAAATTATTACTAGTCGCAATCGTAAATGTAGCACCTAAAACCCTAATCAATTCATATCATAAATGCAGAAACTAATCAATCACAACTTCAAAAAATGAACAAAACCCTTTACCCAATTCATTGAACATAACAAAATCAAACACCCAGAAAAGCTACTGATAACGAATCAAAATCATAATCATAATCATAATATGAATCAAAAGCTGCGGAAAAACATGGAGGAATGGAGGGCTAACCATGGCGGAAAGATGACGAAGAGGGTAGAGAGATGTGAGGAGAGGAAAAAGAAGGAGACGGCAGTAACAGGTAGTGTTGATTTAAAGGAGAAAAGGGGGAAAATGATATATATTTGGGGGCTAATTGAAAACCCTAGGGTTTCTATTCAATTGGGCTTTTAATTCATCACATTTCTGGACCATGACTAGTATGAATTTAGAGCTGGCAAGTCTGACTCGACTCGACTCGAGGTTGAGCATACCTGATCCCGATATAGTCCAAAATGTTGTCGCTAAGAAAAAAAGAAAAAAAAAATAAAAAAAAAAAATTGACCCAATCGCAACCCGTTAATCCAACCAAATTAGATGAATGACCCTACGCAACCCCAAACCCGAGGTAAGAACTGAATGGACTAAACCGACCCACAAGCGACCCGAACCCCACCCGTATGTAGGCATGACCCGAAACCAAACCCGACTTGAATCCAATCCAATTTATCCAATTGCGACCGGAGGTTTCATTATACGGACACGATCTTGTCACCATGACAATTATAGAGTTTTCAGTACTCGGTCGGGGATATGGGACGAAATGACATACCTAGACCGATGATCTAGGTTTAGGCAACACGAAATAAACGACTTGAGTCGGGATATAGTAAACCACAACATAGTTAGCCTATGATGCAATAACATAATATTCGACATCACGTTGATCATTCATCGAGTTGAATTACCCTGTGATCTTAATCAATCTATTGGACTTAAGTTACGAACCAACAGAAATCTCATCATCGTCTTAATGATTTGTCGAGTATTGCATGACCGTGTTGATATCGAATCACAACATAAACAAGCAACAAGAACTGAAGCACACAACATTCTAATGACTGAAGTTCCGATATCTTGATAGAAAAATCTCTTAACATGTAATGTAACAAGCACATTTTCTCAAGAGAAAATATGTCAAATGTAACCAAACTTAACAAAACTTGATGTTGTTCCTGATTTGAACATAACACAACACAAAAAAAAACACATAATTTTCCTATCTTACAACCGATAGTCTAATCATCGTCTTCCTCATCATCGTCATCAGCCGCTCCTACTGCAGCATTAAGCTTGTTAAGTCTCTCGACCAACTTAGCCTTCCTCTCCTCGTATGTCAGCTTCTTGGCATTATACCTGCAACCCCAAAGTTTCAGTTCAACAACCATCTAAACAATATCGCAAAATTCGCAACAAAACCCAAAATGAAGACCCAACTTTGACTTGTGACGCAGACTGACCCAACCTAACCCAAATTTTCACCAACGGACCCAACTGGTACAGATCAAAACTGAACCCGATTTAGGTGCCTCGTTTGTCGGGTTTACAGGTACATATCCGAGTCCAAAACATGTGTCGAAAATAGGTACGGATTATAAGCTTACCTCTTGTGAGTCTTAGGTTGCTGTTTCTCGGATTTCTTAACGGTAGGATCAGCACGAATAGCAGCATGAACCCTCTTGTATAATTCTTCCAAGCCATCAGCATCGACTCCCTTCTTGATGTACTCGCTGAAATGAGTTTGAAACTTCTCGGGCTCGTCTTCAGTCAATGTCTGTCAAACGAAGGCAGAAAAATTATTTCCATGAATCAAAGAATAAGAAAAGGATTTATACTCCATGGTTTATGTAAAGAAACAGAAGTTAAATAGTCGATGCTCGCCTTCATGTATGAGGCAATGTGGCCACCGTAGATGTATTTGCGGTGGACGTCTGCGTCAAGCTGCTTGCTATCCTTTCCATACCCGGCAAACCTCTTGTCACTGTGGGGAATGTCCAACCCACCGTCCAAAGCACCCTGTAGTACACAATTACAACCATAGCACGCATAAGAAACTAAAAACTTAAAACATAAATTATAAAAGGTTTTCGAATTACAGATTTGAAAGACAATAATGGAACGGTGAAATGTCAAGTTTTAAATTGTTCTTCAAAATGAAAAATCATCATAGACTCGAGTATGAAAAGAAAGGAAGTACAAAGTTCGATAATTGACAAGGGAATAAGATGAAACCTTAAGAGCACCAAAAACACGGTTTCCAGTGGTTGTCCTCACGAGACCAACATCAAGCAAAGCACGGAAGGGCCTCCTGGTATCAGCGGGCTCCACAGAGAAATCCTCACCACTTGCCTGTATACAAATGCATAAATAAAAATTACTATCGGTAAAAGAGATAAAATAAAAACAAAAAAATTACTGTTCTAAATAAAGAAAATAGATAAGAGAATTAATTACCTCGACATTTCCTTCGTATTCTTGATCCATCTCAAGCATCTTCAGAACCCTTCTGGCAAGGAGAAGTCCAGTGCAGTAGGCTGCAGTGACGTTTAAATCAATGTTCATATAGCCAAAATCCAAATGAATTCATTTTATAATACTACAACGGTAGATGAATTTAATAGAATGAATAAGCAAGATTACCAGCAGCATAGTTTGAGAGTCCAACTGAAAGTCCGTAACGAGGGAGTTCATGAGCATATGCCGAAGCCATAACAATATCGCCAGCGATACTGGCGGATATGATTTGGGCAACGATATCCTTGTTGGTCTAATATATTCGTTAAGGCAAACTCTAAATCGCTATCAATAATCTAAGAAATTGGTAATTTAAAGGACAAATTCGCAAAAAAATAGCGACGTTAGATCAGCAAAGCAAGTGAAAGGATACAAATCGAACAACGAAACGGTATTTGGGGGTGTTGTACTTGTTCTTGTCTTGGTTGATCAGACGGGTCCTGGCACGGTAATCAGTCTTTCCAGCTGTGGTCATAGCACAACATTTAGAATAGAAAGTAAAACAAAAAACGAAGAAAACCAAAACACCGTTTCTTGGTTTTAAGGTCTAACCTCTTCTTCTCTTAAACTTGACTTGGTAACGCTTGAAGTATGCATTGGACTTTTGCGCCTTCACAAAGGCCTGACGAACAAAGAACAATTTATGTAAACATATAAAATCCATCAAAACACCAAAAAAAAACACGGATTAAACCCATTCTCATGTGAATTGGGAACGAGGGTTGCAGATCATTAACAACACGAAAGAATGATAACAACCAAATTAGTTCAAACAACGCTAAAGATTGACACGGGTTACATTTGAATAGCATTTCAGGGAAGATTTTAATTCATCGAGGGAAAACGGATCACATCAAATCATGGTCGCTCCATCTCCATCCACTCTCATTAGTTAACCAAATGACGGGTTTTACATCCCTTGATCCCCTCATTTTCCCTCAAAATCCATTAATCCAAACGTATCCGAAATCTTTTCAAACTACGGAAAATTTCAAACAAGATTGAATCAGCCATTTAAGTACACTTTTCAGTGACATTAAATCTTAATTGCTATTCTGAGCTGCATAAACATATGCTCTATCAATCGCAATCATTTGTTTAAACGAAACGTATCTCACAGATGAAAACCAAATTAAAACCCTAATCGTAATCAACATAATTTATTCTCATAGAAATAATTCAATCCACCTTCTACAAGCTCCATATTGCACATCCTAAATTTTTTCGAACTAAGGAAAATTTCTTAACACGATTTACACAACCACTTCAGACACTTTTTCCATAAAATTAAATCTTAATTGCTATTCTGAGCTGCATAAACACATGTTCTATCCGTTGCAGTCATTTGTTTAACTTCGACTAATCGAAACATATCTCATACTCATAATCCCTAAATTTATTACAAGAATTTGTAAAATGTAGCAACTAAAACCCTAATCAAAGTCAAAATAATTCATCCTCAATACAAATTCATTCGATTCAACTTTTACAAGCTTGATATTACACTAATACAATCATATCACAAATGCAGCAAAAAAAATTAAAATTATAACAAAAATCACCCATTAATCTACTACACTTAAGAGACCAAACCCTAGAAATCTAAGCTCTACCCAATTCATAAAACATCAAATAAACACAACCCATTAATCTAATTCATCAATCAAAAACCCAAAAAAGGTACTGATTCAATAACGAATTGAAATTCGATTTCGTAGCGTAGTTCATCATCAAATGAAGAATTGAAGGAAGTTAAAGACTAACCATGGCGGACGAAGGATGAGGTAGAGAGATACAGGAGAGAAAGAGAAGAAGACGGCAGTGAAGACAGTGCGAATTTGATTAGAAGAGGGGAAAAATGATATATGAGGGGTTATTGAAAACCCTAGGGTTTCTGATTTTTGGGCTTTTGATCTAAGATTTGGGATTTTTTTTTTTTTGGGTCCATTAGATTTCTGGACCATGATCTTGACTTGGGTCGGGTTTCGGTTCTCGTGATACGGACATGAATTCGACATAGTAGTACAGACGATTTAGGTGAAACTCGGTTGGGTTTGAAGTGGAATGGATTTGGTTCGGGTTTTGGTTCTCGTGATATGGACATGAACTCGACATGGTAGCAACATTTATTAAGGCTCTAGACGAAACTTGGTTCGGTTTGAAGCGAAATGGATTTGGTTGGGGTTTCGGTTCTCTTGATATGGACATGAACTCGAAACTTGGTTAGGTTTCAAACGGGTCGGATTTGGTTAGGGTTTTGGTTCCCGTGATAATGGACAAGAATTCAATATAGTAACGTTTATTGAGGTTTGCACGGTTTGATAGACGACAAGGTGAAATTGGAAGGTTAAGTCTGAGGCTCTAGACGACACTCGGTTAGGTCAAAGACGACCAAATTTGAGTCGGGCCAATAACATAACCCGAAAACATGATTTGGGTTAGAGCGAGTTCTTACGATGATGATGAGTAAAATGGCATTACATAAGTGCATAACTCGGCCGATAAAGCTAATGTACGCTAGTTTAGCTAGTAAAATCACGTGTACCAACAACAACACCGTTGATTTTGGGGTTCAGCCGGTACACCATAACTTCCCTATCGACTCCATTTACAAAGACGGGTCGTTATTCAATGAATCAATAGAAGTACAAAAACCGCAAGGATCACATCACACGTCTCGTAAGAGATTGCTGATCTTCCGAAGCTCATTGAGGGCAGTCGTCGCTATCGCTGTCACTTCTGCCCCGGGTTGACTACTTTCTGACCCCATCGCAGACTCAACCACCTGCAACGACAAACAATTAAACAGTTCGTGTAAACAAGTACTCGCAGAGTCGCAGATCAAATCTGAAGCTAGAGTTGGACGGGAAGTCGTGTAATTATACCTGTATATTCTCTAACATGGACTGTCCCAAGTTCCTCAAAGCAGACACTAAATTCTGATCACATCCATCTGTTTTCAGCTCGGCATACTGTATGTTCGCCTTACTGGTCGACGTTTCTGCGGTAGAATCATCAGATTTTGCATTCTCGATAACAGAAGTTTCTGCGTTAGAATCATCAGATTTTCCATCCTCGCCAACAGAAGTTTCTGCCTTGTTTCGATCATCAACCTCGAAAAAAGTTTCTGCCTCGTTTTCCTGAACAGTTGCAACAGCATTGCAGGTAGAAGTTTCTGAATTATCATGAACAACTGCAGAATCATCGGATTCTGTGTTCTCGTTAACAGAAGCTTCTTTTCCATTCTCAGCCTCGATTTTTCTACCAGAAGTTCCCTCGCCTGAGTTATTCCGCACAAACTTCCACAACCACTGGAACTTTCCAGATATCGACTTCCTGTCCTTTGGACTGACAACTGACGACACTTCATCTGAGCTTGGAAGCAGCGACTCCTCTGTCGTCGACTGAAACGAAGAGCTTTGGGTCCCACCATCAGCAATATCGTTGGATACATTCGACAGAATACTGCTCTTCTCGGAATCAATTTCCACAGGGCTAGTTGGCTCGGAAAACAAGGGAGAATGCTCGTCAGGCGATCCAAGATTAGGAGGTTCAGGACTAACACGAAGAGGATCTTCTTCGACGTCTTTCTCGTCGTTGAGATGTAACGACAGATCTTCGATCAAGCTTCGTCTGACAGAAGAAGGCCTTTTACCTCGATCACGACTCTCTCGTTTTGATATAGAACTGTCGGATTCAGTTCGAGATAATCTCGACTTAATTTTCTCCGTCCAACCCCTTTTCTGCTGTTGTACCACCTTCCCTTTCTTCGTTTCTTCTTCCTCCTTTTGCATGAGTCGCCATTTCTCCTCCCAGTACCTCTCAGGCACGACATTCACAGGAGTCGGAGTCTTCTGTTCTTTCGCCTCCAGTTGCTTGACGTTAGCGTCCAATGCACGATGCATCAAAGACTTCGCCTTTGCTACAAGTTTGACTAAATCAACGTGTTCAGGAAAGTTAAGTAATCTCTGAAGACACGAAGTAGCGAGTTCAGCAGCGAGTAGAGACGATCTCACATGCAACATCATCGAAACAGCCATGGCGGAGATGAACGCTCCTCTAGGTGAACTCGAGATCGCTGGATCATGTTCAGGAGTCGTCGATTTACTATTCTCAAACGAAAATATCTCGTCCCAAATCACCAACAGATCTTCAAGAGTAAACTCTCGCCCAAAAAGGACTCGTAACCAACGCAGAGCAAAATACTGAGGTTCAACACCGAGTTCAATCAGATGACTGTACAACGAAGGGTCGACAATGGAAAGCAGGTGATAAACCGACATTGAAGCTTCAATAACCGGCGGCAAACCAGGTAAACCCGTATGTGTAGCATTCGGAGGTGAGTGTGAGAAAAATTTGGCCATTGCCACGTCACCACCTGACCCGTTCATCAAAGCATCGAACAAAGAGTAGGCATCGTGTTCCATGAACTTTTCTGATAGAACAATACCGAGCTCACCATCCGCCCCATACGGGTCACAAAGTGAAACGATATTCTGTAGGTTGGCATCGAGGGGGGTGCTATTTGAATGTTCTTTGGATTTCTCTTGAAAACTGTTGGCATTATCTTCGGGAAATTTTGATATATTGAAATTATTGTAACCGAGGCTTTCGTTCAGTAAGGCGTCATCAAATTTATCGACAAAGTGGTCTCCATAAAGTTTGCGAATGTTGCTAAGATGCTGAATGTCTGCATGAAGTACGTATATCAGCGGCGCTAACAGTTCATGCATCCCTGTAATGACAAAAGATTAAGAAAGATTAACGGTTTTACTAGTATTAATTAATGCAAAAAAGTTCAGATTTAAGAAATAGTTTGCGAAAATTCAGATATAAGCGGTAAGCTACCTTGTCTGTAACCACATTCGGGATGGCGAAGGCACCACAACAGCAAAATACGACGCAGCAAACCTTGGCATGCAGGTGTCTGGAAGTAACTGCCGTGTTCAGGGTATAAACGAGATAAATCTTTGTCGAGCATTTGCTCCAGTTCTGCAGTTCGGAAAAAATGGCCCCATGTGCTATCTGCGCAAAATAAACGACGACTGTCACAGATATTCATCATTTCCTCAAACTCTCAAAGTCGTATAATTTTGAGTACATTGGCAGGCAAGTGAATTTCAGTGCTCGATTTCAGTACAATTTAGATTTAACGGCTCAAGCTTACCTGGATTTTGAGATAAGGGGTTATCGGTAACTGGATCTGGAGAATCATTGCCAGATTTGGAGATGTGTGGATCAATGAGAAGGCGCCTCCGTAAACTAGCATATCTGTGTAAAACCAAAATTCAGTTTCGGAAAAAAATAATGTATTTTTAGCGTTAATCAAACAATTAGATTATCGTAAGTAACAAGAAAAACGTCGTGGACTGAACTATCTTCATCATCAATGCTCATTTTCTACTCAAACCTAATCTTTCAGCATTTCTAACATCAACATTTGACAGATAACAACAAAGGAACGGAAATTAACACATCACCTAAGATAAGAACTTCCCATCTAACAACGAATTATAATCTTCTCGTGGGTTAAATGTCACTCCATGACCACGTATTAGACGAGAAAAAAACAATAAACATAGTGAGATGTACTTATCGCCTGCGTGATTTCAGTATCTTAACAAAATGACTCCGTTAAATTTCAAATATGCTGCACAAAAACTCATATGAGACGATCTTAAACATGAAATCAAACTCATTAATCCTATAATGATGCTCTCGAAGAGCTTAAAGGCTAATAGTTTTGAGAATTCCACCATTCAAACTCGAAACTAGGTCATAACGACACATTAGTCACTCACTAGTCACTACATACAACAAAACACTAAAGCTAAGAAAACTCGAAGATAAACCCAACCCCGTCAATTCAATCGCCTAAAATATCACCAAAAAAAACAAAACGTCTTCGATCAAACTCACACAATCCACCAAAATTCTTCAACAAAATCGAAGCTTTATCTTATCATCAACCCTCATCTAGAAAATACATCATTAACAAGTTAACAACTAATCACTAATGCTAACCACAAACCACATTAATGATTAATCAACCCACCAAACTCGATATACCAAATCACCAAATAATCAAATATCCATCCTTTACCAACCTAAATACGATATTAATAATACTCGACCTCAACCATCACCATAAGGTTTTGACTTTTGACCATAAGAACCCAATGGTCACGACTCACGGGTTCAAACCCTAGTAGCCCCCAAAAATCTCGAATTTTGACCGTAAGAACCAAATGGTCACGGCCTCACGGGTTCAAACTTCAAACCCTAGTAACCTCAAAAAATCTCGACTTTCTCTTCAAGCTCAATGTGCATTCACGTGAGGCAGGGTAATAGAATATAATTAATAGTTCGGGCTCAACCATCACTCATGGTCGGTTTTAGTTGAGATGGTTCATCTAACTCTCGAATTACTAGTAAATTTTACCAAGCTAATTCACTATGATTTGTACTCATGGGGGTAAAATCTTCATTCACTAGGTAAAACTATCAATCAAACAAGGTAAAAAAAAAACATCAAATTTAACTAAAAAATTCGATTTTTTTTTCTGATTAAAATAAATAAATATCAGAAACAATAAAAATCGATAAACAAATGACTGAGACGGAAAGCGAGAGTAGAAATTACCTCCGGCGAGAATCCGCCGTAACACGACGAAGTTCATCAATGGTGGAATTGAGCGAAGAAGGAAGAACACCAAGATTAACACGCCATCTAACGCTTCTAAGTTCATCAAAAAACGACGTCGTACAATGACCCACCATTGAATCCGGCATTTCCGCCGTAATTGCCGCCGGACACATGATTTTCCGACGAAATAATAACTACCCAGATAATCAAAACCCTCAATTCAACCCAAAAAACCTCAAAGTTCCAATTTTTAATGTCAAAAAATTGGGGAAAAAAATTATAAAAATAAAAAAAAATAAAAAAAAAATTATGTTCTTTGAACTTTGAATTACTGTAATAATTGATAATTAATACTGTAAATATATAATCTAATAACGTAAAATATGCAAATGATTATGGTTTAAGGAAAAGGGGAAGTAAAGAAGGAAATTAATTAAAGAAGTTAGGAATAATTGGATTAATTTAATTTGATTAATGTGTAGAAAATATAATAATTGAGCGAAATTTGGGTGATTTTTATTTGAGAGAAGAGCTGAAGATCAGGTATTGGTGTTGGTGAATCGATTGAGATAGATCTTGCCTTGCCAATTTCCAGATGATTATAAGTACTATTGCACAAATTGATTGAGACGGACAGACGGTCTCGTACCATAAAACGATTATGTATATAAAATAATAAAACGGTTTTTCTGAAATATATAATACGAGTACTCTGTATGTAATTCATCGATAATAAATTAAAATAATAAAACGGTTTTTCTGAAATATATAATATGAGTACTTCGTATGTAATTCATCGATAATAAATTAAAATAATAAAACGGTTTTTCTGAAATATATACGGAGTAGTATGTATGTAATTCATCGATAATAAATTAATTGATAAATAATAAAACAATAACAAGTTAATTCATCGATAATAAATTAAAATAATAAAACGGTTTTTCTGAAATATATACTCCGTAGTCCGTACTATGTAATTTATCGATAATAAATTAATTGAAACGGAGTAAAATAACGGAGTAAAACAATAACAAGTTAATCACAATTCATCGATAATAAATTAAAATTAAAAAAATGGGTTTTCTAAAATATATGCAGAGTATTATGTAATTTATCAATAATAAATTAATTATTTTTTACGGGATTGGATTGTTTATGTTCTGTATACGTTGAACCGTTTTTCTCGATAATTTTGATAAATTAAATTATGGGGAAATTGGGGATTGAAATATTGGATTTATTTGTTGTTGTAAAAGTATGGATCAATCATTGTACTTGTTTTTTTGATAATTGATTGGTCCTCGAGTACCGGACGCGTTATTAATTATTGAGTAGGTCTACAGATAGATCGTCTCGTCTCACACTGAATCAGTAGTAAGAGACGTAGGCGATAGTCGGTACATACCGGTAGAATCCAATGGTTAAAACTTGAGAAAATCTTTCAAAGATCTCGTAGAAATTGTATGACGCGAGATCAGATTTTGTATCTGTTCGATTTCGAGATTGCCACCATGATAACATGATAATGCATGGTTTACATGTTGTCACATACGAGAATATAGCAGTGCGAAGACATCGAACAGTAGATCTCTTGTAAAATGATCTCACTCTGTATCTACTAGATCTCGAGAATGCCACCACACTGATAACATGTTAATGCATGGTTCACATGTTGTCACGTACAACAGTGAAGACCCCAAACAGTAGATCTCATGTAAAATGACGTCACTCTGTATCTATTAGATTTCGAGGTTGTCACCCTGATAACATGACAATGCATGGTTTACCTGCTGTCACATACAACGAAGACCTCGAACAGTAGATTTCTGGTAAAATGATCTCACTCTGTATCTATCAGATTTCGAGATTGTTACCCTGATAACATGATAATGCACGATTTACAACGTTGTCACGTACAGTGAAGGCACGACATCAAACACCAGATCTATTGTAAAACGATTTCACGCTGATCATATTATCACGAGACCTCTCACGTGATTACTATTACAAGTCATGTGGATTGTGGAATTGTTGTCATTGCCAATTTGCCAAACAAATGACATAAATGTGAGAGTTTATTTCTTCACAAACTCTTCCTTTTTACGAAGTTTATCAATTTTAAAATCGATTATAAAATATATCTGTTTTAGGAAAGACCGACAGATTACAAATCACTATTGTTTTTTTTTTTTTGGTTAAGAATGCATGAGATAATGTATGACGGTGTAATGAGTCAACCACAATATATATACAACAGCCGCCAAGGAATTTTCGTCCATTTATTTGGACCATGCAAATAAAATTAATCGAGAAAAGTAATTTAAATTAAATAATTATTTTGTAAATAAAATCAAAATTAATACAAATAAATTAAAGTAAATTTATGACGAATTAAATATGAGTTAAATTAATCTAGACAAGTAATTTAATTTTTAAAAAAATAATTTTGTAAATGAAATCAAAATTAATACAAATAAATTACAGTAAGATAAATTTGTGACGAATTAAATACGAGTTAAATTAATCTAGACAAGTAATTTAATTTTAAAAAAATAATTTTGTAAATAAAATCAAAATCAATACAAATAAATTAACGTAAATTTGTGACGAATTAAAAATGAGTTTTTATCAACTGATTTTATTTCGGTCTGTATTTTCCAATCGTTAAACAACGCGTTTCTAGTACTGCTCCGTATATTTACATCGGGATACTCGATCAATTATACCTTTGTCACGAATATATACACGTTATAAGGAAGACAATTCATAGATTAATCGAGAGAAAAAGTTTTTTTTTTTTTTTTTTTTTTTTAGATAACAACAACAAATGTGACAAAATCAAATTGGACCGTCCAACAATGAAAGGTGGGAAGTGGGCACAGTCCATGTTGTTAATATAATCATGACGGTTTTTTTTAACGTGTGTTCACTGGACATACACAGTCCAATCTCGTTTCCTTCGTGGGTCGAGCTAGGCGGGTACGATGTCTTGGGCAAGTTGACTCCCTCGTGTGTATAGGGTCCGACTACATGGGCCCGGCCCGGTCTGACCCGCGTCATACCGCTTGCTCGCTTAGCTTGTTAGAACCCCGGTCACGATTCAAAGAATCACGTCCAGGACCGGACCGGGTCGGAACCGGTTTGGACCGGACCAGATTGACCCGCGTCTTACCGCTTGCTCGCTTAGCTTGTTAGAACCCCGGTCACGATCATTCCATCACCCCGGTCACGATCATTCCATCACCCCGGTCACGATTCAAAGAATCACGTCCAAGACCGGACCGGGTCGGAACCGGTTTGGACCGGACCAGATTGACCCGTGTCATACCGCTTGCTCGCTTAGCTTGTTAGAACCCCGATCACGATTCAAAGAATCACGTCCAGGACCGGACCGGGTCGGAACCGGTTTGGACCGGACCAGATTGGCCCGTGTCTTACCGCTTGCTCGCTTAGCTTGTTAGAACCCCGGTCACGATTCAATGAATCACGTCCAGGACCGGACCGGGTCGGAACCGGTTTGGACCAGACCAGATTGACCCGTGTCTTACCGCTTGCTCGCTTAGCTTGTTAGAACCCCGGTCACGATCATTCCATCACCCCGGTCACGATTCAAAGAATCACGTCCAGGACTGGACCGGGTCGGAACCGGTTTGGACCGAACCAGAATCTTCAAATAAAACTCGGACCGGGATCTAGAAATTATGGAGCGGGATCGGACCGGAAAAATTTCGGTCCAAGACCTCTGAAACCTTCGCCAGATAGCTCTACTAAACTAAGATATATTCGGTCGAGAACGTATTGGGTCGGGCTCAGAAACCGGTCGAGTAAATCGGATAGTTGATCAGAAACGACACCGTTTCGATTCCTATTGTAACCCAAAACCCCCAAAAATCCGTAAAACCCCAAGAAAAAAAAAACAAGGAGCTTGACAGTTAACAATGGCGGCAAGGCCAGAGCTACTATCCCCTCCAGAAATCTTCTACAATGATTCCGAAGCTAGAAAATACACTTCTTGCTCTCGAATTATAGAAATTCAGGTTCATCTCTTTCTCCTTTTTTTAATTTAATTTAATTTAGTTTTTTTCACCATTTTTTTGATTGATTTCTAAATTACCCTTTTGTAATTTGATTTTTTGATTTTATTGTGAAATTGGATCATACCCAATTGAAAATTATGGACAAAGATGTGAACTTTCATGGATTCTTACGATTCGCAACATTTGATTGTAATAATAATAATTAGAATTATACCAATAATTTTGTAATTGCCCATTGTAAAATCATTAATGCATGTTTTTATTGTGATATTGGATCATAAATTCATACCCAATTGAAAAAATTATGGAAAAAGTTGTGAACTTTGATGAATTATTCACTAATTGATGCTTCATGATCATGAATTTTGAAAAGTTTGATAATTTGTTAGAATAATTAGAATTATACCATAATTCTGTAATTTTTCATTGTAAAATGTTTGATATATGCTTTTATTGTGATTTTGGATCATACCCAATTGAAAATTATGGAAAAAGATGTGAAATTTGATGAATTGTTCACTTATTGATGCTTCATAGTTTGATGATTTGATAGAATTATTAGCATTATACCAATAATTTTGCAAATGCCGGTTGTAAAATCCGTAATACATGCTTTTATTGTGAATTTTGGATCATACCCAACTAAAAATTATGGAAAAAGATGTGAAATTTGAGGAATTGTTCACTTATTGATGCTTCATGAATTTTGATTGAATAATTGGAATCATACCCCGTAATTTTGCGATTTGTGAAATCCTTAATACATGCTTTTGATGTGATATCGAATCATGTACTATATAGATTTGTGTTCGAAGTAAAGATGTGAACTTTGAGGATTTTGGATTTGCTCTCCACATTTTGAACTTTTCCGCTTATTTTCAGCTCACTTAGCCCTAGTTAAGCTCACTTCACTTTGTGCATTATCGCATTGTTTTTCATTTGGCCGTCATTCGATGCTTTTACCTCTAGGCAAAACTGTCGGAAAGAGCATTAGAGATGCTTGCTTTGCCTAATGACGGAGTTCCCAAACTGCTCCTTGACATTGGTAATACTTCAATTTCCATTCTTTATTTTTTACGCCTACATTCCACTGCGTCTTGCAAAACCATCGAAAGTGCAACGACTTGACGAGATCAGATATTGATTCATGTTAGCCGACCCCAAATCTTTTCACGACTAAGGCTCTGACGTTGTTGTTGTTGTTGTTGTAGGTTGTGGGTCGGGACTGAGCGGAGAGACTTTAACAGAAAATGGGCATCAATGGATCGGCTTAGATATTTCACAATCCATGCTCGGTATGCTACGAGCCTAAGATTATCTTATTCTATTCTACTACTACTCTTGTTTTGACTTCTGTTTCCGAACTCATTCTAGATGTTGCAGTTGAACGAGAGGTCGAGGGTGATCTTC
Organism: Agrostemma githago; assembly: GCA_958450325.1. Lineage (NCBI taxonomy): Eukaryota > Viridiplantae > Streptophyta > Magnoliopsida > Caryophyllales > Caryophyllaceae > Agrostemma > Agrostemma githago. The sequence continues at coordinate 860,302 of OY288261.1, read as the reverse complement.
TCCTGGCCGACATGGGTCAGGTAGTCTCTCATTATTCCCCCTCGACATATATACATGTGGTTTTACACAAATTCTCATCTGATACGGTCTCATGATTTGGTGTAGGGAATTGGACTTCGCCCTGGAGTTATAGACGGTGCAATTAGTATCTCAGCTCTTCAGGTTTATTATATTCCTCCTCTTCACATCCATTATCGAAATTACTCGCAATTTCTAATACAGTAACAATTTTTTTTATTGAGCAGTGGTTATGCAATGCAGATAAGTCCTGCCACGAGCCTCGACTCAGACTGAAGTAATGCTTTTTCTTCTTCCTTAAACCATCTTCTGAATTTGTTTTCATGTCGATATTTCACGTCAAGACAGCTATGAGTTAGAATACTGCTTATGGCTTTATGCATGCTGTTATTTGGGTGTAGGGCATTCTTCGGAACATTATACAGGTGCCTTGCTAGAGGAGCTAGGGCAGTATTACAGGTATACCCACAAAACATCGCTCAACGTGAACTGATCCTCGTGATGGCAATGCGTGCTGGATTTTCTGGTGGTCTCGTGACTGATTATCCTCGTGGGTACGTTATTTATATCCGTTTTTTTTTTTGAGTAAGGCCATGTTCTTTTGGATCGAAGGGACTTACTGTCGTCGCCTTACTTGAATTGCGACAGTTCAAAGAGTCGGAAGGAATACCTTGTTCTGACGTGTGGCCCACCGTCTCTAGCTGCGCCTCTTCCCGAAGGTAAAGATGGAGACGAGAACGACGACGATGAAACAAGGGTTAGCAACTTGGCACTACTGCATAAATCGGAATATAAATTGTTCGTTTCATCAATCCTGTGGTGAAAACTGAAACCGTTTTTTTTTTTTTTTTTTTTAGGTTTTTGTATCAGGGCGGCATAGACCTCAGAAAAGGCAGAAGCTGGACGAGAAAACAAATGGACGGGAACAGGTGATTCGGACAAAAGAAAAGATGAGAAACCGTGGCGTTGATGTTCCCGATGATACAAAGTACACCGGTCGTAAAAGGAAGCCCGCTTTCTAGACATTGACGGTTTTTTTTAGATGAACGGAGCTTCGTTAGTTGAGGTACCACATTATTCAAACTAACCCGTGTACTTACACGGGTCGAATATGGCCGTGGGTCGGGTCCTATAAATAATCGGATCAGATTCGGAAATAAATCACTAGGATTTCCTAATGAATGTGATTATGAATTTATGATTTTACCGATTCTGATCTCTATCCATCAGATACTGAGTATGTTAATTAAAGCAAGAATCACAACGTATTTATCATATTTAGACAACATCGTTGGGATTTTTGCTTTAATAGATATACGAAATATAAAGAATCAAGTTCATAATATTTGGTAATAAAAATTTGAAATTAATTTCTCAAATATTACTTATAAAACCATGATATTCACACAAATTAAACATTTCTCTCGCATTTTTTACATTCAAAATATGTCAAATAATTTCATTTTTTTTATCATTTCATTTTTTCTTACATTTCTTGATGTAAAGGGTTTCACCACTAGTCTAACCCATCGCGATGCGTCCCTCGATAGATACGAACGTGTAAGGAACTCGATCAAACGTTCAATGTCTAATGTATACCGGTTCGGTGGATTCGCACAATCTCGGGTTAAGTCCGCTCACGGTGAGTACATCATGGAATTGTCTTACGGTACACCACCCGTGTCACAAGTCGGGATTATAGACACCGGAAGTAACCTAATATGGACCCAATGCAAGCCGTGTTCGAATTGTTTTGAACAAACCCTACCCATTTTCGACCCGAGTAAATCGAGCACTTATAAGGCTCAATCTTGTGATTCAAAAGCGTGTAAATCGTTTTACAAGAGACAAATAAGTTGTTCGAGGAATAACACTTGTGGTTACACTTATGCCTATTCCGACGGGTCCCAAACGATCGGTGACTTGGCATATGAGACCGTGACGTTCATCTCGAAAGAAAATGTGTCTTTTCCTAATGTTACGTTCGGGTGTGGTCACAATAATGAGGGGAATGTCGCGAACTCTAGGGCCGGCTTAGTAGGGTTAGGCGGCGGGCCATTGTCGTTGGTGTCGCAACTTGGCTCGTCAATTCACGGTAAATTCTCGTATTGCTTGATTCCTCCCTCGATGGAAGGTAACCATACGAGCACGATTAGGTTCGGAACCGAAGCAAAGGTATCCGGGCCAAAAGTTATAGCCACCCCTATAGAGAAAGGTACTTTTGTGACCTATTACTACCTTACCTTAAACGGACTTAGTGTCGAAAAGACGAAAATACCCTTCAACACGAAACCATTTGTTAACGACGGTCCGAGTATCAAAGGAAATATAATCATTGACTCCGGAACGTCATTGACCTTTTTGCCTGATGAAATGTTCAATAATCTGAGCTCGGCCTTGGACGGGGTTATTAGAGGAAAGAAGGTGGATGATCCAACGGGGCTAATGGACCTTTGTTATAAAACCCGAGATGGTGGATCGGGTCTAAATGTACCTAACGTCACGGCCCATTTTGATGGGGGCGACTTGGTATTGAACCCGTATAACACGTTTATACATGTCTCGAATAACGTGTCGTGTCTTGCAATGGTACCGTTGCGTGGTCTACAAAGCGCAATTTTAGGTAACATTGCTCAAAGGAACATTTTGATTGGGTACGACACTGTGAACGGTAAGTTGTCTTTTAAGCCAACTGATTGTACCAAGAAATAATAGGAACTAAAGTATTTTCTTTTTGAAAGTTTGTGGTTTATGTTCAAGTTCTTTTGTATCCAAAATGGATTCGAGTCAAATAATATGATTTGTATTTAGGGACAACGAAACTTTAAGATCAAAGCTCGACTCAACCATATGTTTATTACCGCGTACAAATCAAAGCACGAAAAGGAACTAATTCGATCTAACTTGACACAAACCCGATTCAGTTAACCAGTTCGCGAGACCTAATACTCGTATTTGATCCGACACCAAAACTTAAGACCCGGTCTTGACTCAACCGAACGTTTACTCGACTTGATCCTCATAGGCCCTGATTTGAACTATCTTGATTCGAGCTTGACCCAAACCCGATCTGGTTGACCCGTTTGCATGACCTATATATTAAGGTTTTGATGGGAGAGGGAACAAAAGCAATGACCTAGGCCCAACCCCATAAATGTAGGTACACACCCTTATCCAACTAGATCCAAAATCCAATTTCAAAGAATCCAAAAGAAGAAACCAATTGAAATGGAAAGGACACAAACCAAAGGAGTGATAGTGAGATAGTAGTGAGTTAGTGAATGTATAATGATATGGGTGAAGTTTGGGCTACCTTCCCTTAAATCTTGGGGTAGTATCCCATTCCAAGTAAAGCAATGACAACAATAACTACCCTAAAAGAAACTTATGAGTTATGACATGAATATGAGTTATTGAGGAGTATATATGCCAAAATTCATCACCTATACATACACATGAGACATGCCTACATATCCCCTTTGCCAATCTTCTTTATTGTGCTTTGTCCTTGCCCTTTTTGGGTACCCCAAATTCCTTAGGTCACCATCTTTCACCTTCTTTTTTGCAAGTAAAAATATATATTATCGTATTAAATACTAATCGCAGATTTTCAGCATGATTTTCTAGCCCTAACGACCAGGTATCAGCTGATTTATTAAAAGAATGAAGAATGCAAGTAAGAGAAACTTTGATCCCCTCAAATGGGTTTTTTGTGAAGCGTGATTGTAATGTTTTGGCTCATACAGTGGTTCATTTCGAGTTTAATAGCGTCATATTGAAAGAGTTGAAACGCCATATTCAATTCATACATGAAAACAATCTGATATTGCAATCTGCTAACTGTATTTCGCTAATGTTATTCATTGATATTGTCATTTGTCAAACCGAACCTAATGTCCGTATTCAATTGATACCATTATATTGAAAGATTTGAAACACCATATTCAATCTATACATGAAAACAATCTTTTTGCTAACATTATCCATCGATACCGTCGTCTGCCAAACCGAACATAAGTCATTCAGATCGAGTCAGTTTTGTCGGATACGGGTAAAGAGGACCGCACTTTCAAAAGTAGAAGATTACACTCAACTCAACAAAGGCCAGAATCCTGTATTTTGTTAATGTTATCCATCGATACTGTCATCTGTCAAACAGAACATAAGTCATTCAGATCGAGTCGGTTTTATCGGGTACAGGTAAAAAGGGAGCAACTCCCACTAAAGAGGACCACACTTTCAAAAGTAGAAGATTATTCACTCAACTCAACTCACTCAACAAAGACTAGTGTTGTGTCAAAGACTTTAGGTGTCCAATTATTGATTTTTTTTTCATTCATATGCCTAAATTTTTTTCTTACATACACTCTTCCTTTCCCCTTCTTCTCTCTCAGTGGACTTCTTCTTCCCCTCATTCCTGTCTTTTCCCCTTTCGAAAAAAACTACAGAGGAAGGGACTTCTAGGGTTTTTAATCTCAAGCTTCAAACACACAAAAAAACCCCCAATTTAATTGGTAAATTTCTATTCTTTTTCATATTCATATTCATGTTCATATTCAATTTCTGGGTTTTTTGCTACTTTTTTTGATTAGGGTTTGGTTCTGTATTTGAAATTTACTGTTAATCTCTGCTTTTTACTGAAGTTTTACTGTTTAGTTTGTGAAAGTTTGGTGCTTTTTGTTGGTTTTGGTAGTAAATGATTGATGGGTTGATGAAATTTTAGGTAAAAAAGCTGGTTGAACTCTGTTTTGAATTCATGTTTGATTTTTGCTGGTTGGATTGTTTTTTTTTTGAAGTGATGAACTGAAATATGTTGTGATGAAAGTTAGAAAGTTTGGATTTTTGAAATCTTTTGAGTAGTTTGAATTTTGAAGGTGAAAATTTAGTGTTTTTTTGGTCAAACGAAGTGTTCACTTAGTCGCATTACAATAACGGGGAGGGGGAACTATTGTTGAAAGTTTGGATTTTTGAAATCTTTTGAGCAGTTTGAGTGTGAAAATATAGTGTTTGTTTTGGTCAAACGAAGCGTTCACTTAGTCGCATTATAATAACGGGGATGGTGAATCGAACTTGAGAACTTTTGTCGAAAGTTTGGATTTTTGAAATCTTTTGAGTAGTTTGAGTGCGAAAGTTTAGTGCTTTTTTGGTCAAGTGAAGCGTTCACTTGGTCGCATTACAATAACGGGGATGAGTAATCGAACTTGAGAACTATTGTGAAAGTTTGGATTTTTGAAATCTTTTGAGTAGTTTGAGTGTGAAAATTTAGTTTTTTTTTTCCTCTTCCAAGGAAACGCATACTTAGTCACATTAGTCATTACAATAACGGGAAGAGAGAATCAAACTTGACAACTATTGTCGAAAGTTTGGATTTTTGAAATCTTTTGAGTTGTTTGAGTGTTAAAATTAGTGTTTGTTTTGGTCAAACGAAGCGTTCACTGGAATCGAACTTGAGAACTATTGTCGAAAGTTTGGATTTTTGAAATCTTTTGAGTAGTTTTAGTGAAAATTTAGTGTTTTTTTTGGTGTAACGAAGCGTTCACTTAGTTGTACTACAGTAACGGGGAGGAGGAATCGAAGTTGAGAACTATTGTCGAAAGTTTGGATTTTTGAAATCTTTTGAGTAGTTTTGAGTGTGAAAATTTAGTGTTTGTTTTGGTCAAACGAAGCGTTCACTTAGTAACGGGGAGGGGGAATCGAAGTTGAGAACTATTGTCGAAAGTTTGGATTTTTGAAATCTTTTGAGTAGTTTGAGCGTGAAAATCTAGGGTTTCTTTGTCGCATTAGAATAACGGGGAGAGGGGATTCGAACCACTAGATCAAGAAGTCCAATACCATGATACTATATCGTGTCCCATAATTGCAGACGAGTTAGAGTAATCTAGCTTTCAAATGCGCCGCTTTAGCAATTTGTTTCGGTTTCAATGGTTAAGCGAAGTTTTTTTTACGTTTCTATCGACATTTTTGTGGATTTGTAACATTTTTGCGAAAAAAAAAATGAATTTTCAGGATGAACTTGCATGTATGTCGTCACTTGCAAATGAGAAACCAAATGCCGATGAATCAACCACTCTAGATGCCGATACTCCTTCCTCGCAACAACATTTGCCGAGTACCTCAAATGATACGACGACATCATCACCATCCTACGATTCTAGACAAACTGAAGACATCACGACCAAACCTTCGGAAACCATGAGTCAAGTCATCGACATCCCAAATGTAAATACCTTACAATCGAGGTTCAAAACCCTAAAAGTCTCGTGCCCACCAAATATCGAAGAACATGTAGGCCGAGGAGGAGGAGAACGACAACAACAACAACAACAACAACATAACTTCCATCAATTTCAAGGTTCCGTTCCTCAAGTAGCTTCTTACACCCCAAACGACGCTTACGTCGTTGCAAACCAATATTTCCATGGAGGAGGAGTTTCGAGGTTTCCTTCGTCCGAAGTCCAACCTATACTTCATCCTCCACAACAAGTGAATATGCATTCAACTAGTGTACCATTTTACACGACGGGTACTCAACCACCCGTAGGAGGAGTTATATACCCGTCTCAGTACAATATCGGTGGATACCCTTATAACCCGAGTATTCTTCCTTCATTTTTGGCCGGATATCCGCCTCATACAACACCCCCTTTAGCCACAGTCGATGTTAATACTCAACAAGTTTGCAATTACGGACAACTTGGAGGATATTCACCACCTTTTATCGACCCTCGTCTTCAATTTCACCATTCTTTCAACGATCCTTACACTATTCCCGGTCAACTTGACCCTTCGGCCATGGCGGGCGGGCAACACCAACGAAGGGGTGGTGAGATGGGGTTTTACATGCCGGTGCCAAGTTCGACTCTTGCGAGTCCTGTTTTCCCTGGATCTCCTATTGGTGTGAATAATTTTCCCGGGGGAAGGAGTGATGTTAGTTCGCCTAATTCTGGCCGAAGTTCTGGTTTTTACGGTGGGTGGCACGGTCAAAGAGGGAACGATAGTTTGAATTTTCAAAAGCCGTATTCTTTCCTTGAAGAACTTAAGTCTGGTAAAGGCAGACGCTTCGAGCTGTCTGATATCACCGGTCATGTCGTTGAATTCAGGTAATTAATTCACTTTTATCGTTGCTTCAAATCGTTCATCTTGGCCGATTTTTGTTGCTGGTTTATATTGGATCTTGTTTTCAGCGTTGATCAACATGGGAGTCGGTTTATCCAACAAAAACTGGAAAACTGTGGCGCTGAAGACAAGGCTTCCGTGTTTCAAGAAGTCGTCCCTCACGCTTGCAGATTGATGACCGATGTTTTTGGAAACTACGTCATTCAGAAGGTGAACATGAAGTGAATGATTTTTAATTTTTTTTTTTTACCCAAATGTAATTTTTTTTACCTACGACATGTTGCAGTTTTTTGAGTACGGGACATCAGACCAACGGCGGGACCTAGCTAAGGCACTCGCTGGTGAAATTTTACCGTTGAGCCTTCAGATGTATGGCTGTCGTGTTATTCAAAAGGTAATTACTTGTATTCCCGTGACAAATTCATTTTTCTTTTTATTTTATTTAGAGTAAATTAAAAATTACTCCCTTTCGAAATTTTTGTTAAAAATAACTCCCAAAATCTATCAAAAGTTCAAAAATTGCTCCAAAATATAATTTTTGGACGAAAATGCCCCTAAATTTTTTACGTCATATTACTTCACCTCACCCTCTAGCCAAGGGCATTTTCGTCCTAAAAATAAATTTGGGAGCAATTTTTGAACTTTTGATAGATTTTGGACGTTATTTTTAAAAGAAATTCAAAATGGGATAAATTTTAAATTTATATTTCAAAAGGGAGTAATTTTTAATTTACTCTTTTATTTACTCTATGATTAAAATCTTTTTTTTAGTAGAAAATGCTTTAATTAATATAATCGCTCCTAAAAAACTTAATTAATAAAGATCATAGACTAATAATATCGCGTACATATGTGCTTCGCTTCAGGCACTTGATGTAATTGAGGTCGATCAAAAGATCGACTTAGTCCGTGAACTAGACGGACACGTTATGAGATGCGTCCGCGATCAAAATGGAAACCATGTAATCCAAAAGTGTATCGAATGTGTTCCATCAGAAAGAATCGGTTTCATTATTTCAGCATTTCGTGGTCAAGTTGCTAGCCTTTCTATGCACCCTTATGGTTGCCGCGTTATACAGGTAATTTTTTTTTTTACCTCAGTAAAAAACGGAGTAAGTATTATTTACTGAGTAATAATATAATATTTTTATATTAATCGATTTGTTTATGGATGGTAGAGAGTTCTGGAGCATTGTACAGATGAGTTACAGAGTCAGTTCATAGTCGATGAGATATTGGAGTCCGTTTGTACTCTCGCGCAAGACCAGTACGGCAATTATGTTACTCAGGTACATCTTCAAAACAACAGTTTTTTTTTTTTTTTAAAAAAAACATTTTCATAGCGATTATTGTTTTATACGGGTCGGGTTGAATACATGTCGGGTTGGGTTAGGGTCAAAGCGGTCAAAATTATTAAAATATTAATATTTATGAGTATACATTATATTCGAAATAATAATTAAAAATTGTAAAAAAACTACGGAGTACTATAGTATTACTCCGTATAAAATACGTAGTATTTTATTATTAATTGGTATGTATAAAAGTATATAAATTCATTTTTGTAATTAAAAAAATAAAATTAATAATTTCAAATATTAATGTATAAATGTTACAAGTACTAATATTTTACTCGTAATAATTCTGATGACACGTCATTGAGACATTGACCTTAACTTAACGTGTCATTTCGGGTTCACTAGTCAAAATTTTCGGGTCTTGGCTCTAAAAAAGCGGGTCGGGTCGGGTCGGGTCGGAATTTGACAGGTCACAGGAAAGGAAAAAAATACACGCAAAAATATAATTTTTTTTTTCTATGCCTCGTATAGTCGTCTCACTTTGATGCTAGAACTTTCACGTTCGTCTGATATGCCTTGTTACAGCATGTACTAGAGAGAGGGAAGCCTGAAGAACGGACGCAAATCATAAAAAACTTATCCGGCCAAGTCGTAAAAATGAGCCAGCATAAATTCGCATCAAATGTCGTCGAAAAATGCTTGGAATACGGTGACCCCCCTTCACGTGAACTCTTGATTGCTGAAGTCGTTGGAGAAGAAACCGAGGGAACCGATAACTTATTGGTAAGTACTAAGTAACCGTATTATAATCCTATCAACGACTTACTTTGTCATCGTGTCTATTAGTACTAGTAGGGGTGTTCAAAAAGTGTCCCGGACCCGCAAACCCAACCGACCCGGTCCGGTCCGGTCCGTGGTCTCCAAAAACTTGGTTGCCGGTTCGCGGTTCGGTCCGGTCCGGTCCACACTTTAAAAAAATAATCAAATTTAGTGTATTTTTCTGGTCCAGTCCGGTCTTAGGAGGGTCCGGTTCGGTTTGGTCTGGTCCGGATTTCTTTGTTAACCGGTCTGGTCCGTGGGTTTGGATTTTTTGGGTTGTCGGTCTGCGGTCCGGTCCGATCCACACTTAAAAAATAATCAAATTTAGTGTATTTTTCTGGACCGGTCCGTGGGTTTGGATTTTTCGGGTTGCCGGTCCGCGGGTCAATCCGGTCCGGTCCACACTTTAAAAAAATAATCAAATTTAGTGTATTTTTCTGGACCGGTCCGGGTTTCTTTGTTAACCGGTATGGTCCGCGGGTTTGGATTTTTTGGGTTGCCGGTCCGCGGGTCAATCCGATCCGGTCCGGTCCACACTTTAAAAAAATAATCGAATTTAGTGTATTTTTCCGGTCTAGTCCGGTCCGGGTTTCTTTGTTAACCGGTCTGGTCCGCGGGTCAATCCGGTCTGGTCCAGGTTTGGACAGGTGAACACCCCTAATTAGTACGAGTAGTAAATTTATAAGATCGGACGGTTATTGGCTTGATGATTTGGGTTTGTTTGGCAGGTAATGATGAAGGACCAGTACGCTAATTACGTGGTTCAGAAAATCCTCGAGAAGTGTGCCGAGAGTCAACGAGAGCTTCTTCTTGGTCGGATAAGAGAGCATCTCAATGCTTTGAAGAAGTACACTTATGGGAAGCATATCGTCGCTCGCTTTGAGCAGCTTTTCGGAGGTTTGTACCGTTTTCAATTCTTGTTTTTTTTTTACCTAACTCCGTCTTGTAACGTGAATTTATTTATTAAAAAAAAAAAAAAAACTACCCGTTTCCCAATTTCCAATTTTTTCGAGAAAATTTGGACAATCGGGAAGAGCAAAGTGTTGTTGATTTTGGCTCATTTGGCTATTCTAGTCGGAGCAAGAGTAGAACTGGCAAACGGGTCAACCGGGTCGGGTTTGGGTCGGTCAGATTCTGGTCGGGCCACTTTCGGGTCAAAAAAACCGTGTTTGGTCATTTTTCGGGTTTTGTTATTTTCAACTATTTTTAGGGATATCAACCCGTTTTCTATAAAAACATTCGGGTCACTTTCGGGTCAGGTCGGGTCAAACTAGGGTGTTGGGTTCGGGTAGGGCTATTCGGGTCGGGTCAGTTTTGACTTGCGTAATTTAGATGAAAATAACGGTTTTTTTTGCTTACGCTTCAACTCACTTGAATTGAAAACTACCCAAATCTCGATCATGTCAAACTAACGTATTTTCAAATCTCTCCAAACGCTCTTTTTCTATGCAGAAATGGAAGAACCGACATCTTGATGATGACCCGAAAACCACGAAAACAAACAAACAAGCTTGCTTTGTCGGAATTCCATTGTCGACATCGACAAAAAAACTACAAAGACCGGCTTGTTATGTTTTCGTGTTTATTGTTGTTATTACTCTTGGAAGGGAAGGGAAGGGAAGGGAAGGGAAGGGAAAGGGTAGATAGTTTTCACTTTTCACTTTTTACAGTACTTTGAAGAAATATTTGACTTTTTACTTCTACTAGGGGGTTTGATGCTGTAAATTTCTGTAGTGGTAAATTTGTGTATACAACAACAAAACAGAGTTTGTGTAGTTTTTTTTTTACAGTACAGTAACTTTTTTTTTTTTTTTTTTTTAATCTGGGATTATTTATTTTTCAGGGTAAAAATTCAGTTGAAACTATTGAACATATAGACTATCATTTCTTCTTTTGTATTTTACTTCGTATTGTATTGTATGTTTATTTTCGGATTAACCTTAGTTTTCGTGATTGGGTTTGATCTTGGTTAACCCGTATTGAAATTTTGACCCGTTACCTGACCCGAACCCAACCTGAAGTGGTCTATTGGTTTACGGTCAAAATGGACCCGAATGGGACGGCTTGGTGGGTCCATGACATGTCAAAATTATTAAAATATTCATTTTTATACATTATATTTGAATAAAAATTTTTTATTAAAAAAACCCATTAATTTTGATATTTAAATTACAAAACTATTAATAAAATGATTACGGTATATTATATCCTCACGTTCGATTTATTTTTATTTTTATTTTTTATCTATACCACTTTATGGAGTATATTTTGTTTTTATTTATTTGATATACGAATATTTTTATTTCTAATGTATTATTATATATACGACTATCCTCACATTCGATTTTTTTTTATCTATACGAATTTATATTCGGTTTTTATTTATTTGATATACGAGTATTTTTATTTCTAACGTATTATTATACGTACGGCTATACGGGTGTCTGCCTTCAATTGATCTATTTTATTAATGATTTTTCTTCATCAATCAATGAATGGCGCCATTTAAGGATTTTTTTATTTATTTGTTAATTAATGTATGATTGGTTTACAACATAATTATTATTATCATCGTATATTATTCGTATAATACTGTTACTTGACACGATATTTCGGTTTATTTATTTATAAATAAATAAACAAATTAAAACAAATGTCTGTTGAGAAACCGTCTCGAACTAAATTAGTGTAAGAGATAAGTTAATTACTTAAAAATGAATTATATTACTCTACGTACGGTAATCGATAATCAGTTAATTAATCACACTATTATATGAGATGTCTGTCGTTAATATTATCGATAATAACTTAATTATTTCTTAATTAATTAATTACATGCTTTAGAATGTCAATTGTATGACTTGTACTAGGATACCTTAACTAAGCAACAACACTAGTACACAACTACACAATACATACAAGATTTAAAGAAGAAAAAAATTATTCCAATATAAATAATTTTGTAATTTTTTTGAAAGTGAAGATCAATATCATTAATAATAAGCCATCCGGCATCTACAAAGGATGTCAAATTGAACTGAATACAAATTTGTGAAAAATAAATAAAGAACATCCTTGAGACAAAGATCTCTATTAGAATAATGCGCTTCTGCATGGCCTTCTATATATCGCTGTTTATTGACACAGTCTTTCGCGAAGGAATCTATAGATCTGATGAAATAGCCTCCAACATGATGAACTTCCTTGACAAATAGTAGACCGAGATCTGACCTCAATTGTATCGCCGTACGTAGGGATTCCATTGCTCTCATGATCTTGCACATAGTTCTTGAAATCTAAGCCCTATACTAATGTAAGGGACTGAAACCTCGAAATAAAGGAAAAAAACCTTGAAAACAAGGACGAAACAACTCTCATAAAAGAGAGACTTTTATTGAATAAGATTCGATAATTAGTGATTGAGATTTGAACAATTTTTGGGGCTTACCATCGATTAATCATCGATGGAGGCCCCAGATCGAGGAGGAAAAGTAGGGTTTTTTTTGGGAGTTTGACACTAATTTAAACAAATAATTTTGTAATTTAAATGTTTAATAATGTTAGCTTTTGTGTTTATTATATTAATTATTTATATAAATAAACAATCATGTACTATGATCATTAATAAAATTGGAATTTTTAATTTTTGAATATTAGTATACTAATGATTTTTTCATTAATTAAATACTGGTTAATATCATTTTAAATGCGATCGTGGTGATTTCTAAATGGTGGAGTACACAAATTATTAAATACAGTATACAAATTTAATAATTTTTAAAAAAAAAATTAAGGTAATTAATACATTAAAATGTGTATGATTATTCTTTTTAGTGTTGACATTTATATAATCATTAATTAAATTATAGAATTATTACTCTTACTTATTATAAATACCCTAATTCCAAAACATTTCTCCATTATCTTTCAAGTACAAAAACATTCTCTTACTAATATAATCCATCATTAATTAAAAAAAAAATGTTGAATTTCTACATAATCGGGGAAAAATTTAAGCTTTTTTACGGGTACATTTGTGTAACGACATTATTTCTTATAAAATTATCGTACATATTTTGTACAACAATATACAATTTTTTAGTCCATCAACTTACTCATTTTTGGATCGAGTTATTTTACTTTATTTTTATATCATGTATCGGTTTTTTGGTCCTATCAGCTTATAATAAACCGAGGAATTACCCCTCGAAACCTAAGGCTATCGACATGTTCTTCACTTCGGTCTCAGCCACAACGGTTTCGAGCATGTCGACTATAGAAATGGAGGTATTTTCAAATACCCAACTCTTTATTTTGACCATTTTGATGTTTATTGGAGGTGAAGTGTTCACTTCTATGGTTGGCCTACATTTTATGTCCTACAAACTAAGGTATACCCCACAAAATAAAGCAAGAAGTAGGGTTAACTCTTTGGCTAGTCTTCCTTTACCTATAGAAACTCATAACTTTGACCAAGTTGAATTGGGCAGTCTCACACGTGCAGAGAGTGTTTATACTGATATTATCATTCCGATGGAAAAATCGGTATCAGAAATCGACTTTTTGTTGAAATCGAAGGCGATTAGGGTTTTGGGTTTCGTTGTTTTAGTCTATTTGTTGGTCGTTCACGTGTTAGGTATCTTGATGGTTGTGATATACTTCAAAGTCACGTCTGATGCAGAAAATGTCTTAGAGAAAAAAGGTTTGAAAACGTTGACTTTCTCAATTTTCACAGTTGTTTCAACGTTCGCGAGCTGTGGATTTGTTCCTACCAATGAAAACATGATTGTTTTTCGACAGAATTCAGGACTTTTACTAATGTTGATCCCTCAAATCCTTTTAGGGAACACATTGTTTCCGTCTTTTCTTCGATTGTCTGTATGGGTTTTGAGTAAATTCGTGAGAAAAAGTGAGACGAGATATCTTCTTAGGAATACAAAGGAGATTCAGTATCTTCACTGGCTTCCAGCCAAGCACGCTAAACTGTTGGTCGTGACGGTTTTTGGATTGGTTTTGGTGCAATTCATGTTGTTTGTGTCTTTGGATTGGAAGTTGGAAGGATTGAGAGATCTTAATGTTTATGAAAAAATAGTTGGAATATTGTTTCAATGTGTTAATTCAAGGCATACGGGCGAAAGTATTGTCGATCTTTCTACAATTACATCGGCTATTCTGGTCGTGTTCGCCCTAATGATGTTAGTTCTCCTCCCTTTCATTATTCTTTTATCGAATATATTCAGACTCTGTTTGACAAATGACAGCGACAGATTTTTAATATATATAATTGATAATATTAACAGAATACAATATGGTTAACAGATTTCAGTAGTTGATCAAATAAATTAGCTGAAATATAGGATAATTAGATTGTTATCGTGCATAAATTGAATACAGTGTTCGAATATGCTGTTATTAGCCGCACATATTCAAAAACAGTTGATTTGTTTTTGTTGTTTCCTTTACACTTTAAAAAAAATGCACAACTTAGATACCGATTAATTAAAAATAGTTTAATATACTCTTTTCGTATCAGTTATTTATTTACATTTTATATTTTTTGTGAGAATTATTTTAATTCAAAGCAAACAAATTAAATGTTTATTGTAGTATAATAAGAGTATAAGACTTGTAATTAGCATGATGAAAAGAGTAATATTTTAATTAGTGTAATGGTTTATTTTATAATCATTTTAAAACATTACATCTATATTAAGAGGCGGTCTTTCAATATCGTTAATAAAAAAATTTTCTTTTGATGACGATGATTATCAACATAGTGAGACAATTCTCACGGGAATTTATTGTGAAATGATCTCATATAATTTTTTTTGGTTATAAATTTTAAAAACAACTTAACTAAAAATTTAAATATTATTCCAATATATTTTTATTTATTTGATGTATTTTTTATTTTATTTTTTGCATAAATTCATGCAGGTATTTTCCACCTTATACTTCATTTCTACCAACAAAAGATGAGGAAGAAGATCAACAAATTCATCTATTGAATAATAATAAAGAAAAAATTAATAGAAAAAATAATAAAATTAATTTGGAAAATATTATATTTTCACAACTCTCATATCTTGTTATCTTCATTACAATCATTTGCATTATTGAGAGGGAAAAGATGAAGGATGACCCTCTTAATTTCAATGTCTTCAACATTGTTATTGAAGTCATTAGGTGAGCCCATTTTTTACTAATTCACTCCATTATTTCCGTTTAATTAAAATATTTCTCACAATTTAGAACAGAATCACGGATTTTATTTATCTAGCTAAGGCTAAACATTATCCACGGTAACAATCACAATAGAGTACAGACATATCGAATCTGGAACCTATTATCTAAGATATTCCAGCTATCTTAACCACTAAATTAAGACATTTATGATAGCAATTACTCGTACAGTAGAGGATAGATGACCAAATCCAAGACCTAGGTATTATATCTAAGGGTACCTCTGTCTTAATAACTGGACTAAATCAAAACATTATCCACGACAACAATCACAATAGAGTACAAACAGATCGAATCTGAAACCTACGTAGTATTATCTAAGATATGACCAAATCCGAGACCTAGGTATTGTTTAGGGTACCTCTGCCTTAACTGGACCACGGTAACAATCACAATAGAGTACAGACAGATCAGATTGAATCTTGAACCTATTATCTACAGTAAAATATCCAGAATGTCTTAACCACTAAACTAAGACATTTACGATAGCAATTACTTGTACTACAGTAGAGGATAGATGACCAAATCCGAGACCTAGGTACTATCTAGGGTACCTCTGTCTTAACTAGACTAAATTAAAACTGTAGAAATATAGAAGTTGAAATGTATTTTTACGCCAACAAAAACATTATCCACGGTAACAATCACAATAGAGTACAGACAGATCGAATCTGAAACCTACGTAGTATTATCTAAGATATCCCGACTGTTTTAACTACTAAACTAAGAGATTTACGATAGCAATTACTCGTACAGTAGAGGATATATGACCAAATCCGAGACCTATATAGGTACTATCTAGGGTACCTCTGTCTTAACTAGACTAAATTAAAACTGTAGAAATATAGAAGTTGAAATGTATTTTTACGCCAACAAAAACATTATCCACGGTAACAATCACAATAGAGTACAGACAGATCGAATCTGAAACCTACGTAGTATTATCTAAGATATCCCGACTGTTTTAACTACTAAACTAAGAGATTTACGATAGCAATTACTCGTACAGTAGAGGATATATGACCAAATCCGAGACCTATATAGGTACTATCTAGGGTACCTCTGTCTTAACTAGACTAAATTAAAACTGTAGAAATATAGAAGTTGAAATGTATTTTTACGCCAACAAAAACATTATCCCCGGTAACAATCACAATAGAGTACAGACAGATCGAATCTGAAACCTACGTAGTATATATTATCTAAGATATCCCGACTGTCTTAACCACTAAACTAAGAGATTTACGATAGCAATTACTCGTACAGTAGAGGATATATGACCAAATCCGAGACCTAGGTATTGTCTAGGGTACCTCTGCCTTAACTGGTCCACGGTAACAATGAGTACAATAGAGTGCAAATAAATCGAATCTGAAACCTATTATCTACAGTAAAATATCTCGACTGTCTTAACCACTAAACTAAGACATTTACGGTATCTGAATCTGATAATAATGTGAGAATTGATTGATTGATTGTGTGCAGTGCAAATGGAAATGTGGGATTCTCAACAGGGTACAGTTGTGGTAGACAAGTGAAACATGATGCAACATGTGTAGATAAATGGTATGGATTTGTTGGAAAATGGAATAATCAATCAAAATTTGTTCTTATTATTGTCATGTTTTTTGGTAGATTAAAAAAATTTAATATGAGAGGAGGTCAAGCTTGGAAACTTTTGTAAATTGTATAGTAAAATCTAATTTATTTTTAATTAAATGTATTTATTTATTTATTTACTAATTGTATAGAAATATTCAAATATATGATGAATTGTAGTACTAGTATAAAATGTATTTTTTTTTTCCTTGTAAGAAGTAAATCCAGAAATTCTTCTGTAAAATCGTCTTTATATAAATTGTATTTATATAGTTTTATATTTTATTTTGAAGTTGGATAATTTATATAATTATATGTGTAATATAACTAACTTATTTAAATATATGTGGTCTTAATGAAATTAACGGGCAGAAAAACTAAAAAAAACACTAATATTGTTAATTCATTTTGAATTAAATGTATAGAAGTATATGAATTGTAGTAGTATAAAATGCATTTTTTTTTCCTGTAAGAAGCAAATCCAGAAACTCTTCTGTAAAATCGTCTTATATAAATTGTATTTATACAGTTTTATATTTTATTTTGAAGTTGGAAAATTTATATAATTATATGTGCAATATAACTAACTTATTTAAATATATGTGGTCTTAATGAAATTAATGCGGCATAAAAATAAAACTAAAAAAAACTCGAATATTGCTAATTTATTTTGAATTAAGTGTATTTATTTACTAATTGTATAGAAGTATATGAATTGTATTAGCTAGTATAAAATGCAATTTTCTCTGTAAGAAGCAAATCCAGAAACTCTTCTGTAAAATCGTTTTATATAAATTATATTTATACAATTTTATATTTTATTTTGAAATTGGATAATTTATATAATTATGTGTAATATAATGAACTTATTTAAATATATGTGGTTTTAACAAAATTAACGGGGCATCAAAATAAAACTAAAAAAAACTCGAATATTGCTAGTAATATATTTTGTTTCAATGGACTATGACGTACAAATTGTTATATATGACCGTCTTCAGTTATAAGACCAGCCCATCAGCTGAAAACCCGTTTTGGACTCATTCTGTACTGAAAGACGGTCCAACACGAGACCAATCTTGTCCAATATACTCCAATGTAATGTCCATGATTCAAGGCCCAAATAAAAAAAATACTGTATTATTAACAATTCTTTTGTAAAACTGTCTTATATTATTAAGTTTTTTTTTTGTCTTACACTCACAAGTCACATCAAAACAAAAACAAAATAAAAAAACCAACAACATAAATTCCACCTGTAATGGATTTTATTGCAAAGACAGCATAGTTTTCCTTTTTTGCATTGATTTTATTTCCAAAAATTCCCTCTTTATTTCACTCTTTCATTAATTACTTTACTTAATAATAATAATAATAATAATAATAATAATAATAATAATAATAATAATAATAATTCACTAGAATTAGCTTTGCAATTGCTAAGGGAGTGGGGCCCAGATAGTATCTCGGCTTCCCTCTAACTTCTTGTAATTTGTTCTGGTGTTTAATGCGATTTCCGTTTTTTTTTTTAAAAATAAAATAATAATAATAATAATAATAATAATAGATTCGTCCAAATTAATTTTTGATTTTATATCTGGGATCACGAATTTATTTTATATTTGACAATTCATTTTTTTGGAGGTTACGCAAATTATAGTGAAACGATTTGCTTCCGTAAAATGACAATTATTTATTGTTGATAAATTTAATATTTTTTTTTAATATAAAGGGACGTTCCAGTCTCATTTTACAATGCCTCGCCTATTGCACAGATGAAATACGCAACGATCCACTCCATACATTCCCTGACTCTATGATGCATCGTCTATTCCACAAATATTCACACGCGAAACGATCCATTCGCGTAAAAAGACAGTGCATTTATCGTTGACAGATCAGTAATATGGTAAAAAGTAATCATTTTCTGACATAACGTTTATGGTAAAAAATGATCATTTTCTGCAATAAATTAAATACCTCGTATATCCTACGGTAATTTGTTGATGTATCAGATATGAAGTGATACACAGATTGAGACACAAAAATAAACAGATGATATTTGACGGGTAGATCGTGTGACGGTCTCACGCAATAACTACTATTTGATGATTAATTAACAAAAAAAAAACTCGATTAAATTGGTATTTTAATTGAATTATACAGAGTAATATACAACCGTTGTACCGTGTAATAGTAGAGATAGAACTACAAAATTTATGGTAAAAAAAATGATCATTTTCTGCAACAAATATCGTAATTTGTTGATGGATCAGATATGAAATGACGAGAACAGATAGATGTTTTTTTGATGTGTGACGGTCTCACGCAATAACTACTATTTGGGGGTAATTCTTTGATTAATTAACAAAAAAAAAAAAAAAACTTGATTAAATTGGAATTATAATTGAATTTAATTGAATTAATTAAATTAATTTGATTTTCATATATAATTAGAAAAAGTTCATACCTTAGTTTGTGGGACATTAGTGATGTGCACGCCTTTGCATTTCATCATTCTCTCTTAATACGAATTTATCTCTCTTCCCCTCTTTTTCCCTTTCATTCTTCTCCTCTTTCTTTCTCTCTCTACTCTTCCCTCAAACATCTATTATTCTTGATAATTTTCTTCATTTTTGGTGAAATTTTAGCTCCATTTTGTGATTTTAAGGTAAATTTTATTCATTTAATTAATAAAGTTATGAACTTTTTATGTTGTTTTGATAATTTTCATCATTTTTGGTGAATTTTAGCTCCATTTTGTTGCACCCTTTTGTGATTATAAGGTAATTTGATTCATTTAATTAATAAAGTTATGAACTTTTTATGTTGTTTTGATAATTTTCATCATTTTTTGGTGAAATTTTAGGTACATTTTGTGATTATAAGGTAATTTTGATTCATTTAATTAATAAAGTTATGAACTTTTTATTTTATATGTTAGATATTTGTTTGTTGTTTTGATACATTTTTAGGTGAATTTTAGCTACATTTTGTGATTATAAGGTGAATTTGATTCATTTAATTAAAAAAGTTTTGAACTTTTTATGTTGTTTTTGATAATTTTCATCATTTTTTGGTGAAATTTTAGCTACATTTTGTTGATTTGTTGCACCCTTTTGTGATTTTAAGGTATATTTGATTCATTTAATCAATAAAGTTATGAACTTTTTTATGTTATTTGATTCTTTTAATTAGTATTTGTTTGTTGTTTTGATGATTTTCATCATTTTTGGTGAAATGTATAAGATATTTGATTGATTTAATTAATTATGGTATGAATTTTTATCTTATATTTGTTTGTTTTTGATAAGGTTCATCATTTTTTTTGTTGAAATTTAGCTCCAAATTGTTGCACCCTTTTGTGGGTATAAGGTATTTGATTCATTTAATTAATAAAGTCATGATTTTTTTTTTAATATTATAGAAGTATTTGTTTATTTTATTTATTTAATTTTAATGATGTTCATCATTTTTGGTGAAATTTAGCTCCAAATTGTTACACCCTTTTGTGGGTATAAGCTATTTGATTGATTTGAATAATAAAGATATGAACTTTATTTGTTTGTTTTGATAATATTCATCATTTTTGGTGAAATTTAGCTCCAAATTTACCCTTTTGTGGGTATTTGATTTATTTAATTAATAATTTAGGAACTTTTTATCTTTTATATATATATATATATATATATATATATATATATATATATATATATATATATATATATATATATATATATATATATATATATTTGCTTGTTTGGATAATATTCATCATTTTTGGTGAAATGTAGATCCACATTGTCACACCCTCTTGTGGGTATAAGGTACCATATTTGATTGATTTGAATAATAAAGTTACGAGACGGTCTCACGACAATTATATCAACAACCATTCCAATGTGAGATATGAGAAACCGTCTCATCGGTGAATTCATAAAGTTATGAACTTTATCTTATATTTCTTTGTTTTTTCTCAACCCATCTATCCTACCTAAACAGTAAGCCTTTTCTGTTTGATTCATTTGTGGAAATTGTTTGTAATCTTCTTCTTGGAATTTAGGTATAATTAAGTTCTAGAAAAAATGGTTTCGATTTATTTTATGCATCATTTGTTTGTCTCTTGTGAATGTTATTTACCCTAAATTCGTTTGTAGTTGGGCGTAGAAATCGATTAATTGTACGATTTCCTTAACATTTGTGAAAGCCAATTGAAACATATCAAAACATATCGAAATCTTACCTAATTACAAACTCGGCCAATTTTTTTTATGAAAATTTCGCATATTTTGGCTTAAAATGAAGATTCTGACTGTCATACCCACGTCCGACTGTCATATTTTTCAGGTTTTGCAGTTGCTTCCTTGACTGTATAAAAACTTCTGCACCTCGCGTACTTGCAGTTTTGCAGTTGCTTCCTTAACCATGTCGGTTTCCCTCAAAGATCTCGATGCAGCATTCCAGGGATCCGGACAAAAGGCGTATCCTTTTACCGTACAGATTTAAATTTAATGCTCTAAATCATCACGATTAATGATTTAATTACGTCAGTATAACCAGAATCTCATCTTTATATGGCCTAAATCATCAAATCGGCTATTTTTATGAAAATTCTGCATATTTTGGCTTAAAATCTGCTTCATTTGTGTCGAGTCCATTTTTTTTGTTTGCCTTGACAACACTTAGAGGGCTTGAAATATGGCGCATTGAGAATTTTCGGCCTGTACGTGTTCCCGACTCCTCTCATGGAAAATTCCATACCGGAGATTCTTATATCGTTTTGAAGGTATAATTTACTTCCTCCGCTCTTTTCCATTTGATTCTTCACATGTACATCAATACTCGTTTTCTGATTTCAGACGACAGCACTGAAAAGCGGTGCCCTACGCCATGATATACATTACTGGCTTGGCAAAGATACTTCTCAAGTAAGTCTCTATTTAGACAGTCGCCTCGTGATATTTTTTTTTTTTTTTTTTTTTTTTTTTTTTTTTTTTTTTGAGTCTGAGGATTTGACTTTCATCAAGTAGGATGAAGCCGGTGCTGCGGCAATTAAAACTGTCGAGTTGGACGCAGCTTTAGGAGGTCGTGCCGTTCAATATCGTGAAGTCCAAGGCCATGAAACCGAAAAATTCCTTTCTTATTTTAAACCGTGCATTATACCCTTAGAAGGCGGCGTTTCCTCCGGTTTCAAACACCATGAAGCCGAAGAATATAAACCTCGATTATATGTTTGCCGTGGTAAACACGTCGTTCATGTAAACGAGGTAATTTCACATTTTCACCATCTTCGCTATATATATATATATATATATATATATATATATATATATATAATTTTTTTTTTTTTTTTGGTGTCGTTTGATCGAATATGAGCTAATTTGTCGAACACGTTTGACAATTTGAATGTTAGGTTCCTTGTGCACGATCGACACTTAGTCACGATGATATATTCATTCTAGATACCGAATCCAAAATATTTCAATTTAACGGCTCAAACTCGTCCATTCAAGAGAGAGCCAAAGCATTGGAAGTTGTCCAATATATTAAAGACACTTATCATCATGGAAAATGCGATATCGCTTCTATTGGTAAGTATGAATTCACTTTATTAGGGCTAAAAATATTAGATACCGTGAACTATGTAATATATTTTTTTAATGAAAATAATGTTTCGTTTTGTTTTATTTTAAATGACTTAATCCAGAGGATGGAAGATTGATGGCTGATGTCGAGGCCGGTGAATTTTGGGGATTCTTTGGCGGTTTTGCTCCGCTTCCAAGAAAATCAGCCAATGACGGGATTAAGAAAATTGAACCCGTTCCTCCTAAGCTTTACCGGTAAAATATTCAACATATACAAAATTATTTTCACTTTATTTCTTTATTTATTATTTTTTTTATTTTAAAAAAATTTAGAGTTTGTAACCCTTTAAAAACTTATTATTACCGCTTTCAACTTAATTTTGCGTATGAAACTATATTTTTATTATTATTTTATTATATTGTACGCCTTCCATTTTTTATTATTATATATATATTTTTTTGAATTTAGAGTTTGTAACCTTTTAAAAATTTATTATTAACGCTTTCGACTTAATTTTGCGTTTGAAAGTTGAATCTACGAGTATATTTTTATTGTATTGCCCATCGTCCAAATTTTTTTGTCCACCTTCCATTTCTTTTTTATTATTATTATTTGTTTTTTGGATGACGACTTCAATAAAAAAGTTTTTTTTTATTAAAAACTATATGTTTTTTTTAATTATTATTTGTTTTTTGGGACTAAGGCTCGGATGTTGTTGAAAATATTGAACATATATAAATATTTCAGTATCAAAGTTTCAAAATTTTTATACTTTCGACATCACAAGTCAAGTAGTACAAAGTCACGAACGTCTGTCTGACTATAAGCGATCTCCTGACGATGTTTGTTCTCTGATTCTTTTTTGAAGTGTTGACAAGGGGCAAGCAGAAGCACAAGAACCCGATTCTTTAACCAGGGATCAGCTAACTACGGATAAATGTTACCTACTGGATTGTGGTACCGAGATTTATGTATGGATCGGAAGGACTACCTCTATAGACGAACGCAAAAAAGCAAGTGAAGTCGCTGAAGTAAAAACCTCACCTCAACCTTTCGTTACACTTTTGTTATGTTTTCGTCTTTTTTTTTTACTGTGAAAGTTTTATTTACGGGTTCTCTATATTTCTTATAGGAATTGCTTCGGAGCCTTGATCGAGCAAAAGCTCATATAATCCGTATAATAGAGGGATTTGAGACTGCAATCTTCCGATCAAAATTTGAGTCGTGGCCTGAAACTGCTCAGGTTGCTGTATCCGAAGATGGTCGTGGCAAAGTTGCTGGTACAGTAAAAATATTAGTAGGAAAATATCTAGTAAGTAAAAATATTAGTAGGAAAAAAATTAGGTACGAAAATAATTTTGGATTTTTTTTCATTTTTTTCCAGCGCTTCTGAAGCGACAGGGCGTGAATGTGAAGGGCCTAGTGAAATCTGCGCCTGCAGTAGACGAGCCTCTACCTTATATCGACTGCAGCGGAAATTTACAGGTAAAACAGTGCATTCATTCTGTTGCTGTCATAAATTCTGCACGTACGTTACAGTTTCTAATCATCGTGCCTTTTGTGTTGGAAATACAGGTGTGGCGAGTAAATGGCAGTGAGAAGACTCTCCTTTCAGCGTCCGAGCAGTTGAAATTCTACAGTGGAGATTGCTACATCTTTCAGTACTCGTATCCAGGAGACGATAAAGAGGAGTATCTTATCGGAACATGGTTCGGAAAAAAAAGCATCGAGGTAAATAATTTTTCATCTTGCATTATTTTTCATTTCTGTCGTACCACTTTTCTTGTTTTTACTGCTGAGATGGGTCACGTGATTTCAGGATGAACAAAAAACAGCGTTGTCACTCGCTAGCAAGATGGTAGAAACGATGAAATTCTTACCCGCTCTGGTACTACTAATCCACAACCCTATATTTTACTTCGAATTTTACAGTTTTACACCTCTCGACTAAGAAAAAGACGGTTTAGTTATAATTATTCTCTTAAAATTCGCTGGTTGTGTTATCTGCAGGCACGTTTTTACGAAGGAAGTGAGCCAGTTCAATTTTTCGCCATCTTTCAAAGCTTCATCGTTTTTCAGGTTACTCACAAGTCACAACTTATACTCGCATTTACGCTTTATATTTCCATATTTCTAGCGTTTTTGTGCATGACATTTTTCCATGACGGTTACTAGGGTGGAGTAAGCGAAGGATACAAAAAGTACATTGCCGAGCAAGGGATTCCTGATGATACATATTCAGAAGACGGTGTTGCTTTATTCCGGATTCAGGGCTCGGGTCCTGAAAACATGCAAGCTATTCAAGTCGATATGGTATGTACCCGTTTTCGCTGCAAGACATGTTTTTTTTTTTTATGACGACTTCAAATATTGTTACTTTGTAGGCTCCTTCATCGCTGAACTCATCATACTGTTACATAGCACACAAAGGCGATACTGTATACACGTGGTCTGGCAACCTCACGTCATCAGACGATCAAGAACTCGTTGAGCGACAGTTGGACATCATCAAGGTATTACCCACACTGACACTGACACCACCCTTCGATACTTCAATTTGGACCAAAAAAATTGATTTTTTTTTTTTTTAGAAATTATAATTTTTCCAAAACCTTTTTGTACATCCATTCAATGTGACTGAGTTTTACTGTAATTTTCCGTTACTTTTTTCTGCAGCCAAATTTGCAGTCGAAAACATATAAAGAAGGAGCAGAACCGGAACAATTCTGGCAACTACTAGGAGAAAAAACCGAGTACTCAACCCAAAAAATCGTAAGGGTACGAGAAAGTGATGCGCACTTATTCTCATGCAGCTTCGTCAAAGGTATACACTTTCCTGCAATACTGACAACTTTCTGAATCTCGTTAATCTGTTCACCCTTTTCATCGACTGATATACACTTCATTTTTCCGTTTTTCTTACCCTGGACGATGAACGAGCAGACGATCTGAAGGTTTGTATTGAACATTCTTTTCCCGACTTTTTTTTTTTTTTTTTTTTTTTTTTTTTTTCACATTTAGCATACGCTGATTACTGATAACAGGCGGTAGAAGTTCATAATTTCACGCAAGACGATCTGATGACAGAAGATATATATATCTTGGATTGTCACTCGGATATTTTCGTGTGGGTCGGACAACAAGTCGAATTAAAGAACAAATTGCAAGCTTTGACCCTCGGCGAGGTTAGAAATTTTGATTTTTTTTTTCCCGATTTTTTTTTTGGAACCGAAACCCTAACTTTTTTTTTACACGCGCAGAAATTTGTGGAACGAGATATTCTGTTAGAGAAAATATCACCAAGAGTGCCAATTTACGTGATCACGGAAGGGAACGAACCTTCGTTTTTCACTCGTTTTTTCACTTGGGATTCATCAAAATCCGGCGTGAGTACTCTCGTTTAAAAATTTCTACAACACGGCTTCTTCTTCAGTCGTAAATCTCCAAATCACCTTTCCGATTTCTTTCTTTTTGGCAGATCCATGGAAACTCGTTCCAAAGGAAATTATCGATTCTGAAGAATGGCAGGACCGCAGCTATAGATGTAAGTATTTTTTTTTTATCGAAAACACTATTACCCTCGCATTACTCGTATAAATTTCTAACCGTTCTTCATCGCCTTAATCCACTTCTTATGTCGTTTTTATTAAAAGAGTAAATTAAAAATTACTCCCTTTTGAAAATTTTATTATTTTTAACTCCTAAAATCAATTAAAAGTTCAAAAATTGCTCCCAAATTTATTTATAAGACGAAAATGCCCTTGGGTGGAGGGTGAGATGAAGTAATTTGTATAAAAAAATTAGGGGCATTTTCGTCAAAAAATTATATTTTGGAGCAATTTTTGAATAAATTTTAAAATAGATATTTTAAAAGGGAGTAATTTTTAATTATTTACTCTTATTATGATGAAATATTTTTGGTTTTCCCTTTTTTTTTTTTTTTTTTTTTTTTTTTTTTTTTCATTTTCGATGTTGTACCCTGTATTTGATGATAACTCTTGGCCACGAATTATGAAAAGCGGTGATTTTTTTTTTTTTTTTTCAAATCGAAGATTTTGTTAAAACGATCAATTTGGGAGGAAACATATCACTTTCGGAACTCACGATAAAAAGTTATAGCCGGTCAAAGTTTATTCAGCGAAATACGTTTGACCAACGACAAACTTTCGAAAATGACGATTTTTTTTTTCCAAATTGAAAAATTCGGGCAAAGACGATGATTTCGACAATAAAATTAATCGCTTTCATACATTGATATTCATTTGCATATATTCAGAAACCGAAGAGGAGAACTCCGGTATTTGGAGGCCGGTCAGGCGCGCCCGACAAATCAAACCGGTCAAGGAGTATGTCAAGCAGCCCTGACCGTGCCCGAGTACGAGGCAGATCTCCTGCATTCACTGCACTTGCCGCCACTTTCGAGAACCCAAACGCGAGAAACCTGTCCACACCTCCGCCAATGGTTAGGAAGCTTTATCCGAGATCAGGAACCACGGATTCTTCTTCTTCTTCATCGTCAGTCGGTCCTAAGTCTGCTGCCATTGCCGCTCTCACTGCTTCTTTCGATAGAACTCCTAATCCTAAAGAGTCTATTATACCTCGCATTCGTAAAGGTACGCCTAAATTTTTAGCGTTGGACCCAAACGAGTCGAATTTACCGAAATAAAAAAATCGGGTTCGGGTTGTCAGCTTCGGGTCGGGCCACTTTCTGGTGAGAAATATCGGGTTGACCGGGACATTTCAGGTTCAGGTCATTTTCGGGTTTGTTATTTTGAATTTTTGTTAGGAATATTGACTTCGTTTTCTATAAAAACATTTGGGTCAAAAAGGTCAAGCGCGTTGGGATTGGGTGGGCTAGAACGGGCCGGGTCACTTTCGGGTCGGAAATATCGGGTTGACTTCGGGTGGGGCCACAAATTGGGTTGACCGGGACATTTCAAGTTCAGGTCTTTTTCGGGTTTTTGTTATTTTGAATTTTTTTTAGGAATATTTACTCTGTTTTCTATAAAAACATTCGGGTCAGTTTCGGGTCAAACGGGTCAAGCGCGCCGGGATTGGGTGGGCTAGAAACGGGTCGGGGCACTTTCGGGTCAGAAAAATCGGGTTCACTTCGGGTGGGGCCCGAGACATTTCGGGTTCATGTCATTTTCAACTTTTTTTTTTTTAGGAATATCAACTCGTTTTCTATAAAAACATTCGGGTGAGTTCTGAGTTAGGCCGGGTCAGTTTCGGGTTAGGTCATTCGGGTCGGGTCAGTTCTGCCGGGTCTAGGGCTACGGAAATGCGTGAATTTTCATTTTTTGATTTTCGTCACTGGTTATCGAATACGATCGACAATATTTTACAGAAACACCGACGCCAGATTCAGATTCAGATTCGGCTATGGAGAAGGAGAAAGAAAAGGAGACGTCGATGGACAGCATACAAGAGGACGGTAAAGAGGACGACGCAGAAGACGAGGAAGGACTCACATTATACCCATACGAACGTCTAACGACAACCTCATCAGATCCTGCTCCCGAAATTGACATCACAAGACGAGAGGTTCCCTTCCCCCTCTTTCTCGACCGTCTTTTCAGCAATTTCAACAAAACATTATTAATGCTAACGTGAGATTTCTCGTCGCTGTTTGGTGCAGGCGTACTTATCAGTAGCCGAGTTCAAGGAGAAATTCGGAATGGCAAAGGACGCGTTCTATAAACTACCCAAATGGAAGCAGAACAAGCTCAAAACGGGTCTTCAACTGTTTTGACGTAACCCAAACAAACGACTGTTTTTTCAACTTTTTACCGTCTTTCTGCAGTTATACGCGATTGCATTGTCGTGAACGTGAAGGGAAAGAATCATCGTTTTTTGTTGACCGCTTCTCCCCCCCATTTTTCCGATGTCCAGAATTTTTTTTTCCGACATTCTATTATTATTATTTTTTTGTTTTTTTTGTAAACGAGGAATTAGGGTCGAGAGATTTGAGATCGATTCCTTTTATATAGGTTATACTGTACTTAAAGAATTATAGGTCGAAAGTTTGTATAGACGGCCAAGACGGGGACTCCTAAACGGCTAAACCCCGAGGCTACAATTTTTATTCATTCATGATAATAATCCCATTGTTTCGAAAAAAATACCGTATTGCGTATTTCGTACATATTTGTTTTCGTAAATATCGATGTATAATTCTATGCTCGTAATAATATTTTGATTACGAGCATATATTCTTGTATTATACATTTATACGTCGACAATGTGAATGTATTACGAGCATAATCGAGATATTATCTCAATAATTATCATTATTATCCCGATTTGTATCCCACAATTTTTTTTTTTTTTTTATAGATTTTATTATTTATATAAATAAAAATAAAAAATGAAATACTTAAATCTATACTAAATGTTTTATTTACGAGAAAAAGTAAAAATCGGTCAATAAATTTTTACGAGCGAAAAAATAAAATTACTTAATTATTCATTAATTTCCGACTTTCTATTTATGTAATTTACGAACAAGAAAAAAAAGTTTTTCGTATGTTAAAAATAGTTACTTAATAAAAATCGAGTTTATTATTAAAACTAATTCTTTTAAAAAAAAAATCGACTTTTTAATTAATCGAGTTTGTTATTAAGTGACATGACGATGATGTGTCGAAATATCAACCAATTTTTCCTACAACCGTTATTATTGCTCTTGCTCAAAGTTGCAGCAATGGCGTCCGCATCGATCGATCAAACTGCTTCTCTTCCTCCTACTCCTCCTATGGAATCTACCAAAGGTGTTAATGGCCTGGATAAAATCGTTCTTCGCGATGTTCGTGGTAGCTCTGCTGAGGTAATTGATTGATTGATTTTCGATAGTTTCTCAGTTTTTTTTGTGTGTTTTTGTTCGTCGATTTTGCTCGCATTTGTTGCTGTGATGTCGATTTTACGGTGTTTTGCGATTTCGTGATCTGATTATTCTGTGATTTGTCAGCTGATATTCGTCGAATTTCGAATTAACTGTGGAATTCGTGAAGATTTTACTGTCTTTACTCTGTATTAGATTGATTTTTACTGTTGATTTGAGTTAATCGGATCTAGTTTGTGTGATCTGCTGTAGCTCTGCTGAGGTAATTGATTGATCGAATTTCGATATTCAGTTTTTTGTGTGTGTTTTGTTCGTCGATTTTGCTCGCATTTTGTGTTTCGATGTCGATTTTCCGGTGTTTTGCGATTTCGTGATCTGATTATTCCGTGATTTGTCAGCTGATATTCGTCGAATTTCGAATTAACTGTGGAATTCGTGAAGATTTTACTGTTTTTACTCTGTATTAGATTGATTTTTACTGTTGATTTGAGTTAATCGGATCTAGTTTGTGTGATCTGCTGTAGCTCTGCTGAGGTAATTGATTGATCGAATTTCGATATTCAGTTTTTTGTGTGTGTTTTGTTCGTCGATTTTGCTCGCATTTTGTGTTTCGATGTCGATTTTCCGGTGTTTTGCGATTTCGTGATCTGATTATTCCGTGATTTGTCAGCTGATATTCGTCGAATTTCGAATTAACTGTGGAATTCGTGAAGATTTTACTGTTTTTACTCTGTATTAGATTGATTTTTACTGTTGATTTGAGTTAATCGGATCTAGTTTGTGTGATCTGCTGTAGCTCTGCTGAGGTAATTGATTGATCGATTTTCTATACTATCTCACTTTTTGTGTGTGTTTTGTTCATCGATTTTGCTGCGTTTTGTGTTTCAATGTCGATTTTCTGGCGTTTTGCAATGTTATGATCGGATTATTCTGTGATTTATCAGCAGATATTCGTGAAATCGAGGCTAATTACATTGATCTTTACTGTGAAATTCGCGACGATTTTAGTACTGTTTGATTAGATTGATTTTGACGTTATTTTAGTTAATCGGATCTAGTTTGAGTGATTTGATTCTTAAACTCGATTTACTGTTTTGTTACATAGAATTTGAGTGTGATAGCTTAAAAATCGAGACTTATGTTAAGGAATTGAGGAAAGAGAGCTAATTATCAATTGTAATGCAAGGTTTTTCTTTCATTGATGATGATGAATTTTAGATTGATTATTGATTTTTGAAGTTTTAGTGATGCTTTGTTGATTTTTACGCTGATTTGCAGAATTTGCTGCTACTTGCTGAATTTTTGAGATTCTTAAGATTTTCCATTGATCGACTGAGGAGTGTAACGATTTCATGATCGGATTATTCTGTGATTTATCTGAGTTATGATGCGGATATTCGTTGAATATTGCACTAACTGTGAAATTCGTGAAGATTTTACTGTTTTACTCCGTATTGCATTGATTTTTACTTAGTTGATTTGAGTTAATTGGATCTAGTTTGCGTGATTTGCTGCACCTTAAATTCGAGTGTGAATGTGTGATAGCTTAAAAGTCGAGATTGAATTGGGGAAAGAGAGCTACCTATCAATTATTCAATCGCGAAATGAATTGTGCAATGTTTTTCTTTCATTGATGATGCTGAATTGCTGAAATTAGACTGATTTTGGATTGATTGCTGTATCTGTGAGGTCATTGAAGCTTCATTAATGTTCTGATTCTCGGATCTAGTTTGCGAAATTTGCTGTTACTTGCTGAATTCCTGAGATTCTCAAGAACTTATGTTCATGTTAAGGAGTTACGATTTGAGATTCACATTGATGAACTGAGTATCGAGAATTAAAGATCATAGATCCCAAAATGAAATGTGCAAGCTTGTGATTCCATTGATGATGCTGTTATTAGACGGATTTTGGATTGATTGTCGTATCTGCGAGTTTTTTTGAAGTTCTATCTATGTTCTGCTGGTTTTTACGTTTGCTGATTCACGATAATCAGATCTAGTTTGCGGAATTTGCTGTTACTAGCTGAATTTTTTAGATTCTTAAGATTTATCGAATTAGAGATCATAGTTTTCATTGATGATGCTGATATCTCCAGATTTCAAGTTCATTTCTTAATCTAAGTCTAGTTTGTGTAATTCACCGGGAAAATTGGCTGTAAACACGAATGCTCAACTATATCGAACTCATAAGAAGAAGTGAAAATTTAGTTCACCTACGAAACATTTTTGATGCTGCTCAAGTTAATTGCAGCTATTAAGTGTGTTTGATGTCGACAAACTTCGTTGCTTCAGCTCGTTATTTCAATGAAAATTAGTCGATCTTCTGACTTCTGTTACATTTGTGTAGGACAGATTCGGAAGTATTTTGGAGCTAGGGTGTGTTCTAGGATGCTGAGATATAGAAAAATTGTACTGTACTATATTTGTGTAGGAACTGTGTGGTAGTTTTACGGTTTTACCTGCCAGTAAGAAAACTGACCCCTGTGACGTGAATTTCTCGTCTCACTAATAGCAATCTAGCTACCCAAATGTCAGGATTAGACATCGGAACTTCACCCTCGCTGTGAAACATAAAAATGTCGTAAAAGTGAGAATTTATCGCTGATTTTTTTTTGTCGTAGGTTTACTTATATGGAGCTCATGTGACATCATGGAAGAACGACCATGGAGAAGAGTTGCTCTTCGTAAGCAGTAAGGTGAGTATATAATAGTATATACTATCAAAAACCGTCTCTCTATAGTTTTCGTGTCCAAACATATATTTATCTGAATGCATTAGCTTTCTGTTCAGTTCATATAAAATTCGAGAATTCAACTCCGCTTTTCATTTCCTGATACTACACTTACCTTACAGGCTCTTTTTACACCTCCGAAACCCATTCGTGGTGGCATACCGATATGTTTCCCTCAGGCGTGTACTTCCTCTATACTTTTGTTCATATCTTTTCCGCTTAGTTAGTTAACTGTCTTCTTCCGGTAACCAATTAACATATTTATACGAGACAGTTCAGCAATTTCGGAACCCTTGACTCTCACGGATTCGCTAGAAACCGGGTTTGGAGTGTAGATCATAACTCAACACTTCCGCCACCAAATGACAAATCTTATGTTGATTTGATCCTTAAGCCCACTGAAGACGATCTGAAGCTTTGGCCTCACAGGTATCGAGTTTTTCTTCAAATTTAGAGCTTTTCTGCGATTTTATCGAGTTTGTTTTGTTGATATAACCACGTGTTTTGCGTTGTAGTTTTGAATTTCGCCAACGAGTCGCCCTGGGAGCCGGAGGAGAACTGACGCTAACACCACGTGTTAGGAACACCGACACTAAACCGTTCAACTTCACATTTGCATTCCACACCTATTTCTCCGTTTCAGATATCAGGTAAAAATTCTCGTACGATCAATTGTTTGATTGTTTCAGCAGATACGTGATCAAAACCGGGATTATTATGTTAAATTAAGTACTTAGTTTGCTCGATTGCATTGATTCAGTGAAGTACGGGTGGAAGGACTCGAAACTTTGGACTACCTTGACAACTTGAAGAACCGGGAGCGTTTCACTGAACAAGGAGACGCAATCACATTCGAAGGAGAAGTGAGTTTCGCGAGTTTCGCTAATTTTCTTTTCCCCGTCCGCTTCTCACAAAATCTAATTGTGTATCGTCTAACCGTGTTTTTTTTTTCTTTTTTTCGAACAGGTTGACAGGATATATCTTAGCACCCCAACTAAGATCGCAATCATCGACCACGAACGGAAAAGAACATTAGTGGTACGCAAAGAAGCGTTACCCGAAGCTGGTAAGTTATCATTGTTCCGTCACTAGACGAGTCTCTCTGTACACCGTGTCGGGTGTCAGATACGACACGTCGACACCTCAAAGAAGAGTCTAAGAGTAGGGTGTTCAAAAAGTGACCCGGACCGGACCACACTGTAAGGTCCGGGTTGGTCCAAACGGGGCACATACCGGTCCGGTCTCTGGGTCGCAAAAGAGTTGGTGATCAGTCCGCGGTCCGGTCCGGTCCGGTCCGGTCCACACTTTAAAAAAATAATAATCAAATTTAGTGTATTTTTACGTTCCGGTCTGGTCTTAAGAGGGTCGGATCCGATCCGATCCGGTCCACGGGTTTGGATTTTGGGGGTTGTCGGTTCGCGGGTCAATCCGGTCCGGTCCGGTCCGGGTCTGGACCGGTGAACACCCCTATCTAAGAGTCTATCCTAATTTGTTGCTCGTCTGTAACATTTTGGTTTGGTTCCGATATCTTTGTTTACACAGTTGTATGGAACCCGTGGGAGAAGAAGGCAAAGGCGATGCCAGATTTCGGAGCCGAAGAGTATAAGCATATGGTATGTGTCGAGGCAGCGGCAATTGAGAAGCCGATCACAGTTAAACCGGGTGAAGAGTGGAAAGGGCGGCTAGAATTAACCGCTATTCCGTCTAGCTATAGTAGTGGGCAGCTTGATCCTCAGAAAGTTCTTCAAGGCACCTAAACGTCCTCGTTTGGGTCGAATGGTCCGGTCCCTGGCTATGTGGGCCCCGGTTAGACGGTTGTCCACTTGTCCTCCTAGTATATGTATGGATTACATACGGATCATAATATGCATAAAATCCGGCATCATTTATTTGGATTCGAGCCTCATCGTAAACTTTTTGGAGGGGTTTGTCGTTGTGACTTGTGACGACTTGAATTTGTAATAATGTGCAACTGAACTAAACCGAAATCGTCTCATCAAATATCATTATATCTTCGTTATCTTGTATCTAGAAAATCGATTGTGTATATATATGAAAACACTCCTCCTCCGACCAACTCCGTGAGTCCATCATCACTCAGTTTAAGTCTGAATTCTCGATGACAGACCTTGGTCCATTAAGTTACTTCCTCGGTGTCTCTGTTGAACGTCGCAAAGATGGACTCTTCCTCTCCCAAACCAAATATGCCGAAGAAATCTTGACTCGGGCTAATATGTCTTCCTGCAAGCCCTCTCAAATTAAATACCGGTCGATACTCAAGCCAAAATTAGCTCCGCCACCGGTCCCCCTATATCTGACTCTGACTCTTCATTATACCGTAGTCTTGTCGGCACTCTTCAATATCTCACCTTCACCCGCCCCGACATCTCCTATGCAGTTCAAACTTCAATTAGCCTTGTTTTTTTGGCATCCTTGACTTGGTTTCTTGTAAGGTTTCAGACTCACGACTTTTGAAACGCGACTTGTTTGAGTTTGACCCAAATCTGAAAATTGGCCCGTTAATTTAGGGTCGAACAGCCAATTGACCCATATTCAGATCCAACTCGTTTGAGTTGTGTATAAGTGTAACAGATCAACCGCCAATTGTTTTTCGAATCGAATTAATTTGACAGCAACGGAACGGTGTAGTGAATCAATTTGACAATTACGGACGGTGTTCAAATCCTACATTACTCCCTCCCCACCACAATGTTCTTCCCACTTTGACTTGGCACATGGATTAAGAAATGGATAATGAAAGGTGGTAAATTGTTTGGTGGGGTTCAAGATGTCAAATCACAAAAAGTAACCAATAGGAAGAGAGTATAATGGATAAATAAGGAAAGTTTTGAAGTGGGAAAATCTTAGTGGAGTTTCCTTTTAAGGAAAGTGGAAAGATCTTAGTGGGGGGAGGGAGTATAACTTTATAAGACGACGTCCCATAATGTAAAATTTATATTCGAATTGGATTTCATCAAATATTGCCACTTTGATTTCTCTGGAAATTTAAGAACGCATAATTTAACAGCCTAACTAAGCTCGGTCCATGCACCGTTGATAAAGGAATGGAGATGGTTTATATACCTGAAAACGCTTCGGTTTTTATCATCTAGTTGACACAATCGATCATGTTATAGTAAATCTTCATATACCACGTTGTGGGGTTTGACGGTGGTGATCGCGGTGGTTCTTCATTTTCAAGAATCTCGTATTTGCACAGAGGACAAGTCGCTTTCATCTTTAACCATCTATCTACGCACCCGGCATGGAAGAAATGAGAGCAAGGAAGCTCCCTCAGTTTATCGCCTCCTCTGTATCTCGTCAAGCAAAGACAGCAAACCTTCCACCATAAAAGAAAAATACTAACAAATTAGACCAACACGACACGATACTGGCACTTTGACGATTCACTTTAGACCCAAAAAAATTTATAAATGCAAAAAAATAAAGAGTTATTTCATGACAATAATACCAACTATAAGGGGGCTTCTTAGAATAATCTCAACTATACGTAATCTCGTTTTAATATGAACTATGCCTTCATTAATCTCATTTCGCTAATAGTGACCGGTTGTGACTTTCTAGGGTCCTTGAGTGTTCCGTCGTCGTTCATGAAAGCCGAAACAACAAGAAAATTAAAGCATTTTTTCATGACTTCTATAATACTAATCGGAAAAAAAAACATGCAAGATGAATTTTGGGAAGAATTTAACCAATAGCCGAAATTGAAGAGGAAGGTTCAACCGATTTTCTAGGTAACCGGTCACCTATATATCAATGAGAGATTAATGAAAGCATAGTTGATATTAAGACGAGATTACATATAGTTGAGATTAATCTAAGAAGATAAAATGGTCAAAAGTGTTACTTGGGAGACCGCAAAAAGTCAAAGGGATCAACGCAGTATAACTTACCGAGTCTTCTGCAGAGATAACGCGCTCATTCTCTGTGCGTATGGCTATAATTCCACCATACTCAGAATTCCGTTGCTCGTCTTTCTTTACCTTGAATTTGTAGGTTGTGAGTCTGTTAATGGATTCATTACTAGCTCCCTTGCCGGGGGGGATTATAACCTCTCGGATACCGATACCAAGGACCGAAAGAAAGGATGGCAAGCAACAACAAAATATTGCACTCAAAATTATAATAACTGAATAGCTAAGCCAGCTTAACGTAAGATATACGATGCATAACCTGAAACAAAGAAACAAAGGGAACGGATTTAGGGTTTAGGGTTTAATTAAACGAAACTTGGAATTTTTTCAAGTGGGAATCGAGGAAATAATACCTATAAAGGTTAGGAGCATCGGATACAGAAGCGTATCCTCCGATTATCAAGACGTTACCTACCACAAACCAAACCGCGAAGAAACATTGCAGTGCATTTCTATAATGGGATAGCATTGTGACCCTGCAAAGAATAAAGGATACAACAACAACAACATCAGAGCTGAGTCGGCTAACATGAATCAATACCTAAGGTCGTTAAGCTGTCATCCATAAAAAGAAGAAATAAAAATAAAAATAAAGGCGAACAATAAAATAGAAAAAAAATAAATAAATTTTGAGTAAATTAAAAATTACTCCCTTTTAAAATACCAATTTTAAAATTTACTCCCTTTTGAAATTTTTGTTAAAAATAACTCCCAAAATTTATCGAAAATTCAAAAATTACTAGCAAATTTATTTTTAGGACGAAAATGTCCTTGGCTAAAGGGTGAGGTGAAAGTAATATGGCATAAAAAAGTTGGGGACATTTTTGTCCAAAAAATATATTTTGGAGCAATTTTTGAACTTCTGATAGATTTTGAAATTTATTTTTAACAAAAATTTCAAAAATGAGTAAATTTTAAAATTTGTATCTTAAAAGGGAGTAATTTTAAATTTACTCGTAATTTTTTTTATAACTTTTAGGAGTATGCAACTAAAAATATAGACAAAACAAAATGAGCAACAATGCACGTGGATAAAGTAAACGGAAGGAGGAGTATGAATTAAAATTGATGCTACCTGCTATTCGCAATTCCCATTGTTCGACCACCTTCACGTTCCGAAGACTGACGTAACACTAGAGTCGGATAAGGATTGTGACAAACCACAAGTCGCGGTCCTTGATGGCGATGCATAAAAAGCCAACACGTGGCAGGAAGATCTGCAAAACATCCCGCTGTATAACCCACCACCCAAGCAAACAGTAGAAGAGCCTGAGGATGATGCTCGTGCCTCGACAAACACAGTATGGTCGTCGAAGCTATAGTTTGTGTTAACGTCAATGCCAACTCGATGGAAAAATAAACAGACGAAGTCAGTAATTTAGTCCAATCATAACGCCCCGTTGCTTCGTTTCTTGGACTCCTTAGACTCCTTGTACCAGCCCGAGTATGAGAAGACTCGAGACCAGATGGGTTTGAAGAGGAGGCTTCTTCGACATCTTCATCTATGTTGACAATGTGCTCAAGGTTCACATGGTTGTCAACAATGTCGTGTCGCTCTGTGAGTAATGGACAATTCAGTGTCTGCGTCTCGTGTATCGGTTTATCAGAAGAACTAGCCATCATCAAATTTCCTGACTAAATATTAAAACGGAGCAAATTGTTAATTGGCTAAACAACCAACAATTATTCAAAAGTTGAAAATTTGTTCAAAAATAGTTGTGCTCGACACTTCAATACTTCAGTTTAGACCAAAAATAGTTGTTCTCGACACTTCAATACTTCAATTTAGATCAAAAAAATTGAAAATTTGGGCCAAAATAGTTGTTCCCGACACTTCAATACTTCAGTTTAGGCCAAATAGTTGTTCTCGACACTTCAAATACTTCAATTTAGATCAAAAAAATTGAAAATTTGGGCAAAATAGTTGTTCTCGACACTTCAATACTTCAATTTAGACCAAAAGAATTGAAAATTTGGGCCAAAATAGTTTTTCTCGACACTTCAATACTTCAATTTAGACCAAAGAAATTGAAAATTTGGCTCAAAATAGTTGTTCTCGACACTTCAATACTTCAATTTAGACCAAAAAATTGAAAATTTGGCTCAAAATAGTTGTTCTCGACACTTCAATACTTCAATTTAGACCAAAAAAATTGAAAATTTGGCTCAAAATAGTTGTTCTCGACACTTCAATACTTCAATTTAGACCAAAAAAATTGAAAATTTGGGCCAAAATAGTTGTTCTCGACACTTCAATACTTCAATTTAGATCAAAAAAATTGAAAATTTGGGCCAAAATAGTTGTTCTCGATACTTCAATACTTCAATTTACACCAAAAAAAATTGGAACTTTGAGCCAAAATAGTTGTTCTCGACACTTCAATACTTCAATTTAAACCAAAAAAATTGAAAATTTGGGCCAAAATAGTTGTTCTCGACACTTCAATACTTCAATTTAGATAAAAAAAATTGAAAATTTGGGCCAAAATAGTTGTTCTCGACGCTTCAATTTAGACCAAAAAAATTGAAAATTTGGCTCAAAATAGTTGTGCATGACACGATACCTCGTAGAAGAGTATGAGCAACACGGATTTTTAGGCCAAAAACAATTGAATCAATAACAATTCAAAACAAACAATTGAAATTAACAACAATGTCAACTATATTTAATAAATTAATACCAAGGTGAATTAATGGATTTTATGATCAATCCCTGTATCATTAACATAAATCGAATCAAATTGATTATATGATCAAAATCAGCTCAATACATGATTAATTCAATAATTTTCTGCTTAAATTCAAATAATAATTCTACATAATTCAGATATTCAATGTTACAGAAAAACCCCCCAAATCAATCGGAATTTTAACAATCACTGTGAATTTCAGCTGAAGAAGATGATATCATTCATGCAATAATCAAAAATCGAATAAAATAAATACATAAATAATCGATTAATGAAGAACATACCGATAAATAAATAAACCTAAAATTTACTCCGTAATTGTTGATTTTGCTCAGCAATTTCCGTGTATTGGGAACAAATTATAAGATTAAAAATCAATAGTGAAGTATAAATAAAACACTTCCAAAGTTCTAATCATAGTCGAAATATGAACAGTTGCACACGCTCCAGCATCCTACGACATAACGAACCCACTGAGTTAACCCACTTACGACAAGCAGCATCAGCGACCACCCGTCCAGACTCTAAATGGATAATAATTGGGTCGGGTCAAGTTCGGATCGGGCCGTTTTCGGGTTATTAAATTCGGGTTGGGCCGGTCATTTTCAGTTTTGTTATATTCGAGTCAGGTTGGGTCCAATTGGGGTACGAGTCAAATTCGGATCTTCAGTTTGGATTCGGGTTGACTAATTCGAATCAGGCCTTTAATGGTGGTAAGCCCCCAATTTTAATTAATTATACCGCTTTTTATTAGTATTATTAATATTATAATTATAATAAGTCCTCTCCTTTTGGAGAGTTTTGTCCCCGTCAATTGATGGGTTTCGCTCTTTCTTTTAGGAGGGGTGTTGATTCTATTAAAGTAGAGAGGACGCGAAAGATCAGTACCACAATCGTTCAACATGTGGTATCTCAATTTATGTCAGACTGGCGGCTACAATCTATCAGGTTAGATGAAATCGATTCTCTTCAAAACCTTAGAAGATCTGAAGACCCTCTAGTGAAAAGCTGTATCATTAAACAGCGATATGTTGAAAGAGGATGTGCAGAAGCGGAGATCAAAATCTTAGTGAGAGATCTTTGTTTTAAAGAGAATTTATTTTACTCAAATTTTATAGTATTGTATCTATTTAATTTTGATGTAAGTTGCATATGTCATATGACTTTTTATTAATAAAATGATATGTTCGCTCAAAAAAAAAAAAGTAATTAGAATACGAGTAGTATTATTCTTTTATTTTATTTTTTTCGATTTAGTTCAAGTTAATTCAGTTCAATTTAGACACGTTAAAAAAAAAAACAGGAGTAATTACCGTACAAGTATTTATACCAAAGAAATGGGCATATAGTACAATACTAGTGATGATAATTTGACTATCTTCACAAGTGATACTTTGACTTTGAATAATAATGTTCATTTGTTCATAGTTGCAATAAAAAAAAACATCGATTATACTGTATAATCGTTAAAATGATCAGTTTAGGTTATATAATTACCATTTTAATTTAAATATAACATTTTTTATCACTAAAAAATGATCGTTAATTAACATATTATGTTCGATATCTGCTCTAAATTTGTCACATTTTATTCTGTTGTATTATATAACAGTCGTACATACTAAAAAACATTAAAAGTCTGGCCATTATCACTAAAAAATGGCAATTAATTAACATATTATGTTCGATATCTGCTCTAAATTTGTCACATTTTATTCTGTTGTACTATATAACAGTCGTACATACTAAAAAAACATTAAAAGTCTGGCCATTATCACTAAAAAATGGTCATTAATTAAAATATTATGTTCGATATCTGATTTAAATTTGTCACTTTTTATTTTGTTGTAGGAGTACTATATAATAACAGTCGTACATATTAATTATTTTATAAAAAAAATATTAAAAGTCAGGTCATTATCACTAAAAAATGGTCATTAATTAACATATTATATTCGATATCTGATCTAAATTTGTCACATTTTATTCTGTTTTACTATATAACCGTCGTACATACTAATTATTTTATAAAAAATTATTAAAAGTCCGGCCATTATCACTAAACAATGGTCGTTAATTAACATATTATGTTCGATATCTGATCTAAATTTGTCACATTTTATTCTGTTGTACTATATAACAGTCGTACATATTAATTAATTATTTTATTTTTATAATAAAAAAGCATTGAAAGTCTGGCCATGTAGACTATGATAATTGATTATAAACTCAAATAATAATGTTCAATTTTGAGTGACATTCAAAATCAAACACCTTCAATTTGTTGTCAGACAAGAAGCATCAAATTGAAACAAATTTATAAATTAAACTATACATTATTATATCTAGATTCATTCGGACCGTCACATTATCGACTTTAAAACGTTTCCAGAATCGAGGTCGTCTATACCTAATAGTTACCGATTTACTGTATTTTTTTTATTTGATTCCGAATGTTATACTGACAACATAATCATCGATAAAAAAATAAATTTTAACGCTGTTTTATTAAGTTTAAACTGATCATTATTTATCAGTTAATCTAAATGATACATCGATATTTTCCCTTCTATAATTAAATTCATTTGACAGGCCTGTATAATACTGTAATATTTATATTTCTCACCGTTTCACATTAATTACAAAATTATTTTATCCACATTTTGAATAAACCAATAAATTAAATATATTTTGATAAAATTAAAACATTGGTTTGTGTAAAATGGTTGACAAAAAAAAAATTAATTAATTTTAATTTTGATAAGTGGAAATAGATCTAATGATTGGCGTATAATTGGGAGAAGTATGAAATTAAACCTCCTTATCACATGGGACACTAGTACATTAGTACATACATCAAATTTATAATTAATTCCGATTAATTCTTCTATCAGACCGTCTTATAATTCACATGCAGATATTACAATAAAATAAACTAATTAACAGAAAAAAAAAAAAAAAAAAAACGAAACCAATTTTTATGTGAAAAATATCGTAATATTACTCTGTACAATATTATAATTCTGATACCGTTTTATAGGAGAATTTACGAGTTCGAGAAATTGGAGTTATCGATATATATGATGATGATATGATGAATTAATGATTAATATTATGTACTCCCTCCGATTTTTTATTATCTTCCCCTTTGGTTTTGGGAAGAAAATAAGGGGAGAGAAATGTGAGGGTGATTCTCAACCACATGTTGATGACCAAAAAATAGAAATAGGGAAGAAATGGTGTTTCAGCCCAATAAGGAAATAAGGAAGATAATAAAAAATCGGAGGGAGTAATTAATTCCAAACGACATATGCATCGATCGAACCTTCGTTATCACATGGTCGGTCCAACGAAACACGGGACTACCGAGTCTTATTGTTGGGGGTAATTATCATCATTAATTCATCATTAACCCATTTTACTTTTACTTAATCATAGTAAATGTAAATATCCGAGACCAGACTGGTTAGAAGAGGATCTGAATATCGACTGAACCAGATCAGAGTCTGGTCCATTATATCCTCTTTTTACGACCTATGATTTGTATAATATGGATCAGACCGGATAGAAAGGGTTCTGTTACCTCCTGGAATGTTTCGGGATGTGTCTGAGTTGAACAGCGCGCACAAAATGTGTCAGAAAGGACTAGTGTCGATATGTGAATCATGATATGTACGATAAACTGCGTTGAATGGTCACTTTCGATCTAACAAAACTCTTACTCGATCATCATTCGATGAAATCCGATTCAACCTCAAATATTATTGCCACGTACTCCGGCCACTAACTATTACAGTACAGAGTCCATAATAACCCGATCTGACTTGACCCAACCCGAATTTAATTAGTAGGGCAAGTGGCTAAGGTGGAGTGCCAAGTGACCTTAGTAG
The DNA here is from genome assembly GCA_958450325.1 of Agrostemma githago. Taxonomy (NCBI): domain Eukaryota; kingdom Viridiplantae; phylum Streptophyta; class Magnoliopsida; order Caryophyllales; family Caryophyllaceae; genus Agrostemma; species Agrostemma githago. The sequence continues at coordinate 817,533 of OY288261.1, read as the reverse complement.
TCTCTTCTCTCAAACAAGATATGGCACTTTCTTACATCTATTTCCTCTCAACACATTATATTTCTTATCCGTCACGACGATTATATCTGTCATAAATTTGTAGCACGGACGTCTAACATTACCGACATGAGTTGATGAAGATGAAACATTAATCACAACAATCTGATTTTTATCTTATCTAATCATATGATTAAATGATTAATACTTGATCTATCGTTATAAATTTATGATAGATATACCCGTTATAACAGGAGACCAGTACATACATAATCCACTCATTAAATTACACAATAATGCACAATAAATAAATAAATAAATAAATAAAATGCAGGCTTTTAAGAGATAGTGAGTAGATTATATATATAAACAATTTGTCTCAATCGTTTGTTTATCTTTAATTAAAATAATTTTCGTAAATAATATAAAAGTTACCCCGTACTGATTAACAAATGACCGGTACAGAAAGAATTCAAAATAAAATAATCGAAATCTACGAAGTATTTGTGAGTAGGCTAAGCGTGCCAAAATCGATTTGATGACACAACGTCTAAACTAAAGATTCGAGCTAAGACACAGATTTTTATTGTTGTTGTATATGAACTGATATTATTCTTTAAATTTTGATCGAGAATCTGAATCACCCGTTTGCTAGGTCTAATTGTGAGCTGCATATTAGTCGATATGATTTGTGACAATTAGAGTAGACTTTGTGAGTATTATTGATGGTCCCACAAGTCTCAAAACATTATTGTCAAAAAATTTTTTATAAATATTTCAAATTCGGATTTTTTAACGTGTGTCAATTGGACACACATTAATAAGTTAATTAAAATAATATTTACATGAATATTATCATGATAAATTGAAATATTAAGTTCTACTCATTTATCATACTTAGACGATATTTATGTTAATATTGCTTTAATTAGCTTATTAACGTGTGTCAAGTCGACACACGTTAGAAAAACCGTTTCAAGTTATATGTTTTCATGCATCTTGATGAACCATGCCATGCACCATGGTGTCACAATATTCTTATTCTAATTATTAGGATAATTATATTAATTAAGATTTATTATTCATTATATATATATATATATATATATATATATATATATATATATATATATATATATATAGATATAGATATATATATTATCTTTTAAATTAATTTATCAAAATTAATTATATTCTTTAACATATTTTAGTTATTTTAATTTATCAAAATTAATTATTATTCTATCTTAATGTTATTGAGAAACTGATATATATGTAGATTACAGAGTATATATTGTTTACCAATACAAATTTAGAGCTTAATAAGCGCAGATTTTCCGTAATTAAACATTATTACGAGGCCATCTCTTGCATTTTTTTGTGTTTAAAATTTCATATATATAAATTTAGAACATGCTCTAAGTCAAGCTTTGGTCATAAGTCAATTTTGGTTTATGTTGTAGTCCAAATTACTTCAAATGGGGTAGTTTGAAAGTCGTTTAGTAACATCAGTTCAGTCACTTCAATTCAGTTTACTTCTCATATCATCGGCGAGTAACGTAAACGTAAATAATCGAATTGTTATATAATCAAAATGGTCGAATTATCTTGAATAGTAAAATTGACCAAAGTTTATAACGACGTACTCTGATTACGTAAGACCACCTATCCTACCAATTAGAGGTGATCATATGCGGGTTCGGGTCGGACACGGGCCGGGCTAATTGTGAAATTTTGGACCACGGACAAGCGGGTTCGGGACGGATTTGCGGGCCGGCCCTTTGTATATTTTTAAAAATATTGTGTCCAAACCCGCTAAAAATTCGGGCCGGACGGGACGGGCCAATCGAGCGGTACGTCCCATGACCAGCTATATACTACCAATACATGCATGGTAGACAAAAGGGTCTTATTCAAAATGCTTAAAATTTGTGCCCTCCAAGTCAGATTTATCACTTTTATTTTTGAACTGAGTTAACATTTATTCCTTTTACTAATAACAAAATATTGATTCGTTATCTTTACATATTAATACTCTGTTAATCCATTAATTTTGATTTAAAAAGTAACAGAACGATAATTCAGACTTAGAAAGTGTGTATCAATTTCAGTATACCACAAATTCTTGTTTGTGACGACCATTTTCATCACAAACTAGAACATGGGTAGAGTTCTGCTTTTGTCTTATCTGAACATACATGCAGGTGATAATATCTGATCTGTTATAACTCTGTAACGGATATACCCGTCAGCCGTCGCAAGAGAGACCAACTGTCGATATAGCCAGCGAACGAATAATGGTTGGCTTTGGTCAATTTACATGCATTATTATTGTAATATTCTGCTTTTGTCTTATCTGAACATATATGCGAGTGATATTTGATCTGTTATAACTCTGTAACGGACATATACCCGTCACTCGTCACAAGAGAAACAAACTGTCGATATAGCCGGCGAACGAATAATAGTTGGCTATGGTCAATTTACATGCATTATTATTGTTGTTATTATTCTAAGCTTGAATTTTTTGCCCTTTTGTGTTGTTACATTGTTTACTACTACTAGTCTAGTAGGACTACTATTCTTATGTGTATATATGACTCCATATATATGACTTGTGTTGTTGTCCTAAATGGCTTGCTAGCTATAGTTAATAATAATAATAATATTGGTCTTACCTAACCATCAAAGGGTATCAATTATTTTAATCAATTATGGTGAAAATTACGTTCAAATCGGTCATTCTCTCTTACAACAGAATATCCGTTTTCTTACAATTATAACTGAACGCTAAGCCTCTCTCAGAACAGAGTACCCGTTTTCTTACAATTATGACAAAATTGAATGGTATGGGTATCAATTATTTTAATCAATTATGGTGAAAATTACGTTCAGATCAGTCAGTCTCTCTCGGAACAGAATACCCGTTTTCATACAACTATAATAGAACACTAAGTCTCTCTCAGAACAGAGTACCCGTTTTCTTATAATTATGACAAAATTGAATGGTATGGGTATCAATTATTTAAATCAATTATGGTGAAAATTACATTCAGATCGCTCAGTCTCTCTTAAAACAGAATACCCGTTTTCTTATAATTATAAGTTTATAACGGATCCGAATGGTATTGTATGATGATTTGTTTTAGTATGTACAAAACAAGGAAAAGTCCGAAAACAACTATTTTGTTGCTTAACTGGTTGTATAATTTACTCATTGTAAGACATCTGATTTCCACAAAGAATAGTCCAATTCTCTCCATTTCTTGTTTATTTCCTCTCAACAACCATTTTATATTAATACTCGTATTATACAACACGATTCCAAAGTATTTGGACAAAAAATATATAAGATAATTACATAAAATAATACTCATTTTGGAAATTTAGAGTACTATATATATCTCATTGTACTTAATTTCTCATCGATGTCAAAATGATCTCGGGATTAAATAATATAAGACTAAATTTACTCTCAGATGAATCTACATCACTGAAATATATAAATATTTTTATAAAACAGTTTCACGATAATGTTTATTGTGATAAATATATTTGAATATTTCAGATGAAATTAAAGACCGTATAATATCCGATTAATTAACATTAAATTTTGGTCAAAAAATTTAGGTTTACTATGAACTTTTAGAAAAGTAAATTTTGGCTTACAAGGATTAAATTGTTAGGAAATGAGGTTAAGTCATCATGCATGTGTGATTAATTAAAAGATTGCGTGCACATCCTCTTAAAATTCAAAACATTCATGGTTCATGACTTCATGTGTCATTGACTCAAATTCAATGTGAAATACTCTACATATTAATTAATTAATGAATTTTGAGCACCTAAACTTTGAATGACAAAAATGTGAAAAATATGCATAAAAAATAATAGAAATAAATGATATATATATATATGGACCGACAGACAATCCTAGGACTGTATTTAAAAGATTAAAAAAAATGAAATAAATACTTGATAATGTATATATTAATAATATCGATGTATGTATGATCTGGCTGGTTTCCGATTTCTAAATTTATATCTAGTTTGAGTAATTTTAAATATTTAAATACAATCGTAAAAACTGTAGGTAACGTTACCTTAAAAAAAACCAAAATTGACTAATGAAAAAATGAGCACTTTAATAAATAGTATGATTGATTAAATGGAGTTATATGAATCATTTAAGTGGAGAAAAAATTGTCCTTGCAAGGACATTGGAACATTGGGTGTGGGTCTATCATTTTTGGGTCAAATTCCATTATCATATATTCATATCGCTTTTGCTTCAAGTTTCGAGTAATTAGACAGATGACGATAAATTTAGTTGGTTAAAAGTAATAAGATAGAGGTGGCGCTAGTGCGCTATATATAACCTGGATTTGAACTGTATTAGCATAACACAAAAACTACTCGTAATTATAACGTGAGTTTATTCGTTAATCTCATTATAATTCGCTAAAATTTAACTAAAATGTACCGTGATATCTTGTCACCGACCTCAGAACATGATTTGACGATTCAGGACGTTCTCGTCTTGTTAACTTCATGCAACTTTTGATATTATCAACCGGGGATCTCAAGGAACATATATGTAGTTGATTGTTGCAAAGAACATACTCGTAATTATAACGTGAGTTTATTCGTTAATCTCATTATAATTCGCTAAAAATTAAATAAAATATACCGTGATATCTTGTCACCGACCTCAGAACATGATTTGATGATTCAGGACGTTCTCGTCTTGTTAACTTCATGCAACTTTTGATATTATCAACCGGGGATCTCAAGGAACATATATGTAGTTGATTGTTGCAAAGAACATACTCGTAATTATAACGTGAGTTTATTCGTTAATCTCATTATAATTCGCTAAAAATTAAATAAAATATACCGTGATATCTTGTCACCGACCTCAGAACATGATTTGATGATTCAGGACGTTCTCGTCTTGTTAACTTCATGCAACTTTTGATATTATCAACCGGGGATCTCAAGGAACATATATGTAGTTGATTGTTGCAAAGAACATACTCGTAATTATAACGTGAGTTTATTCGTTAATCTCATTATAATTCGCTAAAAATTAAATAAAATATACCGTGATATCTTGTCACCGACCTCAGAACATGATTTGATGATTCAGGACGTTCTCGTCTTGTTAACTTCATGCAACTTTTGATATTATCAACCGGGGATCTCAAGGAACATATATGTAGTTGATTGTTGCAAAGAACATACTCGTAATTATAACGTGAGTTTATTCGTTAATCTCATTATAATTCGCTAAAAATTAAATAAAATATACCGTGATATCTTGTCACCGACCTCAGAACATGATTTGACGATTCAGGACGTTCTCGTCTTGCTAACTTCATGCAACTTTTGATATTATCAACTAGGGATCTCAAGGAACATATATTTAGTTGATTGTTGCAAAGAACATATTGCCAGTCCGCCAGTGACAGAACCATAATTTGACATAAGTGAAGGCAAAAGTTCCTAGTAATCCAAGAAAAAATATCGAAAATTTCTACAAATTTTAATCAGTTTTTTGCATCATTAATAAGAACGCTTATTCCAGATTTTCTGCTAACTCTCGACTCAGTTCAAAAGGACAAAATCCATGTGGGTTGCTTCAAATTAAGGGTCAAACATGAAAGAACCCTTAACCTTTAACAATATTGAAGAAATACTAATGTTTTTACACTAATAATCTTAAAGTCATCAAATCAATAATTTACAATTTTTATAAGGACAAATATAATATGAAGACAATGTTACTTTCACAAGGCAATAATAATAATAATAATAATAATAATAATAATAATAATAATAATAATAATAATAATAATAATAATAATAATAATGCCGCAGTTCACATTTTCACCAGAATTAGTTTTGCTATCGCTAAGGGATTTTCACCAGAATTAGTTTTGCTATCGCTAAGGGAGTGGGGGCCCAGATAGTATCTCGGCTCCCCTCTAACTTCTTGTAATTTATTTTGATGTTTAATGCAAGTTTCGTTTTATAATAATAATAATAATAATTTTGAGCTTAATGTAATTTAAATTTATAAAAAATAATAATAATAATAATAATAATAATAATAAAAGGGTCAGGGCAGGTCAGGGCAGAGGAGACTTAAGCAAAGGGGGCAGAGTGGGCAGTGGTCATGCCTTTCAATGAGGTGAGCCTTTAGTTGACTCACTTGCCCAAATGGGTAGGGGTCCCACAAATGTTGGGTAACCCAAAACGGCGTCGTGTTGCTAAGACTTTGCATTGTGATTTGTGATTTTTGAGGCAACTTGTTTCAACTAGGTCCATCTCCATGCATCTTTCTTGTATCGTCACAAATAGACCTGATAAAACTGATCTGATTTGAATAAACCCATCTGAACCTGATTTGATACCCGAACTTGATGCCTCATAGATGGGTCTTGGTCAGACGAATCGTGATCTTGTGACGGATATAATTGTGATCGTGATCCAGACGAATTGTAAGACCTTGACCCAATCCTATGACCGGAAATGTTAACCACGGTAGGCTCGGTAGCTCGTCAGGCTCTGTATTGGTCCCACATACCAACACGAGTCCTGGAAACCTTCCCAGTCACCCATCCTAAGATTACTCTCGTTCAAGCACGCACGCACGCTTAACTGTGGAGTTCTTTTGCATGACCAGAAAAGGAAGTACTCATTCAAGCTCATAAACAGGACATCTTCAATTGATGTCGGGTGTTTCACGAACAGTGATCATGATGAGGAGTTCTCCATCTCGGTTAAGGCCCGAGTCACAGTAATGGTCGTTCTTAGTTTGAGAGGAAGATTTTTAGAGTACAAACTCGATCTTGGTCAAAAACAAACCAGATAATATCGTACTATTATGAATCGTGGACACTCTCACGTAACAGAGGTTGAGTTCAGTCCAACTAATATAAACACACTTTTCATAGTCTAATCGTTTTCAAGACTAACATTTGTACCGAAGATGTCTTACCCCTAGTGGTTAAGACGAGGTGTTCTGGTACAGTAGGTTCCAGTTCGAATCCCCCTCCCCTATATTGTAATGCGACTAAGTGCGCTCTTCGATGAATCAAAAGAAAAATCTTAGGGATAAACGAGGCAAGTAATACTTAATTTAAAGTTTAAGATACAAATACCGTTTTAAATAATATTTTGTTTGATGACGTCATATGTCATGCATCACACTTTTCATCAATAAGAATAAACATAATTTTATACCGAATATTAAGTATATTCTATATCGATTAAAAAGATAATTAATTTCTAAATTTCCTTATTAATTAGTCATTATGATATACAAAAGGACATGAAATAAATTAATTTCATTATATTTTCATTGAACATAATTATATTGTCAAAGTTCATTGTAATGTTGGATTTATAATAAGAAACACACATTAAAGACCTTAATTATATACTAACATTTTTGGAATATACTATAATAGTATTAATAACGGTTTTTCTAACGTGTACGGTGACATAGGTTAATAACTTAATTAAAGCAATTATCACATATATTATTACGAGAAATTCAAATATTAATGTGTGAATAATCGACACACATTAAAAAAGGGAAAGCTAATCGAGTAATTATATACTACTATAAATCTTAATTAGGTTCTATATTTTCAATAAATGAAATACTTAGGCATATTATTATGATCTTGTAAACCTTAACATAAAGTAAATGAAAACACATGCATTTAATTCTCGATTGACGTGCATAATTAGGCCGAGTAAGTCTGCTAAGAGACCGTCTTTTATTCAACTAATGAGATACCGTCTCTTTAGAATTTTTGTGAATTAGGTCTTCGTCTCTGCCTCTAAGAAAGTACTTAAATTAATTTAAATTATTTTAGAATTGTACTTCGTATTTAAAAGTCTAAAAGAGGAAACAAATTATTAATATTTGTATTAATTGCATTGATATTTATATAATTTATTTTCTATTTTAATTTATAAGTTTATATACTCTGTACCACATTACTTGGAAGATATTAAATGCTTAAATATCACGGCTACAATATACTTAACATAACCCTTAAAATTATCACAATATCTTACGATTACAATGAAAAATGATCTTTAATAAGTTATCGAGAGAACGTCGTTTCCTAGATTTTGTTAATAATCAACGACCTCTTATGATGTGACGAATATAACAATTATATCATAAATCATCTCTATCGTCTCACAAACGAGATAATCTTTTTATCCTCAAATAACCTTATTCGACCCGTTATAAAATTTCATTAATTAATTACATTAAATAATTAGTGACATGCCCAAACTCCAAACCCGAAACTTTCACCCGATACCTAATCATAATAAGATTATTATAACGACACAAATAACATTCTTTATTGTCCAACGAGATAATTTTTATAATACACGATATAAATTCCACTTCTATTCCGTATCATTTTTCCTCAAATGACCGTATTTAAGCCGTTATAAAATTTCATTAATTAATTAATTAATTAGTGACATACCCAAACTTCAAACCAAACCCGAAACTTTAACCTAATACCTAATCATAAGTTTTAACGACACAAATAACATTCTTTATTGTCCAACGTGATAATTTTCGTAATACTAGATATAAATGCTATTACTACTCCTAGTACTCCATATCTTTTTTTCCTCGAATGACTGTATTTAACCCGTTATAATATTTAATTAATTAATTAATTAAATAATTAGTGAGATGCCCAAATTCTATTTCTACTCCGTATCTTTTTTTCCTCAAATGACAGTATTTAACCCGTTATAAAATTTAATTAATTAATTAAATAAATAATTAGTGACATGCCCAAATTCTATTACCACTTCGTACTTATCTTTTTTTCCTCAAATATAATCACAGTATTTAACCCGTTATAATATTTAATTAATTAATTAGTGGCATGCCCAAATTCTATTACTACTCCGTATCTTTTTTTCCTCAAATGACAGTATTTAACCCGTTATAAAATTTAATTAATTAATTAAATAAATAATTAGTGACATGCCCAAATTCTATTACCACTTCGTACTTATCTTTTTTCCTCAAATATAATCACAGTATTTAACCCGTTATAATATTTAATTAATTAATTAATTAGTGGCATGCCCAAATTCTATTACTACTCCGTATCTTTTTTTCCTCAAATGACAGTATTTAACCCGTTATAAAATTTAATTAATTAATTAAATAAATAATTAGTGACATGCCCAAATTCTATTACCACTTCGTACTTATTTTTTTTCCTCAAATATAATCACAGTATTTAACCCGTTATAATATTTAATTAATTAATTAATTAATTAATTAATTAGTGACATGCCCAAATTCTATTTCTACTCCGTATCTTTTTTTCCTCAAATGACAGTATTTAACCCGTTATAAAATTTAATTAATTAATTAAATAAATAATTAGTGACATGCCCAAATTCTATTACCACTTCGTACTTATCTTTTTTCCTCAAATATAATCACAGTATTTAACCCGTTATAATATTTAATTAATTAATTAGTGGCATGCCCAAATTCTATTACTACTCCGTATCTTTTTTTCCTCAAATAACAGTATTTAACCCGTTATAAAATTTAATTAATTAATTAATTAGTGACATGCCCAAATTCTATTACTGCTCCGTATCTTTTTTTCTTCAAATGACGGTATTTGACCCATTATAAAATTTCATCAATTTATTAATTTAATTAATTAAATAAATAATTAGTGACATGCCCAAACTCCAAACCAAACCCGAAACTTTGACCCGATTACCCAAATGACCCCACAATAAACAGTATAAAACCAGAACTCCCACAATCCCACTTTCATCACAATTTTACAATCAAAATCAATCAAATTTTCATTGAACTCAAACTCTTTTTTTTTTCCGTTCTTTTTTTTTTTTATTTATTTTCTTCAATTATATAAAGAAAATACATAAAAAAAAGAAGAATCAAAGTTTGATGATTTTCTAAATTTTAATTTTAATTTTAATTTTTTTTTTTCGATAAAACCCCCTTTTTTTTGTGTTCTTGAAGAATTTCTACGTAATCAACCATGTCGAAGCTCAGTCTTGAAGCCATCAAGAATGAATCTGTTGATCTGGTAATAAACCCTTTACATTCTAATTCAATTCAGTTCAGTTCAATTCAATTCAATTCAAATTCCGTAATTATTTGTAATTTTTATTTTCTACTTCAATTCGATTTTAGAGTGTCGGATACAACTATTTTGTTCGTCGTGATTTCAATTAATTAATTACTGTATTATTATCGTGTCGTATCGGAATAATTTATTGGTTTGATTGTATTTGCGAATCATGTTGATTATTATTGGAAATTGAGATCTGAGGAAATTTACTGTGGTAAATTTTAATCGTGGGTAATTGATTATTTTTTTCTGGGTAGTTTAATTTGACTTAATTTTGATTATTTACTGTGGCGGTAAAAGTTACAGTAAAAAAAAAAAAGTCAAATGTAATTTATCTCGAATCGGGTGGGCAAAAAGGTAGATCCAGATCCTTATATGGTAAAAAAATAATTGATTTTTTTTTTTGAAATTTTTTAACAATTTTTTAATATCGAAATAAATAAATAAATTTTAATGGGATATAATTACCGAGAAAAAAAAATAATATTTTAATTTAATTTATAATAAAGTCGTAGTATCTAAATTTTACATTTTTTTTCACTTTTTTTTAACTCTTTAATATTATAAAGAAAATTAAATAAAAAAAAAGGGGGCCCACTTATAATTTTTTAATATTTCGATCCGTTTAGGTACTGGATTAGAAGAACTAACTAGTTTAGAACTCGTGTAAAATAATAATATTGTGGTATCTTTTCGGTTATCAATCTATGTATTTTCGATTGAGTTTTGTGTCGATATCTGATAATATTAATATTGATATTATTTGACCTGTTATTGATGTTCGTAGCGTGCCTATAAAAGATTCTCTCTAAAGTCAAATTAGTTATGCTATTATTGAGATTATTTTAATTTTAATTATTTAGTGTTTGGCACATCAATTATTTATTGAATTATTATTTTTAGGTTTGAACTCGAGAAATCTGACTTATTCTGATATACGTCTCTTAATTGGTTATTTTAATTGATATTGTCGTGATATGAATTCAAATCTCGTCAATTTAATTTTATTATTATCTCTTTTTTTATAAAAGGATAATTATTAATTTTTTTTTTTATAAATAGTAGAATTTTATTGATATCAAAACACAATTTACAAAATTATTATTATTATTATTATTATTATTACAAGATAATAAATAAAGATTTGATCTAATTATAAATTGATTCATATCCAAAATAATACACATTTGATTCATTTCCTCCTATTTCATTGATTACTATTAATCTTTTTTCATTTGTAATTAATTACCTAAATTTGCAAATATTCTTCCCCTTTTTGGAAATTATTATACAAGAGAAATTATTACTTTCCGATTTATGATAATACGATAATAATGTCATTATTGTTGTCATTATTATCGTCAAAACCGTCTTACCCAAAACTCGTTGAACGAATATATATACATATGTCAATTTACTTGACTCTATCTTAATTAGGAGTGTATTAAATTCTCAATTCTAGAATTCCGCAAATTCTTGTTTGTGATCGAAATATTTATTTTAAGTTTTATGACAGATATGTCTGTCGCAAGCGTGATCATCTGAACTAAAACTTAGGCTAATTTAGGTAATTTAGAAGTTGGGTGGGTATTAAATCAATAAAAGTTTTTTTTATTAGTCGAACAATTTTCAACGGGATTTTTAATTTCTTTGATTACTTTTAACGAAAAAATAAAATAATACTCGTACTCCGTAAGTATTTATTTTGAAAAGGGATATTTTAATTTATTTTAATTCTCCTTTTCAAATTATTACATATCCCCAAATATTCCGAGAATAAAAAAATGATATTTTTAACGTATTTATCCGAGGTAAAAAAGTCTTTTTCTTTATTACTCGAACATTTTTCAACGGGATTTAAATTTCTGTAACTACTTTTAACGAAAAAAATAAAATAATACTCCATAAGTATTTATTTTTAAAACGGATATTTTAATTTATTTAATTATAGTATGACGTAAAATACTTGAAAAAAGAGATAATTAATTTATTTTCTAATATTTTTTTTGGATTACAACTTTACAACTGTGAACTTTGAGCTGTCCATGATCTACTCCTCTAGTCACATGGCATGCTTAATTTGACCATTACTTTTCTAAAGAGTCAAACTTGACAACTATTCTTATCTATCGAAAAACCGTCTCTTATATAAACATTTTTATTTTTTTATTTTTCTATTATAAATAGGAAAAATTTATTAATGAATCCGAACAAATTCTAGGAAATTTATACCAGCATTAATGTACCGGATTCCATCAGAATCCGCAGTTAAAGGGCTAATGTTGCACCCTTTACAAAAAAAGAAAGCAAAGTTCAGATACTATCTGGAGCTCTTATTTTTATTTTTAAATTAACCATGAAATTGTCTCTTATATAATTTTTTTTTAAAAAAAAAATCAACCGTGGTTTATACTTAGTGTTTTTAAATTATAAATAGGGGAAATTTATCGATGAATCATTACAAATTTTATACGAAATTGGTGCCCAGATACTATCTTGACCCGTTTATTTTTTATTTTTAAATTAACCGTGAAATCATCTCGTATGTATTTTTTTTAAAATTTTAAATTAACCGTGATTAGAGTAAAATTATAGTATTTTATTTTTATTTTTAAAAATTAACTATGGTTAATAGTAAAATTATCGTGAGACCGTTTCATTTGAACGGACGCAGAGTAAAAGAAGTACAATTCCGTAGTACTAAAGGGTACCTTAAAAAGAGGCCAATTTTACGGCCCTGACACAGTTACCAGACCACTGACTTCCTGACATTAAACTCAACAGAAAAAACAAACAACTTGTAATTTACTTAAACTTTAATTTTAATTTATTTTATTGACAAGTGGTTCTTTGTTGCTTTAATTACACTTGTATACTTGCATTGAAATAAATGAAATTCACTATATTTTTCGAAAACAATCCTTGTTTAAAACGGGTATATCAAAATATGAGTATTTATTTGACCGTTTTATTGTTGATATGGAGTTGAGGGTGTAATTAGACTCGAGTTTGACGTGACCTAACCCAAACTGATCCAACTGATCCAAACGTGAATGTTCCTTCCTGCAAAAGCTGAAAACTAAAAGGCCCCAATCGAATCCCACCCATTTGATCCGTTTGCCAGTCGCAGGTGCACGACTGTGTAGATCAGATTAAATCGAATCCTACCCATTTGACCCGTTTGCCAGTCGCAGGTGCACGACTGTGTAGATCAGAATGAAATGATTTGTCATAGCATAATGACAGTTCTGTTTACTTACTGTACTATATGCTGTTACATTCCTGAGTCCTGTCTTTTATGTATACATTGCAGGAGAACATTCCCATCGACGAGGTTTTCGAGCAGCTGAAATGTACGAAAGAGGGTCTGTCGTCAGAGGAAGGAGCCCACAGGCTCGAGTTATTCGGACCCAACAAACTCGAAGAGAAAAAGGTCGATTCTTTCGACAGTTTTGTTTTCTTCTCAATTTTACATCCTGTACTTAACAGTTCATTCAGCCTGACTAAAATCCATTTGCGCTCTGCGAAATGTTACAGGAAAACAAATTCCTGAAGTTCTTAGGATTTATGTGGAACCCTTTGTCATGGGTTATGGAAGCTGCTGCTATAATGGCCATTGCTCTCGCTAATGGCGGTGGCAAGCCTCCGGATTGGCAAGATTTTGTCGGTATTATGTGTTTGTTGGTTATTAACTCGACTATCAGTTTTATTGAGGAGAACAATGCTGGAAATGCTGCTGCTGCTCTCATGGCTAATCTCGCTCCTAAGTGCAAGGTTTGTTAAAACCCTCATGGACAAAATTTCATTTTCTGATCTTTTTTTCGAGATTATAAGACTTCTGCCCTCTTGATGAACTGAACGGAACTGAAATGAACGTGGTTTACGGATGAATTGGACAAAATTTCATTTTTTGATCTTTTTTCGTGATTCAGCTGACATATGTTCTGTATTGGTGTTCAGCTGCTTAGGGATAATCGATGGAATGAGTCAGAAGCGGCCCTGCTAGTACCGGGAGACATCATCAGCATCAAATTGGGAGACATCGTCCCTGCTGACGCACGTCTACTCGAAGGAGACCCTTTAAAGGTCGACCAATCTGCCCTAACCGGAGAATCTCTCCCAGTAACAAGAGGCCCCGGGTCTGAAGTCTTCTCCGGTTCAACCTGCAAACAAGGAGAAATCGAAGCTGTGGTTATAGCCACCGGTGTCCACACCTTCTTCGGAAAGGCAGCTCACCTGGTCGACAGCACAAACAATGTCGGTCACTTTCAGAAGGTTCTTACAGCAATCGGTAACTTCTGTATCGTCTCCATTGCTGTGGGTATAGTGATCGAGATCCTAGTGATGTACCCTATTCAACACCGTGCTTACAGAAGCGGGATCAACAATCTTTTGGTTCTTTTGATCGGTGGTATCCCGATTGCTATGCCTACTGTGTTGTCTGTGACTATGGCTATCGGGTCACACAGGCTGTCTCAGCAAGGTGCTATTACTAAGAGGATGACTGCTATTGAGGAGTTGGCGGGTATGGATGTTCTCTGCAGTGATAAGACGGGAACCTTGACCCTTAACAAGTTGAGTGTCGACAAGAACTTGATCGAGGTGTTCTGTAAGGGTGTCGATAAGGAGCATGTCCTTCTCCTTTCCGCTAGGGCCTCACGTGTTGAGAACCAAGATGCTATCGATACTTGCATGGTTGGCATGCTTTCCGACCCCAAGGAGGCAAGAGCCGGGATTAGGGAGGTTCACTTTCTTCCCTTTAACCCTGTCGATAAAAGGACTGCCCTAACTTACATCGATGGAGATGGCAACTGGCATAGATCGAGTAAAGGTGCACCTGAGCAGATCCTTGACCTTTGCAACTGTAAGGAAGATTTGAGGAAGAAGGTTCACTCTGTGATCGAGAAGTACGCAGAACGTGGTCTTCGTTCATTGGCTGTCGCTAGACAGGAAGTCCCTGAAAAGAACAAAGAGTCTCCTGGTGGTCCATGGCAGTTTGTCGGTTTATTGCCACTTTTCGACCCTCCTAGACACGACAGTGCTGAGACCATTCGCAGAGCCCTTAACCTCGGTGTTAATGTCAAGATGATTACTGGTGATCAACTTGCTATCGGAAAAGAAACTGGTAGAAGACTCGGTATGGGAACAAACATGTACCCATCTGCCGCTTTGCTTGGCACAGACAAAGATTCATCGCTCGCTTCTCTTCCTATTGACGAATTGATCGAGAAAGCTGATGGTTTTGCCGGAGTTTTCCCTGGTACGAATTTCTCTCTTATCTGTGAATGTTAGGTTGTTAGCTCAGTCCTGTTCTTTCTCGCTGAAGTGGTCTTAACTGAATTGAATGTGATGCAGAACACAAGTATGAAATTGTGAAGAGGTTGCAGGACAAGAAGCACATTGTAGGAATGACAGGAGACGGTGTGAACGATGCTCCTGCACTAAAGAAGGCAGATATCGGTATTGCAGTCGATGATGCAACTGATGCTGCTAGAAGCGCATCCGACATTGTCCTGACTGAACCTGGACTCAGTGTTATCATCAGTGCAGTTCTTACCAGCAGAGCTATTTTCCAGAGGATGAAGAACTATACTGTTAGTCTTACTGATCATTTTATCTCTACTTTGTCAGTTTCATTGCATTCTTATGTTGTCTCACGTGCGCTGTGCTTTCCTTCTTTTCTCAGATCTACGCTGTCTCCATCACAATCCGTATTGTCGTAAGTATACTGTTCTCAAACATATAGACGATGTTTATATATTTATTTCAATACAAGACCGGTTTTTTTTCAAGATGCTGATGTTTTTTTGGTCTGTGATCTTTGCAGCTTGGTTTTATGCTTATTGCATTGATCTGGAAATTCGACTTCTCGCCTTTC
The DNA here is from genome assembly GCA_958450325.1 of Agrostemma githago. NCBI lineage: Eukaryota > Viridiplantae > Streptophyta > Magnoliopsida > Caryophyllales > Caryophyllaceae > Agrostemma > Agrostemma githago. Next base: position 801,480 of record OY288261.1, on the reverse strand, counting down.
ATGGTTCTGATCATTGCCATCCTGAACGACGGTATGGACTTTTCTCCTCGTTGTTTCAAATAACTCGAGTATTAACTTTTGTTCAGAAGTTAAAGAAACCATTTTATTCGTATAGGAACAATCATGACAATCTCAAAGGATAGAGTGAAACCGTCTCCAATTCCCGACAGCTGGAAGCTGAAGGAAATCTTCGCCACTGGTGTCGTTCTTGGAAGTTACCTCGCCTTGATGACTGTTATCTTCTTCTGGGTCATGAAAGAAACTGATTTCTTCCCTGTAAGCCCCCTCGACATTTTAAAGCGATTTTCAGTCGAAAGATTCGCCTTTTTGCATTGGTTTTTGATGTGTTTTTTCTGTGATGCAGAGGACGTTCGGAGTTAGAAACATTTCAGGCAGCGATGCTGAAATGATGGCTGCTTTATATCTACAAGTCAGTGTCGTCAGTCAGGCTCTCATCTTCGTCACCAGGTCTCGCAGTTGGTCGTACGTTGAGCGTCCTGGCATGCTTTTGGTCGTCGCTTTCTTGATTGCTCAACTGGTAAGAATCCTCGACTCCTTTCCCCACCGCTAACTTGAGCCTAAAGACGAGAAAATCTATAACATCGTTGTCTGTAATGTGTTTTCAGGTGGCCACAGTAATAGCTGTATACGCTAACTGGGCTTTTGCCGACATCAAAGGATGTGGATGGGGATGGGCCGGAGTTGTATGGATCTACAACATCGTCTTCTACGTTCCATTGGATATTCTCAAGTTCATCATCCGTTACATTCTGAGTGGAAAGGCGTGGCTCAACTTGTTCGACAGCAAGGTACATTACATTACATTAATCCTCGTAAAAATTCAAAACCCGTTTTGATTCAAGGATATGAACTAAAATCGTTCCCGAAAATGTTATCAGACCGCCTTCACCAGCAAGAAAGACTACGGAAAAGAAGAGAGGGAAGCACAATGGGCACACGCTCAAAGGACGCTTCACGGTCTTCAAGCTCCTGATTCTGAAACCTCTCTCTTCCAAGACAAGAACAGCTACAGAGAACTTTCTGAGATCGCTGAGCAAGCCAAGAGACGTGCCGAGGTTGCAAGGTAAGATTGAACTGAAGTTTTTAACTGAACTAACCCGACACCCGAGATTGAACTGAACCAACCTGACCTAACTGGAATGTTTTTATTGACGTTTTTTTCAGGCTCCGTGAGTTGCACACACTAAAAGGTCACGTTGAGTCAGTGGTGAAGCTAAAGGGTCTCGACATCGACACCATCAACCAAAACTACACCGTCTAAGTCTGTCTAACCAACGAGATTCTCGTTAGAGGAATTCGCGTTCCGTGTCCCGTGATTATGATGAAAGAAAGGTTTGCTAATTGAAAGGATAAGAAGAGGTGTGAAGAGGGTCAGAATCAAAAAAAGGGTGAAAAGGCACATACCCTTTTACAGGTTACAGCAGCAGCAACTTGGAAGACTCCTATTTTTGTAATAACACACATGAAGTCTTCATAATTATTTTTTTCCAAAGTTGTTTGTTTTCCATTTTACATTAAAAAATCAAGTTGCTGTGGAGAAGGCCCCTCCCCCAATTTGACTTACAAGTGTGTCTTTGTGTTTGTGTTTTGTGTTTGTGTGTGTTTTGTCCATAGAATAGTTGCTACATTACATGATGATACAGTACATTTTCACTTCAGCAAATGCCTGTGTTTTTGTGCAGCCATTTTTGTTTTTTTATCTCTACTGATGCTTGATGCTTGATGCTTAATGCATTTTTCGTTTACCAGTCCGCTGCTCATCGCCTTTTTACTGTTTTTTTCCATCTTTTTTTTTTTCCTGTAAAGACGATTGATTATAGTATGCTGATAGGATTCGTACCCTAGAATCCTAGGTAATGAGTACCCCTTACCTGAGTCTAAAAAATGAAAATTCGGTCCTGATATTTGATGTACAGATTCACAAGTGTTGTTCCAAGAAAATTTCGGGAAATTTCATGTTTCGCTCCATTCTCAGTCTCTTTCTGATGAACTGTAGCTCAATGTGACAGTTGTGGATTGAGTACTGGGTTATATTGCAGGAAAACCTTCGATGAAACTGTACATATAATTTCGGGAAATGTCACGTTCTGCACCATTCTCAGTCGTTCTGATGAACTGTAGATCAATGTGACAGTCGAATCTAAGAAAAAATGTCATCTTTTGGATTGAGTAATGGATTATATTGCAGGAAAACTTTCGATGAAACTGTACATATAGTTTCGGGAAATTTCATGTTCCGCAGCATTCTCAGTCGTTCTGATGAACTGTAGCTCAATGCCTCAATCTGACAGCTGAATGTACGAAAAAAATGCTGTCTTTTGGATTAAGTATATATTGCAGGAAAACCTGGGACGAAACTGTGCATATAATTTCAGGAAATTTCATGTTCTGCAGCATTCTCAGTCGTTCTGATGAACTGTTCCTCAATGTGACAGTCGAATGTAAGAAAAAGTGCCGTCTTTTGGATTAAGTATCATATACGGAGTATTATATTGCAGGAAAACCTGCGATGAAACTGTACATATAATTTCAGGAAATTTCATGTTCTGCACCATTCTCAGTCACTCTGATGAACTGTAGCTCAATGTGACAGTCGAATGTAAGAAAAAATGCTGTCTTTTGGAACAAGTATTATATATATTTATATTGCAGGAAAACCTGCGATGAAACTGTACATATAATTTCGAGAAATTTCATGTTCCGCACCATTCTCAGTCGTTCTGATGAACTGTCGCTCAATGTGACAGTCGAATGTACGAAAAAAATGCTGTCTGTTGGATTAAGTACATTATATTGCAGGAAAAATTTCGATGAACTGTACATATAATTTCAGTCACCCGAACAAATCCATATTACATAACTGCGACTACTGATGCTCAGACAGTCACTGGTGTAATGCTATTCATTCAATCAGCTGAACGGCTGCAATGCTTGGAATTTTCTCTCGGAGTTTCTGTGTCAGCGCAACCCGTACTGTCATGACTTTAGATGCAGGTCCACTTAACCGTACTTGGATGACGTAATCATTGATCTGATCAAGCTCAAGTAAACCACCTCCCGCTCCTGTCAGATACGGCCTGATTTCCGCCAGAATCTGAACATTCAAAGCTTTCACTGTCATTTTGATCAAGTAACATATACGGAGTATATTGCAGGAAAAAATTTCGATGAACTGTACATATAGTTTCGGAAAATTTCATGTTCCGCACATTCTCAGTCGTTCTGATGAACTGTAGCTCAATGTGACAGTCGAATGTACGGAAAAATGCTGTCTGTTGGATTAAGTACATTATATTGCAGGAAAAATTTCGATGAACTGTTTAAAACTTTTCACTGTCATTACTCGTGTTTTCTATATACAGGAAATTCAATTCACGTGGTAACCCTTACCTTTTCGACATTTTCCTCATTGAGTTCGAGTCCAGTCTCAGTATCGACAATTTGCTCGACTTCCAAAATTTCGGGGATCTTATCCCTAAGACGAGATTCGATTCCCATTCTCAGAGTCATGGCTGAACTCGGGCAAGACCCACACGCTCCTTGAAGCTTTAGCACCACCACCAAACCGTCAATCTCGTGAAGTGCTACATTCCCGCCATCAGCCATGAGACCGGGTCGCACTTCGTCCAACACTCGCTCCACATTCTCCTCCGTCAACGGGAGCACACAGGTAACACCTTGATATCAGCAAGCAAACACATCACGTGATTCGGTATCTAACGTAAAACGATCACTTTTTTTTTTACCGTGAATGACTAATTTTTACCTCTGTCGCACGGTAAACCAATTAATATAATGTGTAGCAATCCTTAGAAAATTAGTCAAAGTTGTCGATTTTTGTTACCCAAAAATCCCTAAACAAGATGCTTTACCAAAAACTACTAATTTAACCTGAAAAGGTCATTTTTTTTTTACCGTAAATGCCTAATTTTTACCTCTGTTGCACGACACAACGATGAATATCAACCCCTTATCCCAAATTCTTCAAAAATTATCTAAATTTATCGATTTTCATCACCCAGAAATTCCTAAACACGATGCCTTAACAAAAACTACTAATTTATCCTAAAGTGGTCATTTTTTTTTTACCGTAAATGCCTAATTTTTACCTCTGTTACACGACACAACGATGAATATGATACCCCTTACCCCAAATCCTTAAAAAATCATCTAAAATTGTCGATTTTCGCTACCCAAAAATCCCTAAACACGATGCCTTAGCAAAAACTACTAATTTAACCTAAAGTGGTCTTTTTTTTTTTTACCGTAAACGACTAATTTTTACCTCTGTTGCACGATACAACGATTGATATAATACCCCTTATCCAAATCCTTCGAAAATTATCTAAATTTATCGATTTTCGCCACCCGAAAATCCCTAAACACGATGTCTTACCAAAAAATACAATTATAAATTTATAATTCAACCAACAACAATATAATCTCAAAAAAAATTAAAAAATTAAAAAAAAATTACCAGCTTGAAATTTTCTGACAATATTATGATCCAACCTAAAAAATTTGCTTCTAACAAACTGCCCTCTCAGAAAATTGCTCTGTTTTCCAGATAATCTACTGCAAACCTGCAAAAAAACTCAAAAAAAAAATCAAAAAAATCATAAAAATCATAAAAAGATGAAGAATAAGAAGAAGAAGCCATGGATTTGAGAGAATTGAAGTAAAGATTGTACCTTTAGAAGAGATGAAGGATGATGTGAATTGGGTAATTGGGATTTTTGTTGGTGATAAGAAGAATGAATTAATATCAAGTTTTGTGCAGCAACAGTCACCACTGAGAAAACTCCCATTTCAATGGTTCATTCTGACCACCTATCTATCTCACTTCTTGGACTAGGTTGTTCTTCTTCACTATGTTACATATTTGTGGTCATTTTTTTTTCGGACCCCGAATCTTTGAAAATTATGATTATTTTAGTTGGTGTGGAGTTTGTTCAGCGTGAATATGGACCTATTTTATAATGAGACCCGTGACGAAAAAATGTTGATAATAAGCTTCGAATTCGCCCATAAGGTTGTTGCCTAGTGGTTAAAACTTGTGGTCATCAGCCCAAGGGTCTCAGGTTCAAGCCCCTGCAAGCGCGAACTTGTGGGAGTTGTATGGCTTGAGACTATGCCTCTAGACTTCGAGCCTAAGGTAGCGGCTGCGGGTTCCCTCGTTCACCCAAAAAAAAAAAAAAAAAAAACTTCGAAATCGGGAATTTTTGACGGTTTTTGTGAGGTGTGAAAGTTGTTCTAAATCGCGAACGTTTTTTCACGAAAATTTGGCGATGGGAACATAATGCCTATTAATGATTGTTAGAAGCTTCAAAGACGATATAAAATGAGTATTAAGTTTATTTCGACAAATTTCGATAGGTGCCGAAAAATAATATTATGGCCTTTAAAAAATTTATTCTGAAGATTGTATGACCTTTATAATACGCCGGAGCATTTTATTTGGTGTGGAGCTTTTACAGCGCGAATAATGACCCATCTTATTTCGGGATCCAAAATGGCAAAAAAAACGTGGATAATAACCTTCAAAATCGGTCATTGTCGACTATTTTCGAGAGAATTGAAATTTGTTCTAAAGAGCGAATTTTTTATGATGAAAACTTGTCGATGAAAACATAATGCCTATTAATGATTACTAGAACCTTCTGACGGCGATATAAAATGGAGTATTTCGACTAATTTCGACACGTGTAAAAAAGCAATCTTTTGGCATGTAAAAATTTTGTTTTGAAGACCATAATATATCGGTCGAAAACGCCTCAAATTGAAGTGTATTATCCACGTTTTTTTTGCAAATTCGGGGTCCCATAAAAAATGGCCGAAATTTTTATGGGGTGTTTTTTAGGCCATATATTACGCCCATACAAAATTTTAGCTCCAACAGAGAACATTTGATGGTGTCTTTACGCGATAAACTATCATCGGTCGAAAGCGCCTCAAATTGAAGTGTATTATCCACGTTTTTTTTTGCAAATTCGGAGTCCCAAAAAAAAAGACCGAAAATTTTATGGGGTGTTTCTTAGACCATATATTACGCCCATATAAAATTTTAGCTCCAACAGAGAACTTTTGATGGTGTCTTTACGCGATAAACTAATGTCGGTCGAAAACGCCTTAAATTGAAGTGTATTATCTATTTTTTTGCAAATATGGAGTCCAAAAAAAATAGGGTTATTTCATGACAATAATACCAACTATAAGGGAGCTTCTTAGAATAATCCCAACTATACATAATCTCGTTTTAATATGAACTATGCCTTCATTAATCTCATTTTGCTATGGACAAAATTATGACCTGCTATAACCGGTAATAGTGACCGGTTGTGACTTTCTAGGGTCCTTGAGTGTTCCGTTGTCGTTCGTGAATGTCAAAACAACAAGAAAATTAAAACATTTTTTTTCATGGCTTCTACAATACTAATCTGGAAAAAAAATGCAAGACGAATTTTGGGAAGATTCAAAATCTTTTTAACCAACAACCGAAACTGAAGAGGAAGGTTCAACCGGTTTTCCAGGTAACCGGTCGCCTATATCAATGAGAGATTAATGAAGGCATAGTTCATATTAAAACGAGATTACGTATAGTTGGGATTAATCTAAGAAGCCCCCCTTATAGTTGGTATTATTGTCATGAAATAACCCAAAAAAATATGGCCGAAAATTTTACGAGGCGTTACCTAGGCCGTATATTACACCCATACAAAAATAAGGCTAAAATTTTGCGTGGGCGTCATATACTACCTAGGTAACACCCCGTAAAATTTCCGGCCATATTTTTTTTGGTCTCCGAATTTGGAAAAAAATCGTGGATAATACACTTCAATTTGAGACGTTTTCGGACGACATTAGTTTGTCGCGTAAATACATTATCAAATGTTCTCTCTTGTAGCTAAAATTTTGCGTGTGCGTCATATACTACCTAGGTAACACCCCGTAAATTTTTCGGCCATATTTTTTTGGACTCCGAATTTGCAAAAAAATCGTGGATAATACACTTCAATTTGAGGCGTTTTCGATCGACATTAGTTTATCGCGTAAATACATTATCGAATGTTCTCTCTTGGAGCTAAAAATTTGCGTGGGCGTCATTTACTACCTAGGTAACACCCCAAAAAATTATCGGCTATTTTTTTATGGGACTCCAAATTTGCAAAAAACGTGGATAATACACTTCAATTTGAGGCATTTTCGACCGACATTAGTTTATCGCGTAAAGACATTATCAAATGTTCTCTCTTGGAGCTAAAATTTTGTGTGGGCGAAATATATGGCCGAGGAAAACCCCGTAAAATTTCGGCCATTTTTTAATGGACTCCGAATTTACGAAAAATAAGAGAATAAGAGAAATGTGTAACATTAAAAAAAAATTCTTAAGAATAAGAGAAATGTGTAACATTAAGAGAAATGTGTAATATATTGTAATGATGTAACATCAAAAATAAGAGAAATTATGTATAAAAGACAGTTTTACGTTATGAACCGACAATTTCATTCATCATTAAAAAAATGTGTAAAACAGTATTATACCATAAATAAAGGTATGACTATTCTTTCACCTTGAAACCCAGCTAGTATAATTTTTTTGAATGGTAATAATAATACCATGAGAATGTTACCATATACGGAGTATTTTTTTCACCATGCTCGTATAATTTTTTTACGTGAATGGTAATAATAAAACCATAAGAATGTTAAAAAAAATTTGTTTAGTATTTGCGACCGTATATTCTTAAAAATTTGTGACCAATTTTTCAAAAAAATTGGAATTTGCGACCGATTTTTAAAAAATTCGGAATTCTCGACCGAATTTTTTTTAGTATTTGCGTCAGAAATTTTCGAAAAAAATTCATAATTTGCGACCGAATTTTTCAAAAAATTGAGTAATTTGCGATAGAATTTTTCAATATTTGCGACGGAATTTTTAAAAAAAACATTTCGATAATTGCGTCCGAATTTCGAAAAATATTGCATAATTTGCGACGGTATTCAAAAAATATTTCGAAATCTGCGACCAATTGTTTTAAAAATATATCGGGAAGTGATACAGAAGTTTAAAAAAATTGTATAGTTTGCGACTTATTTTTTCAAAATTTGCGACGGAATTTTGTATTTTGCCACCGTTTTTCTAAAAAACCAAAATTTTCGTCGGATTTTTGAAAAGATGCTTTTTACAAAGTTCTTAATCCATTTTAAATCATCAATAACCCATTTTTTATTAAAAGACCAAATATCCACAAAAATTGACAGTTCGATAGATACGCACACATACGTACAATACGTACATACATTCATACGAATAACACGTACATACATAAGTACAATACGTTTACTCAAAAAAAAAAAGCGTACAATACGTACATATATACGTATAATATTTACATAAATACATATATTTATACGAAAAAACGTACATATATACGAGTTTTTATACGAAAATACGCACATAAATACGTTCATTTATACGAAAATACGTACATAAATACGTTCATTTATACGAAAATACGTACATATACGTACATTTTTACCAAAAATACGTACATATATACGTACATAATTACGTAAATTTATACGAAAATACGTACATACATACGTACATTTATACGAAAAAAGTACATACATACGTACAATTATACGAAAAATACGTACATATATACATATAAAAAAATGGCAGAAACTTTTACGGGATGTTTCTTAGGCCATACAAAATTTTAGCTCCAACAGAGAAATTTGATGGTGTCTTTAGGCGATAAACTAACGTCGGTCGAAAACGCCTCAAATTGAAGTGTATTATCCACGATTTTTCGCAAATTCGGAGTCCAAAAAAAATATGGCCAAAATTTTAAGGGGTGGTAACTACGCCGTATATTACGTCCAAGCAAAATTTTAGCTCCAACCGAGATCATTTGATGATGTTTTTACGCGACAAACTTATGTCGATCGAAAACGACACAAATTGAAGTGTATTATCCATGTTTTTTTACAAATTTGGAGTCCAAAAAAAATATGGCCGAAAATTTAACGAGGTGTTACCTAGGATGTATTATACACCCACAAAAAAATTTGGCTCTAAAAGAGAACATTTGATATTGTCTTTACGCGATAAACTAATATCGGTCAAAAACGCCTCAAATTGAAGTGTATTATCCACGATTTTTCACAAATTCAGAGTCTAAAAAAACTATGGTCGAAAATTTTACGGGGTGTTACGATGTATTATACACCCACAAAAAAGTTTGGCTCTAAAAGAGAACATTTGATGTTGTCTTTACGCGATAAACTAATATCGGTCAAAAACGCCTCAAATAGAAGTGTATTATCCACGTTTTTTGCAAATTCGGAGTTCAAATAAAATATGGCCAAAAATATTATGGTGTGTTACCTAGGCCGTATATTAGGCTCACGCAAAATTTTAGCTCCAACATAAAAGATTTGATAATGTCTTTACGCGATATAATAATATCGGTCGAAAACGCCGCAAATAGAAGTGGATTATTCACGGTTTTTGCAAATTCGGAGTCCAAAAAAAACATGACCATAAATATTACGGGGTGTTACCTAGGCCGTATATTACACCCACAAAAATTTTTAGCTCCAACTGAGAACATTTGATAATGTCTTTACGCGATAAACTTATGTCGGTCGAAAACGCCTCAAATTGATGTGTATTATTCACGATTTTTTGCCAGATTCGGAGTCCAAAAAAAATATGGCCGGAAATTTTACGGGGTGTTACCTAGGCCGTTTATTACACCTACAAAGTTTTTTAGCTCCAACAGAGAAGATTTGATAATGTCTTTACGCGATATAATAATATCGGTCGAAAACGCCGCAAATAGAAGTGTATTATTAGCAGTTTTTGCAAATTCGGAGTCCAAAAAAAATATGGCCATAAACTTTACGGGGTGTTACCTAGGCCGAATATTACACCCACAAAAATTTTTACCTCCAACTGAAAACATTTGATAATGTCTTTACGCGATATAATAATATCGGTCGAAAACGCCTAAAATAGAAGTGTATTATTCACGGTTTTTGCAAATTCGGAGTCCAAAAGAAATATGACCATAAATATTACGGGGTGTTACCTAGGCCGTATATTACACCCACAAAAAATTTTAGCTCCAACTGAGAACATTTGATAATGTCTTTACGCGATAAACTTATGTCGGTCGAAAACGCCTCAAATTGACGTGTATTATTCACGATTTTTTGCCAAATTCGGAGTCCAAAAAAAATATGGCCGGAAATTTTACGGGGTGTTACCTAGGCCGTTTATTACACCTACAAAGTTTTTTAGCTCCAACATAGAAGAAGTGATAATGTCTTTACGCGATATAATAATATCGGTCGAAAACGCCGCAAATAGAAGTGTATTATTAGCAGTTTTTGCAAATTCGGAGTCCAAAAAAAATATGGCCATAAATATTACGGGGTGTTACCTAGGCCGTATATTACACCCACAAAAAATTTTAGCTCCAACTGAGAACATTTGATAATGTCTTTACGCGATAAACATATGTCGGTCGAAAACGCCTCAAATTGAAGTGTATTATTCACGATTTTTTGCAAATTTGGAGTCCAAAAAAAATATGGCCGAAAATTTTACGGGGTGTTACCTAGGCCGTATATTACACCTACAAATTTTTTTAGCTCCAACAGAGAAGATTTGATAATATCTTTACACGATATAATAATATCGGTCGAAAACGCCTCAAATAGAAGTGTATTATTCACAGTTTTTGCAAATTCGGAGTCCAAAAAAAATATGGCCATAAATTTTACGGGGCGTTACTTTGGCCGTATATTACACCCACAAAATTTTTTAGCTCCAACAGAGAAGATTTGATAATGTCTTTACGCGATATAATAATATCGGTCGAAAACGCCGCAAATAGAAGTGTATTATTCACGGTTTTTGCAAATTCGGAGTCCAAAAAAAATATGGCCAAAATTTTTACGGGGTGTTACCTAGACCGTATATTACACCCACAAAAAATTTTAGCTCCAACTGAGAACATTTGATAATGTCTTTACGCGATAAACTTATGTCGGTCGAAAACGCCTCAAATTGAAGTGTATTATTCACGATTTTTTGCCAAATTCGGAGTCCAAAAAAAATATGGCCGGAAATTTTACGGGGTGTTACCTAGGCCGTTTATTACACCTACAAAGTTTTTTAGCTCCAACAGAGAAGATTTGATAATGTCTTTACGCGATATAATAATATCGGTCGAAAACGCCGCAAATAGAAGTGGATTATTCACAGTTTTTGCAAATTCGGAGTCCAAAAAAAATATGGCCATAAATTTTACGGGGTGTTACCTAGGCCGTATATTACACCCACAAAAATTTTTAGCTCCAACTGAGAACATTTGATAATGTCTTTACGCGATAAACTTATGTCGGTCGAAAACGCCTCAAATTGAAGTGTATTATTCACGATTTTTTGCAAATTCGGAATCCAAAAAAAATATGGCCGAAAATTTTACGGGGTGTTACCTAGGCCGTTTATTACACCTACAAAGTTTTTTAGCTTCAACAGAGAAGATTTGATAATGTCTTTACGCGATATAATAATATCGGTCGAAAACGCCGCAAATAGAAGTGTATTATTAGCAGTTTTTGCAAATTCGGAGTCCAAAAAAAATATGGCCATAAATTTTACGGGGTGTTACCTAGGCTTTATATTACACCCACAAAAATTTTTATCTTCAACTGAAAACATTTGATAATGTCTTTACGCAATATAATAATATCGGTCGAAAACGCCTAAAATAGAAGTGTATTATTCACGGTTTTTGCAAATTCGGAGTCCAAAAAAAATATGACCATAAATATTACAGGGTGTTACCTAGGCCGTATATTACACCCACAAAAAATTTTAGCTCCAACTGAGAACATTTGATAATGTCTTTACGCGATAAACTTATGTCGGTCGAAAACGCCTCAAATTGAAGTGTATTATTCACGATTTTTTGCAAATTCGGAGTCCAAAAAAATATATGGCCGGAAATTTTACGGGGTGTTACCTAGGCCGTTTATTACACCTATAAAGTTTTTTAGCTCAAACAGAGAAGATTTGATAATGTCTTTACGCGATATAATAATATCGGTCGAAAACGCCGCAAATAGAAGTGTATTATTAGCAGTTTTTGCAAATTCGGAGTCCAAAAAAAATATGGCCATAAATTTTACGGGGTGTTACCTAGGCCGTATATTACACCCACAAAATTTTTTAGCTCCAACTGAGAACATTTGATAATGTCTTTACGCGATATAATAATATCGGTCGAAAACGCCTAAAATAGAAGTGTATTATTCACGGTTTTTGCAAATTCGGAGTCCAAAAAAAATATGACCATAAATTTTACGGGGCGTTACTTAGGCCGTATATTACACCCACAAAAAGTTTTAGCTCGAACTGAGAACATTTGATAATGTCTTTACGCGATAAACTTATGTCGGTCGAAAACGCCTCAAATTGAAGTGTATTATTCACGATTTTTTGCAAATTCGGAGTCCAAAAAAAATATGGCCGAAAATTTTACGGGGTGTTACCTAGGCCGTTTATTACACCTACAAAGTTTTTTAGCTCCAACAGAGAAGATTTGATAATGTCTTAACGCGATATAATAATATCGGTCGAAAACGCCGCAAATAGAAGTGGATTATTCACGGTTTTTGCAAATTCGGAGTCCAAAAAAAACATGACCATAAATATTACGGGGTGTTACCTAGGCCATATATTACACCCACAAAAAATTTTAGCTCCAACTGAGAACATTTGATAATGTCTTTACGCGATAAACTTATGTCGGTCGAAAACGCCTCAAATTGAAGTGTATTATTCACGATTTTTTGCCAGATTCGGAGTCCAAAAAAAATATGGCCGGAAATTTTACGGGGTGTTACCTAGGCCGTTTATTACACCTACAAAGTTTTTTAGCTCCAACAGAGAAGATTTGATAATGTCTTTACGCGATATAATAATATCGGTCGAAAACGCCGCAAATAGAAGTGTATTATTAGCAGTTTTTGCAAATTCGGAGTCCAAAAAAAATATGGCCATAAACTTTACGGGGTGTTACCTAGGCCGAATATTACACCCACAAAAAATTTTACCTCCAACTGAAAACATTTGATAATGTCTTTACGCGATATAATAATATCGGTCGAAAACGCCTAAAATAGAAGTGTATTATTCACGGTTTTTGCAAATTCGGAGTCCAAAAGAAATATGACCATAAATATTACGGGGTGTTACCTAGGCCGTATATTACACCCACAAAAAATTTTAGCTCCAACTGAGAACATTTGATAATGTCTTTACGCGATAAACTTATGTCGGTCGAAAACGCCTCAAATTGACGTGTATTATTCACGATTTTTTGCCAAATTCGGAGTCCAAAAAAAATATGGCCGGAAATTTTACGGGGTGTTACCTAGGCCGTTTATTACACCTACAAAGTTTTTTAGCTCCAACATAGAAGAAGTGATAATGTCTTTACGCGATATAATAATATCGGTCGAAAACGCCGCAAATAGAAGTGTATTATTAGCAGTTTTTGCAAATTCGGAGTCCAAAAAAAATATGGCCATAAATATTACGGGGTGTTACCTAGGCCGTATATTACACCCACAAAAAATTTTAGCTCCAACTGAGAACATTTGATAATGTCTTTACGCGATAAACTTATGTCGGTCGAAAACGCCTCAAATTGAAGTGTATTATTCACGATTTTTTGCAAATTTGGAGTCCAAAAAAAATATGGCCGAAAATTTTACGGGGTGTTACCTAGGCCGTATATTACACCTACAAATTTTTTTAGCTCCAACAGAGAAGATTTGATAATATCTTTACACGATATAATAATATCGGTCGAAAACGCCTCAAATAGAAGTGTATTATTCACAGTTTTAGCAAATTCGGAGTCCAAAAAAAATATGGCCATAAATTTTACGGGGCGTTACTTTGGCCGTATATTACACCCACAAAATTTTTTAGCTCCAACAGAGAAGATTTGATAATGTCTTTACGCGATATAATAATATCGGTCGAAAACGCCGCAAATAGAAGTGTATTATTCACGGTTTTTGCAAATTCGGAGTCCAAAAAAAATATGGCCAAAATTTTTACGGGGTGTTACCTAGACCGTATATTACACCCACAAAAAATTTTAGCTCCAACTGAGAACATTTGATAATGTCTTTACGCGATAAACTTATGTCGGTCGAAAACGCCTCAAATTGAAGTGTATTATTCACGATTTTTTGCCAAATTCGGAGTCCAAAAAAAATATGGCCGGAAATTTTACGGGGTGTTACCTAGGCCGTTTATTACACCTACAAATTTTTTTAGCTCCAACAGAGAAGATTTGATAATGTCTTTACGCGATATAATAATATCGGTCGAAAACGCCGCAAATAGAAGTGGATTATTCACAGTTTTTGCAAATTCGGAGTCCAAAAAAAATATGGCCATAAATTTTACGGGGTGTTACCTAGGCCGTATATTACACCCACAAAAAATTTTAGCTCCAACTGAGAACATTTGATAATGTCTTTACGCGATAAACTTATGTCGGTCGAAAACGCCTCAAATTGAAGTGTATTATTCACGATTTTTTGCAAATTCGGAATCCAAAAAAAATATTGTCGAAAATTTTACGGGGTGTTACCTAGGCCGTTTATTACACCTACAAAGTTTTTTAGCTCCAACAGAGAAGATTTGATAATGTCTTTACGCGATATAATAATATCGGTCGAAAACGCCGCAAATAGAAGTGTATTATTAGCAGTTTTTGCAAATTCGGAGTCCAAAAAAAATATGGTCATAAATTTTACGGGGTGTTACCTAGGCTTTATATTACACCCACAAAAATTTTTATCTCCAACTGAAAACATTTGATAATGTCTTTACGCGATATAATAATATCGGTCGAAAACGCCTAAAATAGAAGTGTATTATTCACGGTTTTTGCAAATTCGGAGTCCAAAAAAAATATGACCATAAATTTTACGGGGTGTTACCTAGGCCGTATATAACACCCACAAAAAGTTTTAGCTCCAACTGAGAACATTTGATAATGTCTTTACGCGATAAACTTATTTCGGTCGAAAACGCCTCAAATTGAAGTGTATTATTCACGTCTTTTTGCAAATTCGGAGTCCAAAAAAAATATGGCCGGAAATTTTACGGGGTGTTACCTAGGCCGTATGTTACACCTACAAAGTTTTTTAGCTCCAACAGAGAAGATTTGATAATGTCTTTACGCGATATAATAATATCGGTCGAGAACGCCGCAAATAGAAGTGTATTATTCACAGTTTTTGTAAATTCGGAGTCCAAAAAAAATATGGCCATAAATTTTACGGGGTGTTACCTAGGCCGTATATAACACCCACAAAAATTTTTAGCTCCAACTGAGAACATTTGATAATGTCTTTACGCGATATAATAATATCGGTCGAAAACGCCTAAAATAGAAGTGTATTATTCACGGTTTTTGCAAATTCGGAGTCCAAAAAAAATATGACCATAAATATTACGGGGTGTTACCTTGGCCGTATATTACACCCACAAAAAGTTTTAGCTCGAACTGAGAACATTTGATAATGTCTTTACGCGATAAACTTATGTCGGTCGAAAACGCCTCAAATTGAAGTGTATTATTCACGATTTTTTGCAAATTCGGAGTCCAAAAAAAATATGGCCGAAAATTTTACGGGGTGTTACCTAGGCCGTATGTTACACCTACAAAGTTTTTTAGCTCCAACAGAGAAGATTTGATAATGTCTTTACGCGATATAATAATATCGGTCGAAAATGCCGCAAATAGAAGTGAATAATTCACAGTTTTTGCAAATTCGGAGTCCAAAAAAAATATGGCCATAATTTTTACGGGGTGTTACCTAGGCCGTATATTACACCTACAAAAAATTGTAGCTCCAACAAAGAAGATTTGATAATGTCTTTACGCGATATAATAATATCGGTCGAAAACGCCTCAAATAGAAGTGTATTACTCACGGTTTTTGCAAATTCGGAGTCCAAAAAAAATATGACCATAAATATTACGGGGTGTTACCTAGGCCGTATTTTACACCCACAAAAAATGTTAGCTCCAACTGAAAACATTTGATAATGTCTTTACGCGATAAACTTATGTCGGACGAAAACGCCTCAAATTGAAGTGTATTATTCACGATTTTTTGCAAATTCGGAGTCCAAAAAAAATATGGCCGGAAATTTTATGGGGTGTTACCTAGGCCGTTTATTACACCTAAAAAGTTTTTTAGCTCCAACAGAGAAGATTTGATAATGTCTTTACGCGATATAATAATATCGGTCGAAAACGCCACAAATAGAAGTGTATTATTCACAGTTTTTGCAAATTCGGAGTCCAAAAAAAATATGGCCGTGTATTATTCACAGTTTTTGTAAATTTTACAGGGTGTTACCTAGGCCGTATATTACACCCACAAAAAATTTTAGCTCCAACTGAGAACATTTGATAATGTCTTTACGCGATATACTAGTATCGGTGGAAAACGCCTTAATTAGAAGTGTATTATTCACGGTTTTTGCAAATTCGGAGTCCAAAAGAATATGGCCATAAATTTTACGGGGTGTTACCTTGGCCCTATATTACACCCACAAAAAATTTTAGCTCCAATTGAGAACATTTGATGATGACTTTACGCGATATAATAATATCGGTCGAAAACGCCTAAAATAGAAGTGTATTATTCACGGTTTTTGCAAATTCGGAGTCCAAAAAAAACATGACCATAAATATTACGGGGTGTTACCTAGGTCGTATATTACACCCACAAAAAATTTTAGCTCCAACTGAGAACATTTGATAATGTCTTTACGCGATAAACTTATGTCGGTGGATAACGCCTCAAATTGAAGTGTATTATTCACGATTTTTTGCAAATTCGGAGTCCAAAAAAAATATGGCCGGAAATATTGCGGGGTGTTACCTACCCCGTATATTACACATACAAAAATTTTTAGCTCCAACGGAGAAGATTTGATAATGTCTTTACGCGATATAATAATATCGGTCGAAAACGCCTCAAATAGAACTGTATTAATCACGGTTTTTGCAAATTTGGAGTCCAAAAAAAATATGACCATAAATATTACGGGGTGTTACCTAGGCCGTATATTACACTCACAAAAAATTTCAGCTCCAACAAAAAACATTTGATAATGTCTTTACGCGAAAAACTTATGTCGGCCGAAAACGTCTCAAATTGAAGTGTATTATTCACGATTTTTGAAAATTCGGAGTCCAAAAAAAATATGGCCATAAATGTTACGGGGCGTTACTTAGGCCGTATATTACAATTACAAAATTTTTTGGCTCCAACTGAGAAGATTTGATAATGACTTTACGCGATATAATAATATCGGTTGAAAACGCCTCAAATAGAAGTGTATTATTCACGGTTTTTTCAAATTCGGAGTCCAAAAAAAATATGGCCAAAAATTTTACGGGGTGTTACCTAGACCGTATATGACACCCACAAAAATTTTAGCTCCAACTGAGAACATTTGATAATGTCTTTACGCGATAAACTTATGTCGGTCGAAAACGTCTCAAATTGAAGTGTATTATTCACGATTTTTTGCAAATTTGGAGTCCAAAAAAAATATGGCCGAAAATTTTACGGGGTGTTACCTAGGCCGTATATTACACCTACAAATTTTTTTAGCTCCAACAGAGAAGATTTGATAATATCTTTACACGATATAATAATATCGGTCGAAAACGCCTCAAATAGAAGTGTATTATTCACAGTTTTTGCAAATTCGGAGTCCAAAAAAAATATGACCATAAATTTTACGGGGCGTTACTTAGGCCGTATATTACACCCACAAAAAGTTTTAGCTCGAACTGAGAACATTTGATAATGTCTTTACGCGATAAACTTATGTCGGTCGAAAACGCCTCAAATTGAAGTGTATTATTCACGATTTTTTGCAAATTCGGAGTCCAAAAAAAATATGGCCGAAAATTTTACGGGGTGTTACCTAGGCCGTATGTTACACCTACAAAGTTTTTTAGCTCCAACAGAGAAGATTTGATAATGTCTTTACGCGATATAATAATATCGGTCGAAAATGCCGCAAATAGAAGTGAATAATTCACAGTTTTTGCAAATTCGGAGTCCAAAAAAAATATGGCCATAATTTTTACGGGGTGTTACCTAGGCCGTATATTACACCTACAAAAAATTGTAGCTCCAACAAAGAAGATTTGATAATGTCTTTACGCGATATAATAATATCGGTCGAAAACGCCTCAAATAGAAGTGTATTATTCACGGTTTTTGCAAATTCGGAGTCCAAAAAAATATGACCATAAATATTACGGGGTGTTACCTAGGCCGTATATTACACCCACAAAAAATGTTAGCTCCAACTGAAAACATTTGATAATGTCTTTACGCGATAAACTTATGTCGGACGAAAACGCCTCAAATTGAAGTGTATTATTCACGATTTTTTGCAAATTTGGAGTCCAAAAAAAATATGGCCGGAAATTTTATGGGGTGTTACCTAGGCCGTTTATTACACCTACAAAGTTTTTTAGCTCCAACAGAGAAGATTTGATAATGTCTTTACGCGATATAATAATATCGGTCGAAAACGCCGCAAATAGAAGTGAATAATTCACAGTTTTTGCAAATTCGGAGTCCAGAAAAAATATGGCCATAATTTTTACGGGGTGTTACCTAGGCCGTATATTACACCTACAAAAAATTGTAGCTCCAACAAAGAAGATTTGATAATGTCTTTACGCGATATAATAATATCGGTCGAAAACGCCTCAAATAGAAGTGTATTATTCACGGTTTTTGCAAATTCCGAGTCCAAAAAAAATATGACCATAAAAATTACGGGGTGTTACCTAGGCCGTATATTACACCCACAAAAAATGTTAGCTCCAACTGAAAACATTTGATAATGTCTTTACGCGATAAACTTATGTCGGACGAAAACGCCTCAAATTGAAGTGTATTATTCACGATTTTTTGCAAATTCGGAGTCCAAAAAAGAATATGGCCGGAAATTTTACGGGGTGTTACCTAGGCCGTATATTACACATACAAATTTTTTTAGCTCCAACAGAGAAGATTTGATAATGTCTTTACGCGATATAATAATATCGGTCGAAAACGCCGCAAATAGAAGTGTATTATTCACAGTTTTTGCGAATTCGGAGTCCAAAAAAAATATGACCATAAATATTACGGGGTGTTACCTAGGCCGTATATTACACCCACAAAAAATTTTAGCTTCAACTGAGAACATTTGATAATGTCTTTACGCGATAAACTTATGTCGGTCGAAAACGCCTCAAATTGAAGTGTATTATTCACGATTTTTTGCAAATTCGGAGTCCAAAAAAAATATGGCCTTAATTTTACGGGGCGTTACTTAGGCCGTATATTACACCTACAAATTTTTTTGGCTCCAACAGAGAAGATTTGATAATGTCTTTACGCGATATAATAATATCGGTCGAAAACGCCGCAAATAGAAGTGTTATTATTCACAGTTTTTGCAAATTCGGAGTCCAAAAAATATATGGCCATCAATTTTACGGGGTGTTACCTAGGCCGTATATTACACCCACAAAAAATTTTAGCTCCAACTGAAAACATTTGATAATGTCTTTACGCGATATAATAATATCGGTCGAAAACGCCGCAAATAGAAGTGTATTATTCACAGTTTTTGCGAATTCTGAGTCCAAAAAAAATATGACCATAAATATTACGGGGTGTTACCTAGGCCGTATATTACACCCACAAAAAATTTTAGCTTCAACTGAGAACATTTGATAATGTCTTTACGCGATAAACTTATGTCGGTCGAAAACGCCTCAAATTGAAGTGTATTATTCACGATTTTTTGCAAATTCGGAGTCCAAAAAAAATATGGCCTTAATTTTAAGGGGCGTTACTTAGGCCGTATATTACACCTACAAATTTTTTTGGCTCCAACAGAGAAGATTTGATAATGTCTTTACGCGATATAATAATATGGGTCGAAAACGCCGCAAATAGAAGTGTATTATTCACGGTTTTTGCAAATTCCGAGTCCAAAAAAAATATGGCCAAAATTTTTACGGGGTGTTACCTAGACCGCATATTACACCCACAAAAAATTTTAGCTCCAACTGAGAACATTTGATAATGTCTTTACGCGATAAACTTATGTCGGTCGAAAACGCCTCAAATTGAAGTGTATTATTCACGATTTTTTGCAAATTCGGAGTCCAAAAAAAATATGGCCGGAAATTTTATGGGGTGTTACCTAGGCCTTTTATTACACCTAAAAAGTTTTTTAGCTCCAACAGAGAAGATTTGATAATGTCTTTACGCGATATAATAATATCGGTCGAAAACGCCACAAATAGAAGTGTATTATTCACAGTTTTTGCAAATTCGGAGTCCAAAAAAAATATGGCCTTAATTTTACGGGGCGTTACTTAGGCCGTATATTACACCTACAAATTTTTTTAGCTCCAACAGAGAAGATTTGATAATGTCTTTACGCAATATAATAATATCGGTCGAAAACGCCTCAAATAGAAGTGTATTATTCACAGTTTTTGCGAATTCGGAGTCTAAAAAAAATATGGTCATAAATTTTACGGGGTGTTACCTAGGCCGTATATTACACCCACAAAAAATTTTAGCTCCAACTGAGAACATTTGATAATGTCTTTACGGGATATAATAATATCGGTCGAAAACGCCTAAAATAGAAGTGTATTATTCACGGTTTTTGCAAATTCGGAGTCCAAAAAAATATGACCATAAATATTACGGGGTGTTACCTAGGCCGTATATTACACCCACAAAAAAATTTAGCTTCAACTGAGAACATTTGATAATGTCTTTACGCGATAAACTTATGTCGGTCGAAAACGCCTCAAATTGAAGTGTATTATTCACGATTTTTTGCAAATTCGGAGTCCAAAAAAAATATGGCCTTAATTTTACGGGGCGTTACTTAGGCCGTATATTACACCTACAAATTTTTTTAGCTCCAACAAAGAAGATTTGATAATGTCTTTACGCGATATAATAATATCGGTCGAAAACGCCTCAAATAGAAGTGTATTACTCACGGTTTTTGCAAATTCGGAGTCCAAAAAAAATATGACCATAAATATTACGGGGTGTTACCTAGGCCGTATTTTACACCCACAAAAAATGTTAGCTCCAACTGAAAACATTTGATAATGTCTTTACGCGATAAACTTATGTCGGACGAAAACGCCTCAAATTGAAGTGTATTATTCACGATTTTTTGCAAATTCGGAGTCCAAAAAAAATATGGCCGGAAATTTTATGGGGTGTTACCTAGGCCGTTTATTACACCTAAAAAGTTTTTTAGCTCCAACAGAGAAGATTTGATAATGTCTTTACGCGATATAATAATATCGGTCGAAAACGCCACAAATAGAAGTGTATTATTCACAGTTTTTGCAAATTCGGAGTCCAAAAAAAATATGGCCGTGTATTATTCACAGTTTTTGTAAATTTTACAGGGTGTTACCTAGGCCGTATATTACACCCACAAAAAATTTTAGCTCCAACTGAGAACATTTGATAATGTCTTTACGCGATATACTAGTATCGGTGGAAAACGCCTTAATTAGAAGTGTATTATTCACGGTTTTTGCAAATTCGGAGTCCAAAAGAATATGGCCATAAATTTTACGGGGTGTTACCTTGGCCCTATATTACACCCACAAAAAATTTTAGCTCCAATTGAGAACATTTGATGATGACTTTACGCGATATAATAATATCGGTCGAAAACGCCTAAAATAGAAGTGTATTATTCACGGTTTTTGCAAATTCGGAGTCCAAAAAAAACATGACCATAAATATTACGGGGTGTTACCTAGGTCGTATATTACACCCACAAAAAATTTTAGCTCCAACTGAGAACATTTGATAATGTCTTTACGCGATAAACTTATGTCGGTGGATAACGCCTCAAATTGAAGTGTATTATTCACGATTTTTTGCAAATTCGGAGTCCAAAAAAAATATGGCCGGAAATATTGCGGGGTGTTACCTACCCCGTATATTACACATACAAAAATTTTTAGCTCCAACGGAGAAGATTTGATAATGTCTTTACGCGATATAATAATATCGGTCGAAAACGCCTCAAATAGAACTGTATTAATCACGGTTTTTGCAAATTTGGAGTCCAAAAAAAATATGACCATAAATATTACGGGGTGTTACCTAGGCCGTATATTACACTCACAAAAAATTTCAGCTCCAACAAAAAACATTTGATAATGTCTTTACGCGAAAAACTTATGTCGGCCGAAAACGTCTCAAATTGAAGTGTATTATTCACGATTTTTGAAAATTCGGAGTCCAAAAAAAATATGGCCATAAATGTTACGGGGCGTTACTTAGGCCGTATATTACAATTACAAAATTTTTTGGCTCCAACTGAGAAGATTTGATAATGACTTTACGCGATATAATAATATCGGTTGAAAACGCCTCAAATAGAAGTGTATTATTCACGGTTTTTTCAAATTCGGAGTCCAAAAAAAATATGGCCAAAAATTTTACGGGGTGTTAC
Source organism: Agrostemma githago (assembly GCA_958450325.1). Classification (NCBI taxonomy): domain Eukaryota; kingdom Viridiplantae; phylum Streptophyta; class Magnoliopsida; order Caryophyllales; family Caryophyllaceae; genus Agrostemma; species Agrostemma githago. The sequence continues at coordinate 778,799 of OY288261.1, read as the reverse complement.
CTAGACCGTATATGACACCCACAAAAATTTTAGCTCCAACTGAGAACATTTGATAATGTCTTTACGCGATAAACTTATGTCGGTCGAAAACGTCTCAAATTGAAGTGTATTATTCACGATTTTTTGCAAATTTGGAGTCCAAAAAAAATATGGCCGAAAATTTTACGGGGTGTTACCTAGGCCGTATATTACACCTACAAATTTTTTTAGCTCCAACAGAGAAGATTTGATAATATCTTTACACGATATAATAATATCGGTCGAAAACGCCTCAAATAGAAGTGTATTATTCACAGTTTTTGCAAATTCGGAGTCCAAAAAAAATATGACCATAAATTTTACGGGGCGTTACTTAGGCCGTATATTACACCCACAAAAAGTTTTAGCTCGAACTGAGAACATTTGATAATGTCTTTACGCGATAAACTTATGTCGGTCGAAAACGCCTCAAATTGAAGTGTATTATTCACGATTTTTTGCAAATTCGGAGTCCAAAAAAAATATGGCCGAAAATTTTACGGGGTGTTACCTAGGCCGTATGTTACACCTACAAAGTTTTTTAGCTCCAACAGAGAAGATTTGATAATGTCTTTACGCGATATAATAATATCGGTCGAAAATGCCGCAAATAGAAGTGAATAATTCACAGTTTTTGCAAATTCGGAGTCCAAAAAAAATATGGCCATAATTTTTACGGGGTGTTACCTAGGCCGTATATTACACCTACAAAAAATTGTAGCTCCAACAAAGAAGATTTGATAATGTCTTTACGCGATATAATAATATCGGTCGAAAACGCCTCAAATAGAAGTGTATTATTCACGGTTTTTGCAAATTCGGAGTCCAAAAAAATATGACCATAAATATTACGGGGTGTTACCTAGGCCGTATATTACACCCACAAAAAATGTTAGCTCCAACTGAAAACATTTGATAATGTCTTTACGCGATAAACTTATGTCGGACGAAAACGCCTCAAATTGAAGTGTATTATTCACGATTTTTTGCAAATTTGGAGTCCAAAAAAAATATGGCCGGAAATTTTATGGGGTGTTACCTAGGCCGTTTATTACACCTACAAAGTTTTTTAGCTCCAACAGAGAAGATTTGATAATGTCTTTACGCGATATAATAATATCGGTCGAAAACGCCGCAAATAGAAGTGAATAATTCACAGTTTTTGCAAATTCGGAGTCCAGAAAAAATATGGCCATAATTTTTACGGGGTGTTACCTAGGCCGTATATTACACCTACAAAAAATTGTAGCTCCAACAAAGAAGATTTGATAATGTCTTTACGCGATATAATAATATCGGTCGAAAACGCCTCAAATAGAAGTGTATTATTCACGGTTTTTGCAAATTCCGAGTCCAAAAAAAATATGACCATAAAAATTACGGGGTGTTACCTAGGCCGTATATTACACCCACAAAAAATGTTAGCTCCAACTGAAAACATTTGATAATGTCTTTACGCGATAAACTTATGTCGGACGAAAACGCCTCAAATTGAAGTGTATTATTCACGATTTTTTGCAAATTCGGAGTCCAAAAAAGAATATGGCCGGAAATTTTACGGGGTGTTACCTAGGCCGTATATTACACATACAAATTTTTTTAGCTCCAACAGAGAAGATTTGATAATGTCTTTACGCGATATAATAATATCGGTCGAAAACGCCGCAAATAGAAGTGTATTATTCACAGTTTTTGCGAATTCGGAGTCCAAAAAAAATATGACCATAAATATTACGGGGTGTTACCTAGGCCGTATATTACACCCACAAAAAATTTTAGCTTCAACTGAGAACATTTGATAATGTCTTTACGCGATAAACTTATGTCGGTCGAAAACGCCTCAAATTGAAGTGTATTATTCACGATTTTTTGCAAATTCGGAGTCCAAAAAAAATATGGCCTTAATTTTACGGGGCGTTACTTAGGCCGTATATTACACCTACAAATTTTTTTGGCTCCAACAGAGAAGATTTGATAATGTCTTTACGCGATATAATAATATCGGTCGAAAACGCCGCAAATAGAAGTGTTATTATTCACAGTTTTTGCAAATTCGGAGTCCAAAAAATATATGGCCATCAATTTTACGGGGTGTTACCTAGGCCGTATATTACACCCACAAAAAATTTTAGCTCCAACTGAAAACATTTGATAATGTCTTTACGCGATATAATAATATCGGTCGAAAACGCCGCAAATAGAAGTGTATTATTCACAGTTTTTGCGAATTCTGAGTCCAAAAAAAATATGACCATAAATATTACGGGGTGTTACCTAGGCCGTATATTACACCCACAAAAAATTTTAGCTTCAACTGAGAACATTTGATAATGTCTTTACGCGATAAACTTATGTCGGTCGAAAACGCCTCAAATTGAAGTGTATTATTCACGATTTTTTGCAAATTCGGAGTCCAAAAAAAATATGGCCTTAATTTTAAGGGGCGTTACTTAGGCCGTATATTACACCTACAAATTTTTTTGGCTCCAACAGAGAAGATTTGATAATGTCTTTACGCGATATAATAATATGGGTCGAAAACGCCGCAAATAGAAGTGTATTATTCACGGTTTTTGCAAATTCCGAGTCCAAAAAAAATATGGCCAAAATTTTTACGGGGTGTTACCTAGACCGCATATTACACCCACAAAAAATTTTAGCTCCAACTGAGAACATTTGATAATGTCTTTACGCGATAAACTTATGTCGGTCGAAAACGCCTCAAATTGAAGTGTATTATTCACGATTTTTTGCAAATTCGGAGTCCAAAAAAAATATGGCCGGAAATTTTATGGGGTGTTACCTAGGCCTTTTATTACACCTAAAAAGTTTTTTAGCTCCAACAGAGAAGATTTGATAATGTCTTTACGCGATATAATAATATCGGTCGAAAACGCCACAAATAGAAGTGTATTATTCACAGTTTTTGCAAATTCGGAGTCCAAAAAAAATATGGCCTTAATTTTACGGGGCGTTACTTAGGCCGTATATTACACCTACAAATTTTTTTAGCTCCAACAGAGAAGATTTGATAATGTCTTTACGCAATATAATAATATCGGTCGAAAACGCCTCAAATAGAAGTGTATTATTCACAGTTTTTGCGAATTCGGAGTCTAAAAAAAATATGGTCATAAATTTTACGGGGTGTTACCTAGGCCGTATATTACACCCACAAAAAATTTTAGCTCCAACTGAGAACATTTGATAATGTCTTTACGGGATATAATAATATCGGTCGAAAACGCCTAAAATAGAAGTGTATTATTCACGGTTTTTGCAAATTCGGAGTCCAAAAAAATATGACCATAAATATTACGGGGTGTTACCTAGGCCGTATATTACACCCACAAAAAAATTTAGCTTCAACTGAGAACATTTGATAATGTCTTTACGCGATAAACTTATGTCGGTCGAAAACGCCTCAAATTGAAGTGTATTATTCACGATTTTTTGCAAATTCGGAGTCCAAAAAAAATATGGCCTTAATTTTACGGGGCGTTACTTAGGCCGTATATTACACCTACAAATTTTTTTGGCTCCAACAGAGAAGATTTGATAATGTCTTTACGCGATATAATAATATGGGTCGAAAACGCCGCAAATAGAAGTGTATTATTCACGGTTTTTGCAAATTCCGAGTCCAAAAAAAATATGGCCAAAATTTTTACGGGGTGTTACCTAGACCGCATATTACACCCACAAAAAATTTTAGCTCCAACTGAGAACATTTGATGATGTCTTTACGCGATAAACTTATGTCGGTCGAAAATGCCTCAAATTGAAGTGTATTATTCACGATTTTTTGCAAATTCGGAGTCCAAAAAAAATATGGCCGGAAATTTTATGGGGTGTTACCTAGGCCGTTTATTACACCTAAAAAGTTTTTTAGCTCCAACAGAGAAGATTTGATAATGTTTTTACGCGATATAATAATATCAGTCGAAAACGCCGCAAATAGAAGTGTATTATTAGCAGTTTTTGCAAATTCGGAGTCCAAAAAAAATATGGCCGAAAATTTTACGGGGTGTTACCTAGGCCGTATATTACACCTACAAATTTTTTTAGCTCCAACAGAGAAGATTTGATAATGTCTTTACGCGATATAATAATATCGGTCGAAAACGCCACAAATAGAAGTGTATTATTCACAGTTTTTGCAAATTCGGAGTCCAAAAAAAATATGGCCGTGTATTATTCACAGTTTTTGTAAATTTTACAGGGTGTTACCTAGGCCGTATATTACACCCACAAAAAATTTTAGCTCCAACTGAGAACATTTGATAATGTCTTTACGCGATATACTAGTATCGGTGGAAAACGCCTTAATTAGAAGTGTATTATTCACGGTTTTTGCAAATTTGGAGTCCAAAAGAATATGGCCATAAATTTTACGGGGTGTTACCTTGGCCCTATATTACACCCACAAAAATTTTTAGCTCCAATTGAGAACATTTGATGATGACTTTACGCGATATAATAATATCGGTCGAAAACGCCTAAAATAGAAGTGTATTATTCACGGTTTTTGCAAATTCGGAGTCCAAAAAAAACATGAGCATAAATATTACGGGGTGTTACCTAGGCCGTATATTACACCCACAAAAAATTTTAGCTCCAACTGAGAACATTTGATAATGTCTTTACGCGATAAACTTATGTCGGTCGAAAACGCCTCGAATTGGAGTGTATTATTCACGATTTTTTGCAAATTCGGAGTCCAAAAAAATATGGCCGGAAATTTTACGGGGTGTTACCTAGGCCGTATATTACACCTACAAAATTTTTTAGCTCCAACAGAGAAGATTTGATAATGTCTTTAAGCGATATAATAATATCGGTCGAAAACGCCTCAAATAGAAGTGTATTATTCACAGTTTTTGCAAATTTGGAGTCCAAAAAAAATATGGCCATAAATTTTACGGGGCGTTACTTAGGCCGTATATTACACCCACAAAATTTTTTAGCTCCAACAGAGAAGATTTGATAATGTCTTTACGCGATATAATAATATCTGTCGAAAACGCCGCAAATAGAAGTGTATTATTCACAGTTTTTGCAAATTCGGAGTCCAAAAAAAATATGGCCATAATTTTTACGGGGTGTTACCTAGGCCGTATATTACACCCACAAAATTTTTTTGCTCCAACTGAGAACATTTGATAATGTCTTTACGCGATAAACTTATGTCGGTGGATAACGCCTCAAATTGAAGTGTATTATTCACGATTTTTTGCAAATTCGGAGTCCAAAAAAAATATGTCCGGAAATTTTGCGGGGTGTTACCTAGGCCGTATATTACACATACAAAAAATTTTAGCTCCAACGGAGAAGATTTGATAATGTCTTTACGCGATATAATAATATCGGTCGAAAACGCCTCAAACAGAACTGTATTAATCACGGTTTTTGCAAATTCGGAGTCCAAAAAAAATATGACCATAAATATTACGGGGTGTTACCTAGGCCGTATATTACACTCACAAAAAATTTCAGCTCCAACAAAAAACATTTGATAATGTCTTTACGCGAAAAACTTATGTCGGCTGAAAACGCCTCGAATTGAAGTGTATTATTCACGATTTTTGAAAATTCGGAGTCCAAAAAAAATATGGCCATAAATTTTACGGGGCGTTACTTAGGCCGTATATTACACCTACTAAATTTTTTGGCTCCAACTGAGAAGATTTGATAATGACTTTACGCGATATAATAATATCGGTTGAAAACGCCTCAAATAGAAGTGTATTATTCACGGTTTTTGCAAATTCGGAGTCCAAAAAAAATATGGCCAAAAATTTTACGGGGTGTTACCTAGACCGTATATGACACCCACAAAAAATTTTAGCTCCAACTGAGAACATTTGATAATGTCTTTACGCGATAAACTTATGTCGGTCGAAAACGCCTCAAATTGAAGTGTATTATTCACGATTTTTTGCAAATTCGGAGTCCAAAAAAAATATGGCCATAAATTTTACGGGGCGTTACTTAGGCCGTATATTACACCTACAAAATTTTTTGGCTCCAACAGAGAAGATTTGATAATGTCTTTACGCGATATAATAATATCGGTCAAAAACGCCGCAAATAGAAGTATTATTATTCACAGTTTTTGCAAATTCGGAGTCCAAAAAAAATATGGCCATCAATTTTACGGGGTGTTACCTAGGCCGTATATTACACCCACAAAAAATTTTAGCTCCAACAGAGAAGAATTGATAATGTCTTTGCGCGATATAATAATATCGGTCGAAAACGCCGCAAATAGAAGTGTATTATTCACAGTTTTTGCAAATTCGGAGTCCAAAAAAATTATGGCCATAAATTTTACGGGGTGTTACCTAGGCCGTATATTACACCTACAAAAATTTGTAGCTCCAACAAAGAAGATTTGATAATATCTTTACGCGATATAATAATATCGTCGAAAACGCGTCAAATAGAAGTATATTATTCACGGTTTTTGCAAATTCGGAGTCCAAAAAAATGTGGCCATAAATTTTACGGGGTGTTACCTAGGCCGTATATTACACCCACAAAAAATTTTAGCTCCAACAGAGAAGATTTGATAATGTCTTTACGCGATATAATAATATCGGTCGCAAACGCCTCAAATAGAAGTGTATTATTCACGGTTTTTGCAAATTCGGAGTCCAAAAAATATATGACCATAAATTTTACGGGGTGTTTCCTAGGCCGTATATTACACCCACAAAAATTTTAGCTCCAACAAAAAACATTTGATAATGTCTTTACGCGAAAAACTCATGTCGGCCGAAAACGCCTCAATTTGAAGTGTATTATCCACGATTTTTTGCAAATTCAGCATCCAAAAAATATATGGCTGTTACCTAGGTAATATATGACGGCCACGTAAAATTTTAGCTCCAAGAGAGAACATTTGATAATGTATTTACGCGACAAACTAATGTCGTTCGAAAACGCCTCAAATTGAATATCCACGATTTTTTGCAAATTTGGAGTCCAAAAAAAATATTGCCGAAAATTTTACGGGGTGTTACCTAGGTAGTATATTACGCCCACGCAAAGTTTCAGCTCCAAGGGAGAACATTTGATGATGTATTTACGCGATAAACTAATGTCAGTCGAAAACGCCTCAAATTGAAGTGTATTATCCACGATTTTTTGCAAATTCGGAGTCCAAAAAAAATATGACCGAAAATTTTACGGGGTGTTACCTAGGTAGTATATGACGCCCACGCAAAAATTTAGCTCCAAGAGAGAACATTTGATAATGTATTTACACGATAAACTAATGTCGGTCGAAAACGCCTCATATTGAAGTGTATTATCCACATTTTTCGTAAATTCGGAGCCCTTTAAAAAGTGGCCGAAAATTTTACGGGGTGTTACCTAGGTAGTATATATGACGTCCACACAAAATTTTAGCTCCAACGGAGAACATTTGATATTGTATTTACGCGATAAACTAATGTCGGTCGAAAATGCCTCAAATTGAAGTGTATTATCCACGATTTTTCACAAATTCGGAGTCCAAAAAAATATGGCCAAAATTTTAAGGGGTGGTAACTACGCCGTATATTACGGCCACGCAAAATTTTAGCTCCAACCGAGAATCCGAGATCATTTGATGATGTTTTTACGCGACAAACTTATGTCGATCGAAAACGACACAAATTGAAGTGTATTATCCATGTTTTTTACAAATTTGGAGTCCAAAAAAAAATATGGCCGAAAATTTAACGAGGTGTTACCTATGCCTTATATTACGCCCACACAAAATTTTAGCTCCAACAGAGAATTTTTGATGATGTCTTTACGCGATAAACTAATGTCAGTACAAAACGCCTCAAATTGAAGTGTATTATCCACGTTTTTTTGACCATTTAACCTTCAAAATCGGTCATTTTCGACTACTTTCGAGAGAATTTAAAGTTGTTCTAAATCGCGAATTTTTTTTGACGAAAACTTGTCGATGGGAACATACTACCTAATAATGATTATTAGAACCTTCTTAAACGTGTCAGAATCTGTCGAAATAAGCTTTATACTCCGTTTTATATCGTGTCAGAAGGTATAAATTAAAACATTACCCTGTACGACCTCTCGAGCGGCTCAACTTGAGCTCTATATATATAATAATAATAATAATAATAATAATAATAATAATAATAATAGGTGGTGCACTAATAGTACCAAAAACAAGTCACAAGCAACATAAAGACAACAAATTATTGTTCATAGGCATCAAAAAGAAGTGAACTAATACTACCAAAAGATACATTAACACTTACACCTAACTCCCTTTTTTCTCATTTATTTTATTTTAGTCACCAAATTTCATACTCATGTGAACTCTTACAAAATTCTTACAAAATTTAGTGCACATCCAATCTTCATTTCTTTCTTTGCACAAAAGCAAAAAAAAAAAACTCATTTTTTTAACACATATACACATACAAATTTGAACTAAATGGATTTATTATTCTTGAAATTAGGGTTTTTAGCAATTTTATATTTTGGTGGAATTATTCTTTATGCTAATGCTCTTAATATTGGTGTTCAATCCTTTGATGCTAGTGTCCAAGTGGTAATTTTATGCTTTTTTCTCTCATTTTTTACAATAAGTTTGCGTGTGAAACGATTTCACGATAATTTTACTAGGAGATCACCTCTTATAGGAGTTTTTTTTGTTTATTTTATTTATTTAGTATATATTGCAAAAAAAAAAAAAAAAGTTTTGCAAAATAAAAAGGTGATAAGAATTGATAAATATTATGGATAATAATTTTAATTAATTAATTGATTGATTTGATATTTGTTATTTGTTATTATTATATCCTCTTTTCAATTGATTTTATATATTGCAAAAAAAAAATGGAGATTATAATTAGTATGAGTTGTTTTCCTAATTTATTTATATTGATGGGTTATATTATTATGGATAATAGTTTTTATTAATTACTTAATTGATTTGAAATTTGCTTACCATTTTATTATTTACGCAGAATATTTTAATCAAAATTAAATAAATGATTCGGACAGAAATAAAGGATATATTTCAAAGAACAAGATGATTTTAATTATAAATGATTATGAGTAATATGTAAATATTTTTATTATTTTTTGCAGAGCAAAGAGTGTAGTAGAAAGTGTGAATCTGAATTTTGTTCATGTAAGTTTATCCTTTTTATATTTATAAATCATATTTATAAATTAAAATTAGCATGATTTCATATTAATTATTACTTAAATCAATTTTAATTAGTGTTTAATATGTGAATTTAATTGAATAAAATGTAGTGCCTCCATTGTTGAGATATGGCAAGTATTGTGGACTTCTATATAGTGGATGTCCTAGAGAAATGCCTTGTGATGGACTTGATGCTTGTTGTATGAACCATGATGCTTGTGTCCAATCCAAAGGAGGTAATATAATCCCCATCGATAATAGTTATTATGTGAGACGATCTGATCTACGACTGTAAAAATACAAAAATGATCCCTTTTTCGAAAGAAAAACTTTTGTTTTGTTAATAACTGGACCGTTTCACACCTAAAACCGTCTTTTTTACAGAACTAGACAGGCGTAATAAAATGCTTGTACTTGTTAGTATGAGTATTTGGATCCATTTTACGATTAAAACAACACGTATATTATCGTCTTAAACAAGATCGATTATATATGTATTTATTTATTTTAATTTTAATTTCTTTTGTTAATAAGCCTACAAATGTTGACACTAGAGTCTAATAATACATGATTATTGAAATAATGCACTAAGATTAATCATAGCAATATATATGTAGTGTGAGTGGTTGGTTGTTTCTATCATTGTAGGGTTTGTGGGGTAACTATTTGAGATATTTTAGGTGAAACACAATAATAATGTGTTGTAACTTGTAAACACCAAATTTACTTAGTAGGTTAAAAGTGTCTCCAAATAGGTAATAGAAACCGAAGATGTTTTATCCTAACGGTTAAGATTAGGTACTCAGAACAGTAGCCTGGATAGTAGGTCTCAGGTTCGAATTCTTCCGTCTTTATTGTAAATGTGACTATTATGTGGTGGTTGATGAATAGGAAATATCATTAGTGCTTCTTGCAAATCTAGTTGAGCAATTAATTAGTAGTACTATCTACTGTAGTAGTTATTACTGACCACGAGCACCTGAATCAACTGGTAAGAGTTTGTTCTAACTTAACCAAAAACTCGGGTTCAAGTCATGAGAACACATACACATCAGTATTAAAACACCTTGAGTTATGGGAACGCAGTAGTATTAAAACAAATAATGATCGAGGGAGAGTTTTACCGTTCTTGATGTCCTACCTGACTCGAATCCAAAAAAAACACTCACACCGTTTGAGTTAGAGTATTAGATTGGCAGTAGTACGTACGAGTATCTTGTAACTTTACCAGTTAAGCTAGTTGACATCTGTTGTGGACGAAATGCAGATGATTATTTGAGCCAAGAGTGTAGCAACAAGTTGATAAATTGCATGGAAAAGTTCAAGGCAAATGGAGGACATACATTCAAGGGTAGTACATGTCAAGCTGATGATGTTATTCAAGTCATTAAACTTGTAATGGAGGCTGCTTTATTAGCTGGAAGAGTTCTTCATAAGCCTTAATTAATTAATTAATTTTAATTAATTAATTAATTCATCTTTATTTAATTAATGTATTAATTATTAATAATAATAATAATAATAATAATAATAATAATAATAATAATAATAATAATAATAATAATAATGGTTTTTCAAATTTGTTGTTGTTGTTGTTATATGTCCTATTGAACTTGGGATAATCAGATGAATTTGAGGGACACGGTTTCGAAAGCTAATTTTAAGTCTCGGCTAGACCTTAAACTTTACATTCAACGAGCAAATGCATACAGTTTTCTTCGATTTGGACCGTCATTCTAAGAATCTAATTTCACAATGAAACTCGAAGATATCTTATTTTGCTGGTTAAACGAAGATATCTTATTTTGCTGGTTATTCAACCTTTTATTTTATCGTGATGCGACTAAAAATATGCGCTTTGTTGTAAAAAAATCACACTGAAATAGAGTTCATATGAAAAAAAAAAAAAAACAAATGCATATACAATTTTATTCGATTTGGACCGTCATTCTGAAAATCTATTAGATCACAGGTTATTCAACCTTTTATTTTATCGTGATGCGACTAAATACGCGTTTTGTTGTAAAAAAATCACACTGAAATAGGGTTCATACGCAAAAAAAATAAATAAATAAATAAAATAAAAAATCCCAACCCAACATCAGCAACTTTCGGTTGGGTGGCTCGACGACTTATCCTTCGCACCACTTAGCCCAAAACTCGACCCGAGTGACTCATTTTTCGAGTTAACATACAAGAGTAGAAGAAATACTCCATGAATTAAATCATAATCATTAATAATAATAATGGATGCACCAAATTATATATCCCAGTGCTTTAATGGCTGAATGCATGTTATGTTGTTGATAAAAATGGATTAATAAGTATGATTACAAGAATTGGTAAAAAAAAAATAATCAAAGAGTACCAATCAATGCCAGAGCTTCAAACAGAAGCCATGGGGTACGTCGGACGACCGCTTGCAGGAGACGATATCACCAAACGTATCTACAAGCTGCTCGGAAAGTGATACAGGATCTTCTATCAGTGTATCGACAAACGCCTTCACGATCCTGGTTTCCTGTGTCGTTGCCCTAATGCTGTACCAAGTCAAGAATTTCTGCCTGAAACTTTTGTCGATGTGTCCGACACATTCTAGCCACCTTATCACTTTTACGTAGTACTCCAAGTTACCGTCGTCTTGAGTTGGAGACGGTCTTTTCTTCGACCCGTTTTCTTCTTTCTCGAAATTAACGGATTTCTTCGTGGTCCCGTCTTTCATCAAGGTTTCTTTCCGGTTAGGTGTCACGGGCAGACTAGTTTCCTGACCCGTTTCCTGACCCATGGACGGTGGCATCAAATGGGTCGTCGACTTGTCGAGGTCGTTTGACCCGTTTTCAGTTTGGACGTCTGACCCGGGTTTCCCGGTCGCGTGCTCCTCGTCTGACCCACAAGACGGGATTGGATGTTCCTGGCTGGCGTTGGAGGAGTCGACCGTTTTCTTTGTGGTCGTGTAATAGTCGAAATAACCTTCGGTTTTGTTTTCGTTCAAGTCGCAGCATGTTGTGATGTTAGTCGTCTCGTCTTCTACAGAAGACGGGCTAGAGAAACTGCTCCAGTTAGTCGTTGGGCTATCGATTTTTAAATCTGCCATGAAACATTGAAACATGACAAACGGGTCAACCAGGTCGGGTCTAGGCCGGGTCAGTTCGGGTCGGGTCATATCAGCTAGGCTTGATAAACGGGTCGGGCCGCGTTCGCCTCATTTTTGGCTAACATTCAGTTCAATTCGAGTTGAGGGTCAAGGTTGGATCTTTAGTTCAAGTGTCGGGTCACATTATTCGGGTCGGGTCGGGTCAGGTTATTCTGGTCGGGTCATTCGGGTAGAAGCGAGTTTGTAGAATGTACCTTGGTGGGAAGGAGTGTGACAGAAAATCAAGTCGAAGGACTCGATAGCAGAAGCGCAAAGTCTCTGAACATCCTGACCAGAAGACAGCCTGTTAACGATACCTCTACGCATCTTCACGGAACCATCACTCAAGGTCCCTACTTCCGCTTCGAGCTTTCTAACACCCTCGTCCACCGTCTCAGAAAGCTTCTCGTATTTCCTTGTTCCGCAAAGAAGCTTCTGGCTTAAGGAGATGCGATAACATAAGATGTCCACCCGTCTCGTTTCCTTTGCTGCTATTACCTGCTTTCTCCAGCATCTTCATATATACAGTATTAACATGAATCAATATCTGAAGTCGACATCCAAAAATACTCATGGAAGGCGAACAATACAATAAAATAATAATAAAAATAAAAATACAGTTTCAAACGCAAAATTTTAAGTTATTCAGACAGTAAGATCAAGTTACGAAAAAAAACAGTGAAGTAAAGACTACTTTTTTCAGATATTGTGGGGTTCATGCCACTGAGATATCATTCGTTTTTTCATACAATTTGCAATCAACATGTATTGTTTTGTATCAATTCGATGAATCTAGTATTTTGCATGAAGCTCCAAACATGTCGAGACGAACATGTAATGAAAAATAATTCATCACAGCAAAAGACTAGTATTACTACGACTAGTACTACACAATTGGCAGACAGCTCCACTATCTACATAGAATCGGCATATATGGGAATCCTAGTTCACGAGGAGATGGACAAAACACGAGACTTTGGAGTCGAAATCACAGAATGTGAGTATATTAGAGTAATAGACGGATAGACTATATCCTTCTGACTTATTTTAAGCTCACTACAGTTCACGTAGCCCATTTCAGCCTAAAAGAACCAGGCCTAAATCAGTGAAGCGTGCACCAAAACACAACAGACAGAACACAAAAGGCAAGCGAGAAATTCAGCCGAGGAATGCCCCCGTGCAATTTTCAAGCACAAACTAATAAACCAGCGTCAGCCGAAAATCGGTTGATCGTGCAATGTGCAAAAGCAACAGACAGAACAGAAAAGGCAGGCGAGAAATGATAGCAAAATGATAGCAAACAATACCTCATCAAATCATTCACCTTTCCGCAAGAAATGCAATAGAAAGCACCATCTAATTGAGCAACAAACCCGTGTCTGGCGATGCCAGATCTTGGATGTTGTAGGGCACATTCAAGATGACACGACAGGTTACATGGATCGCCAGGAAAAGGAGGATCTGAGGTGCAGGTTAGCCATAAGCTTGGATCCTTGTTATCGTCGTATCTATGGCAGACACAACAAGTGCACCTCTTGCAAAACACGTCCCCGTTGTTGAATCTAGCTTTGCATGCAGAATTTTTGCAATATGCCGCACAACCTGAATACGATGGAATAAAGCAACATGACCCATTGAACTCTTTAAACTTAGCATTATGAATCACTTACCTGACCCAACCCGACACCCTCAAAACCCTAGTTTCACCCGTAACCCAAATTGACCCCACCTAACCTGAAGTGACCCAAATGTTTATTATGTCCAACTAAGCATCATCCCTAAAAAAATTGAAGACAACCAACCCGAAATGACTTAACCTGTCGCAGCTGACCTGTTTTTTAGGTCTCATGCTGTGTCAGGAATCGTTTAGGCACTAGGGTAATGCTCGTGTTGCCATACCTGAATCGACATCAGTGTTGCAGACAGAAATATTGGTGGCAGAAGCAGAAGTAAGAAGACGACAGAGATTTTCGGGTTTCCTTGTCCTCTTTGACCTCTTTTGGGAAACAGAAGGCGAAGAATGTGGTTCCCAAACTACTACTGCGTGATCTTCTGATTTCTTTTCGGAAACGACTTTCAGGAGTTGTTCTATGATTTTCAACTTGGTCAGACCGGTATATTTCCTCTCCTTCCCCATCTCTGCACACAAAACCTGCAAAATGTCCTGCCGACTCCAAGTTTGTAACATCTCTGCAGCGCCATGTGACCACTTTGCTAATTCGTAAACAATGTCTCGTCTCTTCTCCATACTCAACTTACCACATTTCGTCGGGTCAAACACATCCCCTGATAAAGCAATGCCATGTTAAGCCAAGAGAGACATAATTTCGACGCTTCACTAAAGAACACCCAAAATGCCGTTATGAAATTCAAGGACCATAGGTACCAACCAACTAAGATAGATAAAGGTCGATGATTTAACTCGTGTAGTAGCCAATTTGAAGTTCGAGCTACTTAGAATGTATTCCTAACACAAATTACAGCTATGCTATAAGCCTATAACCTAATTTGGTTGACATTAACAAAAAACACGTAATCGCTTGCAAAAACACGTAAACTAATGTAGGTAGGTTAGGTAGATAGGTGTCGTAGGACCGTCGAAGATGCCTAAAAGAGCTCATCACCATCAGAAATTTCAGAATCATCAAAAGGCAATCAATATACAAGTTATACAGCCTCACAAACGATACGATGTAGAAAAAAGGGCTCTTTTCGTGGACAATCGTTCGAAAAAGGGATCTAATGTATAATGACTAATGACCAATCTTTGCAAAGGAATAAATACCCATTTACCAAAAGCAATTAAGAATGAAATTTTACCAAGGAATTTCAGTGAATCCACACAGTTAGGTAAAAAAAAGTTCATCATCTGAGATCCCACATTTACCATTCACATCAAAAGACGAAATTTACCATGGAATTACAGTAAAAGACTAAAATCCCCAAATCCCACATTTACCATTCACAAACCCATATATCAAAAGCAATCAAAAGATGAAATTTACCATGGAATTCCAGTAAAAAAACTAAAATCCCCAAATCCCACATTTACCATTCACAAACCCATATATGAAAAGCAATAAAAAGATGAAATTTACCATGGAATTCCAGTAAAAAAAAACTAAAATCCCCAAATCCCACATTTACCATTCACAAACCCATATATAAAAAGCAATCAAAAGACGAAATTTGCCATGGAATTCAAGTAAAAAGAGGGAAACCCAATAAAATTAAGGTAAAAACTAAAAACACCCATCAATTGAAATCCTCAAATCCCACATTTACAGTTCAAAAAAGGGGACTTTTACAGTTTTACTAACAACCCAGAAAATCTAATCAATGAATTCAATTGAAATCGTCAAAATATCAAATCAGCATTTACCATGTTCAAAACAGGTAATAAATAAATAAATAAATAAACAAACAAATAAATAATTACAGTAAAAATAAAATCAAAACAATAACTTTTTACCTTCAAAAGATGAATCCATGATTATTCAATTAACAAAATTGCTAATCAAATCCCACAAATCCAACATTCATACCCTTTGCCTCAATTTCTGTACAATAAACAATCAATCAACCCATCAAAAAAATTATCAAAAAAACTCAATAATTTAATAAATAAAACAAACAAATAAACAAATAAAATACCAAATATTGTAAAAAATATATATAATCCATACAAAATAAATTAAATTAAATAAATAAAAGGGGGGAAGAGTGAAGAATAGATGATATACGAAGAGAGAAGCAAGGAGCTCGTGATTTAATTTCATGGGTTTTATTCATAAATATAGAAAGAAAATACAGATTCTGGGAATCTCGAGTCTCGACGTATAGTTTTTTATTTTATTTTATAGTTTTAACACTTTTTTTTTTACTCCCTACTTTGTAGCTACATAATGCAAATGTACTTTTCCATCGTTGCGTAACTCTCGTTTACTTTTTCACGGTCTTTAATAAGTAATATTTTCTCGTCGTTCCACAAAAAAAAAATGTAGTACGAAGTATTATAAAAAAAAATCATTCTTTCTCGAGAGTTATCTAGGTTCGAAATCATTTCACATAAAAAAATTATACTCGTAGTAATAGCCTAATAGGTCATGTGGGGAAAACGGTGGTAGCTGATACGGCTACGCACCGGTCTAGGACTTGATCGGAACCAGTTTGGACCGGACCAGAACCTTCAAAAAAAACTCGGACCGGAATCTAGAAAATATTGACCGGGATCGGACCGGACCGGTTGGACCGAAATTTGCAATTTTTTAAAAAATTTCGATCCAAGATTCTGGTCTTTTGGAACTGTTTGGACCGGTTAGAGTCGTTAGACCGGAATTTTTATCAAATAAAT
Organism: Agrostemma githago; assembly: GCA_958450325.1. Taxonomy (NCBI): domain Eukaryota; kingdom Viridiplantae; phylum Streptophyta; class Magnoliopsida; order Caryophyllales; family Caryophyllaceae; genus Agrostemma; species Agrostemma githago. The sequence continues at coordinate 762,116 of OY288261.1, read as the reverse complement.
ATAATTCCGGTGTTTCCGGTTTTTGTCAAATAAATATAAACTCGTGCTCGGCTCAACTTAGCTTGTTATCACACCTCTACCTCAGTGTTCACGACATGAGTTTGAATCCAATCCAAATCAGAATTACCGTTATTTAGAGTAAATTATACTCGTAACTCACGTTATAAAAAAAATTAGAAAAAAATAAAAATAATACTCTTTCCGAGTTCCTATTATTGTCCCATTTTCCTTTTTGGGCTGAGTTTGATTTTTGTCCCACTTTCCTTTTTAGGCCATCAATATGTGGTTCACAATCACTCTCCCATTTTTCTCTCTTCCTCAAACCTTTTGGGACAATAATAGGAACTCGGAGGGAGTAATAAAAAAGTTGGAATAAATAATATGGACTGCATGTCAGATTGTCATCTTTGTGCATGTCTTTATTTTTTTTCGTCTTTAATCGTTGCTCAACATTCAACGAATTTGTTATTTTAATAGGTTAATTACGGAATGAATCATCGTTATATATGTTGTCTAAGTATGATAGTAATTAAGAGTTGATATTTCAATTTATCGTGATAATATTATTGTGATTTCTTACTTAATTAACATATTAACGTGTGCCCAAAAAAAAATCGTTATTGTAATTACTTAGAAAGTATTTTCAGAAACCGTCTCATATATATTACGACACGTATTACTCAATACTCATGGATTTACAATAAAAGATTAAGACTAATATATATTCGTACAATTAAATAACATTTTAATGGATTTAAAAGTTATCTAATTTGTTGGTTAATGAAAATGATACGTATTAAATATTTTATATAAAGCAATCATATGTGCAATTACACTTTAAATATTCTTTGTTTTTTATATATATAAAAACGCACTAATGATAGGCTAATTTTTATTTTAATTTTAATTTTAATTATTATTATTATTATTTATTATTATTATTATTATTATTATTATTAAAGTGATGAATATCCACATGAGAATCACAATCATTAAAGTTTTGCGGTTTAACAGAAAAGTCGGCATATTACGGCAAACAATTAACTACTCAAATTTGGACCAAAGTCAAAAGAAAATTATTAACACGTCGACGTAGTTGTAGTACATGGTTTTCCATGAAACCATTGCCTTTTTTTATCGGATCGTACAGTTGATCGTATTACAATATAAGAGAGAAGTACTTGAATTGAACGTGACATCTATTGTTCATGGTACTTAAAAATCTGGTCTTAATCATCAGGGTAAGACATCTTCGATAATCCATTGTCGTTAATATGGTGAGCTGGGCTCAACACGGTTACTTTTCATAAAACACGGATTCAGATGAGAGATGGGGTAAACGAATAAATTCTCGGTTAGTCATTCGATCAGATATTAGTTAGATTAGCAGGTAGTGTCATAAACGGTGATACTTTATACATGTGACCTCAGTTCAATTCGTTATCAAAATCGTCATTGTAATTTAATTTGTAACAACATACGCACACGATCTACTTCCGGAAGAGGGTATATATGCAAACACATCTCATGAGGCCATGGTACGATACCCACGTTCTGCTACCGCTGGTAATTGTTCACGTTCAAAGGGAGTTATAAGGACGATTATGATGTCGACAAGATTCGAATCCTAGATCATGAATATCACATTTCCGTAGTTCAACCAACTAAACCAGGTGACAACTACACACCTATTGAAGACGATATACAGACTTATGGTTCAAAGGGAGTTACAAACACGATTACGATGCCGACAAGTTCGAATTGCAGATCATGAATATCACATTTCGACGTTTCGTAGTTCAACCAACTAAACCAGTCGACAACTGCCAAGGGCAAAAAAGGTGAAAGTCATGCATAATGATCACTTACAAAAAGGAAAGAATGATGATTTACTAGAATTGTGGCAATTTTATTGGCTTCCCATTCCAAACATTGCCATAAGTGGTTGTTATCTTGTTTGGTGGTCACAAGTCACTAAAGAAATCAATAAGATAATACAAGTTGTATGCAATTATGGGTGTAGGAATGTAGTTGGTACATTTTTCCTTTTTAGAAACCATTTACCTTGAGAAAAAATATATAAAAAATGAGAAAAATTAGGTTCATATGTGTTGCTCTTTCCATGCTCCAAAGGCTATTAACAATCCCGTCTACTTTTGGTGTGTTTTGGGTAAATTCTTGGATATATGCAATAGTCGGTCACAAGAATCACGTCTACCATGCACATCAGGTAAACCACCCTTGGGCGATAGAGTCAAATTCTAGAAGGCATAGACTCGAGCAATACAACTCCTATAAGATCGCTCTTGCAGCCTTGCAGGGCTTGAACCTACGATCCTTGGGGTGTGACCATAAGTTTTAACCACTAAACTTCACCCTTGCGACGTATATAAATATGCAGGGAAACGGTCGATCATTTTGAGATTAAGACCCGTACAAGTTAGTTTAGCTAGGTTAGCGGCCTAGCGGGTTAAATGGATTATAAAATTGGGTCGGGCTTAGGTTGAAAGAATAACGACCCATTACATTGACACGAATAGAAACCCAACAAAATCCGCACGATATTACCACTTTCGATTCGGGTCGAACCAAATGAGGTGAAGGGGAATGGAGTGACCAAATTGGTAAGGAAAATTGGGCCTTTGGGCCTTACAAAACTGGCCATTGTTCCACTTAACTTGGGCCTAATAAAGTTAGTATTACGGGCCGTGGGAAGCGTAATTTGTGCCATGGCGATAGCCCGACCAATAAACATAGTCTAAGACTGGGCTCAGGAACGTTAGCCGTGGTTGTCCACGTAATACCTTCGTGAGACCGTCTTATATCATAAAACCAAGACAGACCCAAAAGAGAGAGAAAACCCGACTTAAAAGTGGGACCCGCCCCTCATAACTCGAGAAATAGTATCCTAATATTAGACGATCAATACGAAAATGTAATCTAGCCCCAGATACATTTCATTCCTGGTTTCACCTACGTGCACGACTCTCAAGTTAATTACTACTCGGTATGTGATTGGCTATACATATACATACGAATACCTCCGAATTACCATCAAAATAACATAAATTCTTATTTTAGATAGATTTAATGATATATTTATGTTAAATTCAAAACAGGTCAGAGAAGATGAACGCATCGGGATTAGAAAAAAAATGCTCAACCCCAAAACCAAATCCTAGAAGGGTTCCATTTGGGCTCCCATCTCCTTTTAGTGGTCCATTGCCAGCTCTTAGAAGGTTAGTGTCCTACTCCACTCTACCATTAATTTTGTACCTTGTCTTTTCTCTTAGTCATGCCTAATTATTTTCTCGTAGATCTGACAAAACTGACTCGATTCATAGTCGATTTGGTACCTGTACTTGGACCTAGTAAACGCGCCAGCCGCCAGTCAGGGCAATTTTTAAGAATATCGACTTGTTTGCTATAGTAACATGCGAACCAATTCGGATTATGGGTCAAAATCGGATCTTTAGTTCGAGTGGCAGGTCACTTTTGCGAGATCTACCTATGAAGGGACGACCATATCTTGACTAGTAACCCAAATTGATCTGATCTAACCGACTCTTCTCGAACGTTTATTATTGGATTACTTTTAGTATTTGCACACATTTTTATCAAAATATAACTCATATTTATTTGTAAACTAAAATACACATACATATCCTATTTATATTGAATAAAATCATACACTATTATACTTTTATACTTAGTTATTAAATAGAATTGTTAGTTTTTCTGTATAATTATGACTGGTTTAAGGAGTTAAAATAAAATCAAACAATAATATGCATTAGTTACATTGATTTATTAATAATTAGTTTTTATTTTCCAGCACCAATTTTGGATGATATTTAATGCTTAATTGCATTCTTAACGACTGTATTTAACATTTATCGGAAGATAAAATTCAAATTTAAAAAATGGGTGTTCACCTTTTTTTTTTTTTTTTTTTTTTTTTTTTTTTTTTTTTTTTTTTTCAAATACAATGATCTTTCACCAATTAATACTTGCAAAAGTGACACCTAACATTTATCCATAGGGAATATAATAAAATTCAAATTGACAAGAGCATTTAATTTATTGAAACCATACACACCTTCATATAAATCATAACACTACTACTTCTTCCACTTCTTCACTCACAAAACTAAAAATTCCACAATAAAAATAAAATTATTCTTATTATATTAATACATTGCTATATTAATATATAAATATATTAATGCATTTGTTTCCTTAAACCCTAGAATATATAATTATTAGAGCAATAATTTTTATTTATTTATTCATCAACCAAAAAAAAAGGGGAAAAATGAAGTATATTAGATCAAAAAGATTTAAAAGTTTTTTTTCTTTTGGAAAAAATAGTTGTAAAAATATACTTGAATATTCTATATTTAATTATGAAGAAGCATATGAAGAAAAACAAGAAAAATCCCATTTTTCTGAATATTCATTGAATTATTATTCATCATCATCAAAACCTACTTGGAAATGTTACTCTTTTGAAGAAATTTATAATGCTACTAATGGCTTCTCCTCAGGTTTATTATTTGATCCTTTCTTTCATTTTTCCTTAACAATAATTTCTTCGATCAGTAATTATTGTTTAAGACGGTTTTACACTGTATAACCGTTCTTTTGCATAAAATATTACTATAATGTTCTAGGAGATAATAAAATCGTCTCATGATAAGATACATGAGGATAAGCTAAAAAAACTCGATGATATGTTCGAGCGAATAATAATAAGACGGTCTTACAATAATTTTTTGAAATTCATAGTGTCTAGTAATTAATTAGTTTTAAGTTAATTGGTTTTAAAATTCAAATTAGTGTCAATTAATGTTACCTTTTTTTTTTTTTTTTTTTTTTGTTTACAAATGTGACATTATTACTATGCATTTCCTTTAATTACGTAAAAAAAAGTTACTGTTTTAGTTTCAAGTTAGTGAAAATTAATTACTTATGAAAATCTCGAAAATCGTGTAATTACATAATTCAAAACTCGTATTAACGTAAGTAAGACTGTCTCACAATAATTAGAGAAGATAATAAACCTTAAAATGTCATTTTTTCTTGGCTTTTGGACCATGTTAGCATAATTGTATGCTACATTTAATTATTTTGTTATTGAAGTATTAATATTATTGTTAGAAACATTTATATTATATATATTTCTTATATTTACAAAACGAGCATTGTCGTAAGTAAAACTGTCTCACAATTTTTTTATATTCTATTTTGGATAGAAAATTTTAGTCTGACCCACCTGCTTAGTTCATGTCTGGTCCGAACCCACAGCTGTAATTTGAACTATATTACATTTAATTATTCCCTAATTATTTTGTTATATTAATATAATATTTGTAGTGACATTTTTAATTAATTAATATTTTTATTTTTATTTTATTTTGGTAGAAAATTTGGTAGGAAGAGGAGGGTATGCAGAAGTGTACAAAGGAGAGTTAAAGAATGGAGAAATAGTGGCAATAAAGAGACTAATGAACAAAGGAAGTAATGAAGAGAAAAGGGAGAAAGAGTTTTTGAGTGAGATAGGCACAATTGGACATGTGTATCACCCTAATGTCTCTTCTCTTTTAGGTTGTTGTATTGACAATGGCTTTTACCTTCTTCTCCCTTTCTCTCCTCTTGGCTCTCTTTCTTCTCTTCTTCATGGTAAGTTCTCTATCTAGACCTGACAAACGGGTCATTCAGTATTGGATACAATGTTGGATACTGGATACAGTATCGAAGTGTTGAACACGGTTATTTTGGGAAAAGTTTTCGATTGTTTGATTGGTGTATGTTAGAAGTATTGAAGTGTTGTGTCGTTGACAGGTCATTCGGATTCGGTTCATGGTTTATATATCCTTGTAATTAAACTCGAGAAGTTTAGTACAATGTGTGACTTAGACTCTTCTACAGGGTGTGGTGTTGGATATAGTGTCGAAATGTTGAACATGGTTATTTTGGGCAAAGTTTTCGATTGGTTGATTGGTGTATGTTGAAGTATCTAAGTGTTGTGTCGTGTTGGTGTTGGACATGACATGACATGTGTCAGACATGCGACACAGCACCCGAGTGAAGTGTCGGAGTGTTGGGCACGACTAGTTTTTAGGCCAGACAAAATTTTTCGATTTTTTGGTCTATATATTGAAGTATCAAAGTGTTGGGTTGGTGTTGGACATGACACGTGACATGACATCTAAGTGAAGTGTCAGAGTAACATAGTTTAAGCAGTCCTAGCTTCTTTTATGTTTTGTCTCAATCGTTTACTTACTTTTACCTCTCATCCAGACCAATGATAAATTTTGACTTTTCACAGTCTGCAAGATATTGAGATATTATTTTGACCTCGTTTTTTCTTACTTATTTTTTTGTGTGCCGAAATTATTATTTTGTTAATTATAATAAATATATATTTGTTTTTGTTTGTAGATCAAAGTATTGAGTCAATGGAGTGGGAAGTGAGGTACAAAATATCAATAGGAATAGCCAAAGGATTGCATTATTTGCACAAAAGATGTCAAAGAAGGATAATTCATAGAGACATTAAAGCCTCAAATATTTTGTTAACCCAAGATTTTGAGCCACTAGTAAGTTTGACCCCTTAACCTAACCTATCATTATTGTTCCTTAATTATTTGTCCCCTAATTATTCACTAATTATTTTATAATAAGACCGTCTTATACGTAAGACTGTCCGAAGTAGTCTTATCAACCCAAATCAATAGTTTTTAAAACTGGATAATTTCGGTCGAAAACTTCTAATTTATATCGGGTTTTTTTCTTTCTAATTTGAGTTCAATTTAGTAGTATACACATTGGGATTAAGCACAAATTACAATTACATCAAGGCAATTAATACCTATATTACAGTACTGTTTTTTTGGTTTCTTAAATACAGTCCTAAAAATATAAGACGGTCCTATAAAATAATTGTTATTGATTGATTATTTAGTTGAGAAATATTTGTTTATACTAATATTGATGAAAAATAAAACAGATTTCTGATTTTGGCCTAGCTAAATGGCTTCCAAATCAATGGACTCATCATTCTATTGCTCCAATTGAAGGCACAATTGGGTATGTCCTTTCAATATTATCCTACAAATTACAGAGTAAGACGATCAGTTCATTTATATATATCAACTGAAAGACCAGTCATATAAAACTGTCTTACACAATTATTCCGTGTGAGAAATAAGTCACAAGGGTGAATAGAAGTGAATAACTTTGTCGATAGTTATTCTATAAGATGTTTTCACATTATACACGTCTACAAACAATTCATTTGTATAAAAAACTGACTCATGAAAATGAACTGGTTTAATTCACGTTTGAAACCGTCTTACCTTATAATTTATGCACGTGCAGATACTTGGCGCCAGAGTATTTCTCTCAAGGAATAGTTGATGAGAAAACAGATGTATTTGCATTTGGAGTCCTTTTATTGGAAATAATTTCGGGCCGAAAACCTATCGATTCCTCTCATCTATGTTTACGTATTTGGGTACGTTTTTTTTCGAAAATTATAATGTAAATCGGTTTCAAATTATGAGTAATATAATTGAATGTCGGGAAAAAAATTCCCGAGTAATTTAACTAATTTAACTTATAATGTATGTTAAATTAACGACTATATTATGAACTATGACAGGCAAAACCTTTTCTTAATAAAGGTGAGATCGAGAATTTGATTGACCCGAGACTTGAAGGGGTTTACGATGACATACAAATCAGACGACTCGCTTTTGTTGCGTCTCTTTGCATTCGATCTTCCACTACTTCGAGACCTACAATGAACGAGGTAATTAAATAAATACATCGATATTATATATTTGCCCTTGTCATTCTCCTTCATAAAAATTTTCAGTTAAAAAATACGTTCTTTTATATTTATATTTTTGGTTAGTTTATTTTTTATTATGTTTTATGCATTGTCTAATAATTTATCAACAATTTTGAACTAATTGTACATACAACTGGTAGTATAGTATTATTTTCCATTCACTTCAAATTAATTAACACAATGTTCTTTTTAGCTGATGTGTGCTAAACTAAACTGATGTGAGTTCAACATACTGAACCAAAATAAACTTTCTTCTTATTATTATTATTATTATTATTATTATTATTATTATTATTATTATTATTATTATTATTATCAGTATATTTAATAACCGAACTTAACTAAATTATCGTCATTAAACAGATTTTTTTTCTATTTTCTTTTTTTTTTTTTTTTTTGAGGGAAAACACGGATCACTTTATTATATCAGATCAACTTATTAAGTTGAAAATAAGTCGAAAAGAATCGGAATTTAGTCAAAAATCAAAAGGTGATGAGTTGATAATATACAAAGTGAAATTAAACTTTATATCATGAAGTTAGGTATATAGTCTATATTTCCATATATTGAGTTGTGCATACGTAAAATCCAAAAGGTTAGTTGATCTTGTCATTACCTAACATCCTTTATTTATATAACTAACCTCAAAAAATAAAATAAAAAAAACTTTATAGCACGAGCAATGTCCTAGATTATATGGCATCTATACTTACAAGTGTTACATCTAGATTATAAGTTCATGATTGTTGTAATAATAATAATAATGATGATTAAATCACTTTTTCGTCAATCGATTCAGTAATTATCGTGTGAAACGGTGTGATTTTCTTATTTATTAAATTAATTAAAAATTATTTTGCCATTATTATTATTATTACTACTATTTTTTTTTGATGAAACTGCACTTTTTTTTTGGGAAAGTTATCAATTTTACAAGAAATTAGAAGACAACCAAGATATTATTTGGGTTCCCACTTATTTAGTTACAGCAAAGACAATTCTAGTAAAAATGTGAATAGCAGCACGCGCTGCATTATTATTATTATTATTATTATTATTATTATAAATGGAACTTGCATTAACACCAGAACAAATTACAAGAAGTTAGCGGGTAGCCAAACACCATCATCATCATTATTATTATTATTATTATTATTATCATCATCATCATCATCATCAAATGGTGAATTTTATTGATGGATCAAAACAAATTTTTACAGGAAATTGATGTGGAGCCGAGATATTATTAGTATTATTATTATTATTATTTATTATGTTGTAATAAGGAGAATTTTATTGATGAATTTTTTATTATTATTATTATTATTATTATTATTATTTTAATAAAAGGAGAATTTTTTTTTATTATTATTTTATTTTATTTTTATAAAAATGGAACTTGCATTAACACCAGAACAAATTACAAGAAGTTAGAGAGGAGTCGAGATACAATTATTATTATTATTATTATTATTATTATATGTATATTTCATGTTTAATTGGTTGACAATTTATTATAGGTATTGGAGATATTAATGGAGGAAGAGATAGACAAAGAGAAATGGAAAATGGAAGAGAAAGAAGAAGAAAATAATGAAGAAATATGGGATTTTGAAGATCTTGAATGTGAGTTTGATGATACTAGTTCATCTTCAACATCTTTACATGACTATTCAATCTCTATGGAAAACTCCTAAATCCCAAGTTTTTCATTAATACTTATTCCTATTTGTTGTAACATGTAAATTATAAACTTATTAATTACGTAATACTTGTATATCGTAAATGTCTTAACCTGGTGATTAAAATAAAGATATTCTAGATATTAGGTGTATGTCATGTTCGATTTCCTCTCTTTTTGAATGTCATACGGCTGAGTGTGCGCTTCGTTGGACAGAAGTCTAATCTAAAATTATAAACGTATGATGATTAGAGTATCTTAGAAGTTATAATAACCGAAAAACCGTATCATGATACCCCGAGCAAAAACAGTTTTACGATTCCGATCAACAAATCTCAATAAGGCCGAGTATTAGTCGTAAATGTCGTACATAGAAAAGATTTAGCACTAATAATACATGAAAATCGCGAAGCAAATTAGAGAGCTCGCTATCCATCGCTTAAACGATGTTTAATAACCAAGCGATGATAGATATCGGAATAATAATATTAAGCAACATCGAACTTTTGAGGGTTCACATTCATATTTACGCCACATACACGAGTTTCCGAGTAGATTTTTGCATTGGGGTTACTTAAACTGTTAGCCTCTTGTTCGAAACTTCTTTCGTCAAAACGTCCCCTTTTTCCTGCAATGACGATACACAATTTTTGATAAGTTGTTAGATTAAGAATCGAAGATCTAGGGGAGCGAGCGCACTATGTCGCAGATAAGAATCGAAGATCCAGAGAAGCGAAACAACTTGGCTACTAAGTACTCCGAATAAGGGTTTAAGAGAAGCGAAACGACTTGGCTACTAAGTACTCTGAATAAGGGTTCAAGAGATCGTCGTGAGTCGTGACTACAATGATCCGGTTAGGGGTGTTCACCGGTCCAAACCCGAACCAGACCGAATTGACTCGCGCACAGGCAACCCCAGAAATCTAAACCCACGGACCGGACTGGTTAACAAAGTAACCCGAACCGGACCCTCTTAAGATCAGACCAAATTTGATTTGTTTTTTTAAGTGTGGACCGGACCGCGGACCAGGCACCAAGTTTTTGGTGACCCGGACACCAGACCATTTTTTGAACACCCCTAGATCTGGTCGACGATCAAAGTAACGTTTTTATTTTCTTTTATTCAAGAAGAGTCACGAAGACGATTATGATAGTGATCTAGTCATCTAGACCACCCTAGACCATGAGTATCACCTCTCACGAACGATACCAACGAGTAAATCGAAAAAAAAAAAAAAAAAAAAAAAAGAGGAAAGTAGTTTACCAAGGGAAGATTAGCTTGGTAGTAATCATTCAAAGCCCATTGATATTTGGATTGATCTAAGCCCAACCAATTAGCCATGTACTCATCCACACTTGCATGCACTACATCAACACCCAAACCAAAACTCTCTTAAGAAACCGTCTCATAAAATAACTAAACGATATTTATAGTACAATGACTTTCGTAATATCCCTCATTATATTCTCGTAACTATAAATCTCTAATAGATCGATCTTATTCTCATTATAATCGCATTACTATTATTGTCTAGGATATTCAGTCTTAACCACTTAACTAAAACATCTTGATAAAACCGTTTCATAAAGAATAATACGAGTAATTAAATTAGTGCGAGACATAACGTAATTAAGCTACATAATTAACGTAAAATAATATACGAAGTATAATTAATTAATAACACTATTGAAAAACCGTCTTTTTTAATACCGTGTTGGAGTTTGAGGAGAGAGTAGCGGAGGAAGCCGAACCGATCGACGGGGGAAGCAGGGTATTGGATTGGAGGTAGCTGAACCGGCGGTCGGGGCGGAGGAGGTACTCCGCCTCCGCCGACACCGCCGCCGCCGCCGGAGACGGTGGTGGCGGCGGAGGCGGGGGGAGAAGGGGAGGGTTTGGGAGTGACGAAAACGGTGTAAGGTCCGATCTTACCGATTGTCGGCGGTGGTGGAGGTGGTGATGGTGAGGATGACGGTGGTGATGACGGTGGCGATGCGGTGGGGTAGTACGGATGCGGCATTTTGGGAAGATTGAAGCAGAGTGTTTGTGTGTGAAACTGTGAACGAACTGTGTGAAGTGTGTTTGGTATATTTACTGTTTTGCTTTGCTGTATGGAAGAAAGGAATCTGATCTAGATTGGGAGAAGAAGATCTCATGTCGGGTTCTCGACTCAACTGAACTGAACTAAACCGAAACTTATTGAGTTGAAATGGGTCGAGTAATGGGTTTTATGGGTGAGTCGGAGCGAGTAGGATCATATCGGTTTTGGGTCGGCTTTACTCAATGATCCGGCCCGACCCGAACCCGACCCGGTTGTAAAGACCATAGATGCGAACGTGCTAGGTGTAAAGACTATGATGCGAGGAAAAAGATTTGAACACGGGAACTAGGGATGACTTCGATAAGTAGTTAGAGGTCGACCCGACAAGACTTATAATCCAATATAACGATGATCTAATCTGAGAAGTAGGCTGAAATAAACTGATCTGAATTGATTGTATATGATCCGAAACGACTAGTACTAAACTACTAAGCCATACGATTTATAAGTTATAACACTCTATAATTCGATAAAATACCGAAAAATGACGCGACAAAAATTCATACGAAATCGACTTGAACTCGGAAATGAAAATGATACGATCCGACCCAAAATGTGTACTGTACTTAGTAAACTCGAAATAATCCGATCCAAATTGACCCGGTCCAAAAAAAAACCCGATCCAAATTGACTTCCTTAGTCCTTTTACAGTTAGTTAAGTTATATGGCCAATATTACAACCACCAACTTAATCACACAGCTACCATGCCGGCGACGGCAACAACGACGGCGACTTCGACGGCGACGGCGAACAGGTGCACCATTAGAGCTCTATGGATCCTCAACAATGTCGACACCGTTATTTTCTCCAGGTTTTTTTTTATCCTCATTCAATTTCACTTCGATCACTTTTCAATTTGACGATTTTGCTCAAAAATCATGTTCAATTGATGATCGATTTCGATTCGATTGTTGAACAGAACGTTTCCGACGGCGGAGCGCCGGTGGCGCGCAGCATTCAAAGCTGAGAATACGACGGTTTTGACGGATGATGACGGCGGTGGTAATCGGAATGTAGTTCCGCCATCGCTTCCTACTGATTCCGAGTTATCCGAATCGTTTTCGAAGCGGAGGAAGAGGTTGTTTGCTTTCTCAAATTTACTGTTACTTCTTTTCACATGGAATTCACTTTTGTTTTCAGCTTTTTAGCTATGGCGGCATGTCGAACTGTTGTTAGTATAAGGCATATAGAATCGACATAGTTCCGATTACAGTTATTTTAAGCAAAAATTTCAACTTTTGTGATCGAAAATGAAGTGTCGAAGTGTCATCTCGTCGAAACCATACCTCAGTGAAGTGTCGAAGTAGTGTAGACGCCGAGTAATAGGATCATAGGTAGAGAGATTTTGTTAGAGCAAGAGAAACTTGCTCCATAGATTCAACATTCATCGTCAATGTCGTTGAGCTCCTTATTGTAGCTAATTGGGTATATTGAGGGCAAACGATGCTGCTTTTGAGAGTGAAGGACGTGATGTCGTGATCATGATCAATATTGTTTTCTGTTTGATTAATTAGTACTCGACTTTTGAGTATATAACCTACCGAGGCTGTTTATATATGAATCCGACAAAATTATTCACGGCCCTCTGATTGACAAAAGTTGTTTGATTGTACTGCAATAGTGAGGGATCTGCTCGGGGTCATGGGTTACGTATGGCGGATTCCTTACCGGGATCAGATTCTTGGGTTGATGATCCAATCATGCGCCACATCATAAGTCTGAATTTTAGCCGTGAAGAAGCGAAAGACTACTTGCTGTGGCCATTAGTTCTTCACGTTAAAGGACCCTATTGTGTCTTGGTGTTGCCTTCAGTGGAGCCTCAGCATTTGAAAGCGTACGAGAAACTATGTAAGAGATCAGACTGTGGGACAGCCATTGGTGCGGACCCTAATATGTCGTCTTTACTGCTTGAACTTCCATCTATCACAGGGTATGGCAACTTACTAATACTGTATTACTTGGAGATGTACCTTTAATAGATTGCTGAAGCTATATTTTTGGCGCTTGAACTCGACAGGGCATGTATGGTGGGCCATGTCATTGGCGACATAATTACGGGGGATATTGTGGAACCTGAAATCGCTGTTAGTCAGGCTCCTTCAGTAGGAGGGCTGTTAGATTCATTAACTGGCAGCATCGGGATAACTGGTATCTCTGCAAGGGCTAAACCGGCAGCTGCTTCAGTCACGGCTTCCGCTGCTTCCGCTGCTTCTATCATGTCTGATGCTCCAAAAGCTGGCTCTAGGCCTCTAGATAAAGATGTTTTACATTCATTTATCAGCAGTTCTATGCCATTTGGTTGGTATCTTCTTTAATCTTCTTAAACCATGCTTGATTTGGGGATGATAATACAGTATGATTGTTTTACAGCATCAACAACGTTACGTCACTGTGCCAAGTGCGCCCGCAAATGGCAGGGTAGGGGAATCGGATGTAAGCAGCCAACACCCGTGTTAACAACACGGTGAGGCTGTTTCTCGATCACCCAAAATGGAAATTTCATCAAAAATATTTTGAATGAATATGAATATATGATTACTATTTTGTCATATAAATGCTCATTTGTTTATGTCTAGGTACTTTGTTGGATCTCAACTACGCCAACTTTTCTGCTATTAAGCTCAATGGGTTTTCTTCGTTAGACGTGCCACCTGCTGATGCCAAACAGCCTGCTTGGAAGCCATATCTTTATCGAGGCAAACAGAGAATGCTATTCACGATCTCTGAAACAATCAATGCTGCCATGTACGATCGTGATGAGATCCCTGATAGTATTTCCGTTGCAGGGTTAGTTAACTGTAGAGCAGAGCTAGAGGGTTTACCTGATGTTTCTTTCCCCTTATCCGGCCTCAACAATTCGCATGTTGAGGTATTATCGTTCCATCCATCTGTCCAAGTTCCCGAGCAAGGTCTAGATAAGCAGGCGCTCATGTTTTCACCACCGTTAGGCAACTTCACGTTAATGCGTTACATGGCTTCCTGTAACCTCGGACCTCCAATCAAAGGATTTTACCAGCTCTCGATGGTTTCAGAAAACGAAGGCGCATTTCTGTTTAAACTACGACTTATGGATGGTTATAAGTCCCCCTTAACAATGGAATTCTGTACTATTACAATGCCATTTCCTCGAAGAAGGGTGGTCTCTTTCGAAGGGACACCTTCCGTCGGAACTGTATCCTTCACAGATCACTCAATTGAATGGAAGATCGTAGTCAACGGCAGAGGAATCACGGGAAAGAGTATCGAGGCTATGTTTACTGGAACTGTTAAATTTGCACGATTGCAGGCTCAAAAAACTTTCCAACCAGTGAAAGGTGCTATGATTGATGAAGATACTGACGATGAAACCGAAAATTCGAGTAATATGGTAAATGTCGAGGAGCTATTGGAAGAGAAAATGAGAAAGGATCTTCCACCTGTAGAATTAGAGGAGCCATTTTGTTGGCAGGCATACGATTATGCTAAAGTAAGTATCCTCAATTCCAGAATTCTGCGACAATTTATCGCCTTTGTCAGATATAATTCCTCTGCTCTATCTTATTTATAGTGTTAATGCTAATTTTCGGAAACATGTTCTTGCAACTTGCAGAGATATTTACTCATTCGTCTCTCATTCTTATGACATAATCGGATTTCCTTTGTATATCACGTAAATTTTGAACTTTTGAGACATTACAGGCATCCTTCAAGATCATGGGAACATCACTTTCCGGGATGTCTATCGACACAAAATCTGTAAGTTTCACCTTTCGCTCACCAAGCTACACTTCCATTATCTCTGTTTGATATTTTGTACTCTGAGTTGGAAACTGGCATCATCATTGTCTAATCGAAAAGGTTTTACAGTCAGTTCCGACTTTATTTGATCTATTTTGTTGGATCGTACTTCTCTGTCTCTCGCTTAGCTATGTTCGCTTTTGAATCAGGTCATTATTTATCCTGCAGTTAAAGCGCCTATCGAGTTTTCTACTCAGGTAACCAACCCTTTCTGCATTTTCAACTTTATTAATGGCATGAAGCTTTTGCATGCAGTAAAAGATCAGTAGGATGACGAACTTTATTTCCGAGATTTGGCACTTATAATTAGCATGCATGTTTGACCTAGTAACATAATTTTTGGGTGTATTTTATACTTGTTCCAATATCGTAGGTATCGTCCGGGGAGTATATTTTGTGGAATACATTAGGGAAATGCCCATCCGCTGCAATGCCAAAGACGAAGGACCGACGTTAGGAAAAACGGGGTGTGTTTTTCAAACGTAATGTATCGCCAAATAGCTGCTAGCTGAAGCTGCGAGACCAATTCACGGACGTTGGACGTGAAGGTGTAAATGGGACTGTAAATTTCATATATTTGCTCGTTGAAGATGATTTCGTAGAGCACGGTAAACCGAATATGTACTGTATGGGAGCTGAGACAAGCCATTAGCTGCGACTCTGCAGCAACTTTCGGAATATGATGAAACGAGTGCAATTTTATTTGTAGGTTTATTTGTAAACATTTTCCCGTGTTTTTGAAGCAATTAGGACATGAAGATCGCAACCCTGAACTCGATTACTCTGTATTAAGATAACTGTTTGTATAACAAACCGTGAAAACATGACCGTCTCACACCATAACTACTGTGGGGGGAGTCGATCAAACAAGGAGCAAAACACGAACTAAGAATAAGGCGAAAAAATAACAAAAATATCTCCCAAATAGCCATAACCGGCACAATAACAAATTAACAATCATACTGGTAAGTATAGTACATTACTTCTACTTTGTAATTTGTATATATACACTGCCTTACCTTTACCTTACCTTACCTAGTTTTACGGTTTTTCAATTTTCCGTTCCAATTTTCCAGCCCGTTGACAAATCTCGAACAAGGTGAGTAGGTGACCCTTCACAGTCACGACATTTCTATGTGCAAAACGGTATATATTGATCTTCGGGTATATATTGGTCTTCGGGTTTGATTGTGCTTGCTAATGAGAGCTCGTGAATATCGGTCAACATCCAATCTTCGCCCGTTTGACCACCGAGAACAATAGCCCGTGTGCCCCCAACAACGCAAGTACTATGGCCCCATGCAAACCCGGGAGGCCGACCCGGTACGTTTAGTATCCTCCACGTCGGTTTTTCTTCTGTAGGATCTAGAAGGTAGAGCTGTGAGGCCGAGTGAAGTCCCGCCACTGAACCACCGAACACTAGGATTCTTCCACCGGGAAGGCTTACTGCCACGTGGTCTAACCTCGGGGGAGGGGCAACGCCGCCCGGGTTTCCACTACCCGGCATCCCGCTCCCCGTCACACACCGCCAACACGGCTCGTCCTCGCTCAAATCCATCGTGTAAACATCGCTCGACCGAAACCGGAGGGGCCCGCTCTTGGCCAACCCACCGAACATCAAGATCTTCCTCCCGCCGTAGACCGACAAGGTGTGTCCGAGGCGAGAAGGTGGGGCCCACGCGACGGGGATCTCTCGCCACGTAGGTTTATCCATAGACAAATCGAGTTGGAAAGTGTCGCTTAGGAGTACACCGGAATCCGCACACCCGCCGGAGACGATCAACTTGCTCCCGTCGAGGGTGCACGAGCTATGCCACGATCTAGGGAGAGGCGGGCCCGGGCCCAACCCCGAGATTTCGCGCCATGTTGGTTGCTTGGCATCGAGATCGAGGACAAAGACATCGTTTAGTAGGCCTTGGGTTCCGCACCCACCGAACACAACGAGGTTGGACCCGTTCACGCAAGACAACGTGTGACCCCATCGGCCCGGAGGAGGAGACCCGACTTTGATGTGACGCCATTCGGGGCTGCTAGCATTCAAATCCAACACGAAAGTGTCATTCATCGGTTCCATGTTGACTCCCTCTCCACCAAACAAGACGACCCGATTCCCGACGGCACAAGCACTGAAGTTACACCGAGACGGTTCCACCGCACCACCGACGGTCACCTTCTTCCACGCCGCTGCCTCCAAAGTCGTCAGTTCACGGGCCAGACGACCCCACCCGAGCCTCTTCGCCCCGGGAACAGCTTCTAGAACACTAGTCGTCTCCCGACCCCACGCATTCTGACAAACCATCCTCCAAAGATCTTCATTCTTCGACAGGGAATAGAGCCGTCTGCAGACCGAACCCACAGCAGCAAAATCCCGGGGTGTCAGCCGAGAAAATATCTTAAGTGCAAGGACTTCATCGCTAAGTTGTAACAGCCCACAAACCCCAACACCACCACCGGCTCGGTCACGTGATTTGAGAGGATGATACGTTGGATCCTTTGCGTTATTATTATTAAAGCTAGAAAGCGGGCCTAGATCGACATTCGTCTCCAACAACAACTGAATACCGATATAATGAGTTATTATTTCGTCGTCTCCATATATAGGAACCAATCGCAACCTGTTCATCACAGGAGAACCATCCTTCCGAAAATTTAACAATTCGCCTTGGAACTCGATCCCGTCTTCTATGCACCTCCTGATTTCTGAAACAACGATAGAGTCTACCAATGGATGCCTTCTTTTCGCAAATGGACCTCTACATTGCAAAAACCGGCTGCAGTACAGAACAAGCAGCGTAAATACTCACTAATTACAAGAATATAGTAACAAAATTAAAGCTTTTTCCTCGAAAAATTAAGCTCAATTCACACGTCAAAGCGAAATTATACCTTCACTCAACATAATTAAAGCTTTTTCCTCGAAAAATTAAGCTCAATTCACATGTCAAAGCGAAATTATAACTTCACTCGACAAAATTAAAGGTTTTTCCTCGAAAAATTAAGCTCAATTCACATGTCAAAGCGAAATTATTACTTCACTCGACATAGTTAAAGCTTTTTCCTCGAAAAATTAAGCTCAATTCACACTTCAAAGACAAATTATACCTTCACTCGACAAAATTAAAGCTTTTCCCAGAAAAATTAAGCTCAATTCACACGTCAAAGCGAAATTAAACCTTCCCTCGACAAAATTAAAGCTTTTTCCTCGAAAAAACTCGACAAAATTAAAGCTTTTTCCTCGAAAAATTAGGCTCAATTCACACTTCAAAGACAAATTATACCTTCACTCGACAAAATTAAAGCTTTTCCCAGAAAAATTAAGCTCAATTCACACGTCAAAGCGAAATTAAACCTTCCCTCGACAAAATTAAAGCTTTTTCCTCGAAAAAACTCGACAAAATTAAAGCTTTTTCCTCGAAAAATTAGGCTCAATTCACACTTCAAAGACAAATTATACCTTCACTCGACAAAATTAAAGCTTTTCCCAGAAAAATTAAGCTCAATTCACAATTACCCAACAAAAAAACAATCACTTCGACGACAAATTAAAGCTTTTCCCAGAAAAATTAAGCTCAATTCACGATTACCCAACTAAAAACCAATCACTTCGACGACAAATTAAAGCTTTTCCCAGAATAATTAAGCTCAATTCATACAAAATACTAAAATAAACCCTAAATTGCAACAATCAAACCAAAAAAAATTGATCAATTAGAGAAGAAAAATAAGAAAGGATTATACCAATTGCGACCAAGAACTTCTTCAGCTTTATAACCAGAAACCAATTCAAAAACACTATTAACATAAATGATAGGTTGATCAGGTTCTAACGCATCAGTTACGACGAACCCACACGGCGTCGTTTGAATCAGATTTCCCACAGGAAACGGAACTCCACCTTCTCCATTATTCAATAGAAATCCTCCGAATTCCTCGTCTTCGTCTTCTACACTGCCTTCTGAGCTACTATCCCATTCCATCATTTCTGTTTTCTCACTTCTTTATTCGATTAATTGAGTATGTGGGTTCTTATTGAATCATCCCATGTGAAATGGGTTGGTCTTTGAATGAGATGATGAATGGTGTAATTGGTGTAATTGAAATTATTGAATTGGTTTTTGTTTGGTTTGGGGATTAGGGTTCTTGAGGAAAGAAAACAAAAGAGGGTATTGGGGGTAATGTGTTGTGTTGTGTTGTTGTTGTGTTGGTGAAGTTGGAATCTGGTACAAGGAATCATAAAAAGTATTAATTGACGATATTTCATTAACGTTAATGAGGTGAAAAACGGTATTTTGTTAGATACGGAGTATATCCTTAGATGAGACGGTCTTAGATCGTAAATCGGTGACTAAAATATTATTCCTTCTGTCTCAATCACCCATTTTCGCTACTGTACAAAGTAGACAAATCATTTGCTATTTCCGAGATCTTCTGATTTTGTTATTATCTCTAAACATACGAATGAAGTACTACTTCCTTCGTTCCAATGGGTTATTTGCATTTAAGTTTTGGACACTATTCATGAGTGAGGTAAATTGTCGATCTTGTTTAAATTGTTTAATTGAGTGCGTTATAAATATCAAATTTTTATAATTTTTAGAATATAACTACAGATATGGACAAAAGAAAACATGCATTGACAATTGTAAAAAAGTAAATTTAAAGAATCAAATGAAATGGAAGGAGTATATCATTATAAATTTTGTGACAGATATCCCAGTTACGGGAGGGTTAAGGTTCAATGAAATTACCAAATATGGTGGTTTATATGTGTGACACATATGTGTACTAGCCCTTATCTTTTAGGCAATCTTCTTATTTTTGTGTAGTGTCTTTGTAGTGTAAGGTAAAGGAGGTGGACTAAAACCTAAAGGGTTAAGGTCTTAAGGACCTAGGATTTTTTTAGGAATGACAATTGATCAGTTTCGAGTCGAGTGAACCTTTATCTGTTATATATACTTATGTATTATCCATCTGTTTTGATATGGCTAATTTCCGATACTTTATGTGAGGAATACAATATCGCATATCCTTGATTGATTTATCGATAGATAACTCTCCTAACACTGACTCAACTAAACTAATATCTGAAGTTCTGAACCAAACACTCGAGTTTGAACCCTAACTAACCTAACCTAATTTGACCCAACCTAATTACATATCAATGCACACGAACCGATATCCATACAAGGTTGACGATGAAACCTGAACCTCAAATGACCTGATCCAACCCAAGTCTCACAATCACGAAAATAACCAATCTAATTCAAACTCGACCCAACCCAATTACATATTAATGTAGACAAACCGATATCCACAAAAGGTTGACGTACTTGACGATGAAACCTGAACCTCAAATGACCTGGTCCGACCCGATTCACACAATCACGAAAATAACCAATCTAATTCAAACCCGACCCAACCTAACTACATATCAATGCACACAAACCGGTGTCCATAAATAGTTGACAATGAAACATGAACCGCAAATGACCTGGTCTGACCCAATTCGCACAATCACGAAATTAACTGATCTAATCAAACCCAGCCCGACCCAACCCAACTACATATCAATACACAAACCGATATCTATAAAAAGTTAACGATGAAATATGAGCATCGATCGAATGACCTGGTCCGACCCGATTCGCACAATCACAACAATAACCGATCTAATTCAAACCCGACCCAATTGAAGAAAAACCGTCTACACTAATTTTCATATGAGACGGTCTCACCGAATTCAGTAGGAGTGTAGGGGACTCCTTATCAGAAATGCAAAATGAGCAAACGGTCATTACCTAATTACCTCCACCAAAGTTGCACACCCCTATCCATCTCCATCGCCATTGATAAAAAAAGCTTGAAGCTTTTGTATCATTGAGCTCCAATGGAAGGTACCCTTTTCCCCAATCGACCAACATTACCAATTCAACCACCAAAACCAACCCCAAATTCTTCAATCTCCTTAAAATTCAGCCCTACAACTTTACCTCTACCTCCTCAATTACCCCCAAAACCCTCACCTTCACTTGCAATTGACTCCCTTCTTCACCATCTTCTTCAAATTTCTTCAACTTCTTCAACTACCCATTTCCCCAAACGCTTCAATTCATCCCCAATTTCACCTTCTCTCCCTATTTCTTCAATCGATTCCTTCAATGGCCATAGCTCAATTTCAAAGGGTTGTGTTCATTCCTTTGATGATGTTTCGATTGATTTCTTGTCTGATAAGTGTAAGTTGATGTTGAATTCAATCTTGGATAAACCCTTGTGTAATTTGAATGATTATTTTGAAACTGTGAAAATTGAATTGATTGAGCTTGATTTTTTAGGGTTAATCAAGGGTTTAGATGTTTTAGGTAATTGGGAAAAGGGGGTTTTGTTGTTTGAATGGGGTTTATTGAATTCCAGGTCTCGAAAAACTCGAAAATCGAGTTTTGATCATCATCTTGTTGAATTAATGGCTAGAATCTTAAGCAGAGAATCACAGCATACTGTTGCAGCTAAGCTGTTTGATGAAATTCCCATTGATGAGTATTGCTTAGATGTTCGAGCTTATACCTCGATTATCAATGCTTTCACTCGAGTAAACAAGTTTGAACGCGCAATTTCCGTGTTTGAAAGCATGAAGGAGAAGGGTGTGAAACCGAGTTTGGTCACTTACAATGTAATGCTAGATGTTTATGGGAAAATGGGTCGGTCTTGGGATCGAGTTGTCGCTCTTTTAGATGAAATGTCGGGTGAAGGACTCAAGTTTGATGAGTTTACTTGTAGTACCGTCATTGCAGCGTGTGGTAGGGAAGGGTTGTTGGACGAAGCAAGGCGATTCTTTGCTCAATTGAAATCCAAAGGTTATGTACCGGGAACGGTTACTTATAACTCTTTGCTTCAAGTCTTTGGCAAGGCCGGGGTCTACTCCGAGGCTTTGAGCATATTGAAGGAGATGGAGGCAAACGGTTGCCCTCCCGATTCCATAACGTACAACGAGCTTGTGGGTACTTATGTTAGGGCGGGGTTCCTCGAAGAAGGGGCCAATGTCGTTGAAACTATGACTAGTAAGGGTATCTTGCCGAATGCAATTACCTATACAACGATAATCGATGCATATGGGAAAGCGGGAAAGGTTGACAAAGGGTTGTCTTTGTTCGACCAAATGAAGGAATCGGGTTGTGTTCCGAATGTTTGTACTTACAATGCTATCCTTGCTATGTTAGGGAAGAAGAGACGAACGGAGGAAATGGTCGAGATCTTATGTGAAATGAAGTTAACGGGTTGCCCTCCAAATCGTATCACGTGGAACACAATGCTAGCGATGAGTGGTAGCACGGGGATGGAGAAGTACGTGAACCGGGTTTTCCAAGAGATGAAGCGTAGTGGATTTGAACCCGGTAGGGATACATTCAATACTTTGATTAGCGCGTATGGTCGTTGTGGCTCCCGTGTTGACGCGGGTAAGATCTTTGAGGAGATGATGGAAGCGGGGTTTAGTCCGTGTGTCACGACGTACAATGCATGCTTGAATGTACTAGCTCGAAAGGGCGACTCTAAAGCCGCTGAATCGATCATTCACGAGATGAAAACCAAAGGGTTTAAACCAAATGACACTTCCTACTCCTTAATGATCCAATGCTATGCAAAAGCGGGAAGTCTTCGAGGTATTGAAATCATCGAGGACGAAATCTACCAAGGTCGAATCTTTCCGAATTGGATGCTCCTAAGAACCCTAATCCTTGCTCATTTCCGATGCAGATCCTTATCGGGAATGGAAAGGGCGTTCAACGAATTAGGATCGTGTGGATATAAACTCGACTTAGTCGTGTACAACTCTATGCTCTCAATATACGCAAGGAACAAAATGTACGACCGGGCTCATGGAATCCGGACCTTAATCCATGAAAACGGGCTTCAACCCGATCTTGTAACCTACAACACCCTCATGGACATGTACGCAAGATCCGGGGAGTGTTGGAAGGCGGAGGAGATTCTTAAAAACCTACTAAAAAACGGGTTCAAACCCGATCTTGTATCATATAACACCGTGATCAAAGCGTTTTGTAGGCAAGGGCTTATGCAGGAAGCGATCAAGATCATGTCGGAGATGACAGCGAGGGGGATTCGGCCTGGCATTGTCACGTATAACACGTTTTTGGCAGGGTATGCTGGCCGAGGGATGTTTTCTGAGGCCGATGAAGTGATAAACTACATGATTCAACACGGGTGTCGGCCTAACGAGCTGAGTTACAAGATTGTGGTGGATGGTTATTGTAAAGCGAGGAAGTATAGAGACGCGATGGACTTTGTCGCGAAGATTAAGAAGATCGATTACTCTTTCGATGATCAATCTTTGCTCAGGCTCTCATCTAGGATCACATTGGATGTGGAGTTCTGATTTTTCTTAGGATCATGTAACTCAATGTATCTATGTAACAATATAGAGATTTTTCGAGTTTTCTCACAGTTTTGTTATCGGTTTTTTAGCTTTAGCTTCTGTAAGTTAAATAAATCGGATCAAAGCTATTTTCGGCCTTTCGGGTGTTTTGGACTTTTGGGTGTGTTATTATCGAGTCATTTACGAGTTAGGTCAGTCAAAATTTACGAAGTTGAACCGAAAGAAAAAGATAGAGAGAAGACACAAAGAACCTATCTTGTATGATTTCATGCACAAATCAAGGACAAGTTTTCGTCAAAAAACATTCGCGATTTTTTTTTTGCTAAAATCGATCGTTTTTTTTGCTATTTTTCGTAAACGGGGAAAGTTGATCAAAACTCGAATGTTTTTTTGACGAAAACTTGTTAATAGGAGTAAAATCCCTAATAATAATTATTCAAATCCTCTGACAAGATATAAAATGGAATATAACACTTGTTTCGACTGATTCCGACACCTCTCAAACGATAAAATTATGGCTCTTAAAGGTCCCGATGTAAAACCAAATGACCCTATTATTACACCAGGACATTTAATTTGATGTGGGGTTTGTTTGGCGCGAATTTGGAATCATTTTATTTCGGGACCCAAAATGCCAAAAAAACGTGGATAATAACCTTCAAAATCGATCGTTTTTTGCTATTTTTTGTCAATGGGGAAAGTTGATCTAAACGCGAATGTTTTTCGACGAAAAATTGTCGATAGGGGTAGAATGTCTAATAATGATTATTCGAACCCTCTGACACGATATAAAATGGAATATAACTCATGTTTCGAGTGATTCCGACACCTCTCAAACGATATTATTATGACTCTTAAAAGGTCCCGATTTAAAACCAAATGACCATATTACTACACCGGGACATTTAATTTGGTGTGGGGTTTGTTTGGCGCAAATTTGGGAGCATTTTATTTCGGGACCCAAAAGACAGAAAAAACGTGGATAATAACTCTCAAAATCGACCGTTTTTTGCTATTTTTCGTAAACGGTGAAAGTTAATTTAAACGCGAATGTTTTTTTACGAAAACTTGTGGATACGTTTAGAATGCCTAATAATGAGTATTCGAACCCTCTGACACGATATAAAATGTAATATAACACTTGTTTTGGCTGATTCCGACACCTCTCAAACGATAAAATTATTGTTATTAAAGGTCCCGATTTAAAACCAAATAACCCAATTATTACACTGTGACATTTCATTTGGTGTGGGATTTGTTTGGCGCAAATTTGGAACAATTCTATTTCGGGACCCAAAAGGCCGAAAAAACGTGGATAATAACCTTCAAAATCGACCGTTTTTTGCTATTTTTCGTAAACGGTGAAAGTTGATCTAAACACGAATGTTTTTTGACGAAAACTTGTGGATACGTATAGAATGCCTAATAATGAGTATTCAAACCCTCATACACGATATAAATTGTAATATAACACTTGTTTCGACTGATTCCGACACCTCTCAAACGATAAAATTATGTCTATTAAGGGTTCCGATTTAAAACCAAATGACTCTATTTTTACACCGGGACATTTCATTTGCTGTGGCCTGTGGGGTTTGTTTGGCGTGAATTTTGAACAATTCTTTTTCGGGACCCAAAAGGCCGAAAAAACGTGGATAATAACCTTAAAAATCGACCGTTTTTTGCTATTTTTCGTAAAGGTGAAAGTTGATCTAAACGCGAATGTTTTTTGACGAAAACTTTTGGATGGGAGCATAATGCCTAATAATGATTATTTGAACCCTCTGACACGATATAAATTAGAATACAACTCATGTTTCGACTGATTCCGACACCTCTGAAACGATATTTTTATGATTCTTAAAGGTCTCGATTTAAAACCAAATCACTCTCACATTACACTGGGACATTTCATTTGGTCTGAGGTTTGTTTGGCGCAAATTTGGAACCATTTTATTTCGGGACCCAAATGGTTAAAAAATAGTGGATAATAACCTTCAAAACAGTTCATTTTCGACAATTTTTGAAAACTGTGAAAATGGTTCTAAACCACGAATATTTTTCGACAAAAACTTGTCTATATGGATAGAACGCGGTGAAAATGAAAATTGGTCCGATACGACATTCCGAACGACTAAAATCATAAACACTCTAGAAAACTCTAGACTCTAAAGATACACAATAAACTCAATTTGCAATAAATCCTATAAATCCCTCCATTTTTGGTTTCTGGGTTTTGATCAGATTATCAGAATTCACAACAAAAAAATGCAGAAATTCAATGGAATTAATTCAGTTAAAAGAAAGGAGTTGGAAGAATTCAATGACGATTTTTCAGAGTTTTCTCTATCTTCTCCTGCTCGAAAAATTCGTCGCCTGGTAATTAATTTCAATTTATCAATTTATTTCAATTTTTTTTATCGATTTATTTCAATTGGGTAACTTGAATTTTGTTTTATTTTACTAATTTGAAGTTTATTATGAGCTAAATTGCATTAGTTTTGCAAAAATAATTGGGTTTTTTTTTCGGATTTTCTGATTTTTCGATTGAACTAAGTAGTAAGCTAATTACTCATTATTTCGTTGTTTAATTGAATTAATTTGTTCATCTTACTGGCATTATAACAATTTCAATTACTGGGTTTTGATTGTAGTTCATTGTTAGGTAGCTAATATGTTGGAATTGAAATTTCGATTATATACTGATTTTAGGGTTTTTCGCAATCATTTTTTTTGGGGAAAATCATGAATTGTATCTATCGTAAATTTGCTTGATAACTTGTAGAATGTTGTTGTTGATTGAGCTGAATAATTTGTGTAATTTTGATTTATTTTTTTCCGAGATGAAGATCATGCTTAGTCGCATTTCAATAGATGATCGAATCCTGTATTCATGTTTTGATGCATTTTGTGTAATTGTAATTGTTATTGATTTCACGACGCAAAAGAATTCGCTTTTAACAATTCACGATTTGCAGCCATGGATTCCGGATTCCTTAGGTTTATCCATGTATAAATGTTCTAGGATAATTCTCGTGTAAAACCGTCTCATAAATTGGGTTTGATCAGGATATGGAGCTCACTCCGATTGTAGAAGAAGACGACACAAATGTTCCGATGAGATACGAGCAAGAAATACCCGATAATGTGATTTTGAATTGTGTTGGTGATGAATTGAATATGAATATACCCGATATAGAGGAGTTACCACCGCCTTTTGTCCGTGATAATGACGAGAAAGCTATTGTTTTGTTCAAACCTATGATGAACACCCCAATTTCTTCTTCCTTCGGGAGTACTTACTCTATCGATCCTAAATTGATTGCGAGCTTCAAAAGTGAGTGAGCACGCTCTTCCGTTCTCCCTTTTCCTTGTCTAATCTCCTAGAACCCGACCCAAATTGACTCAGAGACCGACCCGTTTGACCCGTTTGTTAGGTCTAGTTTCAGGCAATGTTGTGTGTTAATAGTGAGGTTGAGAACATCTCACAGTTGCTAATGACCGACCCGACCCGAATTGACTCAACTTGAGTCGGACCCGTTTGACCCGTTTGCAAGGTCTAGTTTCAGGCAACATTGTGTGTTAATAGTGACTGACCCGACCCGGATTGACTCAATCTGAGTCGGACCCGTTTGACCCATTTGCAAGGTCTGTTTTCAGTTTACAGGCGAGACAACATTAGGCATCTTTCACTGAAATGTGGTATTTGGTGTCGACAGATCAGGCGTTCTGGGGAGTCAGAGGACACGCGGGTCAACCTAACCCAAAGGACGAAGACCTGACAGATGACGACGAGGACGAGTACAAGTACGAAGAGAAGAAGACATCCTGCAGAGCTGTCATCCCATGGGTCCCACCTCAGCAGCTTATCCTCAAACCCGAAGTACCAGAATTTCAGACAGAGGAGGAGGAGGAACCAGATGCGATGGAAATCGAGGATGGCGGGGAACAAACGAGTGACTACTATCGTCTTTCTAGGAGTACTGATGGCGTGTCGTCTTCGTGGCAGCAACAGCACTGCACATTACCCCAACCCCCTGAAAACACTACTACCCCTGTCGTCTGGTACCGGTGACGGCCACTGGGCGTGAATTTCTTTCGGTAGGTAGTTAGTTTGTAGACTGTATATTGTGTCGTGCGAGGTTGTTGGTTGGTTGCTCGTGGTAGGAGTCTTATAGAACGGTTTTGTAATTCGGTCTGTGAGAAGCTGTGTACTGTGAACTGTGTAATGCGCATGTTTTCGGGCAATTGTCAGCCAGTTTAACTCTTTTAGTAGATATTTTGTGAAACGATCCAGTCTCGTCATAGTACTAGTTTTAGACTTCGAGTAATGTTATAATGCCGTAGTTAAATTCAGTATCATCATACTCGTAGTAAAATCAAATGAGATGAACTTTATTCAACGGGTGCATGCATGGTGATGTATCAGCCGATAATAACGGATTTTGGTGACTGAGCGACGAGGTCTCGTAAATCTTTGATGAATCCATCAATGTAACCATTTGCAAATGCATCACTTGTCAACATTTCTCTCCATTTTGTATGATTTTTCTTCACTAGAGAACCAATCTCACTTCCTTCATCCATCACACTTTTCACAGCTTCACACCAAACCTCCTTCGGAACACCGCCGTCTTCCTTCCTATCCACCTTCACCCCGACCTCAAGCTTCTCCCCCAACAGCTGAGCGTTCAGGGCTTGATCCGGTATTTGGGGGAATAACACGAGTTGAGTGTCGCTAACTAAGGCTTCCCACATTGAGGATGATCCACAATGACAGACGAAACAACCTACAGACGGGTGGGCTAGTATCTGGGGTTGCTGGATCCAACCCCCGTAGCCCACCCCACGGTCTTTAACCCGCTCCACGAACCCGTCTGGTAATACTTCCTCCAGGGTTGCGAACCCTACTGGCGGCTTCACCGCCAGCAGGAATGGCAACCCTGTCATTTCAAGCCCCAGAGCCAGTTGCTGGATCTGGGGCTTGTCCAGCACGTGCTGGCTCCCCAAACAGCAAAAGATCACCGACCCATGCCCGAACCTTCCGAGCCACTCGACCCAACGAGGGTCCAGTGGCTCGTTATCGGGTTCAGGCAGGGTGATCCCAGACAACAAGACCGGTTTCTTAAACCGGTCCGCTATACGATCACAGTACTCCCCCTCAACCTCCCTACACGTACGAATACCAATCGCGTCCGGCGTCCCAAGCGAAACCAAAGCCCGTTGAAGAATCGTAACACTTTCTCCAAAATGCCCGTTGGTCGCATTCGACCACGAAGGCAATCCTACGTCCTTATTACTACTATACCAATCCCGGACGAGATCCAACGATATGGCACAGACAATGTTGTAGGACACAGACACGATATTTAACCTAGACGCGATAACCGGGACCCAATGAGCCATATCATACAAAATGACATCCGGTTTAGGTTCCAGAGTCTCCAGACAGGACTCGACCTCAGGTCGAGTCCTGTCCATGGCGACCGCCAGGTCGCCATGCTGGTCCATTGCGATGTCCGCAGTGGTCTGCGTCCCGACAGGGAGGGATTCCACTGTCGGGACGACGATAGGGAGGAGAGTAATGGAAGAAGGGTGTAGGTTTTGTGATTGTAGTTGGAGTTTGGCTTTGTTAGGGAGTAGGAATGTGATTTTGTGACCTTTTTGAGCTAGTTTGTTGGCTAAGTGAAGATATGGTATGAAATGACCAAATGCTAGCCATGGGTACATCACTATGTGCAACTCTTTAGGTGCCATAGTTTTTTTTTTGGATGGATTGATGATTATGTTGAGTACTTCAAATGAAAGCTTTGCTATATATAAACATAAATATCCGTCTAAACAATAAAACGAGTAAATAGATTGTGATTACGATAGAAAAGACAAATAATTTACTATAACAACTTTATTTTATCCTAACTATTTAACCCGTCATAAATTAAAGATGGACTAATTCCATCTCATCCATTCTATTCTATTCTTCTCATATGAGAATTTGTGTTCTTCTCATTTGTTTTTGGCTGGTTTTCGACACACATATTTAATCGTATTTTTCTTCATTTATACGTTACGTGTTGTTACAAAAACTATAGTCTAATTTTATGAATAAATTTCTTATAACAATTAACAAATGTAAAATTGTAAAAATATTAGTTTCATCATTAAAAGTTTTATAATTTTTCGACAATTAAGTTCTATAAGTTTGACCCTCAAAACGTAAATATCGAGAATGGATTAGATGAGAGTGTAATTAATATTTGGTGTGTAGCAAGCCACGAGCCCCTCGAGGAACACTAGCTAACACGTGAGGCACGTGACAAAGGGATTGTGTAGTTTTATGGGCCGATTGAAGGCTTTGTGCAATGTTTTGGGCCACATTTAGACCCAATAAATGGGTCAATCGGGGTTGAATTTGGGTCGTATCATTTTTTGATTACAAAAATCGGGTTGACTTTGGACGGGCTGAATTATTTTGGGTTCGGGTGATTTTTCGGGATTATTGTTTTGAAATTTTTTTAGGAATATCGACTTGTTACTATAGTAACAATATACGGAGTACTTGATCTTTACATAATATTAGAGTTAATTACGATCTTATTCAGTTGTTCACTACTTTCATGCAGAGTTTTAGTCTTCTAAATTACGGTCTTATGATTAATATTATAATAAAAATATTGAAAATTTAAATAACTAGTTAATCCTATGAACGGATTAATCTTACAATATCTTATCATAAAACCGTATATTTTTTGAAGATGTTTTTGGATCACCAACTGGTACTCTAGATGTTTTTGGTTTGGAAGAAATTTCAATTTTTTGAATTCAAAACAACCCTTTAAAAGGGTAATTAATTTAATTTCCAACATTTATGTCTAAATTGGACCATATGGAAGTTGTTTTCAATATCTTTGATTAAATACTCCGTATCAAAGACGTCTTAACCTATGATTAAGCTGATTACTTCCGTTATATTATAATGCGACTGAGTGCACTCTTCATCGTACATTTAGCTTAACTGATAATCAAAGCTGACTAAGGGTGAGCTTTACCAGTTTTGATATGCTATATCTTACTCGAGTTCGGATTAAACCAGATAATTTATGTTCAAATAAATTAATTAGATTGGTAAAAGGGACCATTCAATAGACTTTGAATTAGTATTATTATATGAGTATAAGACCAATTGGTCTTTTAACATGCATAATGAAGTCCACGTCTATATATGCTTGAAGACTATATAATATACACATACACCCAATAATTTATGTTATGTCATCTTTTTGAATGTATATATTTTCTCAGCTTCTAGTAACTACATCAAAAAAATATGAGTAATCATATTTTTCTAACGTAATTATAGAGTAAGACAATTTCACGATACAACAATTCAGTTCTATAAAAAGTAATTTAATTTATTATTGATAAATGAATTACTGATATATTTTTATATAAAATGATCATTTCACGATGTGAGATCGTCTCATACAATAACAACCAGAATTTAACCCTTTATGATGCTCAATGGACATTTCTAACATAATGCAATTAGAGTGTACAATCCATCTTCCAATTTTATTTTATTTTTTATAAAAATAAATCCATGATGAAAGAAAATTTTAAAAATAAGAGCTAGTAAAAGACTATTTTGTCGAATTTTTAGAAAAAAAAAATAATACTCCGTACAATATAAAATTTGTGTATTTTACTAATTTTAGTATATAAAAATATCTTAATATTTTGATCGAAATCCCGAATAAAAAATTACTCTAGTTCACCAATATATTTGGAGTATTATTGAATTATTGTTACCTAACCATATAATTTAAAACTTGAATGTAGTCATGTAGATTAATTAGCATGCCTCTAATTTTTGTACTTTAGCATGTTGCCTCCTCAATTTAGTTAGACAATTAATTAAATGATACAATCATCATTTAACCAACATTAATTAATCATTATTTAATTCAATCTTACAGAATTGGTCTACGGAGAAACCGTCTCCCACTAAATTAGTCGCATGTGCAATCTATTCTCCAGAATAATATTGTATAATACGTACACCTCTGTTATTAATTACTGAACTAAGACATCTGATTTATTTATTACGATAATAATTATTTATGTCAAAAACAGGTCCCTCGTGATCTTCATTCACTATAGTATGGGCCAAGCTTAACTATATAAGTATATATATATATGCAAAATTATGGCAACATTGCATGCATATGATAATTTGGTGACCGGTTAAAACGGGTCAAATATCACCCACTTTGATACGAATAACCACATTTTTCATGAAAACGGGTCACTAATTCACTACTAAATTCCAAGATATTATTCGAAATTCAAATAATCAGTTTTTTCACGAAAATTAGAACGTAAATATACCTGATTATATATAAAACACAAAACACACTCGCTAATATCATAATTTATACTCGTAATAAAAAAAATGTAATTATACATACATACAACGAAAATAACCAAAATTAAACCATATACTATTTGATCTTTTAGGTAAATTTTCAAGTACAATAGGTCTCAGACTCTCACGTATAATATAATGTTCATATTAATCCGTCTATAAGTTCAAAAACAAATGAACTTAATCATAATTATAGGTCGTAAAATCATGAAATCGATAGATTGTAATTAAATCGATTTTGAATTCCGACATTGTTGTAATAATCACGTACTCCATCATTAAGCATGCAATGCAGTCACCTTTGCATAAGATAATCAAAAATCCAATTATCCATAATTATCCATCATTTTCACGCTTTTCATGAACAATCGTACTGTAATTCGTAACCTAAATCATTCGTTCTTCTCCCCCTTTTTTTTCCCGCCACTTACTTTTGTCGCATGTTTAATTGCTTTAATTTCTGTCAATCAATTTCATCAATCGGATAATTCACGCGATATTTTCGAGATTTGTCACTTTGTACCAAATATCGAACGGAATTATTATGATTTCGGAATAAAAAGAGTCCAAAATTAAGGGAATACCGGTGGTGGCGTGTTCGACACGTTAACGCTGTTATAATTCTTGCAGCTCAAGACACTGAGAACTCTCCACGACGCCGACGGCGACGAACTACTTCTCCGATCGCCGGAGAAAAACCTCGACGGCGGCGGCGGTGTAAGATTCCGGCGTTGATTTTGCCGATTTTTCATATCCTTCAGCTCAATTTCCGCCGGAATTCGCACCGGTAATCCGAAAATCAACCAGTGATACCACGGCGGAGTAATTCGACAACTACTCGAACTCGATAAACTCCTTGAATACTCCGATTTCGTCTCGCTTCGTCGTAGCTTCCGGCAATTGAGCGAGCGACTCTGACGTAACTCAACCGACTCGGACCGAGTCGCGACCGAGTGGTGATCAGCGCGCGAGTCAGACCGAGTCGCGGCGGCGGAGAGAGAGAGCGAGCGGCGAGGGAGGTGCGGCGTCGGAGGAGCGTAAGGAAGGATGTGACCGTCGAGGATGACGTCGTCGGCGGTGGAGGAAGTGACGTCGTCGGCGTCGTTGAAGAACTCGAAGAAGGAGTCGGATGAGGAAGATGAAGATTGACGGCTGTGGTTTCGTTTGATCGTCGATTGGTCGGCGTAGTCGACGGTTATCGGGAGGTCGCGGAGGGAGAGCGTTTCCTCGTCTCCGTCATCTCCGCCGTCTCCGCCGCCGTCGGAGTGGCGGTCGTCGTCGCCGCCGTCGTGGAAAATATCTGGTGTTGGTTTCATTGTTTGTTGGAGGGAGAGATTTGTTAGTTAGAGAAATTGTGAAATTTGAGAAATAAATATAAATGTAAATATTGGAGTGGATTTAAAGGGAAGTGACAATTATGACAAATTTGTTGCAAATTTATAACGGGTGAAATAATCAAAAAAATCGTAAAATTTTGTGTCGATTTCAATGTTTCTTATTCTGTCCGTTCTAGATTTGGCAAACGGGTCAACATGATCGTTCTCGGATTGAAAAGTTTGGGTCAAATTCAAGTTGGACAGAATCATTTTCGAGTTTGTTATTTTCAATTGTTTTACTGATATTATAGATGGAATTGGGCCGTGCCATGTCGTGCCTCGTGTGTCATGTCGGCCCATTGTGCCTGAAGGAAAAAATGACACTGCCCATGCACGGGAAATCAGGCTACGTGTCGTGTCGCGCCGTGTTTGAGCATGTCTAAGTCTAACCAATTCCATAAATTTAAACTTATTTCTTTACATTTTAGGCGTGCCAAGACGTGTCAACCGTGTCATGTTGTGCCTAGGCACGACGTTTTTCCTCAAACTGTGGCATAGGTACAAGTCAAGCTTGATTCAATTCAGATGCACAGCACACGACTCATAGCGTGTCGTGTCGTGACATGCCGTGCTTGGGCGTACCTAACTAATTCCTTAAACTTAAACTTATTTATTTACCTTTTATGCGTGTCAAGATCGTGTCAACCTTGCCGTGTTGTGCCTAGGCACAACGTTTTTCCTCCAAATGCAGCAAGCTTGAGTTTAATTCAGATTGAGTTATTCAGGTTGAGTTAATCGTGTCGAGTCAATTTAGTCGTTTTTTTTTTTACTTTTAGTAGGAAGATCGAGAAAGGAGGAGATCATTTGTTGATCTTGTTATCGAAAGAAATGTGAACCGAAATGTAGGTGGTGATTCATTGTAGAACATGATGGATGAAGAGAGTATATGATATGGTAGTTGTTTGGGTACCAACAAGAGTTCATCCAATTGTCATCAAATGGTAGGGTTCGGATTCGTTTTACCATTAAAATGAATATTTGTCAAAAAAAAAAAATCCGGTCTTTTGAACCGGTTTGGATCGGCTAGACCAAATTTTTTATCAAATAAATATAATTCTGGTCCAAATCGATCCGGATCGGAACCCGGAATCTCCCAAATTGATGAACCGGAGACCGGTCCGGACCAGATTTTGCACACTCCTACTCACGATAATTATATTGTATGACGCCACTTAAGACCGTCTCAAGAAGTGAGGTTTCTAACAAACAAAATCCACATCAAAATTTCTACAACAAAAGGTACACTTGAGAAAAACCCGGGAATAAGAACTATATATATGGGTTGGATTTGGATGTCGCGGTAGGGCTCTATGAAAAACCGTCTCTTATGTAAGAGATTTCACGTTACCATTAACATAAGACCGTCTTATTTGAGAATTGTGAGGATGCCGAGATGAAGATTTTTCTTTGTTCAGACTGCGACTTCATACATTTCCGAAATTTTAGTATCAGCAATAATCTAACCTGTAAATCACGAGACTATGAAAATATGTGTATAGAGCTAGGAAAAAAAATCGGCTAACATTGCAGGAAGTTTGATTCGAGTTGCTCATCGTCCCTGGATTGGTTCGATCTCACTATCCTTTATAGAAAGAGGCTTTCCATGTAAGAAAATATTCCGTGACACCGATGACGTCCTTGAGACGCAAAATCCTTTATTTCCTGCGTATTTAGATCACACAAGACCAGTTTCCCTTGTACGACTTGTGCTAAAACTTTGTTGAATTTCCAGAAACCAATAGGAAGGAAACATTCTGGGATTGGTGTTAGGGTAAATCTCTTGCTCCATATCCCATCATTTAAGGTCCATATATCAAAAATTTGGGGATCTTTACGGACACTGAAGAAAGCAAGAGAATCCTCGTACATTCCAAGCCGGTTTCTAGCCAGGTGCTCATAGTTAGGAACGGATAGCTCTTGAAAGGAATCGGAAGTCATGTTGAAAGAAATGATCAACTCACATAAGTTTTCGTCATCATGCATATTTGATCCCAACCAGAAGCAACATCCTTTCACAAGAATGTAAGATGTGTTGTTTTCCAAGTTGTATCGTCGAGCCAAATCCCCACAATATTTCCAGGAGTTTGTCCTGAGGGAGTAAACGAAAACGGACTGAGGATACCTGACAGAAGTGTCAGCAACCCAGTATTCATAAATAACAACCACCTTATAGTCTCCGGTTACGGGATCCAAGCCGAAATTAAAGTGCTCCAGTACAAATTCAATGGGACCCGTCGGAGGATTATGGTCGAGAGTTATAGGAGGTAAGGTTCTAACCTCATTGATTGTCGGATTCCACAACGCACGGAAATAATTGTCACTTATATAATACAAGCCATCACAAGGACCATAGAGATAACTATTGTAACAGGGTATATGATAGAGCACCTCATCAGCCAAAATGCGAGGAGTTTCATCAACAAACAATTCAAATAACTGTTGCTCACCACATGTCACTTGATATACAGCAAGGAGGCAGTTGTCGTTGCATTTACCACGATTATTTTGGACATGCTTGGATATAAACCGAGGGCTTGAAAGAATGGCGTACCATGTTTTGCAAACGCTTTTGTACTGCAACACCTCTTTCGCAGGCAACCACGACAGAATCTCAATCAACACATTTTCGGGCAAACGATTTCCATTCTCAGGCGCAATGCTAATTGATCTTGCATTTTCCCGTTCCTTCTTAGCTCTACATAATACGAGTGACAGTCAATATAAAAAATACAAGAAACCCAACATAAGATAAGATAAGATAACAAATCTAACTTCGTGGGTTTGGTCTCAAACTCTCAATAACCTCGAAAAACCAAAGTAACTAAATTCAAAACCCGTGTTCGTGTTTATGGTCCGGCAAACATCGAAGCTATTATTTCTGATGATTTATATGCAATTATCTAAGCCCGACTTCTTGGATTGTTTCAAAACAACAAAATGTGTTCGTGTTGACACATAAAAAATGTCCACACAATACGGATTAAGATCGACATTTCCCCCACCTTGTTTATTGTCACATAACATTCAATATTTACCCGTATTCGATCTTGGGTCATTCATCCATAACATTCAATATTTACCCGTATTCGATAATTCATTCATAACATCCAATATTTACCCGTATTCGATCTTGGGTCATTCACTCATAACATTCAATATTTACCCGTATTTGATCTTGGGTCATTCACTCATAACATTCAATATTTACCCGTATTTGATCTTGGGTCATTCATTCATAACATTCAATATTTACCCGTATTCGATCTTGGGTCATTCATTCATAACATTCAATATTTACTGGCATTCAATATTGTCTTTTCTATGTAAACGGGTCATATTTGACCCGTTATAAGTTTGTGACAGATAATTCCGTCACAAACAAGAATTTGTGTTCATAGTATTGCGGGTTGGTAATTCATCAGCACGGGTTTAGGTTATGATGTGTTTGGAAGCCCTAGGCTAAACGAAACCAGAAGAAACCGGGATTCGATCTCAAAAACCTCAAAAACCCTAAAATTGGGGGATGAATATCATAAATCAAAGAGGCAGAAAATTGAAGTGCATAAAGAATGAGAAAATTGACCTTAATTTCAAGAGCTCGAGTAAAGAGGAATTAGGGTTTGGGTCTCGATCGGTATAACGATGGAGGGAAAGCGCCATAGCTGCTGCCACAATTCAACCTTCAAAACACACACACAAACACACAAATTTGTAATCAAATCACTAACAAAATTACAGTAATCAATTGATTGAAGTAATCGAATTGAACTTTACAATCAGTCGAAAATTACAGTAATAGAGAGGAATACGACGATCAATTAATTTAGAATTGTTCGAATTAATTGACAGAAATTTTGATCAATTGGATTAGATTGTTCGATTCAAATTAATAAGCATGAATTTGGTGGATAGATTAATTGAATTGAATCGAATTGATCGAATT
The DNA here is from genome assembly GCA_958450325.1 of Agrostemma githago. Taxonomy (NCBI): domain Eukaryota; kingdom Viridiplantae; phylum Streptophyta; class Magnoliopsida; order Caryophyllales; family Caryophyllaceae; genus Agrostemma; species Agrostemma githago. The sequence continues at coordinate 724,566 of OY288261.1, read as the reverse complement.
TTTTAAGTAGAAAATATCGAAAATATACCTGAATTTGATTTGGGCGTAATTCAATGTTGGATTCTGTTTAATTGCAGATAATAATTCATTAAAACGAATCGGGCATTTGGTTTCTGGTTCGGGTCGAGTCATTTAAGATCAGAGCCTCCAATCTCAATTTTGGTCCGATTTGGATCAAGTAATTTTTGAGGTCTGGAGTTGGGAATTTTGAGATCGGTTATTGTCGGGTAGCTTTTCACAATCACTCTTGCCCAATTTAGTACTTTGAATTGGAAATCCAAGATACCGAAATGGCATAGCACCTTCCACACAGCCCGAAAATTGCAGTATCACGTTTTTTCGACCTTTTGAGTACCGAAATAAAATGGGTTAATATTCGCGCTGGACATAACCCTCGCCAAACAAAATACCCCGGTGAATTATGAGATTCAATTGGTACTCAATAGAGTCTTTTCTAATCCTCAAAATTGTTTATCGAGACATGTCGGAATCGACCGAAACATGTTCAATACTCCATTTTATATCGTGTCAGAGAGTTCTAATAATCATTATTAGGCATTATGTTCCTATCGACAAGTTTTAGTGAAAAAATATTCGCGTTTGAGAACAATTTTATATCTCTTAAAAAACAATCGAAAAAGACCGATTTTGAAGGTTATTATCCATGTTTTTTCGGCCTTTTGAGTCCCAAAATAAAATGGGCCAATATTCACGTTGGACATAGCCCTCGCCAAACAAAATACCCTGGTGAATTATGAGAGTCAATTGGTACTCAATAAAGTCTTTTTTAAGACTCAAAATTGTTTATCGAGACATGTCAAAATCGGCCGAAACATGTTCAATACTCCATTTTATATTCCCCAACAAAATGCATTTTTTTTGATATCAAAAACTAGTAGTAAGAGATAACAGTAACAAAGATAATTCCATCTTTTTTTTTTTTTTTTTTGAGCGAAAAGATCATTTCATTAATAAAAAGTTATACGACAAATCTACAAATTAAGATAATTCCATCTTAATCACGAAGATTGTATTATAAATAAGTTTGCATAGCCAAGTACAGTGCCAGTGTTCATACCCACAAGCAAACACATGAATATCGATCGAGCCAGAAAGATTCGAGTTGCTCATCGAACCTGGATTGGTTCGATCTCACTATCCTTTATAGAAAGGAGGCCTTCCATGTGGAAAAATATTCCGTGACACGGACAATGTGGAAGATACGCAAGATCCTTTATTTCCTGCGTATTTAGATCGTACAAGACCAGTGTCCCTGGTGCGTATGCTAAAACCTGGTTTTTCCAGAAACCGATAGGGTTCGAAATATGTCGAAATAATGGTCCTATGGTAAATCTCTTGCTCCATATCCCGTCATTGAAGGTCCATATATTCAAAGCTTGGGGATCGAGTCCGTCACGGACACTAAAGAAAGCAAGAGAATCCTCGTACATTCCGAGGTTGTTCAAAGCCGGGTGCTCATAGTTAGGAATGGGTAGCTCGTGAAAGGAATCGGAAGTCATGTCGAAAGAAATGATCAACTCACATAAGTTTTTGTCATCATAATTTGCCCCCAACCAGAAGCAACATCCTTTCACAAAAATGTAAGATTCGTTGTTTTCCAAGATGTATCGTTGAGCCAAATTCCCACAATACTTCCAGGAGTTTGTCCTTAGGGAGTAGACGAAAACGGCCGGAAGATAACAGACACAAGTATCAGCATCCCAGTAATCATAAATAACGACCACCTTATAGTCTCCGGTTATGGGATCCAACCCGAAATTAAAGTACTCCATTACAGATTCAATGGGACCCGTCGGAGGATTATGGTCGAGAGTTATAGGAGGTAAGGTTCTAACCTCATTGATTGTCGGATTCCACAACGCACGGAAAGAATTCTCACATACATAATACAAGCCATCACAAGGACCACAGAGAGAAGCATCGCGAGAGGGTATCTCATGGAGCATCGCAACCTTTAAAATGCGAGGAGTTTCATCAACAAAAAACTCATATGACCGACGCTCAGCATGTGTCTCTTGAAATATGGCAAGGAGGCAGTTGTCGTTCAGTTTACCACGATTGTTTTTGACATGCTTGGATACAAACTGACGGCTTGAAAGAACGGCGTACCACGTTTTACAAACGCTTTTATACTGCAACACCTCTTTCGCAGGCAACCACGACAAGATCTCAATCAACACATTTTCAGGCAAACGATTTCCATTCTCAGGTGCAATGCTAATTGATCTTGCATTTTCCTGTTCCTTCTTTGCTCTACATAATACAGCAACAATCAATATTAAAAATACGAGAAGAAACCCAACATAAGATAAGATTAGGGCAACATAATTAACTTCAAATCTGGGTTCGGTCTCAAACTCGCAATAACCTCCAAAGCCTAAGTAACTAGATTCAAAACCTGTGTTCACGTTAATACATAAAAAAATGGCTGGCCACACAATACGGATTAAGATTGAGTTTTCCCCCCTCCTTGTTTACTGTCACATAACATTCAATATTTACCCCCCTATTCGATATTGGATCATTCATAGTACTCCGTATTACTTATACTATACTAGGGTTCGATCTCAATAACCTCAAAAACCCTAATATTGTTGATACATAGAAAAATTGGGGATGAATGTCATAAATCCAAGAGCAGAAAATTGGAAACCGGGGTTTGATCTCAATAACTTCAAAAACCCTAATATTGTTGATACATAGAAAAATTGGGAACGAATATCATAAATCCAAGAGCAGAAAATTGGAAACCGGGGTTCGATCTCAATAACCTCAAAAACCCTAATATTGTTGATACATAGAAAAATTGGGGATGAATGTCATAAATCCAAGAGCAGAAAATTGGAAACCGAGGTTTGATCTCAATAACCTCAAAAACCCTAATATTGTTGATACATAGAAAAATTGGGAACGAATATCATAAATCCAAGAGCAGAAAATTGGAAACTGGGGTTCGATCTCAATAACCTCAAAAACCCTAATATTGTTGATACATAGAAAAATTGGGGATGAATAAATTGGAAACCGGGGTTCGATCTCAATAACCTCAAAAACCCTAATATTGTCGATACATAGAAAAATTGGGAACGAATATCATAAATCCAAGAGCAGAAAATTGGAAACCGGGGTTCGATCTCAATAACCTCAAAAACCCTAATATTGTTGATACATAGAAAAATTGGGGATGAATATCATAAATCCAAGAGCAGAAAATTGGAAACCGGGGTTCGATCTCAATAACCTCAAAAACCCTATTATTGTTGATACATAGAAAAATTGGGGATGAATGTCATAAATCCAAGAGCAGAAAATTGGAAACCGAGGTTTGATCTCAATAACCTCAAAAACCCTAATATTGTTGATACATAGAAAAATTGGGAACGAATATCATAAATCCAAGAGCAGAAAATTGGAAACTGGGGTTCGATCTCAATAACCTCAAAAACCCTAATATTGTTGATACATAGAAAAATTGGGGATGAATAAATTGGAAACCGGGGTTCGATCTCAATAACCTCAAAAACCCTAATATTGTCGATACATAGAAAAATTGGGGATGAATATCATAAATCCAAGAGCAGAAAATTGGAAACCGGGGTTCGATCTCAATAACCTCAAAAACCCTAATATTGTTGATACATAGAAAAATTGGGGATGAATATCATAAATCCAAGAGCAGAAAATTGGAAACCGGGGTTCGATCTCAATAACCTCAAAAACCCTAATATTGTTGATACATAGAAAAATTGGGGATGAATATCATAAATCCAAGAGCAGAAAATTGAAGTGCAGAAAGAAGAGAAAATTGACCTTAATTTCAAGAACTCAAGTAAAGGGGAATTAGGGTCTGGGTATCTATCGGTATAACAATGGAGGGAAAGCGCCATAGCTGCTGCCACAATTCAACCTTCAAAACACACACAAACAAACAAATTTTTAGTCAATCAAATCACTACACAAATTACGCAAATCCGATTGAAGTAATCGAATTACAGTAACAGAGGGGAATACTACGATCAATTAAATTAGGAATTCAATCAATTGGATTAGATTGTTCAAATCAATAAGCATGAATTTGAATGCAGTAATCGAATTACCAGAATTGAGCTATACAATCAGTAGAAAATTACGGTAATAGACGGGAATACGATCAATTAGGGATTAGATTGACAGAAATTTGACTCGTATAAATTTGAAATTTTTCGAGCAATTTTATTGATCCGTTTTATCAAACTTAAATTAGGAAAGTTTCCTAAATAAATCAACTAGAGAATCTGTTAAGCAGTTTTTAGGTAAAAAATTTTAAAGTTTTTTTTTTTAAAAAAAATTATCGTGAAAAAAAGTATAAAAATTAAATAATTAGATTCGTGGCAAAAAATGTTTTTATCAAAGTATAAAAAATGCGATTAATATATTACATATAACAGTTGTAAAATTATCCCACATCGATAAATTATAATATGGTAATGAAATTCTATAATATAAATAAGATTAATCATTCGTATCTAACAAAAATCTTTTGAATCTCCAGGACGTCAAAACTTGGTGATAAGTTCGCGGTCCGGTCCGATTCGCATTTAAAAAAAAAAAACAAATTTAGTGTATTTTTACGGTCTGATCCGATCTTGTTTGGTCTGGTCCGGATTTCTTTGTCAGCCGATTTTACATGACTTGATCTCCTTTAATTTGTAAATTTTCCAAGAAAAATCATTTAAGATCGGAGCCTCCAATCCCAATTTTGGTCCGATTTGGATCGAGTAATTTTTTTAGGTCTGGAGTTGGCAATTTTGAGATCGGTTATTGTCGAGTAGACCTAGCAAACAGGTTAGTCGGGTCGGGTTCAGATAGGGTCGGTTTTGAGTGGGACAACTTTCGGGTGTTAAAGAAATTAGGTTGACTTCGGATCATGGCAGGTCATTTTGGATTCGGATCATTTTCAAGTTTGAGATTTTCAACTTTTTTTTTTTTTTTTGTAGGATGTTGACCCAAGAATGCAACTGGACCGTATGACTACTGACCCGATTTATTAACCCACTTATGACTAAAGAAGGTTAAATTCACGTGATTAGAGTTTTCTTACCCCCGATCAAGAAGTCAATGATCCGATCCTCATTTGCGATTAACTGTGCTTTTCGTTTAAAAAAAAAATGAAGCAAAAATGTACGATTACTACACAATATAATTATCGTGAAACCATAACATAATGATACAATTATTATGAGACCGTGGCATGTAATTAGGGCAATTCAATGCCCTACAAAATGAAATTTTTGGTATACATTTCATTATGTCTTGTTTTTTTCATCTAAAATGAATTTTCATTATAAAAAAAAAAAAAAAAAAAAAATCAAAAAAGGTCCTCTTACAATCAAATAATCACATAAATAATTATCTTACTACAAATTCTATTAATTTTTAATGATTTTACACTTTCCATCAAATATAATGCCCCCTTGTTTGCCCATGTTCGGAACGGTCGAATAACCTTGAATCGTTACCAAACGTCACGTAAATATCTACCGTTACTTTGCAAGTTCTTCACCATCGCTTCCGCTTCCGAACTACTCATTGAACCCTGAAAAATTACGACACAAAATTAACGGGTTTGGTTTGGTTTGAGAGTTAAAGAATCGTTTATGTAAGTTGGTTGGGTTTCAGTCGAAGGTTCAGCGACCCGTTTACATGTGTCGACAACTAAAAACGGGTTATTACCTGTTCTTGCAAGATTGTGTGAAGGGTTCGGTGAACATCCCGAGCCATGCCCTTGGCGTCACCACACACGTATAAATACCCTCCTTTGGATATTACATTCCATACATCCGAAGCCTGAATTTGGGAAAAAAACGATATTAAACCACGTGATGGAGAAGTCGAGTGTATAACGGGTCAAGACGTGTTATTTGACTCGATATAAGGTTAAGATGGGAAAAAAGGGTAACCGTCATTTACCCGCTCCGTCATTTTGTGTTGGACGTATTCTTTTGTGGGGCCCTCTCGTGAGAAAGCGACGATTAATTCAGAAAGAGCACCCGATTCAACAAAGGTTTGAAGCTCGTCAGAGTAAATGTAATCCTGCATAATTACACAGTTAAACCATGTTTACATTAGTAAAACGACTAGACGTGTACAGTAAAAACATGACGAAGAGGTAAAAGTTTGGGAATTTTTACCATTTGACGGTTTCTGCACCCGAAAAACAGTGTTGCTTCACCAAGTTCTACTCCGTCTTCTTTCATAGCAAACCTTTCCTGAAAATCACGAGCGAATGTTAATTGTTTATATACTATTCGTATTTGTTTGCAATGTTGAAGTAAGTGAATATGGAGTAGAATCGAACCTGCAAGAAACCTCTGAACGGGGCTAACCCGGTTCCTGGCCCGATCATTATGATTGGGACAGATGGGTCGGACGGGAGTTTGAAGTTCGACTGCCTTACGTAAATAGGTGCCCAACTACATTCATGATTTTCTTCGAGAGAGACGGCTTTCTGAAAATTACACCAGCAAACGAAGGTCATTCACTCGTTTCGACAGTTTACCAAAAATATAAGTACCCATTTACGCAACCCATTTACGAAATATGGATACGACACTTAGACTGAAATATGGAGAATTTTAAGGTGTCCTAGAATCTGCGGAAAAAGTTATGAGAAAGACTAAACGGTCGAGAAATCTACCTTCATCCAAGTTGAGCAAACTCCTTTGTGAATCCTCCCTGTCGGCATCTTATCATGAACCAATGCACATGTAACATGAATTCTGGACGGTGCCATCCTGTAAACACATGACAGTCAAACAGGCGATAATTAGAATACAGAAAGAAGCCAGCGACGAATGAAGTGAAACTTTTTAAGCACGCGGGAATTTTTATTTTTATTTTTTTTTTAAAAAAGAGGGAGATGATGATATTTACCTAGGGGAGGATGATATGGAATAGTATCGAGGCTGCAGGCGTGGAGCTACAGCAGCGAAGAATACTCCGAGTGGTGGTTTAGCAGAGGGGAACTCGGACATGACCTCGAGGAGGCTTCTCTGACTAGCAACAACCCATTGAGCATACTCATCCTATGGAAATTCACTAGTTATATGAGACAAATGTCGTAAACTCTAAATTTTTTGGGGAAAAATCGTTAATGAAATGCGTATAAAGGTGTCGCACCTTGCCAGCAGGCGAAGCAAGATGTCTCAACCTCTCTGCTTCACTAGTGTCGGAAGCATGAGCTGCTAAAGCGAGCAATGCAGACTGAAACAATATTCAAAACCGTCAGTCACAGGTAAAAAATAAAAAATAAAAAAAAATACTGAACGGAAACATGGATAAGTGAACACGGACCTTCTTAGGAGAGTTTAAGAGATCAGCATATCGGGTAAGAGCGGCTCGAACAGTGCATGGTGGGAAAGTGGGCGGTAATGAGCTTCCGCTGATGGGTGTGCCGTCTTCATTGTCAGTATGGATGGAGAAAAAAGTATCTGGTTTCAAACCTAGTAACTTTTCAGCTTCCTCGACAGTTTCGACATGGTTTTCGCAGTAGACGCCAACATGATCTCCGGTTTCATACTTGAGTCCAGTGCCGGAAATATCGAATTCCAAATGAGTGCACGAGCGATCAGAAGCAGGAGTATGTAGCTCTTTCCTCACAGCAACATTCGCTCTTCAAAACGAAAAATGTTCAGTCAGATGGATGAAAATGACGTCAGATTACAGTCGAAATTTGGTGGTGGGCCACCGAGTTTACCTGCATGGGTGTTGAGCATCAGAGACGGCATGACCATTAGCATTAGCCCAGCTCTTGTCCTCCTTTGGCGAATCTGCAGAGTCACGGATCACTACACGGTACTCGGGTATAGCAGCTGTGTATGGAGTAGAAACAGCGACATCATCGTCGTCTCGCAGTATCCGGTCTAATTCTGGCCAAACTAATTCCTTCCTGTAATCGTGCAAAATGTCGACACATGTGAAAAACTGAAAAACTGAAAACGGGGTGTCCACTCGTGAATTATGTGAACTAGAAATAGAAATAAATTCAAGATAATATACCAAGCAGTGAAGTCGTCTTCAATGCATTGATCATCATCTCCAAGGCCAACCGGAACAAGGCGCTTTGCACCTACAATCATAAATCGAAAGGTCATGTCAACGAAGAAAAAAAAAGACGGTCAAAATAGTGAAGAATCACAAAAGCCGATTTCACAACCTAAAGATTCACATCGGTAACTCAAAAGACGGGATATTTACCTTGACCAGCGAGAAGCGAATCCACGTCTTTGCCAATCTATTTGCCATAAAAATACGAACATAAAAAAAAAAAGTTAATGCATAAGAAGTTAGGAATGCCAAATTGGTCGTCAACCCGTAAATTAGAGTACGCGGTTGTTCAAAAAAATGACGAACCTTGTTGAAATGTTCATACTGCCTGTTGCCGAGGGCAAAAACCCCGTATTGCAGGTGTTGAAGCCATTCACCTCTCTCAGTACCCTATAATACATAATACAATGCACAACAACAAAACATCTTAGAAATATAATTAAGTCGTCAAAGATGCATTTCACGAATCACTAGCTTCCACAAGATACGGTTTAATATTCCGAATGAACAACATGATTATACATTTATACCTCGGTAAACCATTTGTGAAATCTTGCTGCATTATCGGTTGGTTCACCGTCTCCATATCTGAAACGAGGAGGTACATTAATCATATAATCATATGTTACAAGTAACATGAAAGGTAGAAGCTCAAGTAATAAAGTTAAGCGATAGACATACGTAGCCAAGAAGAAAAAGGCCAATGTTTCCTTCTTCAATTTTGCTTCATATTGATCATCGTCCGCAGCATAATCATCCTATAAATACAGAAAATCACGACTTTTAGCTTAAATCTTAAAGTTCTGTCAAATAATCATAGTTGTATGATTCAACAAAGCGGAAAGAAAAAAAGAGAGACCACTTTAAGATTAAAAATCAACAATTTTATTAGAAAATGTTAAAAAATTTCATCTAAAGTACTCTTTTTCACCGCAAATTGGTCATTCTTTTATCTAACGTTGTAACTTTTGACCATAATCATCGTTGTATAATTCAACAAAGCAAAAAAAAAAAGACCATTTAATGATTGAAATTAAAATTGATCATTTCATTAAAAAGTGATCACTTTTAACCTAAAGTAGTCGTTTTTCACCGCAAAATGGTCATTCTTTTAACTAAAGTCGTAACTTTTCACCATAAAAATGATCGATTTTTACTCATTGCACCATAACAGCGGTTATATAACCCAGTAACTTATCTTAAAAACGGGTTTACACGAGATTAACTGCGAAGTCTTAGAAAGTGGTAACTTTTCACCGTAAAAAAGATCACTTTTTACTCATTGCACCATACTAACAGTTATATATAATCCAGTAATCTAAACAACAGTCTTACACAAGATTAAAAGTCTTAGAAAGTGGTAACTTTTCACCATAAAAATGATCGTTTTTTACTCATTTCACCATCATACAAACGGTTATATAACCCGGTAAACTAATCTTAGAAACAGTCTTACACGAAATTAACTGCAAAGTCTTAGAAATCGACATTCATGTATACAACATAGCAACAAGGGGGGGAAAAGAGATCATTGAGATTGCATACCAAGTCAACAGTTTTGAATGTGGCTTTTTCATATCTTGACTTAGCCTCCTCAGCTAACGCCTAACAACCACCAAACACAAAACAAAAAAAAAACAAAAAACGTCATTAATTAGTGACAAAAAATCGGACAACTGTCACAAAAACTCCTACCGAGTACACGTTAACATACAAAATTAAACATAAACCTACCAACTAAACTAATAACCCCAAATTCCCAAATTAGTTGATCGCTCTTAAAACCGTACTCTATACTCGTCTCCACGTTTGAAATACCGTTTCTACCACTTAAGCTACCTCCGTTCATTTTGGTCCAGAGAAGCACGCTTAGTCACATTACGGAGTACAATATACTCGTTTTGGTCCAGACTAAGCCATTTTCGGTATCTATATTAATCACGGCAATATCACTAAAATGGAATTAGTGATGTCATTAGTGTTTTACTTAAGCTTCTATTTCCTCGCTTAAAGGCGGTATATATATCATTTTTTCCTATTACTTATGATACCACAAAATCTCTCATATGATACGGTCTCATGGTATGATAATCGTATTGTGATACCTTTGTACTCACCTAACACCAATATCATATGATACGATTTCATGATACCACAAAATGTGATCACCTAACTAAGAGTTGGTTCACTCCAACTACATAGCCGATGGTTTGATTCTTACCCGTGACATAATACTCTCATTTGAACCCAAAAAAATGGAAACCGTCTTAAAGGAGACCTACACGGCTACACCTACCTACCTACCTACCAACTACTCTCATTATATTCTTATTACAGGTGGTATACCTCATATAACGATCTTATTGTAAAATGAGTACAAACGAAAACAATCAAATAAACATAAATTATTTAGAAATGAAATAAAATAAAAATGAGAGACTTGAGACCAAAACCGTATTTCAGGAGACTAACTACTCAGCTACTCTAATGATATTCTCGTTATTCGTCATATAACGATCTTATTATCGAAAACAATCAAAATAAAACATCAAATTCAATATTCTTAATTACAAAAAAAATTGAGAAATCAAGACCGTCTCCCAGTAAACCTACTTATGCCTGTCATATAACGATCTTATTATCGAAAACAATCCAAATAAAAGATCAAATTCAAATTAAATAAAAAAAACCGTCTTACAGGAGACTTACTACTCTTCTCATATTCTCGTTATGCCGTCATATAACGATCTTATTATCGAAAACAATCAAAATCAAAATCAAATTCGATATTCAAAATCGCGAAAAGAAATTAGATATTGAAGGAAAAAGGGATGAACCTTGGCGAATCCTTCAGCAGTACCAGTTTGAGTACCAAAAAAAATGGTGATTTTCTTCTTACCATCATCAACTTCAACATCATCATCATCTTTAAGAATCAACGGTTTAGGATCATTCAAAACAGCTCTAGATGATTTCCCACCGTCCGATTTTCTCCAAATTAATAACAAAGTACAACCAATTAAAACAGCAATTGAAGTAGTAATAATCATGATTATATCACGATTTTCAACTACCATCGTCTTTGAATCACTAAACGATGCGTTTAACTGCTCAAAATTGCCGTTTAGTAGTGCACTCATTAGATCTAGAGCTGATACTTTAATGGAGTTTGAATCCATGGTTGATGATGAATGTGATGAATCTGATGAATCCGACCCGGATGAGAATTCCTCCAAGTTCCAGAAAAAAGATTGGAAATTGGGGGAATTCGGTGTGATTAATTACTGCCCAGATGAATGAATTTGTGAATTGATGATGAAAATTGTGGGAAAAATTGAATTATTTTGGGGATTTTTTTTTGTGGTGCGTCGTTGGAAATGTAGTCGTGGTAGGAATGACTCCTAAAAGGAAAAAAAGGCGTGGGAAAATTGGTGAGTATAAATAAACAAATCGTCGATCCGATTTTTGTGATGGATATATCCGTTTTAGTAATACAGTACAATTTATAACGGGTTAAATATATTTTCAGTATGATCGATAATACAAACCTTTTGTTATAATCTAAATTGATCGGATTTGGCTTAGTTTATGACGGATTTATCTGTCTTAGACACGAATTTAACGAAGGTATATAACGGTAGTATAGTGTATATTTTAACAATAAAACGGGTCAAATATATTTTTACATCAATTTAAATATTTAACCATATTGAATTTCTCTTTATGATAATTGCTTGTATATCGTAAGTTTAAGGCGGATATACATTTTGCTATATTTCGTAAAAAAATTACTCGTACTTATTATTTGGGAAAATATAACATTTTAAGTTACGTTTATTTACATAATTATTACTCGTATGTTATAAAAGAAATTTTTAATTTTTTCTTAATTCTTGTAATTTTTCTCCTAAAATTATACCGAGTATATAATAATAATAATAATAATAATAATAATAATAATAATAATAATAATAATAATAATAATAATAATAATAATAACAATAACAATAATAATAACAATAATAATAATTTGTTCTGGTGTTAATGCAAGTTCCGTTTTAAAAAAAAATAAATAAATAAATAAAATAATAATAATAATAATAATAATGCAAGTTCGCCTTATGGAAGTCTCAGCAAGGCCGTCATGCTTCTGATTGGCTCCGCGCTGTCCCTATTTCTAGACTGGGCCAGACTATGAACGGTCGGACGTACCGTTGTGTGCTTAGCTATCGGTTGGGCATTCCTTTGTTTTCTGTACCTGGGTCGTGTTCTGCCTGCTCCCGGGTTTTTGGCGATGATATTTTTGGAGACCATGCTGTGTCTTGCGCGGGTGTTGTCGGTATTAAACATCGACATAACCTTGTTCGTGACACTCTTTTGGATATCTGTTTCCGTTCCGGGGTCTCGGCTGGGAAGGAGATCGATGTTGGCTTGATTGATGATCGTGACAGATCCTTGCGTCCTGCAGATTTGCTTCTTTATTCGTGGGACAGGGGGCGTGACGTTTGCGTAGATCTTACCGGGTCTTCTCCTTTGACTCAGTCCGGGCTCTCTGATTTCGCGCCAGGCCGTGCTGTGGGTGACGCTGCCCAGCGCAAATGCGTTAAGTACAGGGACCTATGCTCGGGGCTTGGGTATGGGTTTTTGCCTTTTTCCTTTTCTTCGCTAGGGGAATTGGAGGCGGATGCTATCGGCTTACTTAAGAGGATTCAAAAAATTTCGGTAGACAGGATGCCGGAGCCCGCGCTACTTCTTTTATTTTTACCAGACTTAGCTTCGCTATAGCTAAGGGGGTGGGGGCCCAGATTGTATCTCGGTTACCCACCAATTTTTTGTAAACTGCTGTTTGATTCATCAATAAAATTCGGCATTTTAAAAATAATAATAATAATAATAATTTGTTCGGGTGTTAATACAAGTTCTGTTTTTTTTTTAAAAAATAAAATAAAATAATAATAATAATAATAATAATAATAATAATAATAATAATAATAAAGAGAATATGATATTATTAATGTAATAAATGAACCACCTAACTAAACACACAAAAATAACAGCCAAATAAAATTCCACGTATTCACTTAAATGTTGGTTGTCCCTTTGAGAATGACACTATGATCAAAATCAACCTTAATTTTAAGTACATTATTATTACATTTATATTAGGGTACCGTTTATATTATACTTCGAATTCCTAAATTTTGCATATAAAGGTGGTAAATAAGTCATTTCGGGTTCAGTCATCGACTCATCGTACATCCAAATCTATCAAATATCAAGTCATTCTTGGGTCGGTTCAACATGGCTCAAGGCAGGTATCATTTACTCATCTGGTCATTTCAAGTCCGTGTCATTTACTATACTTTTTCGAGTTCGGGTCAGGTTTATGTTAGGTCAAGTTTACCGGATTTAGCCCTGAGGCTCCCTGATTACATATTATAATTTCCGAGTTTGAGTCAGGTTTATGTTAGGTCAGTTTTACCGGATCTAAACCCGTGTATAAATGTCATTCTTGGGTCTGTTCAACATGGCTCAAGTCAGGTGTCATCTGGTCATTTCAAGTCCGTGTCATTTACTATACTTTTTCGAGTTCGGGTCAGGTTTCTGTTAGGTCAGGTGTACCAGATTTATTAGCCCTGAGGCCTTTGATTACATATATGATTTCCGAGTTTGAGTCAGGTTTATCAGTTTATGTTAGGTCAGTTTTACCGGATCTAAACTCGTGTATAGATGTCATTTTCTTGAAATTGGAGATGTGGAGGAGGAATGATGGGAAGGGAGAGCCAACGCTCACCAACCCAACCCAACCCCCACAAACCTTTAAGCCCACCTAACACAATTCTCAAATTATTAGAAGTTTATAAATACGGTATATAAGACGGTTTTACTATACGATTAACAAGTCTGAAGACTCTAAACAATTAAAATATAAGTATAAAATAAAATTGTCGAAATAAAATACACGTACTCGTATTATACTGGGATACGATTTGTTAAAATAAAGTATCAAATTAACGAGAATCATTAAACAGCGATACGTTGAAATAGAATGTGCAGAAGCGGAGGATGTACAAGAACGAGAGATCTTTGTTTTAACAAGAATTTATTTTACTCAAATTTTATAGTATTGTATCCGTTCAATTTCGATATAAATTGTAGATATCGTATGACCTTTTATCAATTAAATGATTTATTCGCTCAAAAAGTAACAAATTATCAAAATAAAATACGTAAAAAGTTGTATAAATACAAGCGCTATAACTTTTTTTTTTCTTTTTTTTTTTCCCAAAGCGATATAACTTGTTGGACCAGTTTCCTGATAAGACGATTTTATAAGAGAGCTAGTGAAGACGGTTTCACATATACTACACGGTTAGAGGTGGGGGGCAATGTGGGCTTTTTCAGTCCACAAAGGAGAAATGGGTCGTTGACAATTTTGACGTGTTTTAATTATACTTTTTCGCTCAAAATAAAATAAAAATAAAAATAAATAATTATACTTTCTAGACTTTTTTTTTTTAAAATAAAAATAAAAATTATACTCCCTCCGATTTTTATCTATCTTCTCTATTTCTTTATTGGGCTGAAACACCATTTCTTCCCTATTTCTATTTTAGGCCATCAATATGTGGTCTAGAATCACCTTACATTTCTCTCTCTTCCCTCTTTTATTTTGAACCACACATTCCTACACCCTTATTTTCTTCCCAAAAACAAAAGGAGAAGATAGATAAAAATCGGAGGGAGTACTTTCTAGATTATACACGTTGTTCTTTGATTTGCTAACGTCATCTATCAACTCATCTTCAAAGAATCCAGGTGGATGTTTCTTGCCCATACCGTCGGTCCAACTTGCCGTTGCGGTGGGTGGAGATGGAAGTAGGATTAACTTATTGAGAGACCACTCTTCAGTATCACTCTATGTCTTATTCGTACTCCTAAATGACAACTTTATTTTATACATGTTCTTATAAGAAGAAGCGTACCATCTTTATATTTGTATACTCTTTTATGTTGATCGTACCTACTTCTATTAGGTTTGGTACCACTGTTAATTTCATTTGTACTTCGTCTCAGTAAAGTTAATGAAAGACCGTCTCTCAGAAGACCTACTCTTTTTCTTTACGGTTAACAAAGAACGTACTAAACCATGTTACAATAATAAAAAAGGTGATCAAAATCGATTATTCAGAAGATCTTCGTCTTAACCAGATCGCAAATGTTGGTGGCACGTGCGTGAGCGTGACCCTCGTGGATCTTGCATGTCTATAAGTGTGTTTAATGGCATGGTTGGCACTATGCATTGGCATGATATAATTTTTAAATTCTCGATTCTGATGATATTATTTATCGTAAATCAAAAATTTAATTAAATATATTTATTAATCTTTTATTAAATCGAAATATAAGAAACTCAAAATCTTCATCGCACTTAATCTTACCTAGATTGATTAGTTACTACGTACGGAGTATAACCTAATAAGATTCGGTTGTTAATAAACTTAATATCGTAGTTATTTGAGTTCGTAAATTTCTTCCCAAAAAAAAAAAAACTTTATTTTATTCATTTAAGTCGTTTATTAAAATACTCATCATTATGAATAATATAAAAAAAATAAATAGACGATCAAGACGGAAATAGTATTAACAAGAATTGATCTTATTTAATTTGTCGTAAATCGAAAAATTAGTTAAATTAAATATATTTACTAATCTTTTATTAAATCGAAATATAAGAAACTCGAAATCTCTATCGCACTTGCTCTATATCAAAACATAACAGGATTAGAAATCTCTATCGAAACATAATAGGATTCAATTGTTAATAAACTTAATACTATACTCGTAGTTATTTGAGTTCGTCAATTTCTTCCGAAAAAAAAAACATTGATATAATAAAAATATAGTTTTGTAATTTTTTTTTTTTTAATCTATTTAAGTCATTTATTAAAATACTCATCGTTATGAATAATATAAAAAATAAACAGACGATCAAGAAAGAAATAGTATTAATAAGAATTAATCTTTGTAATTTGTGATTAATCTAGTTGACCTAACTTGGTAATAATTTATTAATTTGTATATTACCACTTGTTTAATTAGTGCTCTACTACCCTTCCTCACCTACTAACTAGTCAAAACAACTCCTCCTATAAATATTAATAATACAAATTATTTATAAATATTAATAATACAAATTATTTGGAGTCGTTCTGGCATACGATGATTAAATCCGTTTTGAATTTAAAATAACGTAAGTTTCTACGTTAAAATAGTTTTTTTTTTCTTCGATTGACCGACGAGTAAGTATTGTAATTGACGTCTCACACTAACTTAACACGGAGTACTATGTATAAGATATGTGAGACATCTGATATGTCAATAATACTATTGAAAAAAAAAATCGGTCTTTCTAATAAAAACTAGTAAATGATTTTTCTTGGAAAATTTACAAATTAAAGGAGATCAAGTCATGTAAAATCGGCTGACAAAGAAATTCGGACCGGACCAAACCCCTTAAGATCAGACCGGACGGTGAACTTATCACCAAATTTTTGGCGTACGTCCCGGAGATTCAAAAGATTTTTGCTAGATATCTAAGAACGAATGATTAATCTTATTTATATTATAGAATTCCATTTATAATTTGTTGATGTGAGATAATTTTACAATTGTTATAAATATGTAAAATATTTATCACATTTTTTACAACTGCATGAAATTTATACTCTGATGAAAATATTTTCTGCCACGAATCTAATTATTTCATTTTTATACTTTTCTAACAATAATTTAAAAACAAAATAAACTTTAAAGATTTTTACCTAAAAATTGCTTAAAAGATTCTCTAATTGATTGATTTATTTATTTAGGAAACTTTCCTAATTTGAGTTTTTGATAAAAATGACCAATAAAATTACTCGAAAAAAATTTCAAATATATAGTATATAAATAGATACGGAGTACGTCTCATAATTCATAAACACGTTTTTCGTACCTTTATTCTATATCTGTGGAGACGTCTAGATTTCTTATATTATAAGTCTCGTAAACACGTTCTTCAGTTGCCAATAAGGTATTACTCGATAGTACTCCCTCTGTTTCTTTGATATCTTCCACATTTCCTTTTTCAACTATTTCTTTGATTTCTCTCACTTTCTTTTTTTCTATCACACTTCTCTCTTACTAGGTGGCCCACTTACTTTACTCCCTCTCTACTTTTACTTATTTTATTGTTTTTCTTAATAAATGTGCCACTTTTAAGGTGGAAAAAATCATAGAAACGGAGGGAGTATTTTATATTGTATCTCTCTATTTTTGTCTTTTCGATTAATAATCAAGGAATGAACTACTCCCTCCGATTCATTAGGATCGCAACATTTACTATTCACATCAAAAATAAGAAAAGTAAAGGTGGACCACAATAGGTGATGTCAGGTAAGATTAAATAATATAATAATATTAGATTGAGTGAGTAGGTTAGGTGAGTAAAAAGTTAAAAGTGAATATTTTGGAATATAATAATGATAAATGAAGGGTATGTTAGTCATTTTATAAGAAAAATAAAACCTAAAATAGAAATGTTGCAAAGCTGATGAATTTGCCAAATGTGGAATACTTTGCAAATCCAAAGAATCGGAGGGAGTATCTTTTTCCAATTAAACACAATCATAAAAAAAAATAAAAAAAAATTGATCAAATTCCTAATTACAGTATTAATTTGAATTGAACAATCTGATCCAATTGATCAAATTCCTCTCAATCTAATCCCTAATTGATCGTATTCCCGTCTATTACCGTAATTTTCCACTGATTGTATAGCTCAATTGTGGTAATTCGATCACTTCATTCAAATTCATGCTTATTGATTTGAACAATCTAATTGAATTGATCGTAGTATTCCCCTCTGTTACTGTAATTCGATTACTTCAATCGAATTTGTGTGATTTGTGTAGTGATTTGATTGATTACAAATTTGTTTGTTTGTTTGTGTGTGATTTGAAGGTTGAATTGTGGCAGCAGCAATGGCGCTATCCCTCCATCGTTATACCGATCAATACCCAAACCCTAATTCCTCTTTACTTGAGCTCTTGAAATCAAGGTGAATTTTCTCTTCTTTCTACACTTCAATTTTCTGCTCTTGGATTTATGATATTCATCCCCAATTTTTCTATGTATCAACAATATTAGGGTTTTTGAGGTTATTGAGATCGAACCCCAGTTTCCAATTTTCTGCTCTTGGATTTATGATATTCATCCCCAATTTTTCTATGTATCAACAATATTAGGGTTTTTGAGGTTATTGAGATCGAACCCCGGTTTCCAATTTTCTGCTCTTGGATTTATGATATTCATCCCCAATTTTTCTATATATCAACAATATTAGGGTTTTTGAGGTTATTGAGATCGAACCCCAGTTTCCAATTTTCTGCTCTTGGATTTATGATATTCATCCCCAATTTTTCTATGTATCAACAATATTAGGGTTTTTGAGGTTATTGAGATCGAACCCCGGTTTCCAATTTTCTGCTCTTGCCCCAATTTTTCTATGTATCAACAATATTAGGGTTTTGAGGTTATTGAGATCGAACCCCGGTTTCCAATTTATTCATCCCCAATTTTTCTATGTATCAACAATATTAGGGTTTTGAGGTTATTGAGATCGAACCCCAGTTTCCAATTTCTGCTCTTGGATTTCTGCTCCAGTTTCCAATTTTTCCAATTTTCTCTCTTTCCTTTTGCACCTCAGTTTTCTGATCTTGGATTCATGAAACACTCCAAAATCCGTGATTGAATACGGGATATGAATGACCCAATATCAAATACTGGCAAATATTGAATGTTAATCAGTATACCCTGATACAACGTCTGAATCATTTGTTTACGTTTGATTAAAAAAGAAAAGAAAAGACGGAGACGGAAAGAGTGAGGAAATGGATACCATGGCAAAGAGATTAGTGAAGCCATAACTGAACTAGTTATTTTCAAAAAAGGATTCTTCTTTTTGCCATTACAATTTACAATAATCGTATTCTCAAACCGTCTCCTGCTGGAGTACTTGTTATTCAATCTTGTTGTACTATTAACAACCACACAATTCAATTCAAGTTTTTTTTTTGATTGTTTCAGTGATGTTTCATTCATGTTTTGTGATTGTTTGATCGACTGTTCAAACAATTTGTGATTATATTAGTTTTTTTTTTGGTTTAAGAAAGCTATGAGAGCGATTATAATGCTAACAAGATTCGAACTTGAGACCATGATGACCTTACAATTGCTCTTTTAGCCACAATAAACAATAATTAGGGGAAAACTTAATGTTAATCGGTATTGTGTGGCCAGTTTTATGTATCAACGTGAACCCGGGTTTTGAATCTAGTTACTTTGGTTTTGGAGGTTATTGGAGACCGAATCCACAAAGTTAGATTTGTTATCTTATCTTGTGTTGGGTTTCTTTTCGTTTTTTTTTAATAATGATTGTTATTATGTAGAGAAAAGAAGGAACGGGAAAATGCAAGATCAATTAGTATTGCACCTGAGAATGGAAATCGTTTGCCCGAAAATATGTTGATTGAGATTTTGTCGTGGTTGCCCGCGAAAGGGGTTTTGCAGTATAAAAGGGTTTGTAAAACATGGTACGCCATTCTTTCAAGCCCTCAGTTTATATCCAAGCATGTCCAAAATAATCGTGGTAAATGCAACAACAACTGCCTCCTTGCTGTATATCAAGTGACAAATGCTGAGTGTCGGTCATATGAATTGTTTGTTGATGAAACTCCTCGCATTTTGGATTATGAGGTGCTCGATGAGATACCCTCTCTCGATGCTTATCTCTATGGTCCTTGTGATGGCTTGTATTATGTATGTGAGGATTCTTTCCGTGTGTTGTGGAATCCGACAATCAATGAGGTTAGAACCTTACCTCCTATAACTCTCGAGCATAATCCTCCGACGGGTCCCATTGATTCTGTAATGGAGTACTTTAGTTTCGGCTTGGATCCCGTAACCGGAGACTATAAGGTGGTCGTTATTTATGATTACTGGGATGATGATACTTGTGTCAGTTATCCTTTGTCCGTTTTCGTTTACTCCCTCAGGACAAACTCTTGGAAATATTGTGGGGATTTGGCTCGACGGTACGTCTTGGAAAACAACACATCTTACATTCTTGTGAAAGGATGTTGCTTCTGGTTGGCAGCAAATGATTATGATGACAAAAACTTATGTGAGTTGATCATTTCTTTCGACATGACTTCCGATTCCTTTCAAGAGCTACCCGTTCCTAACTATGAGCACCCGGCTAGGAAGAAACTTGGAATGTACGAGGATTCTCTTGCTTTCTTTAGTTTCCGTAACGTACTCGAGCCCCAAGTTTTGGATATATGGACCTTAAGTGATGGGATATGGAGCAAGAGATTTACCCTAGGACCATTTCAACATGAACTGTACCCTTTCGTTTCTGGAAAAACCAGGTTTTAGCACGCTCATTAGGGACACTGGTCTTGTGCGATCTAAATACGCAGGAAATAAAGGATCTTGCGTATCCGGTACGTTATTCGTGTCACGGAATATTTTCTCACATGGAAAGCCTCCTTTCTATAAAGGATAGTGAGATCCAACCAATCCAGGTTCGTTGAGCAACTCGAATTCATCCCCTTCTAAGTGTGTTATCTTTCTGGCTCAATCGATATTCATGTGTTTGCTTGTGGGTATGAACACTGGCACTGTACTTGGCTATGAAAACTTATTTATAATACAATCTTCGTGATTATACTAAATTACCCGAAATGTATGTGTTTTGGTTTGTAAGTTATTATCGCTATCTAATAGATCATGCACCTATTATGTTTTTTTTTGTTCAACGAGAAGCGTACTTAGTAGTATTACCTTTTTGTGATCCGCATGGAAGTCCTCTCCACTACACTCGTCAAAGAGCAAACACGAGGAAATATCTTGGGTCTAAAACTTGCCAGGAACGCACATCTCTTCTTTGCTGACGATGTTTGAGGTCCGACTCTGAGTATGGCCCCATGAGTGTTTTGTGCGTGGAGGTCGGGTCGGGCCGAGATGGTCAATGTTATTTTACTCGCTCTATTTTATTTCACGACATGCCCATGCTGAGCCAAGCCGAACCAAGGGGAAGTTGACGCTGGTGTAACGGTTTGAGACTCAGACTAGGTCAAGAAAAAGTGGCTTAATGATGTGCCGAGATGGATCCGTCAATTTTGGATTAGCCCGGGTCAATTCGGGTTACGGGTCAACCTCGGATCTCGAGTCAGGTTGTGGCTTATTTGGACTGGATCGTTCGGAAACAAGTTTTTATAATAAAGACTCGACAGTCGGCACAAACATTACATGGTTACATACTTACAATCCATTTCCACAAACAGTCGACACAAACATTACTTTCCACAAACAAACCAATACAGAGTTCTTCTTAATTGACTTCCAATGTACCTAGAACACATCCTACTTCAACCCCTGGCTGCCATGCCGCTAGAACACATATCCTACTGCAGTAGCCGCATCCCATATATCTTCCCTCTCATCCTCGCATTTCCCTTCGCAATATCCAAATAGAGCCACCTTCATGTCATTGACGTTTTCCACGATTATTTGATCGCCTTTGTACGTGTAGGTGATGGGAGATTCGAATACTCCATTTTTTGCTTTCATCTTGACATCTTTTGTCATCTTCATCCACCTTTGTTCCCGTACGATGAATGAGGAGTTCGAGCTGAACCCATAGGGAAAATTGGCAATGACCTCATCCTGAATGTAACTGAATCTTGTCGCCTCTGATATCATCTGTACGGTGATGAGGATGAGCTTCGCCTCATTTTCGACGACACGCGGTTGCCCTACCACTCTCTCTCTAGGTAAGTCCGAAACTTACCTATTCCTAACCCAGCTTTTACTCTACGAATGTTAGCGGCCTTCTCTATCGATGCGTATCCCTCGCGATACTCTTGTTGAAATATCTTTCCATTTGCCTCGGGGAACAGCCTTTGCAATTTGCTAATTTCAACTTCTGGTGTTCCCAGGAAATAATAAATTGTGGGCTGTTGTTGGTTATTTAGACCTACATACCCGGCGATATATATATCATTCTTCTTGACCGCGAATGATATATCCCCACTGTCAGATAGGACGGCAATCCTCAAATAAGTTCCGGTAGGAGCTCCTATCACGGGGATGTTGGTTCCCCCGTAGACTAGGCTAGGGTCCTTCACTTCATTCCGAATTTGTTCAAGAAAATTCTTGTAAGCGTCTGGGGTTGGCTCGGGGTCGGTCCTCAGATCGAGTGTTATCTCTGTAAAAAGGAAAATATTTATTTCCGTAATATCTATTGAACATATTAAAGATATCACTAACAAGTAACAATAGCAAAGAGAATACTTGATTATACTCTTATTCTTACTTCTTTATGTAGATATGATTCTTGTGTTTATGCTAACAATATCAAATGTAATCAAGCTCAATTAGGATCTAAGGGGTCGTTTGGTTACTCATCCAATTATCGGGAAGTACAAGTTTTCAGGAAGTGCATTTTCAGGGAGTTGTTTGGTTGCCCACTTCCCAGGAATTGCCACTTCCCGGGAACTGCCACTTCCTCCACAATGGGAGAAGTTACTCACCAAGCCCCCCTCGGTGTGTAGAACTTCCCGCATGAAGTCATTTCCCACATGGCAACCAAACAATATTTTTTAATTCCCATAAAATACAAATTCACGTGAATTTAAAGTTCCCGGTAACTTCATCTTTCCATGGTGAACCAAACGAGCCCTAACTTAGGGGATAGGGTGTCGTTTGTCTCCAAGACATGTCATGATGGTCGGAACAGAGGACTCATTTAATAAAAATAAAATTTTCAGACAAAAATATTAATTTGTCAAATACTCAACGAAACCAATAAATACAATTTTAATATAAGAAATTAATTTTGAAAAATATTTTCTCAATTCCACAAACAAAAATTCAATTTTTTTCATCCTTCTACTTGCGAAATTTAATTTCTCCACCCCATACACAAATATAAAAATAACAGAGTTGAACCGCTTGGCCAAAGCAGATTATTTCTAAAGAAGTCATCAAAATACATTTATATTGGGCTCTATGATTTGGCCCCGTTTCCTAGAACCGGGTGAACACCCCAATCGACGGGCCTGGGTCGGAAAATGGTGGAACTTGAATTCCGAAATGTTACATGGAGACAGTTTAGTCGATAGTCGAGTATGATAAAATAATTAAAATACTAAATATATTAATTGATATTAAAATATTGATATCAATATTAATATTAATAATATTATTAATTTTAATATTAATTAATATTAATGTTAATTATTAATATCAAAATTAATTTTTATTAATTATATTTTTTTTTTCTATTATTAATTAGTTTTATTATTATTATTATTTATTTATTTATTTATTCAGCTCAGTTCAGACTCGTTTTGACTAAGCCTGAGCCGAGTATTGACCGAGCCGATTCCGAGCCGGCTCTGATCGCTGACGCCCCTAAATTCAATTAAACCCGATTCCCCCAATTCGTTTCCGGTTCAATTCAGTTCCATTAAACCCATTCGAACCGGAACCCGTAGTTCGTTAAGTACTTACTTTCTTCACTTCTTCATCTTGCTCTGTTTTTTTCCCCTCTTTGAATTCCTTCAAACAATCTCAACAACGCAACAATGGAGGTTTCTTACCAGGTTCTTGCATCCTCTTCACTTCAATTTCATATGAATCAATTGTTCATCATCACTTTAATTCAATTCGCTGCATTACCAATTTACCATTTTCTTCACCTTAAAAAAATAACGAAATTCGCCATTTTTTTTGTATTGATTAGCTTTGATTTCTGCATTTATGATGTTTTTAAGGGTGTTCGTTGATTAATTGCAAAAGGGTGTATGTCAATTAGTGTAATTGATTCATTTTTGATTAAAAAAAATCTGCATTTTGTGTGTGAATTCTTCAAGAATTGCTTGAATTTAGTGAGATTATCGAGTTTCAATTGTTTAAGCGAAATGGGTTTGTGGATTGAACTCAATTATGAGCTTCTGGTTCTTGATTTTGCACTATTATACGCCAATTGATACTTGGTAATTTCGTCGAACACTTGGTGTTCTGTAAAAAATTATGATTAATCGTAAATTGAAGCTTTGTATGAACAGTTCACTTGGCTGTCGTGTTACGTGTATGAAAAGTCGAGAATTTAGCCCAAAATAGTCGCGTTCGACATGAAATGAAACCTCGTAGAAGAGTCTGTGAACACAAATTTATGCTTATTGATTTGGCAGCCGTCAACGTCGAATTGGGAAGGTGATGAAGAAGGAATCTTGGTTCTCAAAGTGCCTGAAGATGATCCTCTCTTTGAGAAGAAAACAGTGAGTAGAAATTTCAGTTGATGAAAAAAGATTTGTGTTCTTGATATCATATCTTAATGACTGAAATCGAGCAATATTTTCCCGTCTTTCAAATGACAGAAATTGCTTAAAGACAAAGGCTTTTCTGAAAGCGATTGTCTACGCTTTGATCTTGCTGCAATCCCTGATTCCTTGGACCATAACTTTGCTGCATTGCTTCAGATAACCCGGATAATTCACTTGAATGATGTATGCTCTTTCGATGTTCTCGTCCCCTTCAATTCAGTTCAGTTAAGTCGACTTTAGTCGGAATGAACAAAGCTGTATTTTGTTGCTTTCAGATTGAGCTGTATTTTGGGTCTACGAGTGTGGATTCTACAGAAGAATGCTACAGTCCTCGGAATGAACTCGAGGCACTCAATTTCTTACTCTCTCGGGTTGATTTCTGCACCAAGATTAGTAATCTGCAGAATCTAAGAGCTGCAATCATCAAAAGAATCGAGACTTTCGGGGAGAGGAATAAAGTGGAAACGAAGATTGTGAATGGAGCATGTGACAACGAGAAGCGCCTAATTGAATGGGCTGAAAGTTGTGGGGTTAAATCTAAGCTGCAGATAACTTGTATGTGATGTGATCGATTATGTTTCAAACTAGTCGTAAAAAATGATTATCTTAAGACAGCTTCGAGT
The DNA here is from genome assembly GCA_958450325.1 of Agrostemma githago. Lineage (NCBI taxonomy): Eukaryota > Viridiplantae > Streptophyta > Magnoliopsida > Caryophyllales > Caryophyllaceae > Agrostemma > Agrostemma githago. The sequence goes on along the minus strand of OY288261.1, from coordinate 699,401 downwards.
GCTAATGTTTTGATTATTGTATGCAATCTAGATGTTGAAGGAGCTGGCAGAGGAGCTCTGGCGGGGGAAGACCTCGAAGTTGGAGATATTGCTTTGGAAATTCCCGTCTCTGCTATTATTTCGGAGGACCTTGTCTATGAATCCGACATGGTATTCCCCATTCGTCACGTGACTCGACTTTTACATATTGAATCCATTTTTTGCGCAAAAGTTCAGATTCATGTATTGGAAATTCCCGTCTCTGCTGAGTGCTAATTGTCTTTGAACTATCTTTTTGCGCAAAAGTTCAGATTCATGTACTGGAAGACATAGAAGGGATATCTGCTGAGACGATGCTGTTGATTTGGAGCATGAGGGAGCGACACAACGTTAAATCTAACTACAAACTCTATTTCGATGCACTGCCCAAAGAATTTAATACAGGTAGTAATCTTTTCTGGCTGTGACGTTTTCTTGAAATGCTAAAGTTTCCGATATATAATAACCCTATTTTTCGATGTAGGACTGAGCTTTGGACTGGATGCATTGATGGCGTTGGATGAGACCTTAGTGTCCGAAGAGATATTTCAAGCCAAGGAGGTGATACCGTGATACTAACTTCTACATCACTTCTCTCTAAAATTGCATGCTATGGCGTGTCTGCTGTCGATAAATTTGTGATTTTTATTGTTTTTGGCGTGTCCGCTGTCTGCTGTCACTGTCTGAATTCGATAAATTTGTGATTTTTATTGTTTTTGGCGTGTATGTTGCAGCATTTGAGGTTGAGATACGATGAACTGTTTCCTGCACTCTGCACAGCATGTCCGGATATATTCCCACCCGAGTATTACACATGGGAACATTACCTATGGGCTTGCGAGCTATGGTACTCAAATTCCATGAAAATCATGCTTCCCGATGGCAACCTCAGGACATGTTTGATTCCCGTTGCAGGCTTTCTAAATCATTCTGTACGTTACTACGTTCTCTCGTAGGCCATGTTCTTTCCGATTGAAGTGAACTTGACTGAACTGAACTGAATGTGGCTTGTGAACGAACGTGTGTACAGGTTTGTCCGCACATTCTGCACTATGGCAAAGTCGATTCTGCAAGCAACACACTTAAATTCCGCTTGTCGAGACCGTGTAAGAAGGGCGAGCAATGCTACCTAAGCTACGGAAATCTGTCGAGTTCTCATCTCCTTACCTTTTATGGATTCGTGCCGCAAGAGGACAACCCTTATGATGTTATCCCACTCGGTACATCGAAACTCTTACCCTTGTGATGTTATGATGGAAATTTTGGATCGGTTTTTGAAATTCTGCGTCGTGTTTTGTTTTTTTGCACTATATGTAGATATCGAAGCAGCAGAGGACATATCTTCCGAAGAACCCTATCTTGAATCCGATAATACCACACACTTAGTTAGGGGTACTTGGCATTCAGTCGATCAAGGGCTCTTCCACTATGGTCTGCCGTCAGCAATGCTCGAGCATCTACGCAAAGTTTCAAACCCGGGCCTTCAGACCATGACAATGGTACACCCTTTTTTTTGCCCTTTTCGCCAAATTATCGTATATGACCCAAAAACGGGTCGAGTTTAGATTTTTGTAAGTTCTTATATTCGTTGTTGTTTCAGTTGCAAGAAAGCTTGGAGACGGAGATGAGAGTACTTGACGATCTGTACATGATTTTCGATGACATGATGGAGAAACTCGAGGGTTCCGAGATGGACGACAGGTACTTTCCTAACACGCGTTAAAAACAGTTTAATTAGTGTTCAACGAACATGTATATAAATATCCGAGACTGAATGCATTGGCGTTGTTACGTGTTTTCGCAGGGAAAGTAAGAAGTGGGATGTTCAATTGGCAATAAGATGCAAGGATTTGCAACGGAATATCGTGTCGTCTGTCTTGACAGCGTGTCTATCTGGTCGAAAAATGGCGGAACACGAACTCAAAAAATGCATGTCGGAGGACGTTCTAGGGTAATATAGACGATCCTCGCTCTCTCGCTCGCTCGCTTGCTCTAGTATAACGCTGTTTAATAAACTCGGAGACGGTTTAGTCACTTTTGTACGATAAATTCGTAGATCTGCAGTTTTAATCCTAGATTTGTACGCGTGATTACGCGTTCTTGATCATACGTTATAGAATGAGTTAGAATCACCTCCTAATACGACAGATTTTACAGTATAATTAACGTGAGACCGTGATGGGTCACGTGCATTTGGCAACATTTCACGTGATGGGTCACGTTTTTAGGCCTCCATCCACCCTTATACTTAAAGGGTTGGTACCTTAACACTTACACTTAACTTTATTCAGTCAAATCTTTAAAGCCACTAAGAAACGTGTCCTACAAATTATCGTCATTAATTTGTTTACTTTTGATTAAAATATACGAAATACTTAACAAAAAATGCGAAAAGGTAAATAAATGTTCGAGACGAGAAAAAACAGTAACTATATACAATAATACGCGTTAATTAATAAAGTAAATCGATATTTTAGATGAACTAAAAAGTTCGTAATTAATTAAGAAGACGAGAAGAATTAACACTTTGATCAATATAATTAGTAATGTGTACGATTAGTCCGATTTTGATAATCAGAAAATCAGATTTCTCGAGTTCAACACATTAATAAACATCTAAATATATATAGTTAATAATGAATTGTGCAAAACTTTTAAGAAAATTGTTCAAAAAAAAAAATTGTAAAAAAAAAAGTTTATTTTTTTTTTTTTTTTTTTTTTTTTTTTTTTTTTTTAAGGTATGTGATACAACTTGGATGGTTTGAGATTTTTGGTAACATTGAAATATTGCAACGTCTTGATCCACTTCTCTTGATTCTTCAAAAGATGGACCGCGATCGTGTCGGGCCAAAGCTCGTGCGTGCACCGGGTAGCCGGTTCAGGATAATTATACATCGACCACTTTGCATTAAACCGGTTTTTACCCCGTCGCCCATTTCGTATCCAATCACCAAATACCTTATCTTCCGGACCCTCCATATGGGTTTTCGGTATATCCGATTCACTTATCCATTCCACTATATCCCACGATACCAAATACCCCATTCCGGACATGTAATTCACAAACGGGTCCATACTTGGACACGGTATCACATACCCGTAATACAAGTCGTCCCTTGGTAACGGTCTTAATGACTTTACCAAATTATCGACCCTAAAATATGTGTCGTCGTCCGCCTTTAGGACATAATGGTACGGTGGATACGGACCTAGACCTAATTCTTCACTCGAATTATTATTATTATTAGTAGTAGTAGTATCGAATATTTTGGGTAGACTAGAGAAATAAGTGTACGTCTTACCTTTATTCATGTTTTCGGTACAATTCAGGATTATAATATCGTTATACTGCATGATTTCGAGTGCGACCAAGACTTTTTGGTCTTCTTTGGTTAGGTTACAAAACACGAACCTTAGGTCGACTCTGGCTCCTTCTGAGGACTGGGTCCCGTAAATCATCCTTAGGAAATGTCGTTTTTGGTATTGGTCCGGTAACGTTAGGATTCCGACTAGGACACGGATTTCGTCTGAATTTGAGACGACTGTCTGGGCTGAATCACCTGCACCCGAGACTGGCGAGTTTATTGAGTGATTGAATCGGATTTCGTTGATTGAGGCTAGAGTGCATAGGAATAGGATGAAGAAGAAGCATGAGATGATGAATTTTTGGCTATTTGATGTGTGTTTGGTGTTGTTGTTGTTGTTGTTAGTTGATGGTGTTGTAGGAGTTTTCATGTTGATATATAATGTGAGTGTAACAAACAAATAAAGTTTTTAGGGGATGTAACTTGTATATATATACCTTTATAACATTACAAAAAGTTAGGCAATTTATTTATTTATTTATTTTTTTTTTTTTTTTAAAGTTATCATCATCGGTAAAGAGAGCATTAGTTACAGTATGATCGGTGTCAATGTTAATCAAGGAACAACTGAATTTAAGCATACACTAGAAATTTCACTTTTAGTCTCTCGAAAGCCGATCTTAAACCATCTACTAATTACACAAACGGAAGGATATTTTATGATGACTCTGAACTTGAAAATCGGTAGAACACTAAAAAAATTGAATTTAAGATATGTTAAAGGTGGTAAATTTGGAAAAAAAAAAAAATCACGACTCATTTTTTATGTTTTAGTCGGGAATTATTGTTATTTGAAAATAAAAATCGGTAAAAAAAAGTTTGACTCTTATCTTAATGTAACTGGCGACTAAAAATGTGAAAGTCAATAAAAAAAAAAATTCAAAGTGAAAATATCGTAGAAATGATCTGTTTCCGAACTCATAAAGAGCATGAGTTATGCATAGTCAAATAACGATATCATTTTTTTATGAAAATATTACGAAGTAATATCTTTTTATAAAACCGTCACATAATATTATTGTTTGGATCGAAAGTTTATAATTCTTCACTTTTCATTATTCATTCATTTGCCAAACATTATTAGTTTTAAGTGGTTCCTTAATGTTGAGCCAACCTCTTTTGACTTTTATTCTCATTTTACGTTAATATACATAATATATGAATATATATGCATGAACTTTACTTAGGGCGCAAATTATTCAAGATAATATACATGATTTAATTTAAGTAAAGGTTAAGCTAATTAATTAATTAATTAATTAATTAATGCTTTTATTTTATAAAATAACTTAAAAAAAATTAAAAGGTCATAATTTTGTTCATTTGTTCACACAAAAAATTGTTTATAATTTTATATATAAGCAATTCATTTTATGTATGATAAATATTGAAAAAATTAGTAAATAGTATATATTATTATTCATTCGAATTGATGTTTTTTTTACCATAATGAACGAGAGTCAAATATTAGATCGTAAATATCACCTCTCATATAATATATCGGAGTACATAAAATCGATCTATGTCACTAAGTCAATAACATAATTATATATTTTTAAGTGTTAGATGGTTTTGCATAAACATAACTTAGTTGACTTAACGTGAATTGTACCATACTTTGACTTAACAAAATGTATCCTATGCAATTTATTTATCAGTTTATTTTATAATTATCGTGAGACCGTTTATTTTGTCATTATTATTGTAAAATCTCGTAAATAAAAGCTAGGTGGATAAAAAATTAATAATAATAATAATAATTATATTAATAATAAAATTCTCCATTTATAAAAAAATAAATAAATTAATAATAATAAAATAAATAAATAAATTAATAATAATAATAATAATAATAATAATACTCGTAATAATAATAATAATGTGAAATCGTCTGACTGAAGATCTACTGAAAATGTAAATATTTAGCTAAAAACACAAAAATCTAAAAATCGGTCTTAATTGGACACACATAATAAGTGATTTAAAAAACTCGATAATTATTCTACGAGATCGTCTTATACATAAAGCTGATCCAATTCATCCAAAGTGTTATTAGCCTAAATTTTAAAAAAAAATTGAAACTGAATAATTACGGTTTAAAGTTTTTCGTTATTTGGACTCGTTCTGTATTATATGACGATTTTTTACTGCGATTGAACTGAACTGAACCGAACTAAACTAAACTGAAAATATTGGGCCTAAGACTCCTTTGATGCATAAAGCAAACGTATGGAATCAAATGGAACATAGGGAGTATTAAAACGAGATTACGCATAGTTTGTATTAATATAAGAAGCACCCTCATAGTTGATATTATTGTTATAAAATACTCTCTCCGATTTGTTGGGTTTGCAACGTATTCCATATTTGGCAAATTCATTAGGTTTGTTACATTTCCAATTTGGACTGTATTTTTCTTATAAAATAACTAACATATCCTTTACTTTTCATTATTATATTCCAAATATTAACTAACTTTTTACATATCTAACTTTTCTCATTATTATATTGTTTAATCTCACAATAACATCACTCATAGTGGTTCTATATATACATACAATCCTTAAGGTTGTATTTAAGAGACCAAATAAGGAAATAATTCTTTAATACATGTATTAATTGTCTTGATGTATGTGTAATTTTTGCACGAATCCATATTATTTATACTTAAATTGAAAGATTTTAAATGCTTATATACAACCCTAAGTAGGGGTGAGCAAAACCGGAAATCCGATCCGATTTGTAAACCGTATCGGATATCCGGTTTTAAAATTTGAAAATTTTCCGATTCGTATCCGATCCGGTTTTTTTTGGATATCCGGTATCCGATTTTATATTTTTCTTTTTTTTTTTTTAAAATAATTTTTCAGTTTTAGTTAAGAGTTGTTAATTGATTTTTAAGCAATCTTATGTTTTATATAAATTGATATAATAAAAATACCTCAAAAAAATGGTATATATGTCTTACGGTACCATTATTCTAACAAAATACTCCGTATTATGTTTCATTACATAATATCATAAATTCACTAATAATTTTGTTTTTTACCTTTGAGAATAATTGGTAAGTTTTGAATTTTTTATTGTATAATGCATATTAGGATTATATTTTTCATATATTTTTATTGTTTTTCAAAAACCGGATCGGAAACCGGATATCCGGATATATTTTTCATGTTAAAATACCGGATATCCGGTTTCAATTTTCCCCGATACGTATCCGCTACGGTTTTAAGGAAAACCGTATCGTATATCCGGTTATTCGTATCGGATATCCGAAAATTCGTATAATTGAAAGCGTATACCGTATCGTATACGTATAATAAAACCGTATCGTATATTTTTGTTCACCCCTTGGACGGTATTTTAACATTACCCATGTATAATAAAATTATCGCAAGACCGTCTAATACAAGAATTACTCATTGACAATTTCTCGAACAATTTGTAGAGTTTTTTTTTCTCTGCCTTCAACAGTAATAAATAGTTTGAAAAAATCCTTGTATTTATAACTCTGGTAATGTGAGTAGAGGCCTTCTTTTTCTTCTGCATCGAGAAGTGCCTTTGCGGGTCCCACTAGACAGTCTTGTGACGGATATATGAAGAAACCAACGCTGTATCGATCAACACTTGTACTTGATGCTCTGTGTATCAATCCTTTCAACTTCCCATTGGTCATCACCTTCAAAAAAAAAAGTTAAAGTATGATTAGAGCTGACAAATCGGACATGCCGGACCGTGCTTCGTGTCAGCCCAGTCGTGCGTGGCAGGCCCACCGTGCCGTGTCGGGCCGCGCCTGACTCTGAGAACATGCGCCGAGGCACGGTTCCTAGCCTGGGCCCGACCAAATTTTCAGGATTTTTCATTTTTTTGGGATTTAGAGTCGTGTCGGGTCGTGCCTAGGCACGGGCTTTTCTTCAAATTGGCGCTGCGGCCCGACTTGGGACCGGTCGTGCCGTACCCGTGCTTTTCGCCACGTCATCACCGTGTCGGACTGGGTCACCGTCACCAAGATGGGCCCGGTCCGGTTTGCCAACTCTAATTAATATAGTCTCTCCCCATTTTGTTCATTTGTTTGTCTTTATTTAAAATACTCGTAATGATAAACATAAGGGTTATTTCATGACAATAATACCAACTATAAGGAAGCTTCTTAGAATAATCTCAACTATACATAATCTCGTTTTAATATAAACAATGCCTTCATTAATCTCATTTTGCTATGGACAAAATATTGACCTGCTATAACCGGTAATAGTGACCGGTTGTGACTTTCTAGGGTCCTTGAGTGTTCCGTCGTCGTTCATGAAAGTCAAAACAACAAGAAAATTAAAACATTATTTTTCATGGCTTCTACAATACTAATCAGGAAAAAAAATGCAAGACGAATTTTGGGAAGATTCAAAATTTTTTTAACCAACAACCGAAACTGAAGAGGAAGGTTCAACCGGTTTTCCAGGTAACCGGTCGCCTATATAAATGAGAGATTAATAAAGGCATAGTTCATATTAAAACGAGATTACGTATAGTTGGGATTAATCTAAGAAGCCCCCTTATAGTTGGTATTATTGTCATGAAATAACCCTAAACATAAAAGATAAACAAATGAATAAGACGAAAGAAGTAAATAAAGTGATTCACTACTACTACAAAACTTGGAGGATTCAGTACAACAAACGCCTTATATATACATAAAAGAGACATAGTTAATACCTCGATCTGATTGCCCATGAAAACTAAGAAAGCTTCGGGGTCAATGTCGGCAGTTAACCATTGATCATCCTTCAAAAATTGGAAGACTTGGCCATCCCTTTGTTCACGACTGCTAAGTATGGTAATCACAGACGGATCTGCATGCTCTTGAATTCCTATTGTCATCTCCGGGTTAGGGGAAGGTGGATAATGGTTCACGGTAATACCAATATCTTTACTTCGTCCACCTTCTTCGAAGTAACCTCGTTCTAGTCCGAGCCCTACCGATATTTTTTCAAGGAGCCTTGTGCGTAAGCTTTCTATCGACCTAACATATTCTCCGACCACCTCCCTGAAAAATAAAGAAACAACTAACCACTAACAACAACATCCAAATGTAAGGCTTAGGTTATTCTTGGCATTCAATTGTACTCCACTAAGTTAAAGTTACTCAACCCATTAGAGTAATTTGAGTTACATTAAGTCTAGGGTTATTTCATGGGAATAATCTCAAACTTTGTGTGTTTCTTAAAATAATTCAAACTATACGTAATCTCATTTTAATATAAACTACGCATTCATTAATCTCGCTTTGTTATGTATGAAATTATGACTTGCTATTACAGGTCATAGTGACTTGTTGTAACTTTCTAGGGTTTTACTAGGTCTGTTGCAGTTATCGTGAAAGTCAAAATTACAATAAAAATATTTTTTTCATAGCTTCTATAAGACTAATTGAAAAAAAATTAAAGAAGAATTTTTGGATTTTTTTTATATTTTGTTTATCAATGACTGAAAATGAACACGAAATGTGAATTAGAAGAAGAAGAGTGATAGGAAGAGTTGAACAAATTTACTTGAAATTGTGAGGTTTCTGAGGCCAAAATTTCTTGCATTCATCCAAAGGGGTACATTTTATCTTCAGACAATCCCTCCAGTTGTGAAATTTTTCGGTGTCATAATTGAAGGAACTTGTATATACTTTACACGCGATTTGGTCATCAGAATCCATGGGATATTTTTCCTTCTCTTCCGGAGGTAACTTAAAAAAATCGACAAAGGCTTGCATTCCTTCGTTCATTTGCTCTATTGGGATTCCATGATTGATGACCTACCCCAAAAAAAATCATGTTTAGAATTCATGTTTTCACAGTCTCATAAGAGATTAAGGTCTCGTTTGGTTCACTTTGGTTGCCATGTGGAAAATGACTTCATGCGGGAAGATCTACACACCAAGGGGGCTTGTTGAGTAACTTCCCTCATTATGGAGAAAATGCCAATTTCCATGAAATTGGAACCAAACAGTTAACTCCCTGAAGATGCAATTCATGAGATCTTGCACTTCCCGGTAATTAGATGAGTAACTAAATGAGCCCTAATTGTATGTTTTATACAAGTCTGTATGAGATTAGAATAATATTATGCTCTATATTCAAGAAAGAAAAAAAAATTGTTGGATAAATTTTCAAATTAAAACAGTAAATATTGGACAAAATTAGTCGATACGAACCAAAAATATTCCCAAATCTTTACAGGCCTTGATGATCTCACTTGTTGAATTAACTTCATCTTTGAGATCAATGATTGGAAGATCAATCTTCTTGTTACAAACTGTGAACAACAAAAAAAATTCAAGATGCATAATCTGGAGTCGGTATACTAAGAGACAATCACTCGTCAGATTTATTGAAAGATTAACTACAACAACTTGTTATTACAATATAATAGTACCAAACCTAACAAAAATATTTACGTTTGATATAAAATGATACGGAGTATGCTAAAAAAAATGGCATGCTCAGAATATAATAAAAGGACACGTTTGTTATAAAAAATAAGGTTATTTTATAGGAATAAATGAATAATACACGCTAGAATAATCTCAACAACAACAACAACATCAGAGCCTTAGTCCCAAAATAAATTGAACTTTCGATACCTTCCTCTCACACTATACTAGATAACCAGCTACTTGTTTCATAGGTCATCACTCTCCGATCCAACAGTCACGTATACCAATGCGCGTTTTCTTTTGTCTATATCTTTAGTTATATATATTTCTAAAAATTATGAAAATTTGATATTCATGATGATGCACTCGCTTTGACAATTTAAACAAGATCTCACGTGACTATATTTTATCGTATATATATTAAAAGTTACATCGATGATTCTTCACAACTATGAATAGTGCCCAAAAGTAAACGTAAAGAATCTATTGGAACGGAGGAAGTATGGTGCAACGGAGGAAAAATTTATCGTTTCATGATTACATGCATGTTACCAACGACTTATCTGTACAAGTGACCAATTACTAACGGAAAATAATCATTTTTTCATCGTAAAAGGTCTACTTTTCTTTACGTAAAATGTTTAGTTTTCGTCTGGTACATTAACAATTAGACAAATACAGTAGTTTACCTGTTCTTTTTTCGGGTGGACAAACATATCGCTCCGAAACTCCATTGCTTTGTATGCAACTCGCAAAAAGTTTTGCCATTTTTTTTAAGTGCTAGACCGTAGCTCTTTCGATATTAATTATATTATATTAATATATATATATATATATATATATATATATATATATATATATTACAAATTAAATTTTAATGACTTTTGTGCAATTTGATCATCAACTTAAATATATATATATATATATATATATATATATATATATATATATATATATATATATATATAATTTGGATTAGAAGTGGTAACAAATTTCCCTTGATGGAATATTATAGATGAGTCATAAGACCTTAATGGGGTTTATCCATCTTTCTAGGTGTATTCAATTTACCAAAACAAAATATCGGTAAAATTAGAAATCGATGCATTAAAAATCTCCTGTATTTGGCATAAAATTAGAAATTTAAGAATAAATTACACATAAATCGATGCAATTAATACAAGTATTAACAATTTGTTTCCTCTTTTTATTCTTTAGATACACCTCACGGTGCTTACACCTCTCGCCTATCGAAATTTTGTTCAAAACCTCATCCGAGAACTTGTATAGAGAAGGATTTTCCGCGGCGCAGCTGTTCTTCAATACCAACTTAGCTGCTAATGGCATAACAACCGGTACATCATAGGTTGGCCCAACCCAGTCCTCTCGTACTAGGGTTGGCTACTCGCAGTTCTCCCTTTATTTATCATTTTCCAATAAATATTTGTGTCAACATCCGCATTTGTCATGCCCGTGTTTATAGAAGTTTCCCGCAAAACAACCGATGATGATAGGACGATATCATGCTTCTAAATGCTCAAAACACCAAAAAAAAAAAACATATCGCGTCGCTTTAATTGCATCGCTTGTAAACACAAAAGTCAATTACATACTCGGTAATTATTTTAAGTGTTAGACGATTTTGCATAAGCATAAGTTAGTTGACTTAACGTGAATTATACCATACTTTGACTTAACAAAATGTATCCTATGCAATTTATTTATCAGTTTATTTTATAATTATCGTGAGACCGTTTATTTTATCATTATTATTGTAAAATCTCGTAAATAAAAGCTAGGTGGATAATAAATTAATAATAATAATAATAATAATAATAATAATAATAATAATAATAATAATAATAATGTGAAATCGTTTGACTGAAGATCTACTGAAAATGTAAATATTTTAGTTAAAAACACAAAAGTCTAAAAATCGGTCTTAATTGGACACACATAATAAGTGATTTAAAAAACTCGATAATTATTCTACGAGATCGTCTTATACATAAAGCTGATTCAATTCATCCAAAGTGTTATTAGCCTAAATTAAAAAAAAATTGAGACTGAATAATTATGGTTTAAAGTTTCTCGTTATTTGGACTCGTTCTGTATTATATGACGATTTTTTATTGCGATTGAACTGAACTGAACCTAACTAAACTGAACTGAAAATATTGGGCCTAAGACTCCTTCGATGCATAAAGCAAACGTATGGAATCAAATGGAACGGAGGGAGTATTAAAACGAGATTACGCATAGTTTGTATTAATATCATAGTTGGTATTATTGTTATAAAATACTCCCTCCGATTTGTTGGGTTTGCGACGTATTCCATATTTGGCAAATTCATTAGGTTTGTTACATTTCCAATTTGGGCTGTATTTTTCTTATAAAATAACTAAAATACCCTTCATTTTTCATTATTATATTCCAAATATTAACTAACTTTTTACGTATCTAACTTTTCTCATTATTATATTGTTTAATCTCACAATAACATCACTCATAGTGGTTCTATATATATATATATATATATATATATATATATATATATAGGAAAATGATACATACAATCCTTAAGGTTGTATTTAAGAGACCAAATAAGGAAATAATTCTTTAATACATGTATTAATTGTCTTGATGTATGTGTAATTTTTGCACAAATCCATATTATTTATACTAAAATTGAAAGATTTTAAATGCTTATATACAACCCTAAGTAGGGGTGAGCAAAACCGGATATCCGATCCGGTTTTGTAAACCGTATTGGATATCCGGTTTTAAAATTTGAAAATTTTCCGATCCGTATCCGATCCGGTTTTTTTTGGATATCCGGATCCGATTTTATATTTTTCTTCTATTTTTTTTTTTAAAAAAAAAAATTAATTTTTCATTTTTAGTTAAGAGTTGTTAATTGATTTTTAAGCAATCTTATGTTTTATATAAATTGATATAATAAAAATACCTCAAAAAAATGGTATATATGTCTTACGGTACCATTATTCTAACAAAACTCCGTATTATGTTTCATTACATAATATCATAAATTCACTAATAGTTTTGTTTTTTTACCTTTGAGAATAATTGGTAAGTTTTGAATTCTTTATTGTATAATGCATATTAGGATTATATTTTTCATATTTTTTATTGTTTTTCAAAAACTGGATCGGAAACCGGATATCCGGATATATTTTTCATGTTAAAATACCGGATATCCGGTTTCAATTTTCCCCGATACATATCCGCTACGGTTTTAAGGAAAACCGTATCGTATATCCGGTTATTCGTATCGGATATCCGAAAATTCGTATAATTGAAAGCGTATACCGTATCGTATACGTATAATAAAACCGTATCATATATTTTTTTTCACCGCTAGGACGGTATTTTAACATTATTCATATATAATAAAATTATCGCAAGACCGTCTAATACAAGAATTACTCATTGACAATTTCTTGAACAATTTGTCGAGTTTTCTTTTCTCTGCCTTCAACAGCAATAAACAGTTTGAAAAAATCCTTGTATTTATAACTCTGGTAATGTGAGTAGAGGCCTTCTTTTTCTTCTGCATCGAGAAGTGCCTTTGCGGGTCCCACTAGACAGTCTTGTGACGGATATATGAAGAAACCAACGCTGTATCGATCAACACTTGTACTTGATGCTCTGTGTATCAATTCTTTCAACTTCCCATTGGTCATCACCTTCAAAAAAAAAAAAGTTAAAGTATGATTAGAGCTGGCAAATCGGACGTGCCAGACCGTGCTTCGTGTCAGCCCAGTCGTGCCTGGCAGGCCCACCGTGCCGTGTCGGGTCGCGCCTGACTCTGAGAACATGCGAGGAGGCACGGTTCCTAGCCCGGACCCGACCAAATTTTCAGGATTTTTCATTTTTTTGGGATTTAGAGTCGTGTCGGGTCGTGCCTAGGCACGAGCTTTTCTTCAAATTGGCGCTGCGGCCCGACTTGGGACCGGTCGTGCCGTACCCGTGCTTTTCGCCACGTCATCACCGTGTCGGACCGGGTCACCAAGATGGGCCCGGTCCGGTTTGCCAGCTCTAATTAATATAGTCTCTCTCCATTTTGTTCATTTGTTTGTCTTTATTTAAAATACTCGTAATGATAAACATAAAAGATAAACAAATGAATAAGACGAAAGAAGTAAATAAAGTGATTCACTACTACTACAAAACCTGGAGGATTCGGTACAATAAGCGCCTTATATATACATAAAAGAGACATAGTTAATACCTCGATCTGATTGCCCATGAAAACTAAGAAAGCTTCGGGGTCAATGTCGGCAGTTAACCATTGATCATCCTTCAAAAATTGGAAGACTTGGCCATCCCTTTGTTCACGATTGCTAAGTATGGTAATCACAGACGGATCTGCATGCTCTTGAATTCCTACTGTCAACTCCGGGTTAGGGGAAGGTGGATAATGGTTCACGGTAATACCAATATCTTTACTTCGTCCACCTTCTTCGAAGTAACCTCGTTCTAGTCCAAGCCCTACCGATATTTTTTCAAGGAGCCTTGAGCGTAAGCTTTCTATCGACCTAACATATTCTCCGACCACCTCCCTGAAAAATAAAGAAACAACTAACCACTAACAACAATATCCAAATGTAAGGCATAGGTTATTCTTGGCATTCAATTGTACTCCACTAAGTTAAAGTTACTCAACCCATTAGAGTAATTTGAGTTACATTAACTCTAGGGTTATTTCACGGGAATAATCTTAACTTTGCGTGTGTTTCTTAAAATAATTCAAACTATACGTAATCTCATTTTAATATGAACTACGCATTCATTAATCTCGCTTTGTTATGTATGAAATTATGACTTGCTACTACAGGTCATAGTGACTTGTTGTAACTTTCTAGGGTTTTACTAGGTCTGTTGCAGTTATCGTGAAAGTCAAAATTACAATAAAAACATTTTTTTCATACCTTCTATAAGACTAATTGAAAAAAAAATGAAAGATAAATTTTTGGATTTTTTTATATTTTGGTTATCAATTACTGAAAATGAACACGAAATATGAATTAGAAGAAGAAGAGTTAAAGGAAGAGTTGACCAAATTTACTTGAAATTGTGAGGTTTCTGAGGCCAAAATTTCTTGCATTCATCCAAAGGGGTACATTTTATCTTCAGACATTCCCTCCAGTTGTGAAAATTTTCGGTGTCATAATTGAAGGAACTTGTATATACTTTACACGCGTCTTGGTCATCAGAATCCATGGGATATTTTTCATTCTCTTCCGGAGGTAACTTAAAAAAATCGACAAAGGCTTGCATTCCTTCGTTCATTTGCTCTATTGGGATTCCATGATTGATGACCTACCCCAAAAAAATCATGTTTAGAATTCATGTTTTCACAGTCTCATAAAAGATTAAGGGCTCGTTTGGTTCACCATGGGAAGATGAAGTTACCGAGAACTTAAATTCATGTGAATTTGTATTTCATGGGAATTACAAAAATATTGTTTGGTTGCCACGTGGGAAATGACTTCATGCGGGAAGATCTACACATCAAGGGGGCTTGTTGAGTAACTTCCCTCATTATGGAGAAAATGACAATTCCCATGAAATTGGAACCAAACAATTAACTCCCTGAAGATGCAATTCATGAGATCTTGCACTTCCCGGTAATTAGATGAGTAACTAAATGAGCCCTAATTGTATATTTTATACAAGTTTGTATGAGATTAGAATAATATTATGCTCTATATTCAAGAAAGAAAAAAAATTGTAATATTGGACGAAATTAGTCGATACGAACCAAAAATATTCCCAAATCTTTACAGGCCTTGATGATCTCACTTGTTGAATTAACTTCGTCTTTGAGATCAATGATTGGAAGATCAATCTTCTTGTTACAAACTGTGAACAACAAAAAAAAAATTCAAGATGCATAATCTGGAGTCGGTATACTAAGAGACAATCACTCGTCAGATTTATTAAGAGATTAATTACAACAACTTGTTATTACAATATAATAGTACCAAACCTAACAAAAATATGTACGTTTGATATAAAATGATACGGAGTATGCTAATAAAAATGGCATGCTCACAATATATAATAAAAGGACACGCTTGTTATAAAAAATAAGGTTATTTTATAGGAATAAATGAATAATACACGCTAGAATAATCTCAACAACAACAACAACAACATCAGAGCCTTAGTCCCAAAATAAATTGAACTTTCGATACCTTCCTCTCACACTATACTAGATAACCAGCTACTTGTTTCATAGGTCATCACTCTCCGATCCAAACAGTCACGTATACCAATGCGCGTTTTTTTTTGTATATATCTTTAGTTATATATTTCTAAAAATTATAAAAATTTGATATTCATGATGCACTCGATTAGACAACTTAAACAAGATGTCACCTAACTATATTTTATCGTATATATTAAAAGTTACATCGATGATTCTTCACAACTATGAATAGTGCCCAAAAAGTAAACGTAAATAACCTATTGGAACGGAGGAAGTATGGTGCAACGGAGGAAAAAATTTATCTCAGTTTTCGTCTGGTACGTTAGCAATTAGACAAATAATTTTACCTGCTCTTTTTTCGGGTGGACAAACATATCGCTCCGGAACTACATTGCTTTGTATGCAACTAGCAAAAAGTTTAGCCATTTTTTGTAAGTGCTAGACCGTAGCTCTTTCGATATTAATTATATTATATTAATATATATATATTAATATATATATATATATATATATATATATATATATTACAAATTAAATTTTAATGACTTTTGTGCAATTTGATCATCAACTTAAATATATATATATATATATATATATATATATATATATATATATATATATATATATATATATATATATATATATATATATATATATATATATATATATATAATTTGGATTAGAAGTGGTAACAAATTTCCCTTGATGGAATATTATAGATGAGTCATAAGACCTTAATGGGGTTTATCCATCTTTCTAGGTGTATTCAATTCACCAAAACAATAGTTTTTGTTGATAAATATCGGTAATGTTAAATACAGCTCTTAGAGTTATATTTAATCATTAAATATCTCCTGTATTCGGCATATAATTAAAAATTTAAGAATAAATTACACATAAATCGATGCAATTAATACAAGTATTAACATTTTGTTTCCTCTTTTTTACTCTTTTAGATACGGGTTATATTTATCATTTTCCAATAAATATTTGTGGCAACACCCGCATTTGTCATGCTCGTGTTTATAGAAGTTTCCCGCAAAACAACCGATGATGATAGGACGATAACATGCTTCTAAATGCTCGAACAAAAAAAAAAAATATCGCGTCGCTTTAATTGCGTCGCTTGTAAACACAAACGATGCAAAAAATAGTTTGAAACTGACGCATTTAAGACTATCTTTTGCATCGATTATTATTAAAAACGGACATATTTGCTCAAAAAAATTTATTCTTAAATACGTCGTTTACAAAAGCACATCGATGCAAAAATATTACTTGCGTCGTTTGTGGTTACAACCGACGTAATTAAAGCGACACGATAGGGAGCTTAGTATAAATTTTAATAATATAATTTTCTTTAAATATATTGGTTGTGATGGCAATAATTTCATAAATATAAATAAGGAATAATTTTCACTTAATACTCTATATACATTATTTTTTATACATAATAATTTCATAAATAATAAGAAAGGATTTTTTTTTTTGAATAATTTAATTGTGATTAAATAACGCGTCGTCGGGGGTCGTGTCCCGGGTAAACTTGTATGGTAAGTCGGTCTTAATTCGACACATAATAAGTGATTAAAGACTCGATTAATTATTCTACAAGACCGTCTTATACATAAAGCGGATCCAATTCATCTAAACTGTTATTAGTATATATATTAGCCTAAATAAATAAAAAGTTGAAACGGAGCAAGTTCGGTTTGAAGTTTCTCGTTATTTGGAATCGTCATATAATGTACGACTGTTTTATAACAAATTAATTTTTGGACTGAAGAAAACTGAACTGAACTGAAATTGACGAAAAAAATTGGGCCTAAAAGTCCTTTCATGTATGAAATGGGCTTTCATTAGTTATGTGATATGGGCCTTTGGTTATGGATAGAATTGGGCCCGAGTCACTCTTTCCAAATAAGCCCGTTTTATATTATAGGACGGTCCAAAAGAAAAGTCGAGTCGAGTTAACATTGGCTTGGCTTGTAAAGGTTGTGAGTAGCTTGAACTTTTTTTTTTTGAAGCTAACCCCAAACCGGAATTATATCATTGCAATAAAATCATCAAAAATAACAACTTCCACGTTTACCGGACCTATGTTCTCCCACACATGCTTTCCGATAGAACTTGACATGACACGTGCAGACTCATGAGCGGCACGGTTACAATTACGCGGAACAAAAGACCAACAAATACTATCAAAATTACAGGCAAAATCAAAAATGTCATCAAAAATCAGAAACAGATCACTTCGCCCTTATCAAATATTCGGTTATCTTTGTTTCACCTTATCAAATATTCTCATTGATTTGCGCGGTATTTTAATTTCTTATAAAATCTTCGAAAATATCGAAATAAAAAAAACAAAACATAAACTTAACCATCATACATACATATATATAGACTCGGATTAAATAACCGCGACTTCAGTTTGTAAACTTTAAAATAATTTCAACTTTTTCATCAAGCTGTTAGATCAGAATCGACTCCTAATACAATTTTTACACTATAAACATAAGTCAAATAAGACCAAACAACCTTTTTATAGTCCGAACATTATGACCATGTTTGACAAATAGCAGTAGTAGATTCATAATAGTAGTTAACAATAGCAGAATACAGTTAGTTGATTGTATTAGCAAGTTTGACTATCAAAATAAATTAGCAGAATTAGGAAATAGTGTTTGGTAATTAGCAGATTATGGAAGAATCGAATTGTTTTCAGGTATAAATTCAATATGTTGTTTCAATATATATGCTCCTATTAACAACATATTCAAAAACAGTAGATTCCGGCCAATATGCTATCCCAATATGTCATTTACCAAACACAGAAAATTAGTAGTTTGATGGTCAATCTACTATTTAGGTCGGAATCTGTTAATTTTTCCCCAATATACTGTTTACCAAACCGGACCTATGTAATGCATCGTGTTTTCCCTGATGACGAAAATAAAAAGTCAGTGATTAATAACGTAGGGTAAAGACCTTAAGAGTGTAGGGTTGCGATGTGCACCCTATATCTATATCTACTTGTCTATTTGTAATTAGTCTTTTTAGTTAGGTTAGGTGACTTAATTAATTACATTAATTAACACTAATCATATGATTATCTATAGTAATAATCCTTAAACTATAACACGCATTCTCGTTCATGACGAAAATATCTGTCGTAATTTTACCGTTACAGATTTATAGGTCAAGTTATTTATCTAACTAGTCGAGTAAATATTTAACATATTGTAATAATATAGCGAATCTGCGTGTAGTGTTACGGGATCTCGGAACCCCGTGAAACAATTTTTTTTTTTTTTGGATGTTTTGTCCAAAATTTAGGTTAGTAAAAATAAATTTATAATTTTTATATGTATAAATAGCTTCTGAATTTTTCTAGGAAATTCTAAATTTTATTCTTATTCATCAGTATAAGTAACTCGTCACGAGTAAGCTATAAGACAATCCGAAACCAACCCGACAGTTAAAATCCTGGTTCTTATAATCCGAAACTGACCTGACCCGAAGCTGACTTGAAGAAAACAATAAAACATAAGGTTATATCAATGATTTATTATGATTTGTAAATGACGGATATGGACCGTCATCATGTTGCATTTTTGTGTAGTAGGTAGACAAATAAATGTCATTTTCCATTGAGTTGGTTTGTACTCAATCATACTACTACTTGAATTTTATCATAATAATAATAAATAATAAAATAATAAATAAATAAATTATTTTTAAAACTAAAAAACAAAAAAAATGAAGGAACAAATTAAATTGTAATAAATTGTTTAAAATGAGTTCAAGTAGGAGCGGAATTGTCGAGCCATTAAATGAATTTGATGTGATACCGTAAATTGTTGTTGTTATAACATAAACGAGAAACAATAAAAATAAAATAAGAACGTAATTAAAAGAAATAATATACGGAGTATATAAATTTTACGTGGTTTAGTAATAGTCGGTTAGCTACGAGTAGTTGATTTGGAACGCGAAAAATTTGTTCACTTAAATGGTTAAAATTTAAAATTATCGTCGAGTACTAGATAATTAAGAGTATAATCATAATAAATATTAATTAATTAATTAATTTGTCGTTAGATTTAACCATATACCGTCTCTCGGAATATAAATAAATAAAAATTAATTTGTATAAAGAGAATAAAAATAATAACGATAAATAATATTACTAGTATATAAATTATTAAATTTAAATAATTGTTAGAACAAGTTAATATAATGTCTTCTAATAATCCAAATATCCACATGTCACATGTGAGTGAACAACTCATCATAATAATATTTTTTAAAAATTTTTTTTGCCAATAGAACAAAATCATCGTGATATTATAAGGGGTCGTTTGGTTACTCATGTAATTACCGGGAAGTGCAACTTCCCAGGAAGTGCATTTTCAGGGAGTTGTTTGGCTACCCACTTCCCGGGAACTGCCACTTCCTCCACAATGGGAGAAGTTACTCACCAAGCCCCCTTGGTGTGTAGAACTTCCCGCATGAATTCATTTCCCACATGGCAACCAAACAATATTTTGTAATTCCCATGAAATACAAATTCACGTGAATTTAAAGTTCCCGGTAACTTCATCTTCCCATGGTGAACCAAACGAGCCCTAAGTATGAATAATCGTTTTCCTATTTTATTACAGTAGAAAACTTATTTGTGAAATAAAATATTGTGCAATTAGGTCTTGTTCGATCTTTTCGGCTTAATTACAGTTTGTTTCATTCCAGCTAAACTCAGCTCTGTTTCAACCGAAAAAACCAGGACATTAGTCAAATAAACTATCGTATCATCAAT
The DNA here is from genome assembly GCA_958450325.1 of Agrostemma githago. NCBI lineage: Eukaryota > Viridiplantae > Streptophyta > Magnoliopsida > Caryophyllales > Caryophyllaceae > Agrostemma > Agrostemma githago. The sequence goes on along the minus strand of OY288261.1, from coordinate 678,540 downwards.
AGAATATAAGTCAAATAAATTCAGATGAAATATCACGTCAAACAGAACCTAATTAAAGGAAATGTACATAATTAAACCTAAATGTACATGGTCTCCCCTATTTAATGTTCTAATTAATTATACTAAATTTAATTAAAAGCAATTTCTATTTCCTACAAAAACATGCACAAAAAAAGAAAACAAAAAAAAAAAAGATCTTGTATTATTTCCCACCTAATTTTATTTTCCCAATTTTTTTATTTTATTTTCCCAATTTTTTTATTTTACTTTCCCAATTTTTTATTTTATTTATTTATTTATTTATTTTATTTTGATCACCAACTCTTGGTAGGTGAAATAATCAAACATCAAAGTCTCTTAGTCAAACGTGACCTCCTAACTTAAGTCTCAATTGTACGTCAATAATTAGAAAACCAAAAAAAAAGGTCTTGTAATTTGTAAGTCATTAACTTTTTTGTTGGACTTGGCAATGAGTTATTAACTTATTAAATCGAAAATATTTTAATCTGGTGGTTAAACAGATATATCTGAATAATTAGTTTCAAGTTCGATTATTTTTTTTCCCGTTAAATAAGCTGAATTATTGAATCGAACGAACTGAACTAAATTGGACTGAACCGTATTAAATCAAGAATTAATGATTCAAATAAAAAAATAATAATAGGATGCCTTGAACAAGTTCAAATCTACATTTAGTAATAACAAATTCAAAACTATTTAATAACAGAGATCAAATTATACATACGAGATCATTTTTTGTACCATACTTTAAAAAATTATTACTAAATCAAGAATTAATGATTCAAATCAAATACATAATAATAAAACATCGTACAAGTTCAAATCATTATGACAATTGCGTGTCTAAATTCTATTTTTATTTAGTACTCTATATAAAATTTCAAATGTGGATATAAATATATAATTACTAACTTCACATTTCAAATAACAATAATAAATAATAATATTTTAATACCAATAATATTTTAATATTATTTCAAATCACTAATCAATTTCTTACCAATATTATCAATAACTTTTTTTATCTTATCATGTATGTTCACTTTTCATCACCATCTCAAACCTCACCTACCACCTTCACCCTTTTTAATTAAATTAATTAAATTAAATAAAACTCATTTTAATTCAACAATTAGCTTATAATTGAACCAATCAAAACATGCCACGTACCCCAAAAATCTCCAATTAAAACACATGTCAATTTCTTTGTGGTCAACATTCCAATGAATTGACAAAGTCCACATAATTGTCTCTTGTCAACTTAATTTCCATTCAAAATAAAATTAATTATCCTAAGAAACCGTCTCATCCGATAATCCTTACTGTACATTTTTAATCATTTTTTTTAGTTTAAAAATAGTCACGATAAACGATTCTGATGTTAACGAGATTCGAAACTCATACCAGCTAACTAGTACCGTCTCATGCCTTATTACCAGCTAACTGGTCTGACATCTACTGCTCATATCAGATCATATCGTAATCTTTAACTCAGGATTTAATTTAAATTTATACTTGTTTTTTTTAAAAAAAAAAAAAACCAACCAACCCAATTGTGCTCCGGTTAACCGATCATGAGTATCACTCTCATGCCCTTATTACCAGCCAACCAGTCTAACATCATCTACTGGTCATATCAGATCATATCGTGATGATACCGTAATCAGTAACTCCCATTTTTAAATTAAATTCTCTATCTTTTGAGTCTGTTTTATTACGTAGTATATCAAATCTTTTGACCCGGGATTTAATTTAAATTTACAAATTTTATTTTTTTAATTAATAATTTAAAAAAAAAAAAAAAATCAACCAACCCCATTGTGCTCCACCCACTACCCTCTACCCTCACCTAATTTTGTATATTAACTCCCTAACCAACACACCCAAAAATTCAGGGAAGGTCCTTACTTTTGTACTCACATTACCTTCTCCTTAAGCACATTTCTAGTCACATAATAATACCAATTTTTTCCCCAATTTTCCCTATTACATTATCATGGGTTCATACCAAGACAACAACATAGATGTTTTGGGTAATAATGACCCAAAAAAAGAGTACATTTTTAGGTCAAAACTCCCTGATATCTACATCCCAAACCACCTCCCCCTCCACTCCTATTGTTTCGAAAACATAGCCGAGTTTGGCGACCGGACGTGCTTGATCGACGGTCCAACGAGCCGGGAATGGACTTATTTGGAAGTCGAGAGGACGTCGAAAAATGTAGGGGCAGGGTTTCGGAACAGGTTAGGTGTGCAGAAGGGCAGCGTGATCATGCTGCTCCTCCAGAACTGCCCCGAGTTTGTCTTCTCTTTCCTCGGGGCATCCTTCGTTGGAGGCGTGATCACGACTGCCAACCCCTTCTGCACACCGGCAGAGATTGAGAAACAGGCTCGAGCGTCTGGCGCTCGAACTGTTATCACCCAGTCAGCTTTTGCTGACAAGGTGAGAAACTATTGTCTGGAGAACCACATCCACCTGATCCTGGTGGATGACCCCACCACCCCAACCACTCACTGGTCCCAGCATTTCTTCTGGGACCTGGTAGTGGAGGAGCAGGGCGACAACGTCGTCAGCGACGTACACATAGACGCTGACGACGTTGTGGCCCTGCCATACTCCTCAGGGACCACAGGGCTACCAAAAGGCGTAATGCTGACGCACAAAAGCCTAGTAACGAGCGTAGGACAACAAGTCGACGGTGAAAACCCTAACCTGTACTTCCACAATGAAGATGTCATCCTCTGCGTCTTACCGCTTTTCCACATATACTCCCTCAACTCGGTGCTCCTATGCGCGCTGCGCGTAGGAGCAGCGATCCTGGTGATGCCCAAATTCGACATACATATGTTGATGGAATTAGTACAAAAATACAAAGTTACGATTGCGCCCTTCGTTCCGCCCATTGTTTTGGCTATTGCTAAGAGTCCTGATGTGGATAAATATGACCTTTCATCTGTGAGGACTATATTGTCTGGTGCTGCTCCTATGGGTAAAGAACTTGAGGATTCTGTTCGAGCCAAACTACCGAATGCTAAACTTGGTCAGGTACGAATAATAACAATAATAATTATTATTATTTTATTATTATTGTTACGGTTTTTTTGGTGTGTTAATTAGTGACGGGACCAGGATTTGACAAAAAAAAACACGGTTTTTTTAAAAAATTTAGTCAAAATATCGACTGTAGGTATGTACATCCTGGTTTTGTGATTGAATACTTGAATAGTGTTTTCTGAACACCTATGCATGTTATTACTCATTTGTTATTATCACATTTTCGCTTTATTAAGCAGTGACGGGACCAGGATTTTAAAAAAACACGGTTTTTAAAAAAAATTGATCAAAATATCGAATGTGGGCACATCGTGGTTTATTTTGTGATTGAATAGCGTTTTCTGTTAATGTTATTAGTAATGTACACGTTACACCGATGCATGTTATTCATTTGTTATTATCACATTTTCGCTTTATTATAATAAGCAGTGGTGGGGCCAGGATTTGACAAAAACACGGTTTTTTTTTAAAAAAAAAATCAAAATATCGTATGTAGACACATCGTGGTTTTGTGATTGAATACCGTTTTCTGTTAATGTTACTATTAGTATATTGTACACTTATGCTATGTTAGTCATTTGTTGTTATTATGGTTTCGGTGTATTAAGCAGTGGTGGGACCAGGATTTAACAAAAACGTATCCGATAATTGTTGGAAAGTTTTTAGAAAATTTTAATCAAAATATCGACTGTAGACACATTATCGTGGTTTTGTGACTGAATAGCGTTTTCTGTTAATGTTATTAGTACTACTAAAATTAACATGACACCCTGGCATGCATGTTGTTACTCTCGAAGTTCAATTTTTATTCCCGATATGTTTTTTTTATTGTTATAAAAATTTCATTAAATGACTTTGTTATTAACTATTGCTTCATAACTTCATGTTCATCCTGATTCCACCACTCATTTATTAAGCAGTGACGGGGCTAGGATTTGACAAAAAAATGAACCGACAGTTCAAAAGTTTTTAAAATTTTGGTTATAATAATATTGGTTTTTTTCTCTTTCCCATAGCAGTTTCTTAAATACAACCCTAAAAACAATATTTTTTTTATTTATATAATTTAAATCGCGTTTCATAAAAATAAAATAATAAATAATAATAATAATAATTTCTTGTAAATTTTGTTTTGATTCATAATAAAATTCCCCTTATTACTAAAAAATAAATAAATAAAAATAAAATAATAACGATAATAATAATAATTATTATTATTATTATAATGATAAAATTCTCTATTTATTATTAATAGATAAAATTCTCTATTTATTATTAATAAATAATAATAATAATAATAATAATAATAATAATAATAATAATAATAAAATTCGTAAACTGCGTTTTGATTCATCAATAAAATTCTACATTTATAATAATAATAATAATAATAATAATAATAAAGTGTACGTAGTAGGTGTTAGATTTAATACAAGGTGGAAAATAAATGAAGGCCGTACAAGACTTGGTCTACAAACCATTAATAATATTTTTTGTGGTAGTAAACAATAAACGTCATATAGATTAAATTGACATATTACATATATATATATATATATATATATATATATATATATATATATATATAGTGTATATATAGATCTTATAGCATTAAATATGCATGTAACGACATTATTTACTAGGTGGCCTATAGTTTTCTTCTCTAACGTAATAACGTGATACAAGTACATTACTTACTTCACCTCCTATAATAATAATAATAATAATAATAATAATAATAATAATAATGTCGACTACGGTCACACAACAACAACAACAACAACGATTGAGTCTTAGTTTTAGGTTTTTCTAGAGATTTCGTAAATGAGAGGGATATATAATACAAGATCTGATTCGATCTGCATAAAAAGTTTCTACGGTCAGGGCTGGTGGTGGTAGTGGTAGTGGTTGTTACGGTTGTGTAGCGTCAACTGATGAAAGTTGGGCCTAGCTAAGAGTCGATTAGAGTCGTACGTTGGGCAGTGAGTCAGTGACAGATCTCCACGTATAGATTTGGGGTCGCGCAATATCCAAAAACACGAACATTTTCTGGGTTTTGTCTAACTTTTCGACCCAATTTCTTTAATAATCTTACGAGATTTTTTTTTTCTGGATCTGCCACTGCCACCGCCACCAAATATCGATATCATAATCAAAGGACAATAGATGTAGACACTTGTTGAGTAGTCCACACCCACCACACCCACTTTTAGTGTACAAGTAGTTATGGAGGAGTATGTAGTAGCTATTGACTTTTCCAAAGGATACGGTACGTCGTCCAATTTGGTGGCCTTATGATGAAAATTCTAATTAGGTTCCTCGGTACAACAACTTTATACTACTATAAAGTTTTAGATCTGTTGTACTTTGACACGATATCACGATAATATTATTGTGAAATCTCTCACGTAGAAACTGGTAGTCACTAGCCTCTTATATGACATGTTTCACAATAATATTATCGTAAGATATGATTGTCTTGTAGATGATACTGTTAGTGTCCAGGGTTTTCGAGAGACCGTCTCTCCACTAACATAACATGGAACGAAAATGAAAATTAAATAACTTTAATTTCTCCCGTTATCTTGTTGGATTTCTCTCAATAACATTGTTGAAAGACTGCCCTTTATAATTTTTGTGATTGACGAAACACGGTCTAATTATTGTTTTTTTTTCACTTTATAAAAGAGCTTGCTTTTACAAAAGTGTGGCAATAATGATGAGAACGTGCATCACTATACCCTTAGTGCCCCAATATGGAGAACTAGTGCACCAAGTCACCTAAACCGCATGATTCAAATCCAGACTAAATCAAATGCTGTCAAATGTTGTCTTTGTTAGCGAATCATCTCAACCAAAACCTTAAGGTGATGGTTGAGGCCCGTTTATATTCTATTACGCCCCCTCACTCGACTGTCCTTTGGGCTTGAAGAGTGGTTAGTGCGCACCGGTTCCCCCCGGGGGCTGCCAGGGTTCGAACTCGTGTCCTCTGGCTTTGATACCATGTTAACGAACCATCTCAACCAAAACCTTAAGGCGATGGTTGGGATGAGATGGTTGAGACCCGTTTATAGTCTTAATCAGATAACTCAAATTCAGACTAAATCAGATATTATTAAGGATCAATCAACGTATTTTTTTACCTTAATTATATCGTTAAAAGTTAAGAATATTGAACACTGTACGACTGCATGTGATCTTTATAACTCTACATGACTCAAATCCAGACTACATTAGATGCTGTCAAATGTTACCTTAATCAGATGGCTCAATTCCAGACTAAATCAGATATTGTTAAGGCTCAATCAACCTGTTTTTTTTTACCTTAACTATACCGTTAAAAGTTAAGAATATTGAACTGTGATCTGTATGACTGCATCATTTGCATGAGACCTTTATAACTCTAAGCTACATGACTCAAATCCAGACTAAATCAGATGCTGTGTCAAAATACAGGGATATGGAATGACAGAGGCAGGGCCAGTCCTAGCGATGTGTTTGGCATTTGCGAAAGAACCGATGGAAGTTAAGTCTGGATCATGTGGGACAGTCGTACGCAATGCAGAACTAAAGATCGTCGACCCTGATACCGGCCTTTCTTTGCCTAGGAATGAACCCGGTGAAATTTGCATTCGCGGTGCTCAGATTATGAAAGGTTTGCCATTCCGCTCCTAAATTATACTTCATCTCTCATTCTTTGGAATTGTTACAGTTTTTTCTCGTTTAAATAACGTTGAAAAAAAGGTTATTATTATTACTATTTCAATTTTTTTTTATTTTTTTTCGTGACATGTTACTTTCGAAAAATCAAGCATAAATTTTGGTAGGTGACTGACAACGACACTTTTGGGTGCATTTTACGTATGTACCGTGAGATTTAAATTAACTTGTCGATATAATTAGGGTTTGAACACTGAATCATGTTAGAACGATAATATATGAAATTCGAACAAATGAATTAATGATTAAATTGTGAAATTATTATAACATTTTTTAGGTTATTTGAACGATGATGAGGCAACATCGAACACAATTGACAAAGACGGGTGGCTACACACGGGTGATATCGGATATGTGGATAATGACGATGAAATTTTTATTGTTGATCGACTTAAGGAATTGATTAAGTACAAGGGTTTTCAAGTAGCTCCGGCCGAGCTCGAGGGAATGCTCATCAATCATCCTAGTATTCATGAGGCCGCTGTTGTCGCGTATGTCTCTACCTTATACTCCGTACTTTAATTATTATTATTATTATTATTATTATTATTATTATTATTATCATTATGAATTTTATTGATGAATCAAAACAATTTTTACAAGAAATTATTATTTTTTATTATTTAATTTGATTAATGTGACATGCAAAAAAGTATTGACCCAACCCGGCCCGCCAAAACCCTATTTTTTTTTCCAAAAAATTTGACCGGCCCGTTGGGCTAAATTACATCCTTATATGGGCCGGTCACGGGCCAAGATGACTAAGGTGACTGGCTATGCTTACACCGAGCATGACTCATGTTCACCTCTATGTGTTGCATATCGACTTTAACATTATTTTAAGTCAGACATTATTTCACGCTCTGATACCGTGTAAGGATATTAATTAAAATAATATTTTGGATTAATAATTATGAAGCTAATTAATTAAATATTATATGAAATATGTGTAGGATGAAAGATGAGGCAGCAGGTGAGGTTCCAGTTGCATTTGTGGTTAGGTTAAATGGGTGTGAGATCACTGAAGATGAAGTTAAACAATATATCTCTAAACAGGTAATTATTAAATTTTAATTACTCTAATATCTTTAGTAATTTGTGTCGGAATTTGACGAGAAGATCCCTTGTGAAACGGTTTTCCATAAATATATCATATGGTTGACATTTACCAATAAAAGGAAAAATATAAACCAAAAAAAAACCAACGACCAGTAAGACGTCTCATATGAGAATTAAAAAAAATAAAAAATACTCGTAATTAATATATTTAACGGTCTGGAAATACGAGATTTTTTTTTTATAAATTAATTGTCTTTACGATATTTTTGATCGAAAAATAATTTCAAATAATTTTTGGGAGTGCAGGTGGTATTTTACAAGAGAATAAGCAAGGTGTTCTTTGTGGACTCAATTCCTAAACTTCCATCAGGAAAAATATTAAGGAAAGAGCTAAGGGCAAGATTAGCAAATGGTATTATTGGTACTAATTAATTAATTAGTGAAATATGACGTGAAATCGTCTCATTTAAAAATTTCTGAATGAATTAAGTACATTTGGTCGTACTTAATTACAGTACATAAAGAAGATTTGTACGATTATGCAATGACGTTTGTTTTTTAGATTTTTAAAAAAAATGTTTTTTGAGTTTTTTTTGGTTGATCGATAATAGAGATGAAAAGTTGGCATTATTAAAAACAACTATATCTGTAAACTATATCGTATTTAGGTGAATTACTCGCCACGAATATGGTAAATTTGTCTTGTACTATATCTATCTATTTACTCGTGTTTGGATCAACGATTGTTTGTAGATCAAAGACGGGTTATGACTTATGAGTGAATAAACACATTTATATAAAGGTAAAATGTAATTTTGATGTCAAATTCGTACTATATTGTGGTTAAGAATCTAACACAGACCTGATCTTAATCTTCTGACCTCGTGGTTAGGATAAGGGAACTCCTACTACTTATCGAATTGTTTCATGAGGTCGGTCCGTCATTGTTCATCAAGGCCCAAATTATGTTTTGAAAGACTAGACTAGAGATTACAAAGTCCATGGGCTAGAGATTATGGACCATATTTTTTATGATTATTTGATATTAAGTAGACGAGTTTATGGCCCAGTTTTTGTAGACTAAAGGAGGTGTTAACGAACCATCTCAACCAAAACCTTAAGGCGATGGTTGAGGCCCGTTTATATTCTATTACACCCCCTCACTCGAATGCCCATTGGGCTTGAAGAGTGGTTAGTGCGCACCGGCTCCCCCGTACCGTGTGCTGAGATTCCACTTGAGAGTTCGAGATATTGGGGGCTGCCAGGGTTCGAACTCGTGACCTCTGGCTCTGATACCATGTTAACGAACCATCTCAACCAAAACCTTAAGGCGATGGTTGAGGCCCGTTTATATTCTATTAGTTCAACTGAACTGAACTGAATTGAGTTGATCTGAATTGAACATAACTGAACTGAGTTGATGAGTTGAACTGAAGGGGGCTGAAGTAGTTGAGACAAATTGAACCTCCTGAGCTATACTAAGCTGAACTGCACTGAAAAAGAAGTTGAAAAGAACATGGTCTCATTCTGAAATGGAAAGATTCATATCTATATGAGTATAAGAGATATCGGTCTCTTGATAGCGTTATGGAGAGACCTCTTACATGAGGGAGATCAGATGTCTCACACTAACGTGTGAAACAGTTTCTAAGAAGACTTACTTCAGCCCATGACGTATTGTGTCGTGTTAGGTCGTGTCTTAAGAAGCTGTAGGTCGTGCTGAACCACCCTGCTGTCATCTTTCGTGTATGTCCACTTCTATCTCTATATGGGAAGGACTATTAGATTCTCTTTGGAGGGAAGATTGCATTATTTTTCGACAAACATAACAGGTTGTCTCAGCTCGTTAAACGTGAAGGAAAACTTCAGCCCATGACGTGCAACGTCATGTTAGGTCGTATCTTATTGAGCTGTAGCCCGTGCTGAACAAGTGTAATACCCCGAGTTTAAAGAGATTGGATATAGTTATGGTGCTCAGATGTGAGTATATTGTATATGGTTTAAGAGGTTCAGATTAGTGCTTAAAGGGATTGATAGTACTACTCATATCAACAAAAGTGCACTTTCTTTTCTGGTTGTCCATGCAAAAGAACTTCACAATTAAGCATGCTTGGCTGGGAGTAGTCTAAGGATGGGTGACCTCCTGAGAAGGTTCCGGGATGCGCATGAGTGAGGCCAAAATGCACTGAAAAAGACTCGTGTTGATTTGCGGGGCCAGTACACGGCCAGTTGAGCGCCATAAGTGATACCACAGTCCACAAGTGGTGGCGGCTGGGGTGTTACAACAAGTCTGTCATTTTACGTGTCCACTTCTATCTCTATATGGGAAGGACTATTAGATTCTCTTTGGAGGGGAGAGATAACATCATTCTTCGACAAACATAACAGGTTGTCTCGTCAAACGTGAAGAAAACTTCAGTCCACGACATGCAACATCATATTAGGCAGTGCTGAACAGCCTATCATCTTACGTACCCACTTCTATCTCTGTACGTGAACGAAAGGACTAATAGATTCTCTTTAGAGGGGAACACATTGATCTAAAAAAATCTTCAAGTACTTATCTCATTTGCTCAACCATGTACACATCAAATTGTGCAACCAAGTCTATAAATCATAAATGAACAAAGAAATAGACATAATGAAAGTAACAAGATGCTAAAAATAGATAAAACGTGAATGAATAAAGATTAAGTTATGCATATAAACGACTAAACATACATAATGGTAAGACGTGGATGCACCTATGGGTTGTCAATCACCTTCACATAAGACCGTCTTATAGTATAGATCGACGGTCCAATCCAGTTTAAAAGCGTGAGTTAGTTACTGATTAAATGGTGGAAGTTATTAATGTTAATCGTTATGTTTTCTTGGACTAATGAAATACTTAACGGGTTGATCTTATAGTATAAGAGTATAAGACAGGTTTATAAAAGAATTTATGATTTATTAGACTTTTTATCTTAATATTAAGATGGAATCCAGCTTAAAAGCGTGAGTTTCACCGTTTAAGTTATCGACGTTAATCGTTATATTTTCTTAGACTAATTAAATGTTTAAAAGGTTGATCTTATGGTATAAGAATATAAGACAGATTTATAAAAGAATTTATGATTTATCGACTTAATTATCTCAAGATAAAGATGGATAAAAACTTAATGATGTTGTTGGAACCACTAACATAAATAAAGTCCCACTATAACTAAAACCCTAGATTTATTATCACGCCAAAGTCATGTTTAAAACGAATATATTCATTTTAAATTCAAATCGAGGAAGTTGGTATATGAAATTTTGGGAAATAGATATGACTGGTTTAAACTTTAAAGGAGTCCAATTACATTATCATAACGGTAAACAATGCGTTGGGATCGTCTTTCTATCATGTTTATGAAGAGATACAATGAGAAGTTGAGCTTTGTGTCATGCCAGTGAAACTGAAATCACGATTCTAATAATAGGATCTGTCAGCCTTATTGTAGCCTTATTACATTACATTTTAGACATGTCATGCCCTAGTAGGATCTGCCGTGCCTGCTGTATGAACGGTTTCTCTCTCAAACTTCAGCTCAAGAACAACCCCTTGTCTGTTGCACTGTACCGTATCAAAATGCATGGATTCGTGTTTTACTGAACCGACTTCACCACTCTAACCTTATTTCATTACATTTTAGACATATCATGCCCTAATATATGATGGATCTGTATGTCGTATCACGCCTGTTGTAGAAACAATTTTCTCTCTCAAACTTCAACTCATCCGGCACAACACCTCTAACCTATTACACTATACCGTATACCAAAATGGATTCGTGTTTTACTGAATCGTGAATCGTGCTAAACCGTGTCATTCAACAACATTTATGTTCACTTGGCCTAATAGCTTCCATCTATATAATTGAAGGTACGTACGGTGCAGGGACACGTAGAGAAGTAACATGCACATATGATTCATAAATCATGCACAAAAAGTGGTACGAATGAATGAATGAATGAATTGAAGAGGCAAGAAAACATAATCTTGTTGAAGTTGATACGTTTTGATTTAAGGATGTTCGCTTCATATATTTTTTAATAAAAAATTATACTATAGTTTTTACTATTAAGTAATAAAAAATGAAGAAAATAAAATAAAATAAATTATTATAAAAATAAAGTTCTTTAAACTTGATTTGTTCTACTTCTGTACATCCTTTATAAATCCGTTAATTTCTTAGGTCTGCTAAAAAACCAATCGACATTAAAAACCAAAATCGAAATGAACGAAAAATTTGGATTTTTTTATTTGAAAACCGGTTCGATTTTTTTTTAAATAACATTTTAATTTATATAATTAATTTTTTTTTTTTAGAAGATATAATTAATTATTTCAAAGATGATAATTTATTTGTCTCTACAAAAAGAGACATAGATACACCGTAATTATCGCTGCCCATTTTACTTGGTTTGTCTCTAATCTTCTATGCATAATGCTCGGTTCTTTTGGATTGAAATACATTAAATTAAATTTAACTGAAATGAATTTAACTGAACTGATCAGACAAAATAAACCTCATAGGTTGCACGAATTATGATGAACTGAGTTGAGGTGAGCTGAAAAGAAGTTCAAAAGAACGAGACCTAATGCGTAAAAAGTATTTTGAGTTATTGTTTTTTTATAGTTTCTTAGTAGTTATTCATGAATTATTGTTTATTGTTTATGACTCGTGAATCTGTTTTAAATTAATATAAGTTTTTTAAAGAGATAATTTCTTGATAATTATTTAATCATAAATAGTCATTTATATCTCCCTATACCATATAACAAAGGTATTAAAATCTTATAAATCTGATATTAATATATAGTCAATATATAAAAATTGATGACAAAATTACACAAAAACTAATATAATTATTGCTTTAATTAACTCCTAAAATACAGCCTCAGAACTGTATTTATCATTTTCGAAATAATTATTTATCAATAAAATTGACAACACATCAACATGGACATAATTTACTTTGAAATTAAAGATTCATGCATGTTCACAATTTCGACCTAATTAGTAAATTAATAATGACACATACATATAAATTACATTAGTACGATTTTAATTGTTATTAATTGACTAATGAACTATGGGTTTTGATTCTTCAACATAATCCTTGAAAATTATTGGTCATCAATTTGACTTTAGACTTTAGTTACTCCACTTACAAACTAATCATACTCAAAAATGGTAATTACATTTTTATTACGTTAACATTAGTGTCTTATTAAAAATTTGCTTCTTAATTACATGCATGACGTAAAATTTATCGTATATTAATCAGTATAAATCGCATGCAATTATATGATTTTTTTTTAAAAAAAATGAGTGTATAAATAAATAAATTAAATAATTAAAATATTTGTAATATATTAAAAAAAATGTTGAAAATGAATACTACTCGTATATGTTATTAATATTAGGGAAATGATAAACATAGCCCTAAGCTAAGGACGTTATATATAAGAAAGTAAAAGAGAAATTAAATACTTACTCATACTAAATATGACGTAAAATTTGTCGTATATTAATTAGTATAAATCTCATGCAGTATAAATCAAATTAAATAATTAAAATATTTGTAATTTATTAAAAATGAAAATGAATACTAGGAGTATATGTCATTAATATCAGAAAAATGATAAATACAGTCCTAAGGGTGATATATAAGAAACTAAAAGAGGAAATAAATACTTAATATATGTATAATGTATTAATTAATTGCATTGATTTATGTGTAATTTAATCATTAATTCTTAAGTTAATACCATATTAAAAAGATATTAAATATTAAATTAAACACAATCTTTAGGACTGTATTTAACATAACTTTTAATATTAATATTACATGAATATATACTGAAAATGAAGGAAAAAACATACACTTTTAATTAATTTATATATTTAGTTTAATTTAATTCATACTGAGTATAATTTTATTACTCGTAGTAAAACAGATCTTTTGCATAAAAAGATAACATAAATGAATTGAGTTCTTTTATAAAATGGTCTGTCTCACGCATGAAACCGTGTAATCTAAGTGTATATATGTCACATCAAAGTTAATTAAGTGGTGGACTTGAGTAATCAATGATAAATATTTAGTAGAGTAAAGATAATAATGAAGTGAAGTATGTAGTGTCTCAAAATGGAAGAAGAAGTTGATTAAAGCTTTTGTTATTAGTTCAATTAATCAAACTATTATTTGTGACATCCCATCACTTTATTTAATTTTATCATATACTATATGTACTCTTGTTATCACTAATTAAGACTAATTATTTTTCTTTTTAGGTAATTTGATTGACGACATCGGTTATTAATTATATCAGTCTTACTTAGAACGAATAATATACGTGTTTTCATTCAAAAATTAATTTAAATTTTACGAGTATTACTACATGTTATTTAACGAAAATGGTGTGTACAGTCTTAATTAAGGGCTGTATTTAAGATTCAAAAGAAGAAAAAATAAATTAAATTAACTACTTTAATTTCAGTTAGTTTTTATTTAAAATCTTTATTTAAAATCTTAAGGATTATATTTAACATTATCCTGATAATAATAATAATAATAAAATACAGATATAATTATAGGAGCAATATTTTAAATAATTGTTTAAAAAACCGTTTTCTTGAAACTGGATTTATATCGTTATCTGCTTCGAACGACAATCATGAGATCTCGCTAGGGAAACATATTGAAATCTCATATATGGAGTGAAATTAATATGATGTAAGATTCTTGCATCCTTATTTGTTAGCAAATTAAAGACCAAAATGAATAATTTATAATTTATAATAAATTCATAGTATAAATCAAAATCATCAAATAATTATTTTACATAACAAATTTAATATATTATGTGTGTCCATGACTAGTATAGGCATTAGCCGACAGTGGGTCCAAAAATTGCCATTACTAAAGCCGACAAACACTTATGATCATATCTCATTATATAATGTAAATTAATTAATTAAGTTTACCATAAATTATCATTTAATCATGTATTTCAATAAATAAATAAATAAATAAGTAAATAAATAAAAATATATACCCATGTAGAATTTTGAATTAAAACCTAGTTAAAGTTGTATTTTAAATATATATCGTAAAAAAAATCAGATGTTAATTAGATTAGTTTGTAAAATTATGAGATGTGGTACTCATAATATAACGGCATGTTTGATTTTGTCAACATCAAACCGTTTTTTATGATTCATCTTTATGTTGGGAAAGGAAAAGAAATACCGTGAAAAATCAAATGTGAAAATCAGCGGGCGTGGTGTAACTGGTGTTTATGATGTAGGTTCGAATTTGTCAAAACTAAACCATCTTTATGTTGGAAATTAAATAAATAAATGAGACGACACAAAGTACACAATAATATTAGTTAAAATACTTATTATTCTCAATACTTATTATTAATATTTTTCACTTTTTTTTTTTTGTATCAGTGAATAAATTATGTTTCGGTTAAGATAAGTTTTACTTCTACCTTTTGGGTTTTAATTAATTAAAAACAATTTTCGTCTGCGTAAAGCAAATGTAAACTTTCTGTCACGACGGTGAAAATATTTTTTATTTTTTTTTATTTTTTATTATGTTCAAGTAGTTCCATTTTTGGAAGCATGAAACAACCCTATGTCTTTCCTCCATTACCTCTTTGTTTCCATTATATATTGCATGCAATGCATCCCTCTCATTGCATAAGCTCATTATCCTCACTAACCACAACCACTAATACACTATCTCCTTACCTTAATCCTTAATTAATTATTTAATTATCATCCATCTTCATAAATATTATCATATCAACTTCAATTTTCTTATCTTCATTGTAAATTAATTAATTAAATTAATTAATTAGCATGGAGTTTGAGCTTAACACTTCTCTTTATCTAAGCACTTCATCAACTACATCATCAAATAATAATAATAATAATAATAATAATAATAATATTAATAATATTAATAATGAGTTAATTAATCTTAATCTTGTTTTAGATCGTTCATCCTCATCCTCATCCTCATCGTCAACCAGGGCTCATCCTCCTATGGAGTCGAGGGTTTTCTCTTGCACTTACTGCAAGAGAAAGTTCTTTAGTTCTCAAGCCCTAGGAGGCCACCAAAACGCGCACAAGGTTGAGCGCACTTTGGCTAAGAAGAGTCGAGAGAGGCTTAGCGCAGTAGTTAAGCCTCATCAATACTACTCGAGCCATCATGGCTCGAGTGAGGATGATGATCATCATGAGATTCACCACCTTGATTTGTCTTTGAGGCTCTAAAAATATTTATTCCTTTGCATTGCATGCATGCAAGAATTCAATTAAAAGGTGTATGTTAGTCAACATATTTCAGGGACGCAACAGAGCTATGCACACGTCAACCAGGCCAAACGACGAGCATTTTGAGAAAAAATGATGTACAAAATCCTTTTTACCAAAAAAATTATTATTATTATTATTATTATTATTATTATACATGTAGACACAATTAATATTTCTGCCCTAGGCGAAATTTGAACCTAGCTTCGTTCCGGATTACTTGACATTGAAGATGCTCATCAACATTGCTCAAATGTTTGATATTATGTTTGAAGATGCATGCCATCCTATATTGCTATATAGATGTGCAAGTATATATATGAACAATTATATGAGCAAATAATTCATTATTGATTTATCAAGTGATTATATATGAATGTGTGATTGCTATATATTATTCTCTTCTTCTCTTCAAAGTGTTATATAAATTTGACATTGTGACATTATCTTTTAGATAAAATAGAGCAATTATTATTTGTAGACATTATTTTTTAGATAAAATAGAGTAATTTCATTCTCCAAAGTAATTATTATTATTTTTTTCGTTTTCTACCATGTACCCCTCCTTTTTCTAAACTTCTACTTATATCATTAATTTCATTAAATGTGACCTAATTAATTTCACAATCAAATACTCCATAATCTCTCTCATTCATTGGATTCCTACCATTCAGTGGCGGACCTAGGATTTTAGGGTTAGGGGGCACAATTTTTTTCCCAACTTTTTACGATACATTTTTCTCTATAATCCATGAATAATGAGACGGTAAAAAATGACCCGACACAAATAATTGCCCGAAAAATACTCAATAACCGTCCGAAAATGATCCTAACCCGAAAGTGACGGATTCGATATTAACCTTATTATTTTAGGGTCAAAACCTGTCAAATCCAAAAATGCGTAAATATCGTAAATTAGATCATACACTAGTATAAAAAAATTTGTACTCTTAAGAGTATTTATAATAAAAGGTAAAGAAAATAATCGTTTTCAAAAAGCGTTAATATGACCCGTGTTTGACCCAAAATCTGTCTAACTCGATCCTTAGAAACCTATATTTTTCCAAACTTGAAGCATAACTACGGGTCTACGGTTAAAACTTAAAAATACTGAGAAATAGTTGAAACATAATTAATCTTTTCCATCATTATAAAGCATTAACATGAGGTGGTGAGATTGGTATAAGTCTCAATATTTCACACAAACCACCCGGGTTCAAACCCAAGCTAAATATCCAACAAATTAAAAAATAGTGGCATGCTCTTCTCAGGTTTCAAACCCCCGACCTTTGGATGGAAAGCCACATGTCTTAACCACTACACCAACACCAACTAGATGCTATATATTTATGTTCATATTTACTTATTTTGAAATCATTTAATTAAAATACTACTCACATATATATTCACAGATGGTAGGAATCCAAAGAATGAAAGGGAGTACTACATTTGAGGACATTTCTTATCACTAATAAGAAATAATATTACGTTGGTTGGGAATGGATTACTAAAACTATTCTTATGATGACCGACAAAACATAATAATTTGTAATCTGGTAAATAACTTAATTTGTTATGTATCAGTATATGGATGTCCATGTACAGTGTTTAGGCCCATGTAAATTACTAACCCTATTCCCCTTGTATCCTATATATATGTACTCCCCATTAAGGAATAAACGACATCTCAATTCTCTCTTCTCTCTCTTCTTAATTCTCTTTCACAACACGTTATCAGCACGATGCTCTAACCAACTGAATACTCCAATGGTAGTACGACCACTTGATGCCAAGATTGATCCATTTCGACCCCGAGAAGAGAACGAAAAGATTCTCGGCCCTGAAGTACCATACTTAAGTGCAATTGGAGCCTTGATGTACCTCGCCAGTCAGACAAGACCGGACATATCCTTTTCTGTCAACTTATTACCGAGATACAGTTCATGTCCTACTCAAAGACACTGGAATGGAGTAAAGCATTTACTTCGATATCTCAGAGGTACGTCAGATATGGGTTTATATTATTCTAACAAATCCAAAACAGATTTAGTTGGTTTTGCAGATGCTGGTTATTTATCTGATCCTCATAATGGTCGTTCACAAACTGGTTATGTATTCACGTGTGGTGATACTCCCATCTCATGGCGCTCCGTAAAGCAAACGATAGCTCACTACAAAAAACGAGCCGGAATTGCGTCGGACAAATCCGACGCAAATGAACAAAATCCGACGCAAATTGTAGATTGCGTGGGATTAACCGACGCAATCGACCGCCGTTATATTTTGACGCAATTTTTTTTTTTGCATCGGCTAATCCGACGCATGGTATTTGCGTCGGCTATTACGACACGAAGAAATGGAGGTCAACACCCCTGTCAATGGGCTTTGCGTGGGATTAGCCGACGCAAAGTCAACAGAATGTTTGACTTTGCGTCGGCTAATCCCACGCAAAGCCTCTCAGTCAAATCCCAGTCAATGGGTTTGCGTGGGATTAGCCGACGCAAATCAACAGAATGTTTGACTTTGCGTCGGCTAATCCCACGCAAAGCCTCTCAGTCAGATCTCAGTCAATGGGTTTGCGTAGGATTAGCCGACGCAAAGTCAAACATTCTGTTGACTTTGCGTCGGCTAATCCCACGCAAAGCCCATTGACAGGGGGTGTTGGCGATTCATGAAGCAAGCCGAGAGTGTGTATGGTTAAGATCCATGATTCATCACATTGTAGAATCTTGCGGTATATGTCTTGAAACTAAGGCCCCCACTATCCTACACGAAGACAATACAGCTTGTATTGCCCAGCTCAAGGCAGGATTCATCAAAGGAGATAGAACGAAGCACATCTTGCCAAAGTTCTTTTTCACTCATGATCTTCAGAAAGACGGCTTTATTACCGTTCAACAAATCTCTTCTTGTGACAATCTTGCGGATGTTTTTACGAAGGCACTACCAAGCAAGATTTTTGAGAAGTTAATCACCAGACTCGGTTTGCGTCGTCTCAAGGACATCAAGCAATGTTTTAATCAGGGGGAGTAAATACGCGTTGCACTCTTTTTCCCTCGCCATGGTTTTGTCTCACTGGGTTTTCCAGGCAAGGTTTTTTAACGAGGCAACATTCATTGCGTATCATGGAGATTATTGTACTCTTTTTCCTCATTAGATTTTTGTCCCACGGGGTTTTATCTAATAAGGTTTTAACGAGGCAATCTCTCCAGTATTGGACATCCAAGGGGGAGTGTTATGTATCAGTATATGGATGTCCATGTACAGTGTTTAGGCCCATGTAGATTACTAACCCTAAACCCTATTCCCCTTGTATCCTATATATATGTACTCCCCATTAAGGAATAAACGACCTCTGAATTCTCTCTTCTCTCTCTTCTTAATTCTCTTTCACAACATAATTATCTTTAAAACACAATGCAGTCGTATTTTTAATGACATTTGAACATACACCTTTTCATAATATGTTTCATCTTGAAACTCTGATCTTATTCAGCTCCTTAACAGCTTAGTTTCACTAAAATAATTAGGAAAAAGTATGGAAAAAAGTTCATAAACAATGAATTTATTATCAGCTTTGGCGAGAGCAATCAGTTGCACCAAAATATATAACAGAATTGCGAATAGTGTATATTAGTAGTTGATTAACCTGCATGGAAGCCCCAATTATGTTTACGTCGTATGTTCGCTTTATAGTAAGACAATACATGCCAGGAAGAGGGACGTCTGGGAGTGAAAATGCTTGGATCACACGATGATGTTGAACCACCATATTTGCATTATTTGGAAAATGGAACACAAGGTTCGGAAATTTGACATCAGGTGAGTCGACCAGTGGCTCCCAGCAAACCTCCATACCCAGATCGTCACTTGGGTTCGAATGCACGCGTAATAATGAAGGGTTGTTGTTGTTTGAAACAAATGAGGTTATTTCTGCAACTAACATGTCGTAGGCATCTGAGTAAATGTAGGTCACCAGTGCGCCTGAGTCGATTATAGTGCCTCCCGAGTTATCTGCTTTGAGGTCGAAGAAATGTTTTGGAATGTTCAGCCTTCGCCCTTCGACACTAATATCAGTTAGCTCCACGTAGTATCCGATCTTACCTGGTGGTGTTTGGAAATGTATCTTCTTCATAAATGGTATTTTTGTTATGTAGGTTCCAAATTTCAGAAATGTTGGCAAATTTTGAGCGTGTGTAACGTCTTGCAGGCAGTAGGAGAATCGGTCAACTTTTTCCTTGGTTTTTAGTTGTGAAATCAATGAGAATTGGCCTCTACTCATTCCTAGTACTCCTGTCAACTTATTATTATCCATTGAACCTGATGAATTTTTAAAAACAAGAAATGTCAATTAGTTATTCTTCCAGCTTACTCCCTCCCATCCAATCAATGCTTTACATGGGGGGGTTTCACAAATTTTAAGAAAAGTGGTAAAAGTAAGGGTATTATTGGTAAATCAAATGGTTTTATGGGTCCACCAAATTTAAAGTAAGGAAAAAGTAGTGGTATTTTGTGTAAATAGAGGAAAGATATGGGGTTATATGGTAAAGTCTTTTGCCAAAAAGGGAATGTAAAGAATTGATTGGATTGTCCATTTATAGTAAGTGTAAAGAATTGAATGGATGGGAGGGAGTATTAATGTTATTCAACTGATCAAGAAACTAGTATAGACCCCGTGCCATGATGCACGGTATTTTTAATAAATTCATTTTATAGTATATTTCATTTTAAATTTTCAATTCTTTTATTTTTATAAATCTAACAATGTTACATGTAGCCGTGTAAATTATATATGAAAATATTTGACACTTGAAAAACAAATCAAGGTAATTGGATAATATCTTGAAATGTCATTAAATGCGTATTTTCTACTTGGTCTGATTCACAAAGATTTTCTACTTGGTCTGATTCACATGAAAGAAGGTAAAATAACGAAGGTTCGTGCTATTGTTTATCAAACTTTTAATCGCCCAGCTCGAACTGAAGGCGATGTAATCAAACTTATGGTTGACGCCGTAGAGAATATAAAGCCCATATGCAAAGCAGCAAAAGTCAGAGTAGCAGGTACTATTTATGATGGCCCCGGGATTGTAGCCAGGGATCGTCAACAAACCTTAGCTATTCGTTGGATCCTTGAAGCTGCTTTCAAACGACGTATAAACTACAGGATAAGCTTAGAGAAATGTTCATTTGATGAGATACTGAATGCTTACCGAAAAAGGGGAATCGCGCGTAAGAAAAGGGAGAGTCCCAAAAGGTTTTGGGGTGAAAAATAAGGAAGAAATGAGTGGTTGAAAAAAGAAGAAGGGTGAGAAAGAAATGGAGGAGTAATTGTGAACCACACATTGATGGCCTCAAAAGGAAAATGGGACAAAAATCAAACTCAGCCCAAAAAGGAAAGTGGAACAATAATAGGAACTCGGAGGGAGTATTTTTTAAGACATTAAGCGGGGGCTTGGTTGTTTGTTTTTTTTGCCTTTCTCGTCCTCATTCCTTCCCTTACTGCTAATGTTTGTAACTTGATTCTCCAGTCCCCCAAGGATACGATATTCTCATATCATTCACCAA
This sequence comes from Agrostemma githago, assembly GCA_958450325.1. NCBI lineage: Eukaryota > Viridiplantae > Streptophyta > Magnoliopsida > Caryophyllales > Caryophyllaceae > Agrostemma > Agrostemma githago. The sequence continues at coordinate 656,757 of OY288261.1, read as the reverse complement.
CTCAACCCTTACCACTAGATCTGTCAAACAGGTCGGGTTATGAATCATGTCAGAAAATGGGTCACGAGTCACTGATCGGGTTAGCGTCAGAATACGGGTCATAAATAATTTCAATCACATATTTTTTTACCACTTTTTAAGTTTATGTGTTTAAATGTTAAGGTAAAGGAAGGTGTTTGAAGGTTTAGGTTGAGGGAGGAATATATTTTTGGGTTATTTCATGACAATAATACCAATTATAGGGGATCTACTTAGAATAATCCCAATTATATGTAATCTCGTTTTAATATGAACTATGCCTTCATTAATCTCTCATTGATATAGGTGACCGGTTACTTAGAAAATCGGTTCAACCTTCCTCTTCAGTTTCGGCTATTGGTTAAAATTTTTTTGAATCTTTCCAAAATTCATCTTCCATTTTTATTTTCCGATTAGTATTATAGAAGCCATGAAAAAAATGCTTTAATTTTCTTGTTGTTTTGGATTTCATGAACGACGACGGAACACTCAAGGACCCTAGAGAGTCACAACCGGTCACTATTACCGGTAATAGCAGGTCATAATTTTGTCCATAACGAAACGAGATTAATGAAGGCATAGTTCATATTAAAACGAGATTACGTATAGTTGAGATTATTCTAAGCAGCCCCCTTATAGTTGGTATTATTGTCATAAAATAACCCTATATATTTTAGGTTAACAAATATGAAAATGTAAATAGTATTCATGGGATTAGTTGTTATTAATGCATGAATTCAATAAATAAAGTAATATATATGTAAAATGTTCCAATTATTAGCTAGATTCTGTTCATTTCAATATGTATATTAAATATTTTTATGATGTGTGTATCTTACAAAATATTATTAGCAAAAGTCAAATTACATATAAAAAGCATTCCTAAAATAGAAAGGCAAACAATTCATTGAGACACCCCAATATGTAATAGGCAAACAATTCATTGGAACGGACGGAGTAGTTAATTAATGTGTAATGTGTATAATAAGTTTTTGATCGAATTAATCATATTTTGTATAGTGTTTTCAAACGAAACATGCATAACTTCTAGTTTCATTTATTTAATATTTTGGGTTATTTTATGGGAATAATACCAACTATGTATGTGCTTCTTAAAATAATACAAACTATACGTAATCTCATTTTAATATGAATTACGCATTCATTAATCTCGTTTTGTTATGTATGAAAATATGACTTGCTATTATAGGTCATAGTGACTTGTTGTAACTTTCTAAGGTTTTATTAGGTCCGTTGCAGTTATCGTGAAAGTCAAAATAACAATAAAAATATTTTTTTTCATAGCTTCTATAAGACTAAATGAAAAAGAAATGGAAGATGAATTTTCGTTTTTTTTTTCAATGGCCGAAAATGAATACGAAATGTAAATCAGAAGAAGAAAAGTTAGAGAAAGAGTTTAATAAGGGAGGTTCAACAGGTAGCCGGTCACTCATAGCAAAACGAGGTTAATGAAGACATAGTTCGTATTAAAATGAGATTACGTATAGTTTGTATTAATTTAAGAAGCACACGCATAGTTGGTATTATTCTCATGAAATAACCCTAATATTTTAATGAAGTTGAACTAGAAGACGAGCAATTACATCTATTTTTTCTTTACAAATAAGATAACTTAATTATGTAATTAAAAGAGACATAATGTTTTGATGAGTATTACCGTAAAAAATGTCATGCATTTGGAGGCCGCAGGTAAAAATGAGTCTGTCGATAGACCGACTAACGGAAAAGGGATCTGCGAAGGTGAATCTCTCGCGGGCCATAAATCCCGTCACGTGTCCCCCTAACCGGTAGGATATTCGACTGATGCAGCTACCTCGGCCATCCCAGCGACCAGTAGGGCAATCCATTAGTACTAGCTTACGAAGTGTGGAAGAAGTAGTCCATGGAAATACTGGACTGTTTTGAGGAATACAAGGATTACAACCTTCGCATTGCGTCCATATTTCGTCACTTCCAGTGTCGAAAAGAAGATAGACTGAATGCGGAGCACCATTATCATTAATAAATTCCCCGAGTCCAATTTCGACAAAGAAGAGACCTCCATACATTTGTAATAATTGAGGAGTCATCACGTTGGGTTCCAGACGAACTCTCCTAGCAGAAATACGTAGTTGAGTAACGTTTTTCGTAAGGTGATACACTCGATAGTCGGACATGGCCAACAATCTCTTTTGTCTCTCTAAGTTTGTTAAATTAGGTTGGTATACTGGTGACTCGGGAGAGTCAACATGGATCATTCGAAATTGCAGACCTTTTATCTCCGCTTTCTGTTTTGACCCAGTTGTTTGAGAAATACTCCTACCACACAACATAATAACACTGAATACGACAAGAAAGATTGGTAATGATAATATTAGGTTGCGTTGAGCCATCATGCAAGGAGATCGATCACATATACGTATTCGGTATTCTCATTTACGTACTTAAAGGCTTTTGGGTGTATATACAAGGACTATTATTATCTGGATAGTGGATATCAAGCAATCACATCTTTTTACATATTCCCTCCGATTTTTTATTATCTTCCCCTTTGATTTTGGGGAAGAAAATAAGGGGTCGTTTGGTTCAACTGATATGGATATGAGGTATGGGATTGGAATGACCAAACCTCATACCTTGGGTTTGTTTGCCTCTTTTTTTGTTTTCATACCCATACCTCAAACCCATGAGGTATGGATTTCTCATACCCACCCCACCCTTGGCTATGAGAGTTGATACCTAGGTATCAAAAGTATTTTTTATTTTCAAAACATATTTATTGGAATTTGTTTGTACGTTTATATTGTTATTCAACTGAACACTTATTTTCTCAATGATGAAAATATGCATAAAATAATTCTTATTTAGAAATAAAATGGAATATTAATTTTTGGTTAAAGCATTTTTTTTTCCTAAGGTGACTTAAAAAAAACATTATTGTTCAATCAAGTAAAAACGAGTAAAAAATAATATTCTATCATAATAATAATAATAATAATAATAATAATAGATTTTTTTTATTAAAAATATATATTTTTTCTTTAGATTACAAACATTTTTTCCCAAGATTATTAGTCATACCAGAAATGAACCAAACCCAAGGTATCAGGAATAGAGTTCCAAACCTATACCACCCTGGTATGATTTCTCATTCCATACCGATACCTTTGTGCGAACCAAACGGCCCCTAAGAGTGTGGGAATGTGTGGTTCAAAATAAAAGAAGAAAGAGAGAGAAATGTAAGAGGGGTGATTCTAGACCACATGTTGATGGCCCAAAATGAAAATAGGGAAGAAAGAGTGTTTCAGTCCAATAAGGAAATAGGAAAGATAATAAAAAATCGGAGGGAGTATATCGAATAACTCAATTCGGTATGTATTTGAGCTATATAAGATAAAAATCAAAATTATTTGTAATCTTGTTGATGCATAATATAATCTCTGTTTCGACTTACTTAATATGTTGTTATCACTTACCATATACTCCCTCCGATTTTTTATTATCTTCCTCTCTGGTTTTGGGAAGAAAATAAGGGTGGAGGAATGTGTGATTCAAAATAAAAGAACGAAGAGAGAGAAATGTAAGGGTGATTCTAGACCACATGTTGATGACCCAAAATGGAAATAGGGAAGAAAGAGTATTTCAGCCCAATAAGAAAATAGGGAAGATAATAAAAAATCGGAGGGAGTATAATTTTAGAATTACATCAAACATGACCTATCTAGGTGATTTGCTTCGTTACAGAGTTTTTTTAATTTAATATATAACAAGACTAATACCAACTATAAGCAGAGCTGGTCCTGAACATTTAGAGGCCCTGAACATTTAGGTGATTTATAGCGAATATGGAATTATTGAATGCATAATCGATTTTTTTTTTCCTAAATAGTATAAGGAAAATCAAAATTGCGGTTCAATATTTATTATATTTTATTTATGGGAAAAAAATAGGGACCTAAATTTGGTTATAGTAACAATTACGGTAAAATGGTGCTAATTTTTTAATTAATTACGAGTAAGATTTTTATAATCGTTAAGGAATATTTTGATTTTTGAATTACAAAATAATCCGTAATTAACATACTAGACAACACAAAAAGGGCTAAAAAATAATAATAATAATAATAAGTTAACAACATACGAGTAATGTATTAACTATTAATTATGGTTGGAAAGAAATTACTCCGTATTAGAAAAAGTAAAATTTGCGAAACACTCTCTTTAAATTGATATTGTATGGCAAAGTATTTTCTTTTAAAATTTATTTTGTCAACACTCCCTTATATATTTATTTTTTTGTTTAATACTTCCAAATTAGTCACTTTAATATTAAACAAATACTTTAAAAACTTATATATTTACATAAATACCCATATCTACCCTACGTTTAATATTAAACAAATACTTAACTTTTAGCTTTATTAATAATAAACAATCGGTTTCTTAGAAATTGTGCAAAAAGCAAAAGGGAAGTTCGCCCATAAGGGTGTTGCCTAGTGGTTAAAACTTGTGGTCATTGGCCCAAGGGTCTCAGGTTCAAGTCTTTGCAAGCGCGAACTTGTGGGAGTTGTATGGCTTGAGATTATGCCGGTTTACCTTGGTGTAGCTCCCCCCTTTCCGTCCGACGATATACCCATGACCCCTGTTAGGGGTGAGCAAACCGGGTACCCACTTTTTCTCGAACCGAAATCGACTCGGTTTTTCTTTCAAATTTTAAACCGAAAATGAACCGGTTTTTATGACCCGGTTTTTTAAAAATATGGTTATCTTCGTTATAAATCGATTTTTTGAACTGATTTTTTACCCGATTTCACTAATTGTCATATCAATGTTTTTATTTTTTTCATTTAAAAGTGTAAATCGGTTCAAAATCGGATACCCGGTTTTTAAAATTGTGAACCGAATCTGACCCGATTTTTCACTAAAAAAAAACCAATTCAGGTACTCGAACCAGTTTTCAACTTCAAAAATCCAAATTTCTGGATTTTTTTTAACCGAATTTCAGTTTGATTTCGGTTTTTTTTGCTCACCCCTAATTGTTGTACACTCCAAGTGATTCAAGATATGATTGGCTATTGATAAGCCACCCACACAATTGTCATCCTATGCTTTAAAGATTGTTAGATAGCTAGCTATCCAGAAGGTGATAAAAACTAAGTAACAACATCATCCACAACCACGTCCACGTCCACGTCCACGTCCACGTCCAAGTCGATAGACCACCATGACATCCGCCACGACAACCACCGCCACCTCGATTCTCTCGTGTCGTCGTCTAACCCCGACAAACCATCCGAAAAGACTCAACCTTTACCCTTCTTCAAAACCCGGTTTCAATAATCCCATTATTACTGCTACACCATTAACAAAAAAACTCCAGGTCTCTTCGTCTCCAACAAACAACCCGGCCGCAATTGACACCAAACCCACCTCGAGAGAAACCGTGTTTTTTGATGGTGGAGCTCATTACGGTGATTTAGTCGCGAATTTAGTTCTCGGCTTTACTTTGTTATGGCTACCACTAACCATAGCCGCGGTTTCGAGGGCATTTTTCTTGAGGTACAGGTTTACGAACTTAAGGGTGACCGTGATTTCCGGGTTTACCGGGCAGGACAGGAGCGATTTCTCGTATAAAGTGATCAAAAATGTTCAGGTTGTGCCTAGGTTCATTGGTGAATGGGGTGACATTATTATCACTCTCAAAGACGGTACTGTCGTCGACTTGAGAAGTGTTCCGAAATTCAGAGAAATCGCTAAGTACTGTCTTTCCATGGTCGACGACACCACCAAACCTTCGAAGATTTCTCAGTCTAGTCGTTAAGATCAGGTTACCCGGGACTGTAGGTCTACGGTCCAGGTCCCCACTCCCCTGTATTGTAATGCGACTATAGACAGACCCTGCAAACGGGTTTTGATTTTACTCTATTTTTCACCTAATTCAAGTGATTGAAGAGATTTGTACATGTTTTTTTTGGAATTTATTTACCCGAGTACATTGATAGAAATCGAGTAAAATTACCTTGCCCGATCCAAAAGTGGTCTGACCCGAATCTAACACCCCAAAACCCAACCCAGTTAACCCGTTTGTCGGATTTACAGGTTGGGTCACATTATACTATTATGGCTACAAGTGAACTACTCTTTGTATGCACATGAAACGCGATTCAAGGAAACAATCCCTCGAGTACTTAATCGCATGAACTAGATCGTGTCAATCTGTCGACTAATATATATAACAAAATAACGAGACGAATCGATTCAGAAAAAGAAGGGAATACAGAATTGGAGGATCATCAAGGTTTTTTTCATCTAGAATTTTCCTTCCTAGACCGAGGCTAACGTAAAAATAGTGTTTAATTTGTGTTAATACACTGCACAGGAGACTGTACAAAAATTTTACGAAAAAAAAAAACCGTCTCTACGTCGGCTAAACTCACAACGAAAAACAAGAAATTCAACTCGGAAGCGGGTCGGGTCGGGTTGGGTTGGGTCGGGTCAGTCGTCCAACTCGACGAGCTGAGCGCGCCTCTTCTCGGCAGCTTTCTTCCTGATGAAAAAACCCCACCTCATGGCGGCCTTAATCTTCAACCAACCCACCACGGCTCTCCCGGGTCGGACCCGATCCTCCTCCTCGAAAGAACTATTATTATTACTATAAGTAGAAGGTGTCGGGATGAAGAAATTGTCCTCGGGCATCATCGACCCGTGGTTTCCTCCCATGCTGAAGATTCTCAAAAGTTGTTGCATGTCGTCGCTCTCGAGTAACTCGTGGCTTCTATTACGGATCTCGTCTTCACTAAATGGGTTTTGTGACCAATCGTCGTATGGGTTGATATTGATATTGGTGGGTTGGTGGAATCCCGAAGCTGAAGCTGAGGGTTGGGGTGCTCCTCCTCCTCCTAGGGCTAACCCTCCTCCGTCCCTGGTGTGGGTCCCGAGGAGTTCTTGATGGGAGAACGAGGTTGGGTCGTACTGGTTTTGTTGGTTCGGATTCATTTGGAGTTGTTGGTTCGGGTATCTTAACCCCGTTAGGTGATCGTTGTAACCTGCAGCTGTGGAAGCATACGCACTGTCACGACTCACGACCTTGGAATTTTCAGGATTAAAAAACGGTGTTACAATTCAAATAAAACCCGTTTTCATGAATTTTCGGTATACCTTGAGGTGGGACACTGTTGTCCGTCAACTGCTGCTGCTGAGAAAGGGTCGGAATGGGCAAACGGGCAAGAGACAGCGGATTACTATTATCCATAGCAGCATTTGGATAGATCAAAGAATTTACAGGAAGTTCGTTCTGAGATGAACGTGTTCGACGAGTTTGCTTTGAGTTTATAAGTGCCTTGCCATCGTACTCTATGACCTGATGCCAATTCTCGTACGCTTTCTTCACCAGCGTATCAACATAAACCTGAAACCCCCAAAAAACTCGTTAAATCCACAAAGCATATCATGAAGCGGCAGTTAGACGAAGAATACTGATATAGAGGTAGACGAACCTTTTGGCTCTCGGAAAGAGAATCGGCAGTGAGGTATTGGTCGCCGGCAATGAGGCCGCTGAGTTCATATATATTGTTGAATGCAACACCGACATTTCTGGTGTCGTCAGAGTAGTAAACATACAGCTTTCCGCTGAGAACGCATGTTTTTGCATGTTCCATGAGCGCCTCCCACATTCTGTTAGACATGCCACTTCCGAGAATCTAAAAGAAGAAGAACAACACGTCACGTCACGAGAAAGGAAGTAAAAGAAGGCGACGAGTGAGTATGTATACTGACGTTTCTCAGTTTTTGAGAATCTTTGACAGCGAGACGAAGAAAATCTTCCACGCTGTAAATTTCGGCAGAGTTCAGCCTCTTGTGGAAAGATCCGTCTTTTCCAATCTTCTCCAATCTCCACACTTCATCTGTCAATGCCGGTGGATAGTGCTTCTTGTATACTGAAAAGAAAAACTCGACGATTAATTTCTCCAAAACGTATGCATGCAAGAGCAATTCCGACATTAACACACGTACATTCGCCTCTGTGATCCTTGACAGTAAAGGCTTCAGTTTTGGCCTCCCTGATACGGACGCCATCACAATACCCCGAGGCTAACTTTAACCCGAGCCTAAACTTCCTGCTTCTTATCCAACTCGAATTATCAGTAAACGTGAGTTCACCGAGTGTACCTACGCCCTCTTTAAGAGTTACCTGCAACTCCCCATGCAGAAGAGGTCGTTTCCCATCACGTTCTTTGACTACGTGACTTTCGAATTCTTCCTTAGACCAATCTTCGTCGTCTTCATTGTTGAAATCGCCTTCGAGAACGACTACATCGAGTCTTATGCAGGATTCAGGACCACTGGTCACTGCGTGACCTGTCGTGGCGTCGACTAGTACGACGTGGATAGTTGCACCTTGCTCTCCTTCCACTTTTCCTCCGGTGAATAAAGGAAGCGATAGTTTGGATTTGAATTGCAGCTGCAAGTTTCGTCCATCTGTGCCTTCGATTCTTTTTGGCGATGCCCTAACATGAATCAATATATAAGGTCGTCATACGTCATCCACATATAAAATAAAATAATAAAAAAAATAAAGCAAACAAAAGTACAGAAATATATTATACATATATATAGCATACCTCCCATTGATTCTCGAGGGGCCGAGCCTGGCAAGAGCCCGCTCCACTTCTTCACTCACCTACCACATATAAACACATTAACCAGTCACGTATGTTTCTTCATCGATGAACGATTAGAATATGGAGTATCGATATGGTTATTTATTGCTGAATTTTGAATATGGAGTCTCGACTAGTCATGTACGGAGTAATCTTACAACTCTACGAAGTATAGGCTCCAGTGATGAGCAAAGTTTCTGCAAGCTGTCAACTTTCAATGCTTCGACGATCACACTGCAACAAAAGTAAATGTTTTTTTTTTTTGTTCAGAAAAGCTCGACAACAATGACAATGAACCCTAAGGCTATATGCTAACTAAACAAGGGAAATCTCATTATCTAGACAAACCGTAAATGTATAGGATTAAAATGACGGGTACAAGGAATTAAGCTCACAGTGATGACTAAAAGGCAGAAATCGAAAGCAGAACGCATAGAGAATAACAAAAAGTTTGATGGCTGTCTGTCGCAGCTGAGCGAGCACAAGGGATGCTATATATAACTCGTTATAATCATAAGACGGATAATCACAACCATTATGCAACACTACTAGCAACATAAACATCAAATTTCAAGCTTTCTCCCCCAATTTCGCATCGAGAATTAAACTATTTATCCATGTAGCAAAAAAATTAAACTACTTTCAACATAAACATCAAATTTCAAGCTCTCACCATAAACATCGAAATTTCAAGCTCTCAACCTAGCTTTAACACAAATTAACAGCTCAAAATTCGTATCGATTTTTATCCATGTAGCAAAAGAATCACCTGGCTAAAGCGGGTCGTTTTCGCTCAGGCTGTTCATCATCACCATCACCATTACCATTACCATTACTACCACTAGCATCCAAGCTCCTTTTTCCTCTCATACTATTGGATCTCTCCATAGCCCTTGTTTGCCTCTGCTGCATTTTTGCTCAAGATTCAAAGATCTACAGCATCAAACACACCTCTCATTATGCTCAATTTATACACACAGTAAAAAAAAAAGTGAATTAATTAATCAATTAACTACAATCTTCACCAAATTTCCCACAAATTAAAATAATTAACCTACAAATTTCACCTAATAAAACTGAAGAAGATCCAATTTTCACCTCATTATGCTCAATTTTCAATTGAAAAACTAAGATTCAATGAAAAAACTATATATACAAGCTATACACACAGTAATAAAAAAAAGTAAATTAATCAATCAATTAACCTAATTTTTTTACCTAATAATGAAGATCCAAACCAAAATCTCATCAACCATTACTCAGCTAACATAGTACTTTTACCAAACTACAAAAAATCAAAAAAAGATGCAATCTTTGGCAATTCTTTCACAAATCAAAAGCAACCCACTTCAAATTTCAGCAAAATAAACATACCCAGATGGAAAAAACAACAATCAAAATCAAAAAAATTACCAGAAAAAATGAAGAACCCTAATTTCACCAACAAATAATTATAATTTTAATTTTAATTAATTAAACAATAGAGATAGAGGAAGAGAGAGATGACAAATGAGTGATCAAAGAAATCAAAAGATTAGATTATGTTGATTGAATTGAGTTTTTATTTATTAGTAGAAGAAGAAGACTTTGACTATGAACACTAAAGCATACCAGTAAACTCTTGTTGTGATTGTTTTTGGGCTGCTGCTTTGTGTGTCTTTGAGATTGTCTCTTGTCCATATATTAAAAAATAATCTATTAATATTAGATAATTAAATCTAAATAAATAAAAATATCTATTTTTTATTTTTGTAAGATAATTGAGTAGTAATAATAATAAATAAATTCATTTTTTTTTCCTAACGTGTGCAGGTTAATAAGTTAATTAAACCAATATTAATATAGATATTATTATAATATTAACATAAATATTATTATGATAAATTAAAATATTAAGTTTTAATTGTCATACTTAAACCATATTCGTGATAATCTTACTTTAATTATAATGTGTCCCCAGTGGATAGACGTTGGAAAAATCGTAAATTAAATTAGGAAATTAATACGGAGTAATTAATTAATTAATTAATTAGTGTACTTTTGCAAGTTGGTTCCAAAAGTATAATTGATTTGATTGATGGATTGTTTTGCAATGGTGGAATTTGTTTATAATAAAAAGTCTAGAAAAATGTGACTAATAACCTTTAAAGTCGGTTGTTTACAACTTTGTTCGAACACGGTGAAAAGTTTTTCTCGTGTAATAAGGTTCTAACAATCATTATAAAGCAATAGGTTACTATTGACAAGTTTTCGTCGAAAAATATTTGCGCTTTTGAACAACTTTCACTCCTTTGAAAATTGCCGAAAATGATCAATTTTGAAGGTTATTATCCACGTTTTTTCGTCCCTTTGGATCCCGAAATAAAATTGTTCCAAATTAGCGCCAAACAAACCTCACCCCAAATGAAATGTTCTGGTATAATTTGAGGGTCATTTGGTTTTAAATAGACACTTTTAAGAACCATAATTTTATCGTTCAAGAGGTGTCGGAATTAGTTGAAACATGAGTTATATTCCTATTTATATCGTGTCAGAGGATTCGAATAATCATTATTAAGCATTTTATTCCTACCGACAAGTTTTCGTCAGAAAACATTCGCGTTTAGATTAATTTTTCCCCGCTTACTAGAGCTTTAATAGTAGGAATATACCCGTACATAAATATTTTCGAGAGATTACTTAAGCGTGTCATTTTATCATAGTAGAAGTAAATAAATAAATGACCGAGACAGAAAGAATATATATAGTTAAATTCGTAGGTAGAGATAATAGAATGGATCAATCGAACGGATTAATACGGGTCGAGTCATTTAGAGTCTATCATACATTTTGGATCGGGTCGAGCTTCGGTTTTCACGATTCATAACTCACGAGCTTCGGTTCTCCCCCTCCTTCCCTCCCTCCTTCCTTCCTTCCCTAAATTTCGAAACCCTTCTTCACACCGCAACGACGGCGTTTCACTCCGACCACCGACCGACGCCGTACCGACTGCCGGAAAATGACGTCATTGAGGACGTCATGGAGAAGGATCACGATGAGTTCGTATCGGAAACCGGTCCGGTCAGAAAGTGCTTCAACAATGTACGTCGTCCTTTTCGGATTGTTATTCGTTTGATTTTGATTTTGATTTTGTTTCGTTTTCGGTGTTTTTGATCGATTTAGGTGTGATTGTGTGAATTGTGATGGTTAATTAGGGTTTTTAATGGTTTAATTTGTGATGAGAAATGGCGAATTGCTACTTATCTGGTGTTAAAATTCGTAATTAGCTAAGAATTGATTGGTGTGCATTATTTATGCCTCGTTAAAGGCATTCAAGAACTGGCGAATGTGTGTTTTACGTTGATTAATTCGGTTAATTGGGGGTTTTAGGTGATTTATGTTTGGTTAATAAGGGTTTTGGATGGTTTAATTAATCTGGTGTTAAAACTCGGAAATTAGCTAAAAATTGGTGCGTTACGCCTCGTTGAAGGCATCCAATAACTGGCAAATATGTGTTTTCCGTTGATTTGTTTGGTTTTGTTGAGGTTTAGGTGATTATGTTTGGTTAATTAGGGTTTTGGATGGTTTAATCTGTTATGAGTAATGGGAATGGGGAAATGCTACTGATCAGGTATTAAAACTCGGAAATCAGCTAAAAATTTCTGAAATTACTTGATTAGTATTTGAAAATGTGAACTGCTTCCAGCCTTTAATTACCTACCAGGTTAGTTATACAAGCCATCCTATATCTAGAGTAGTCGTTATATTCGATACTTGTCTCACATACACTTGGACATGTACCCATATATGTCAATACTTGTAAACGAGTCCGAGGGTTAAAAAAGATAGGAGTATATATGTAGATGCCTGTCATTCATCTTCTCCCTGCGCAATTTCTCTCGAGATGCTTTCGATTCTGACTGAAAACATGTCTTCTCCTGATCCCTGCACAAACCATATTTCTTGTTAGCCTAGCCTAGTAAGAAATGAAAGCACAAACAATGATAGCAGACTGCTTCAATTCATTCATCAAAGTCTGCAGCCTAGATAGCTTACTTGATCAATTTAGCACAATTCCATATATAAACACAGTACTATCAATTTATCATTCATAGTTTGATACTACCTTGCTCTTTTCAGACCTTTCTGTCCTGAACTATGGGCGTTGAGCGAAAAACCAGCAGTTGTTGCATCAGGACTGCAAGCAACAAAATGAAATTTCAGAATCTACTAGCTTAGGAATTTGATCAGAGTGATATGTGTATCTAGCTTGTTCACATGCAGTAGTCCAGGCCACACAGTGATCGAAACATCCCAATAAAAAACTGGTACTGTGGTACATTGGTATAGATGTATAGTTGATACATTAAGGTAGACTTTGAAAAAACGCTCCATCTGTAGTTGTGTTTGTTGCAATTTGTGGTTTAAAGGATATTATCTGGTGTAGTGTAGTGGGGGCTCCTTATACAAATACTTCATGTTGCTTTACTCATCTCAGTTTTGTTATATATATGTATGTCTTTGGATTGTACATGTCATGGGAGTGCACGAGGAAGCACAGGAGGAGGATCTTCGTTATGTCTTTGGAGAGTTCGGCCAGCTGCATTATTTACATTTGAATTTGGATCGTCGTACTGGGTTTGTTAAGGTAAGAATTAAACATCTTTTCGTCATCTGTGTATCCTCCTATTGCTATATTTGGTTGTTTACTAAATCAGTAGGCTTTAGCTACTTGTTACACTTCTACGTATTCCTCCCATTCGTGTTTTCCCACATAGTTTTATGAGTGTATCACTTTAAGGGGAAAGAATTGGCAAGTTGACCGTCCAATCAAAGTATTAAACCAAACACTAAAACCCCACCACTATCGCCACAACCAACACCACGATTTCAGTCACTGCTGTCATTTAACTTTGGAGTTGTTTTCGTGTATTCGTCGACGATAGTTTATCGCTTCCCGATGCTCTCAAATCTCCTCCGTTGGTCCCAAATATTTTGGGAGGACGCGTTATCTGACCCGACGAATAGCCCAGTCAATTTTCGACGTGTTTTGTTCCGGGGTCCCGTTTCTCCGAAAAACGTGTATTATACACTACGATTTCGGCCTTCCGGGAGGTCGTTTCGGGTAGTGTCTCGATTTCTTCTGATTTTATTGCAACGTCTTCTCGGGTACTTCTATATCTCCCCGCTTCCATTTCGGCCTCAAATATCGAGTACACGTCCACTTTGGAGTTGTTTTCGTGTATTCGTCGACGATAGTTTATCGCTTCCCGATTCTCTCAAATCTTCTCCGTTGGTCCCAAAATTTTGGGAGGACGCGTTATCTGACCCGACGAATAGCCCAGTCAATTTTCGACGAGTTTTGTTCCGGGGTCCCGTTTCTCCGAAAAACGTGTATTATACACTACGATTTCGGCCTGCCGGGAGGTCGTTTAGGGCAGTGTCTCGGTTTCTTCTGATTTTGTTGCCACGTCTTCCCGGACTCTTCCATATGTCCCCGCTTCAATTTCGGCCTCAAATATCGAGTACACATCCACTTTGGAGTTGTTTTCGTGTATTCGTCGACGATAGTTTATCGCTTCCCGATGCTCTCAAATCTCCTCCGTTGGTCCCAAATATTTGGGAGGACGCGTTATCTGACCCGACGAATAGCCCAGTCAATTTTCGACAAGTTTTGTTCCGGGGTCCCGTTTCTCCGAAAAACGTGTATTATACATTACGATTTCAGCCTTTCGGGAGGTCGTTTAGGGCAGTGTCTCGATTTCTTCTGATTTTGTTGCCACGTCTTCCCGGACTCTTCCATATGTCCCCGCTTCAATTTCGGCCTCAAATATCGAGTACACGTCCACTTTGGAGTTGTTTTCGTGTATTCGTCGACGGTAGTTTATCGCTTTCCGATGCTCTCAAATCTCCTCCGTTGGTCCCAAATATTTGGGAGGACGCGTTATCTGACCCAAGGAATAGCCCAGTCAATTTTCAACGAGTTTTGTTCCGGGATCTCGTTTCTCCGAAAAACGTGTATTATACACTACGATTTCGGCCGTTCGGGAGGTCGTTTAGGGCAGTGTCTCGGTTTCTTCTGATTTTCTTGCCACGTCTTCCCGGACTCTTCCATATGTCCCCGCTTCAATTTCGGCCTCAAATATCGAGTACACATCCACTTTGGAGTTGTTTTCGTGTATTCGTCGAAGATAGTTTATCGCTTCCCGATGCTCTCAAATATCCTCCGTTGGTCCCACAATTTTGGGAGGACACGTTATCTGACCCGAGGAATAGCCCAGTCAATTTTCGACGAGTTTTGTTCCGGGTCCCAGTTTTCCGAAAAACGTGTATTATACACTATGATTTCAGACTTCCGGGAGGTCGTTTCGAGCAGCGTCTCAGTTTCTTCAGATATGGTTGCCACGTCTTCCCGGACTCTTCCATATGTTCCCGCTTCAATTTCGGCCTCAAATATCGAGTACACGTCCACTTTGGAGTTGTTTTTGTGTATTCGTCGACGATAGTTTATCGCTTCCGCATGCTCTCAAATCTCCTCCGTTGGTCCCAAAATATTGGGAGGACGCGTTATCTAACCCGAGGAACAACCCTGTCAATTTGCGACGAGTTTTGTTCCGGGATCCCGTTTCTCCGAAAAATGTGTATTATACACTACGATTTCGGCCTTCCGCGAGGTCGTTTCGGGCAGTGTCTCGATTTCTTCTGATTTTGTTGCCACGTCTTCCCGGACTCTTCCATATGTCCCTGCTTCAATTTCGGCCTCAAATATCGAGTACACGTGCACTTTGGAGTTGTTTTCGTCTATTCGTCAACGATAGTTTATCGCTTCCCGATGCCCTCAAATCTCCTCCGTTGGTCCCAAATATTTGGGAAGACGCGTTATCTGACCCGACGAATAGCCCAGTCAATTTTCGACAAGTTTTGTTCCGGGGTCCCGTTTCTCCGAAAAACGTGTATTATACACTACGATTTCGGCCTTTCGGGAAGTCGTTTCGGGCAGTGTCTCGATTTCTTCTGATTTTGTTGCCACGTCTTCCCGGACTCTTCCATATGTCCCCGCTACAATTTCGGCCTCAAATATCGAGTACACGTCCACTTTGGAGTTGTTTTTGTGTATTCGTCGACGATAGTTTATCGCTTCCCCATGCTCTCAAATCTCCTCCGTTGGTCCCAAAATATTGGGAGGACGCGTTATCTGACTCGAACAGCCCTGTCAATTTTCGACGAGTTTTGTTCCGGGGTCTCGTTTCTCCGAAAAACGTGTATTATACACTACGATTTCGGCCTTCCGGGAGGTCGTTTCGGGCAGTGTCTCGATTTCTTCTGATTTTATTGCAACGTCTTCTCGGATACTTCTATATCTCCCCGCTTCAATTTCGGCCTCAAATATCGAGTACATGTCCACTTTGGAGTTGTTTTCGTGTATTCGTCGACGATAGTTTATCGCTTCCCGATTCTCTCAAATCTTCTCCGTTGGTCCCAAAATTTTGGGAGGACGCGTTATCTGACCCGACGAATAGCCCAGTCAATTTTCGACGAATTTTGTTCCGGGGTCCCGTTTCTCCGAAAAACGTGTATTATACACTACAATTTCGGCCTTTCGAGAGGTCGTTTCGGGCAGTGTTTCAATTTCTTCTGATTTTGTTGCCACGTCTTCCCGGACTCTTCCATATGTTCCCGCTTCAATTTCGGCCTCAAATATCGAGTACACGTCCACTTTGGAGTTGTTTTCGTGTATTCGTCGACGATAGTTTATCGCTTCCCCATGCTCTCAAATCTCCTCCGTCGGTCCCAAAATATTGGGAGGACGCGTTATCTGACTCGAGGAACAGCCCTGTCAATTTTCGACGAGTTTTGTCCGGGGTCCCGTTTCTCCGAAAAACGTGTATTATACAATACGATTTCGGCCTTCCGGGAGGTCGTTTCGGGCAGTGTCTCGATTTCTTCTGATTTTGTTGCCAAGTCTTCCCGGACTCTTCCATATGTTCCCGCTTCAATTTCGGCCTCAAATATCGAGTACACGTCCACTTTGGAGTTATTTTCGTCTATTTGTCAACGATAGTTTATCGCTTCTCGATGCTCTCTAATCTCCTCCGTTGGTCCCAAAATTTTGGGAGGACGCGTTATCGGACCCTAGGAATAGGCCATTCAATATTCGCCAAGTTTTTTTTTCCGGGGTCCTGTTTCTCTGAAAAACGTGTATTATACCCTACGATTTCGTCAGTCTGAGAGGTCGTTTTGGGCAGTGTTTCGATTTCTTCTTATTTATTTACCACGTCCTATTTCAATTTCAGCCTCAAATACACGTCTACATTGCACTAGTTTTTGTGTATTTGTCGACGATTGTTTATAAATTTCCGATAGACTACATACTTGTAAAACTCTTGTATGTCGGATCTTTTCGGATCTCAGGTAATGACGCCTCTTTACACTCGTAAAACTACGTACTTGTCTAAATATTTAAGATTGTCCATTTTCTTATATTTGGTTTAATTGTGAGGACTCTTAGTTTTTAATTAACTCTCCTATATTACCGTCCTATAGCATGAATCAAATCGGAACTTGTTTTATGGTATGAGACGGTGTTATACAATTCGTGGACATGATTTTGTTCATTTGATACAGATCACCAGCACGTGGACGAGTCCTCGAAGAAGGTATTAAGCCGAAGGGTATTAACTGCTTCACAAATGGTCGTATCGATGAAAGGGTTGCATGTCGTAAAATGTCTTTTTAAGTTCTTATGCTTCGATACATTGTCGTCTGTGTATAATGCTTGTATGTATAAATTGTTTTCGTTTAATCTGTGATGGTTCGTTCCGATGATTGGAGAGCAGTTTCTGAAGCAACGAAAAACAACCCAATCATCGGAATGAACCACGTAACATGAAGAGACTTGGTCTCTTAAGCTTGAAACGGTCTCAGTTGGTCTTTTACCCTACAAAATATGGGATTATTGATGATTTAAAGTATACTCCGCATGCAAGATATTTTTAAAAAAGAGTTGGAATTTTAAAAAAGAAATTATAAAGGGGTAAAAAATTCTGGATTTTTTTTTTTAAATGGGCCGCGAATTCTGGATTTTTTTAAATATAAAAAACTCTGTCGCAACATTATTAAAGTCGGTCGCAAATTCTGGATTTTTTTAAATATAAATCAGTTGCAAATTCGTGTAGGTGCAAATTATGAAAAATGGTCGCAAATTTTGTTTTTTTTTTTACAAAATTGGTGGCAAATTCAGGTATTTTTTAAAAAAATCTGTCGCAAAATTATCAAAGTCAATCGTGAGTTATGGATTTTTTTAAAAAAACAGTCGCAAATTACCAAAAACGGTCGCAAATTCTGGATTATTTTTAAAAAATGGTCGCAAATAACGAAATGTGGTCGCAAATTTTTGAAATATTTTTTTAAAAATCGGCCTCAAATAATGGAATTTTTTTCAGAAATCGGTCACAAATTCTGAAATATTTTTTAACAAATCGTTCGCAAATAATGGAATTTTTTTTAGAAACCGGTCACAAATTCTGGAATTTTTTTATACAAATCAGTCGCAAATAATGAATTTTTTTTAGAAATCGGTCGCAAATTCTGGAAATTTTTTATACAAATCAGTCGCAAATAATGAATTTTTTTTAGAAATCGGTCGCAAATAATGAACTTTTTTTAGAAATCGGTCGCAAATTCTGGAAATTTTTTATACAAATTGGTCGCAAATAATGGAATTTTTTGTACAAATCAGTCCCAAATAATGATTTTTTTTAGGAATCGGTCACAAATTCTGGAAATTTTTTATACAAATCGGTCGCAAATTCTGGAATATTTTTTACAAATCGGTCGTAAATAATGAAATTTGTTTAGGAATCGGTCGCAAATTCTGGAATATTATTGAAATTCTGTCTCAAAATTGCAAAGCCCAGTAGCAAATAATGGATTTTTTTAAAAAATCAGTCGCAAATTCCCCATTTTTTTAACAAAATCAGTCGCAAATTCTGAGAATTTTTTAAAGAAATCCATCACAAATCGCAAAAGTCAGTCACAAAAAATTGATTTTTTTTTTAAATCCAACGCAAAAATTGATTTTTTTTTGAAGAAAACCAGTCCCAAAAATTGGAAAATTGGTCTCGAAAATTTGAATTCTTTTAGAAAAATCGGTACCATAAATTTTGCCATTTATTTTTAAAAAACCGTCGCATTTTTCTTGAAAAAAAAATCGGAGAATCCGTATTTGCAATCTACTCGTTGAAATCTGTTCTATCGCATGTTTGAGTTATGTTTCCCGCGAAAAAAGACTAATAACAGAGGCACCATTTTCTATATAATAACAGATACCAAAGAATAAAAGCCGGACGAAACGAGATATTTTTCGAGGCACTATTTTCTATAAGTCGGCATTGGCGAGATTTGGAACTTCGGTTTGGCACCATGATTGCAAGCTGCCTTCGTCTCGAAAGGGTTTTTCCCTGCATGAGATGAAGATAAATTGTAAGCGACTTGAGGTAAAAGTAAATAAACAGTTAAATATTATTTAACTCACTTATATTGTCCGGACAACATAAATTATATAGTGAATTATACATATTTGGACGTGTACTCGATATTTGAGGCCGAAATTGAAACGGGGACATATGGAAGAGTCCGGGAAGACGTGGCAACAAAATCAGAAGAAATCGAGACACTGCCCGAAACGACCTCCCGGAAGGCCGAAATCGTAGTGTATAATACACGTTTTTCGGAGAAACGGGACCCCGGAACAAAACTCGTCGAAAACTGACAGGGCTGTTCCTCGGGTCAGATAACGCGTCCTCCCAATATTTTGGGACCAACGGAGGAGATTTTAGAGCATGCGGAGCGATAAACTATCGTCGACGAATACACGAAAACAACTCGAAAGTGGACGTGTACTCGATATTTGAGGCCGAAATTGAAGCGGGGACATATGGAAGAGTCCGGGAAGACGTGGCAACAAAATCAGAAGAAATCGAGACACTGCCCGAAACGACCTCCCGGAAGGCCGAAATCGTAGTGTATAATACACGTTTTTCGGAGAAACCGGACCCCGGAACAAAACTCGTCGAAAACTGACAGGGCTGTTCCTCGGGTCAGATAACGCGTCCTCCCAATATTTTGGGACCAACGGAGGAGATTTTAGAGCATGGGGAAGCGATAAACTATCGTCGACGAATACACGAAAACAACTCCAAAGTGGACGTGTACTCGATGTTTGACGCCGAAATTGAAGCGGGGACATATGGAAGAGTCCGGGAAGACGTGGCAACAAAATCAGAAGAAATCGAGACACTGCCCGAAACGACCTCCCGGAAGACCGAAATCGTAGTGTGTATAATACACGTTTTTCGAAGAAACGGGACTCCGTAACAAAACTCGTCGAAAATTGACGAGGCTGTTCCTCGGGTCAGATAACGCGTCCTCCCAATATTTTGGGACCAACGGAGGAGATTTGAGAGCATGGGGAAGCGATAAACTATCGTCGACGAATACACGAAAACAACTCGAAAGTGGACGTGTACTCGATATTTGAGGCCGAAATTGAAGCGGGGACATATGGAAGAGTCCGGGAAGACGTGGCAACAAAATCAGAAGAAATCGAGACACTGCCCGAAACGACCTCCCGGAAGGCCGAAATCGTAGTGTATAATACACGTTTTTCGGAGAAACCGGACCCCGGAACAAAACTCATCGAAAACTGACAGGGCTGTTCCTCGGGTCAGATAACGCGTCCTCCCAATATTTTGGGACCAACGGAGGAGATTTTAGAGCATGGGGAAGCGATAAACTATCGTCGACGAATACACGAAAACAACTCCAAAGTGGACGTGTACTCGATATTTGAGGCCGAAATTGAAGCGGGGACATATGGAAGAGTCCGGGAAGACGTGGCAACAAAATCAGAAGAAATCGAGACACTGCCCGAAACTACCTCCCGGAAGGCCGAAATCGTAGTGTATAATACACGTTTTTCGGAGAAACGGGACCCCGGAACAAAACTCGTCGAAAATTGACAGGGCTGTTCCTCGGGTCAGATAACGCGTCCTCCCAATATTTTAGGACCAACGGAGGAGATTTGAGAGCATGGGGAAGCGATAAACTATCGTCGACGAATACACGAAAACAACTCCAAAGTGGACGTGTACTCGATATTTGAGGCCGAAATTGAAGCGGGGACATATGGAAGAGTCCGGGAAGACGTGGCAACAAAATCAGAAGAAATCGAGACACTGCCGGAAACGACCTACCGGAAGGCCGAAATCGTAGTGTATAATACACGTTTTTCGGAGAAACGGGACCCCGGAACAAAACTCGTCGAAAATTGAGTGGGCTATTCTTCGGGTCAGATAACGCGTCCTCCCAAAATTTTGGGACCAACGGAGACGATTTGAGAGAATCGGGAAGCGATAAACTATCGTCGACGAATACACGAAAACAACTCGAAAGTGGACGTGTACTCGATATTTGAGGCCGAAATTGAAGCGGGGACATATGGAAGAGTCCGGGAAGACGTGGCAACAAAATCAGAAGAAATCGAGACACTGCCCGAAACGACCTCCCGGAAGGCCGAAATCGTAGTGTATAATACACGTTTTTCGGAGAAACCGGACCCCGGAACAAAACTCGTCGAAAACTGACAGGGCTGTTCCTCGGGTCAGATAACGCGTCCTCCCAATATTTTGGGACCAACGGAGGAGATTTGAGAGCATGGGGAAGCGATAAACTATCGTCGACGAATACACGAAAACAACTCGAAAGTGGACGTGTACTCGATATTTGAGGCCGAAATTGAAGCGGGGACATATGGAAGAGTCCGGGACAAAATCAGAAGAAATCGAGACACTGCCCGAAACGACCTCCCGGAAGGCCGAAATCGTAGTGTATAATACACGTTTTTCGGAGAAACCGGACCCCGGAACAAAACTCGTCGAAAACTGACAGGGCTGTTCCTCGGGTCAGATAACGCGTCCTCCCAATATTTTGGGACCAACGGAGGAGATTTTAGAGCATGGGGAAGCGATAAACTATCGTCGACGAATACACGAAAACAACTCCAAAGTGGACGTGTACTCGATATTTGAGGCCGAAATTGAAGCGGGGACATATGGAAGAGTCCGGGAAGACGTGGCAACAAAATCAGAAGAAATCGAGACACTGCCCGAAACGACCTCCCGGAAGACCGAAATCGTAGTGTGTATAATACACGTTTTTCGAAGAAACGGGACTCCGTAACAAAACTCGTCGAAAATTGACAGGGCTGTTCCTCGGGTCAGATAACGCGTCCTCCCAATATTTTGGGACCAACGGAGGAGATTTGAGAGCATGGGGAAGCGATAAACTATCGTCGACGAATACACGAAAACAACTCGAAAGTGGACGTGTACTCGATATTTGAGGCCGAAATTGAAGCGGGGACATATGGAAGAGTCCGGGAAGACGTGGCAACAAAATCAGAAGAAATCGAGACACTGCCCGAAACGACCTCCCGGAAGGCCGAAATCGTAGTGTATAATACACGTTTTTCGGAGAAACCGGACCCCGGAACAAAACTCGTCGAAAACTGACAGGGCTGTTCCTCGGGTCAGATAACGCGTCCTCCCAATATTTTGGGACCAACGGAGGAGATTTTAGAGCATGGGGAAGCGATAAACTATCGTCGACGAATACACGAAAACAACTCCAAAGTGGACGTGTACTCGATATTTGAGGCCGAAATTGAAGCGGGGACATATGGAAGAGTCCGGGAAGACGTGGCAACAAAATCAGAAGAAATCGAGACACTGCCCGAAACTACCTCCCGGAAGGCCGAAATCGTAGTGTATAATACACGTTTTTCGGAGAAACCGGACCCCGGAACAAAACTCGTCGAAAACTGACAGGGCTGTTCCTCGGGTCAGATAACGCGTCCTCCCAATATTTTGGGACCAACGGAGGAGATTTTAGAGCATGGGGAAGCGATAAACTATCGTCGACGAATACACGAAAACAACTCCAAAGTGGACGTGTACTCGATATTTGAGGCCGAAATTGAAGCGGGGACATATGGAAGAGTCCGGGAAGACGTGGCAACAAAATCAGAAGAAATCGAGACACTGCCCGAAACTACCTCCCGGAAGGCCGAAATCGTAGTGTATAATACACGTTTTTCGGAGAAACGGGACCCCGGAACAAAACTCGTCGAAAATTGACAGGGCTGTTCCTCGGGTCAGATAACGCGTCCTCCCAATATTTTGGGACCAACGGAGGAGATTTGAGAGCATGGGGAAGCGATAAACTATCGTCGACGAATACACGAAAACAACTCCAAAGTGGACGTGTACTCGATATTTGAGGCCGAAATTGAAGCGGGGACATATGGAAGAGTCCGGGAAGACGTGGCAACAAAATCAGAAGAAATCGAGACACTGCCGGAAACGACCTACCGGAAGGCCGAAATCGTAGTGTATAATACACGTTTTTCGGAGAAACGGGACCCCGGAACAAAACTCGTCGAAAATTGAGCGGGCTATTCTTCGGGTCAGATAACGCGTCCTCCCAAAATTTTGGGACCAACGGAGACGATTTGAGAGAATCGGGAAGCGATAAACTATCGTCGACGAATACACGAAAACAACTTCAAAGTGGACGTGTACTCGATATTTGAGGCCGAAATTGAAGCGGGGACATATGGAAGAGTCCGGGAAGACGTGGCAACAAAATCAGAAGAAATCGAGACACTGCCCGAAACGACCTCCCGGAAGGCCGAAATCGTAGTGTATAATACACGTTTTTCGGAGAAACCGGACCCCGGAACAAAACTCGTCGAAAACTGACAGGGCTGTTCCTCGGGTCAGATAACGCGTCCTCCCAATATTTTGGGACCAACGGAGGAGATTTGAGAGCATGCGGAAGCGATAAACTATCGTCGACGAATACACGAAAACAACTCGAAAGTGGACGTGTACTCGATATTTGAGGCCGAAATTGAAGCGGGGACATATGGAAGAGTCCGGGAAGACGTGGCAACAAAATCAGAAGAAATCGAGACACTGCCCGAAACGACCTCCCGGAAGGCCGAAATCGTAGTGTATAATACACGTTTTTCGGAGAAACCGGACCCCGGAACAAAACTCGTCGAAAACTGACAGGGCTGTTCCTCGGGTCAGATAACGCGTCCTCCCAATATTTTGGGACTAACGGAGGAGATTTGAGAGCATGGGGAAGCGATAAACTATCGTCGACGAATACACGAAAACAACTCGAAAGTGGACGTGTACTCGATATTTGAGGCCGAAATTGAAGCAGGGACATATGGAAGAGTCCGAGAAGACGTTGCAACAAAATCAGAAGAAATCGAGACACTGCCGGAAACGACATCCCGGAAGGCCAAAATCGTAGTGTAATACACGTTTTTCGGAGAAACGGGACCCCGGAACAAAACTCGTCGAAAATTGACTGGGCTATTCGTCGTGTCAGATAACGCGTCCTCCCAAAATTTTGGGACCAACGGAGGAGATTTCAGAGCATGGGGAAGCGATAAACTATCGTCGACGAATACACGAAACCAACTCCAAAGTGGACGTGTACTCGATATTTGAGGCCGAAATTGAAGCGGGGACATATGGAAGAGTCCGGGAAGACGTGGCAACAAAATCAGAAGAAATCGAGACACTGCCCGAAACGACCTCCCGGAAGGCCGAAATCGTAGTGTATAATACACGTTTTTCGGAGAAACCGGACCCCGGAACAAAACTCGTCGAAAACTGACAGGGCTGTTCCTCGGGTCAGATAACGCGTCCTCCCAATATTTTGGGACCAACGGAGGAGATTTGAGAGCATGCGGAAGCGATAAACTATCGTCGACGAATACACGAAAACAACTCCAAAGTGGACGTGTACTCGATATTTGAGGCCGAAATTGAAGCGGGGACATATGGAAGAGTCCGGGAAGACGTGGCAACAAAATCAGAAGAAATCGAGACACTGCCCGAAACGACCTCCCGGAAGGCCGAAATCGTAGTGTATAATACATGTTTTTCGGAGAAACCGGACCCCGGAACAAAACTCGTCGAAAACTGACAGGGCTGTTCCTCGGGTCAGATAACGCGTCCTCCCAATATTTTGGGACCAACGGAGGAGATTTTAGAGCATGGGGAAGCGATAAACTATCGTCGACGAATACACGAAAACAACTCCAAAGTGGACGTGTACTCGATATTTGAGGCCGAAATTGAAGCGGGGACATATGGAAGAGTCCGGGAAGACGTGGCAACAAAATCAGAAGAAATCGAGACACTGCCCGAAACGACCTCCCGGAAGGCCGAAATCGTAGTGTATAATACACGTTTTTCGGAGAAACCGGACCCCGGAACAAAACTCGTCGAAAACTGACAGGGCTGTTCCTCGGGTCAGATAACGCGTCCTCCCAATATTTTGGGACCAACGGAGGAGATTTGAGAGCATGCGGAAGCGATAAACTATCGTCGACGAATACACGAAAACAACTCGAAAGTGGACGTGTACTCGATATTTGAGGCCGAAATTGAAGCGGGGACATATGGAAGAGTCCGGGAAGACGTGGCAACAAAATCAGAAAAAACCGAGACACTGCCCGAAACGACCTCCCGGAAGGCCGAAATCGTAGTGTATAATACACGTTTTTCGGAGAAACGGGATCCCGGAACAAAACTCGTCGAAAATTGACAGGGCTGTTCCTCGGGTCAGATAACGCGTCCTCCCAATATTTTGGGACCAACGGAGGAGATTTGAGAGCATGGGGAAGCGATAAACTATCGTCGACGAATACACGAAAACAACTCCAAAGTGGACGTGTACTCGATATTTGAGGCCGAAATTGAAGCGGGGACATATGGAAGAGTCCGGGAAGACGTGGCAACAAAATCAGAAGAAATCGAGACACTGCCCGAAACGACCTCCCGGAAGGCCGAAATCGTAGTGTATAATACACGTTTTTCGGAGAAACCGGACCCCGGAACAAAACTCGTCGAAAACTGACAGGGCTGTTCCTCGGGTCAGATAACGCGTCCTCCCAATATTTTGGGACCAACGGAGGAGATTTTAGAGCATGGGGAAGCGATAAACTATCGTCGACGAATACACGAAAACAACTCCAAAGTGGACGTGTACTCGATATTTGAGGCCGAAATTGAAGCGGGGACATATGGAAGAGTCCGGGAAGACGTGGCAACAAAATCAGAAGAAATCGAGACACTGCCCGAAACTACCTCCCGGAAGGCCGAAATCGTAGTGTATAATACACGTTTTTCGGAGAAACCGGACCCCGGAACAAAACTCGTCGAAAACTGACAGGGCTGTTCCTCGGGTCAGATAACGCGTCCTCCCAATATTTTGGGACCAACGGAGGAGATTTTAGAGCATGGGGAAGCGATAAACTATCGTCGACGAATACACGAAAACAACTCCAAAGTGGACGTGTACTCGATATTTGAGGCCGAAATTGAAGCGGGGACATATGGAAGAGTCCGGGAAGACGTGGCAACAAAATCAGAAGAAATCGAGACACTGCCCGAAACTACCTCCCGGAAGGCCGAAATCGTAGTGTATAATACACGTTTTTCGGAGAAACGGGACCCCGGAACAAAACTCGTCGAAAATTGACAGGGCTGTTCCTCGGGTCAGATAACGCGTCCTCCCAATATTTTGGGACCAACGGAGGAGATTTGAGAGCATGGGGAAGCGATAAACTATCGTCGACGAATACACGAAAACAACTCCAAAGTGGACGTGTACTCGATATTTGAGGCCGAAATTGAAGCGGGGACATATGGAAGAGTCCGGGAAGACGTGGCAACAAAATCAGAAGAAATCGAGACACTGCCGGAAACGACCTACCGGAAGGCCGAAATCGTAGTGTATAATACACGTTTTTCGGAGAAACGGGACCCCGGAACAAAACTCGTCGAAAATTGAGTGGGCTATTCTTCGGGTCA
The DNA here is from genome assembly GCA_958450325.1 of Agrostemma githago. Lineage (NCBI taxonomy): Eukaryota > Viridiplantae > Streptophyta > Magnoliopsida > Caryophyllales > Caryophyllaceae > Agrostemma > Agrostemma githago. The sequence continues at coordinate 630,143 of OY288261.1, read as the reverse complement.
GATAACGCGTCCTCCCAAAATTTTGGGACCAACGGAGACGATTTGAGAGAATCGGGAAGCGATAAACTATCGTCGACGAATACACGAAAACAACTCCAAAGTGGACGTGTACTCGATATTTGAGGCCGAAATTGAAGCGGGGACATATGGAAGAGTCCGGGAAGACGTGGCAACAAAATCAGAAGAAATCGAGACACTGCCCGAAACGACCTCCCGGAAGGCCGAAATCGTAGTGTATAATACACGTTTTTCGGAGAAACCGGACCCCGGAACAAAACTCGTCGAAAACTGACAGGGCTGTTCCTCGGGTCAGATAACGCGTCCTCCCAATATTTTGGGACCAACGGAGGAGATTTGAGAGCATGCGGAAGCGATAAACTATCGTCGACGAATACACGAAAACAACTCGAAAGTGGACGTGTACTCGATATTTGAGGCCGAAATTGAAGCGGGGACATATGGAAGAGTCCGGGAAGACGTGGCAACAAAATCAGAAGAAATCGAGACACTGCCCGAAACGACCTCCCGGAAGGCCGAAATCGTAGTGTATAATACACGTTTTTCGGAGAAACCGGACCCCGGAACAAAACTCGTCGAAAACTGACAGGGCTGTTCCTCGGGTCAGATAACGCGTCCTCCCAATATTTTGGGACCAACGGAGGAGATTTGAGAGCATGCGGAAGCGATAAACTATCGTCGACGAATACACGAAAACAACTCGAAAGTGGACGTGTACTCGATATTTGAGGCCGAAATTGAAGCGGGGACATATGGAAGAGTCCGGGAAGACGTGGCAACAAAATCAGAAGAAATCGAGACACTGCCCGAAACGACCTCCCGGAAGGCCGAAATCGTAGTGTATAATACACGTTTTTCGGAGAAACCGGACCCCGGAACAAAACTCGTCGAAAACTGACAGGGCTGTTCCTCGGGTCAGATAACGCGTCCTCCCAATATTTTGGGACTAACGGAGGAGATTTGAGAGCATGGGGAAGCGATAAACTATCGTCGACGAATACACGAAAACAACTCGAAAGTGGACGTGTACTCGATATTTGAGGCCGAAATTGAAGCAGGGACATATGGAAGAGTCCGAGAAGACGTTGCAACAAAATCAGAAGAAATCGAGACACTGCCGGAAACGACATCCCGGAAGGCCAAAATCGTAGTGTAATACACGTTTTTCGGAGAAACGGGACCCCGGAACAAAACTCGTCGAAAATTGACTGGGCTATTCGTCGTGTCAGATAACGCGTCCTCCCAAAATTTTGGGACCAACGGAGGAGATTTCAGAGCATGGGGAAGCGATAAACTATCGTCGACGAATACACGAAACCAACTCCAAAGTGGACGTGTACTCGATATTTGAGGCCGAAATTGAAGCGGGGACATATGGAAGAGTCCGGGAAGACGTGGCAACAAAATCAGAAGAAATCGAGACACTGCCCGAAACGACCTCCCGGAAGGCCGAAATCGTAGTGTATAATACACGTTTTTCGGAGAAACCGGACCCCGGAACAAAACTCGTCGAAAACTGACAGGGCTGTTCCTCGGGTCAGATAACGCGTCCTCCCAATATTTTGGGACCAACGGAGGAGATTTGAGAGCATGCGGAAGCGATAAACTATCGTCGACGAATACACGAAAACAACTCCAAAGTGGACGTGTACTCGATATTTGAGGCCGAAATTGAAGCGGGGACATATGGAAGAGTCCGGGAAGACGTGGCAACAAAATCAGAAGAAATCGAGACACTGCCCGAAACGACCTCCCGGAAGGCCGAAATCGTAGTGTATAATACACGTTTTTCGGAGAAACCGGACCCCGGAACAAAACTCGTCGAAAACTGACAGGGCTGTTCCTCGGGTCAGATAACGCGTCCTCCCAATATTTTGGGACCAACGGAGGAGATTTTAGAGCATGGGGAAGCGATAAACTATCGTCGACGAATACACGAAAACAACTCCAAAGTGGACGTGTACTCGATATTTGAGGCCGAAATTGAAGCGGGGACATATGGAAGAGTCCGGGAAGACGTGGCAACAAAATCAGAAGAAATCGAGACACTGCCCGAAACGACCTCCCGGAAGGCCGAAATCGTAGTGTATAATACACGTTTTTCGGAGAAACCGGACCCCGGAACAAAACTCGTCGAAAACTGACAGGGCTGTTCCTCGGGTCAGATAACGCGTCCTCCCAATATTTTGGGACCAACGGAGGAGATTTGAGAGCATGCGGAAGCGATAAACTATCGTCGACGAATACACGAAAACAACTCGAAAGTGGACGTGTACTCGATATTTGAGGCCGAAATTGAAGCGGGGACATATGGAAGAGTCCGGGAAGACGTGGCAACAAAATCAGAAAAAACCGAGACACTGCCCGAAACGACCTCCCGGAAGGCCGAAATCGTAGTGTATAATACACGTTTTTCGGAGAAACGGGATCCCGGAACAAAACTCGTCGAAAATTGACAGGGCTGTTCCTCGGGTCAGATAACGCGTCCTCCCAATATTTTGGGACCAACGGAGGAGATTTGAGAGCATGGGGAAGCGATAAACTATCGTCGACGAATACACGAAAACAACTCCAAAGTGGACGTGTACTCGATATTTGAGGCCGAAATTGAAGCGGGGACATATGGAAGAGTCCGGGAAGACGTGGCAACAAAATCAGAAGAAATCGAGACACTGCCCGAAACGACCTCCCGGAAGGCCGAAATCGTAGTGTATAATACACGTTTTTCGGAGAAACCGGACCCCGGAACAAAACTCGTCGAAAACTGACAGGGCTGTTCCTCGGGTCAGATAACGCGTCCTCCCAATATTTTGGGACCAACGGAGGAGATTTTAGAGCATGGGGAAGCGATAAACTATCGTCGACGAATACACGAAAACAACTCCAAAGTGGACGTGTACTCGATATTTGAGGCCGAAATTGAAGCGGGGACATATGGAAGAGTCCGGGAAGACGTGGCAACAAAATCAGAAGAAATCGAGACACTGCCCGAAACTACCTCCCGGAAGGCCGAAATCGTAGTGTATAATACACGTTTTTCGGAGAAACCGGACCCCGGAACAAAACTCGTCGAAAACTGACAGGGCTGTTCCTCGGGTCAGATAACGCGTCCTCCCAATATTTTGGGACCAACGGAGGAGATTTTAGAGCATGGGGAAGCGATAAACTATCGTCGACGAATACACGAAAACAACTCCAAAGTGGACGTGTACTCGATATTTGAGGCCGAAATTGAAGCGGGGACATATGGAAGAGTCCGGGAAGACGTGGCAACAAAATCAGAAGAAATCGAGACACTGCCCGAAACTACCTCCCGGAAGGCCGAAATCGTAGTGTATAATACACGTTTTTCGGAGAAACGGGACCCCGGAACAAAACTCGTCGAAAATTGACAGGGCTGTTCCTCGGGTCAGATAACGCGTCCTCCCAATATTTTGGGACCAACGGAGGAGATTTGAGAGCATGGGGAAGCGATAAACTATCGTCGACGAATACACGAAAACAACTCCAAAGTGGACGTGTACTCGATATTTGAGGCCGAAATTGAAGCGGGGACATATGGAAGAGTCCGGGAAGACGTGGCAACAAAATCAGAAGAAATCGAGACACTGCCGGAAACGACCTACCGGAAGGCCGAAATCGTAGTGTATAATACACGTTTTTCGGAGAAACGGGACCCCGGAACAAAACTCGTCGAAAATTGAGTGGGCTATTCTTCGGGTCAGATAACGCGTCCTCCCAAAATTTTGGGACCAACGGAGACGATTTGAGAGAATCGGGAAGCGATAAACTATCGTCGACGAATACACGAAAACAACTCCAAAGTGGACGTGTACTCGATATTTGAGGCCGAAATTGAAGCGGGGACATATGGAAGAGTCCGGGAAGACGTGGCAACAAAATCAGAAGAAATCGAGACACTGCCCGAAACGACCTCCCGGAAGGCCGAAATCGTAGTGTATAATACACGTTTTTCGGAGAAACCGGACCCCGGAACAAAACTCGTCGAAAACTGACAGGGCTGTTCCTCGGGTCAGATAACGCGTCCTCCCAATATTTTGGGACCAACGGAGGAGATTTGAGAGCATGCGGAAGCGATAAACTATCGTCGACGAATACACGAAAACAACTCGAAAGTGGACGTGTACTCGATATTTGAGGCCGAAATTGAAGCGGGGACATATGGAAGAGTCCGGGAAGACGTGGCAACAAAATCAGAAGAAATCGAGACACTGCCCGAAACGACCTCCCGGAAGGCCGAAATCGTAGTGTATAATACACGTTTTTCGGAGAAACCGGACCCCGGAACAAAACTCGTCGAAAACTGACAGGGCTGTTCCTCGGGTCAGATAACGCGTCCTCCCAATATTTTGGGACTAACGGAGGAGATTTGAGAGCATGGGGAAGCGATAAACTATCGTCGACGAATACACGAAAACAACTCGAAAGTGGACGTGTACTCGATATTTGAGGCCGAAATTGAAGCAGGGACATATGGAAGAGTCCGAGAAGACGTTGCAACAAAATCAGAAGAAATCGAGACACTGCCGGAAACGACATCCCGGAAGGCCAAAATCGTAGTGTAATACACGTTTTTCGGAGAAACGGGACCCCGGAACAAAACTCGTCGAAAATTGACTGGGCTATTCGTCGTGTCAGATAACGCGTCCTCCCAAAATTTTGGGACCAACGGAGGAGATTTCAGAGCATGGGGAAGCGATAAACTATCGTCGACGAATACACGAAACCAACTCCAAAGTGGACGTGTACTCGATATTTGAGGCCGAAATTGAAGCGGGGACATATGGAAGAGTCCGGGAAGACGTGGCAACAAAATCAGAAGAAATCGAGACACTGCCCGAAACGACCTCCCGGAAGGCCGAAATCGTAGTGTATAATACACGTTTTTCGGAGAAACCGGACCCCGGAACAAAACTCGTCGAAAACTGACAGGGCTGTTCCTCGGGTCAGATAACGCGTCCTCCCAATATTTTGGGACCAACGGAGGAGATTTGAGAGCATGCGGAAGCGATAAACTATCGTCGACGAATACACGAAAACAACTCCAAAGTGGACGTGTACTCGATATTTGAGGCCGAAATTGAAGCGGGGACATATGGAAGAGTCCGGGAAGACGTGGCAACAAAATCAGAAGAAATCGAGACACTGCCCGAAACGACCTCCCGGAAGGCCGAAATCGTAGTGTATAATACACGTTTTTCGGAGAAACCGGACCCCGGAACAAAACTCGTCGAAAACTGACAGGGCTGTTCCTCGGGTCAGATAACGCGTCCTCCCAATATTTTGGGACCAACGGAGGAGATTTTAGAGCATGGGGAAGCGATAAACTATCGTCGACGAATACACGAAAACAACTCCAAAGTGGACGTGTACTCGATATTTGAGGCCGAAATTGAAGCGGGGACATATGGAAGAGTCCGGGAAGACGTGGCAACAAAATCAGAAGAAATCGAGACACTGCCCGAAACGACCTCCCGGAAGGCCGAAATCGTAGTGTATAATACACGTTTTTCGGAGAAACCGGACCCCGGAACAAAACTCGTCGAAAACTGACAGGGCTGTTCCTCGGGTCAGATAACGCGTCCTCCCAATATTTTGGGACCAACGGAGGAGATTTTAGAGCATGGGGAAGCGATAAACTATCGTCGACGAATACACGAAAACAACTCCAAAGTGGACGTGTACTCGATATTTGAGGCCGAAATTGAAGCGGGGACATATGGAAGAGTCCGGGAAGACGTGGCAACAAAATCAGAAGAAATCGAGACACTGCCCGAAACTACCTCCCGGAAGGCCGAAATCGTAGTGTATAATACACGTTTTTCGGAGAAACGGGACCCCGGAACAAAACTCGTCGAAAATTGACAGGGCTGTTCCTCGGGTCAGATAACGCGTCCTCCCAATATTTTGGGACCAACGGAGGAGATTTGAGAGCATGGGGAAGCGATAAACTATCGTCGACGAATACACGAAAACAACTCCAAAGTGGACGTGTACTCGATATTTGAGGCCGAAATTGAAGCGGGGACATATGGAAGAGTCCGGGAAGACGTGGCAACAAAATCAGAAGAAATCGAGACACTGCCGGAAACGACCTACCGGAAGGCCGAAATCGTAGTGTATAATACACGTTTTTCGGAGAAACGGGACCCCGGAACAAAACTCGTCGAAAATTGAGTGGGCTATTCTTCGGGTCAGATAACGCGTCCTCCCAAAATTTTGGGACCAACGGAGACGATTTGAGAGAATCGGGAAGCGATAAACTATCGTCGACGAATACACGAAAACAACTCCAAAGTGGACGTGTACTCGATATTTGAGGCCGAAATTGAAGCGGGGACATATGGAAGAGTCCGGGAAGACGTGGCAACAAAATCAGAAGAAATCGAGACACTGCCCGAAACGACCTCCCGGAAGGCCGAAATCGTAGTGTATAATACACGTTTTTCGGAGAAACCGGACCCCGGAACAAAACTCGTCGAAAACTGACAGGGCTGTTCCTCGGGTCAGATAACGCGTCCTCCCAATATTTTGGGACCAACGGAGGAGATTTGAGAGCATGCGGAAGCGATAAACTATCGTCGACGAATACACGAAAACAACTCGAAAGTGGACGTGTACTCGATATTTGAGGCCGAAATTGAAGCGGGGACATATGGAAGAGTCCGGGAAGACGTGGCAACAAAATCAGAAGAAATCGAGACACTGCCCGAAACGACCTCCCGGAAGGCCGAAATCGTAGTGTATAATACACGTTTTTCGGAGAAACCGGACCCCGGAACAAAACTCGTCGAAAACTGACAGGGCTGTTCCTCGGGTCAGATAACGCGTCCTCCCAATATTTTGGGACGAACGGAGGAGATTTGAGAGCATGGGGAAGCGATAAACTATCGTCGACGAATACACGAAAACAACTCGAAAGTGGACGTGTACTCGATATTTGAGGCCGAAATTGAAGCAGGGACATATGGAAGAGTCCGAGAAGACGTTGCAACAAAATCAGAAGAAATCGAGACACTGCCGGAAACGACATCCCGGAAGGCCAAAATCGTAGTGTAATACACGTTTTTCGGAGAAACGGGACCCCGGAACAAAACTCGTCGAAAATTGACTGGGCTATTCGTCGTGTCAGATAACGCGTCCTCCCAAAATTTTGGGACCAACGGAGGAGATTTCAGAGCATGGGGAAGCGATAAACTATCGTCGACGAATACACGAAACCAACTCCAAAGTGGACGTGTACTCGATATTTGAGGCCGAAATTGAAGCGGGGACATATGGAAGAGTCCGGGAAGACGTGGCAACAAAATCAGAAGAAATCGAGACACTGCCCGAAACGACCTCCCGGAAGGCCGAAATCGTAGTGTATAATACACGTTTTTCGGAGAAACCGGACCCCGGAACAAAACTCGTCGAAAACTGACAGGGCTGTTCCTCGGGTCAGATAACGCGTCCTCCCAATATTTTGGGACCAACGGAGGAGATTTGAGAGCATGCGGAAGCGATAAACTATCGTCGACGAATACACGAAAACAACTCCAAAGTGGACGTGTACTCGATATTTGAGGCCGAAATTGAAGCGGGGACATATGGAAGAGTCCGGGAAGACGTGGCAACAAAATCAGAAGAAATCGAGACACTGCCCGAAACGACCTCCCGGAAGGCCGAAATCGTAGTGTATAATACACGTTTTTCGGAGAAACCGGACCCCGGAACAAAACTCGTCGAAAACTGACAGGGCTGTTCCTCGGGTCAGATAACGCGTCCTCCCAATATTTTGGGACCAACGGAGGAGATTTTAGAGCATGGGGAAGCGATAAACTATCGTCGACGAATACACGAAAACAACTCCAAAGTGGACGTGTACTCGATATTTGAGGCCGAAATTGAAGCGGGGACATATGGAAGAGTCCGGGAAGACGTGGCAACAAAATCAGAAGAAATCGAGACACTGCCCGAAACGACCTCCCGGAAGGCCGAAATCGTAGTGTATAATACACGTTTTTCGGAGAAACCGGACCCCGGAACAAAACTCGTCGAAAACTGACAGGGCTGTTCCTCGGGTCAGATAACGCGTCCTCCCAATATTTTGGGACCAACGGAGGAGATTTGAGAGCATGCGGAAGCGATAAACTATCGTCGACGAATACACGAAAACAACTCGAAAGTGGACGTGTACTCGATATTTGAGGCCGAAATTGAAGCGGGGACATATGGAAGAGTCCGGGAAGACGTGGCAACAAAATCAGAAAAAACCGAGACACTGCCCGAAACGACCTCCCGGAAGGCCGAAATCGTAGTGTATAATACACGTTTTTCGGAGAAACGGGATCCCGGAACAAAACTCGTCGAAAATTGACAGGGCTGTTCCTCGGGTCAGATAACGCGTCCTCCCAATATTTTGGGACCAACGGAGGAGATTTGAGAGCATGGGGAAGCGATAAACTATCGTCGACGAATACACGAAAACAACTCCAAAGTGGACGTGTACTCGATATTTGAGGCCGAAATTGAAGCGGGGACATATGGAAGAGTCCGGGAAGACGTGGCAACAAAATCAGAAGAAATCGAGACACTGCCCGAAACGACCTCCCGGAAGGCCGAAATCGTAGTGTATAATACACGTTTTTCGGAGAAACCGGACCCCGGAACAAAACTCGTCGAAAACTGACAGGGCTGTTCCTCGGGTCAGATAACGCGTCCTCCCAATATTTTGGGACCAACGGAGGAGATTTTAGAGCATGGGGAAGCGATAAACTATCGTCGACGAATACACGAAAACAACTCCAAAGTGGACGTGTACTCGATATTTGAGGCCGAAATTGAAGCGGGGACATATGGAAGAGTCCGGGAAGACGTGGCAACAAAATCAGAAGAAATCGAGACACTGCCCGAAACTACCTCCCGGAAGGCCGAAATCGTAGTGTATAATACACGTTTTTCGGAGAAACCGGACCCCGGAACAAAACTCGTCGAAAACTGACAGGGCTGTTCCTCGGGTCAGATAACGCGTCCTCCCAATATTTTGGGACCAACGGAGGAGATTTTAGAGCATGGGGAAGCGATAAACTATCGTCGACGAATACACGAAAACAACTCCAAAGTGGACGTGTACTCGATATTTGAGGCCGAAATTGAAGCGGGGACATATGGAAGAGTCCGGGAAGACGTGGCAACAAAATCAGAAGAAATCGAGACACTGCCCGAAACGACCTCCCGGAAGGCCGAAATCGTAGTGTATAATACACGTTTTTCGGAGAAACGGGATCCCGGAACAAAACTCGTCGAAAATTGACAGGGCTGTTCCTCGGGTCAGATAACGCGTCCTCCCAATATTTTGGGACCAACGGAGGAGATTTGAGAGCATGGGGAAGCGATAAACTATCGTCGACGAATACACGAAAACAACTCCAAAGTGGACGTGTACTCGATATTTGAGGCCGAAATTGAAGCGGGGACATATGGAAGAGTCCGGGAAGACGTGGCAACAAAATCAGAAGAAATCGAGACACTGCCGGAAACGACCTACCGGAAGGCCGAAATCGTAGTGTATAATACACGTTTTTCGGAGAAACGGGACCCCGGAACAAAACTCGTCGAAAATTGAGTGGGCTATTCTTCGGGTCAGATAACGCGTCCTCCCAAAATTTTGGGACCAACGGAGACGATTTGAGAGAATCGGGAAGCGATAAACTATCGTCGACGAATACACGAAAACAACTCCAAAGTGGACGTGTACTCGATATTTGAGGCCGAAATTGAAGCGGGGACATATGGAAGAGTCCGGGAAGACGTGGCAACAAAATCAGAAGAAATCGAGACACTGCCCGAAACGACCTCCCGGAAGGCCGAAATCGTAGTGTATAATACACGTTTTTCGGAGAAACCGGACCCCGGAACAAAACTCGTCGAAAACTGACAGGGCTGTTCCTCGGGTCAGATAACGCGTCCTCCCAATATTTTGGGACCAACGGAGGAGATTTGAGAGCATGCGGAAGCGATAAACTATCGTCGACGAATACACGAAAACAACTCGAAAGTGGACGTGTACTCGATATTTGAGGCCGAAATTGAAGCGGGGACATATGGAAGAGTCCGGGAAGACGTGGCAACAAAATCAGAAGAAATCGAGACACTGCCCGAAACGACCTCCCGGAAGGCCGAAATCGTAGTGTATAATACACGTTTTTCGGAGAAACGGGACCCCGGAACAAAACTCGTCGAAAATTGACTGGGCTATTCGTCGTGTCAGATAACGCGTCCTCCCAAAATTTTGGGACCAACGGAGGAGATTTCAGAGCATGGGGAAGCGATAAACTATCGTCGACGAATACACGAAACCAACTCCAAAGTGGACGTGTACTCGATATTTGAGGCCGAAATTGAAGCGGGGACATATGGAAGAGTCCGGGAAGACGTGGCAACAAAATCAGAAGAAATCGAGACACTGCCCGAAACGACCTCCCGGAAGGCCGAAATCGTAGTGTATAATACACGTTTTTCGGAGAAACCGGACCCCGGAACAAAACTCGTCGAAAACTGACAGGGCTGTTCCTCGGGTCAGATAACGCGTCCTCCCAATATTTTGGGACCAACGGAGGAGATTTGAGAGCATGGGGAAGCGATAAACTATCGTCGACGAATACACGAAAACAACTCGAAAGTGGACGTGTACTCGATATTTGAGGCCGAAATTGAAGCGGGGACATATGGAAGAGTCCGGGAAGACGTGGCAACAAAATCAGAAGAAATCGAGACACTGCCCGAAACGACCTCCCGGAAGGCCGAAATCGTAGTGTATAATACACGTTTTTCGGAGAAACCGGACCCCGGAACAAAACTCGTCGAAAACTGACAGGGCTGTTCCTCGGGTCAGATAACGCGTCCTCCCAATATTTTGGGACCAACGGAGGAGATTTGAGAGCATGGGGAAGCGATAAACTATCGTCGACGAATACACGAAAACAACTCGAAAGTGGACGTGTACTCGATATTTGAGGCCGAAATTGAAGCGGGGACATATGGAAGAGTCCGAGAAGACGTTGCAACAAAATCAGAAGAAATCGAGACACTGCCGGAAACGACATCCCGGAAGGCCAAAATCGTAGTGTAATACACGTTTTTCGGAGAAACGGGACCCCGGAACAAAACTCGTCGAAAATTGACTGGGCTATTCGTCGTGTCAGATAACGCGTCCTCCCAAAATTTTGGGACCAACGGAGGAGATTTCAGAGCATGGGGAAGCGATAAAATATCGTCGACGAATACACGAAACCAACTCCAAAGTGGACGTGTACTCGATATTTGAGGCCGAAAATGAAGCGGGGACATATGGAAGAGTCCGGGAAGACGTGGCAACAAAATCAGAAGAAATCGAGACACTGCCCGAAACGACCTCCCGGAAGGCCGAAATCGTAGTGTATAATACACGTTTTTCGGAGAAACCAGACCCCGGAACAAAACTCGTCGAAAATTGACAGGGCTGTTCCTCGGGTCAGATAACGCGTCCTCCCAATATTTTGGGACCAACGGAGGAGATTTGAGAGCATGCGGAAGCGATAAACTATCGTCGACGAATACACGAAAACAACTCGAAAGTGGACGTGTACTCGATATTTGAGGCCGAAATTGAAGCGGGGACATATGGAAGAGTCCGGGACAAAATCAGAAGAAATCGAGACACTGCCCGAAACGACCTCCCGGAAGGCCGAAATCGTAGTGTATAATACACGTTTTTCGGAGAAACCGGACCCCGGAACAAAACTCGTCGAAAACTGACAGGGCTGTTCCTCGGGTCAGATAACGCGTCCTTCCAATATTTTGGGACCAACGGAGGAGATATGAGAGCATGGGGAAGCGATAAACTATCGTCGACGAATACACGAAAACAACTCGAAAGTGGACGTGTACTCGATATTTGAGGCCGAAATTGAAGCGGGGACATATGGAAGAGTCCGAGAAGACGTTGCAACAAAATCAGAAGAAATCGAGACACTGCCGGAAACGACATTCCGGAAGGCCAAAATCGTAGTGTAATACACGTTTTTCGGAGAAACGGGACCCCGGAACAAAACTCGTCGAAAATTGACTGGGCTATTCGTCATGTCAGATAACGCGTCCTCCCAAAATTTTGGGACCAACGGAGGAGATTTCAGAGCATGGGGAAGCGATAAACTATCGTCGACGAATACACGAAACCAACTCCAAAGTGGACGTGTACTCGATATTTGAGGCCGAAATTGAAGCGGGGACATATGGAAGAGTCCGGGAAGACGTGGCAACAAAATCAGAAGAAATCGAGACACTGCCCGAAACGACCTCCCGGAAGGCCGAAATCGTAGTGTATAATACACGTTTTTCGGAGAAACCGGACCCCGGAACAAAACTCGTCGAAAACTGACAGGGCTGTTCCTCGGGTCAGATAACGCGTCCTCCCAATATTTTGGGACCAACGGAGGAGATTTGAGAGCATGCGGAAGCGATAAACTATCGTCGACGAATACACGAAAACAACTCGAAAGTGGACGTGTACTCGATATTTGAGGCCGAAATTGAAGCGGGGACATATGGAAGAGTCCGGGAAGACGTGGCAACAAAATCAGAAGAAATCGAGACACTGCCCGAAACGACCTCCCGGAAGGCCGAAATCGTAGTGTAATACACGTTTTTCGGAGAAACGGGACCCCGGAACAAAACTCGTCGAAAATTGACTGGGCTATTCGTCGTGTCAGATAACGCGTCCTCCCAAAATTTTGGGACCAACGGAGGAGATTTCAGAGCATGGGGAAGCGATAAACTATCGTCGACGAATACACGAAACCAACTCCAAAGTGGACGTGTACTCGATATTTGAGGCCGAAATTGAAGCGGGGACATATGGAAGAGTCCGGGAAGACGTGGCAACAAAATCAGAAGAAATCGAGACACTGCCCGAAACGACCTCCCGGAAGGCCGAAATCGTAGTGTATAATACACGTTTTTCGGAGAAACCGGACCCCGGAACAAAACTCGTCGAAAACTGACAGGGCTGTTCCTCGGGTCAGATAACGCGTCCTCCCAATATTTTGGGACCAACGGAGGAGATTTGAGAGCATGCGGAAGCGATAAACTATCGTCGACGAATACACGAAAACAACTCGAAAGTGGACGTGTACTCGATATTTGAGGCCGAAATTGAAGCGGGGACATATGGAAGAGTCCGGGAAGACGTGGCAACAAAATCAGAAGAAATCGAGACACTGCCCGAAACGACCTCCCGGAAGGCCGAAATCGTAGTGTATAATACACGTTTTTCGGAGAAACCGGACCCCGGAACAAAACTCGTCGAAAACTGACAGGGCTGTTCCTCGGGTCAGATAACGCGTCCTCCCAATATTTTGGGACCAACGGAGGAGATTTGAGAGCATGGGGAAGCGATAAACTATCGTCGACGAATACACGAAAACAACTCGAAAGTGGACGTGTACTCGATATTTGAGGCCGAAATTGAAGCGGGGACATATGGAAGAGTCCGGGAAGACGTGGCAACAAAATCAGAAGAAATCGAGACACTGCCCGAAACGACCTCCCGGAAGGCCAAAATCGTAGTGTATAATACACGTTTTTCGGAGAAACGGGACCCCGGAACAAAACTCGTCGAAAACTGACAGGGCTGTTCCTCGGGTCAGATAACGCGTCCTCCCAAAATTTTGGGACCAACGTAGGAGATTTGAGAGCATGGGGAAGCGATAAACTATCGTCGACGAATACACGAAAACAACTCCAAAGTGGACGTGTACTCGATATTTGAGGCCGAAATTGAGGCGGGGACATATGGAAGAGTCCGGGAAGACGTGGCAACAAAATCAGAAGAAATCGAGACACTGCCCGAAACGGCCTCCCGGGAGGCCGAAATCGTAGTGTATAATACACGTTTTTCGGAGAAACCGGACCCCGGAACAAAACTCGTCGAAAACTGACAGGGCTGTTCCTCGGGTCAGATAACGCGTCCTCCCAATATTTTGGGACCAACGGAGGAGATTTGAGAGCATGGGGAAGCGATAAACTATCGTCGACGAATACACGAAAACAACTCCAAAGTGGACGTGTACTCGATATTTGAGGCCGAAATTGAAGCGGGGACATATGGAAGAGTCCGGGAAGACGTGGCAACAAAATCAGAAGAAATCGAGACACTGCCCGAAACGACCTACCGGAAGGCCGAAATCGTAGTGTATAATACACGTTTTTCGGAGAAACGGGACCCCGGAACAAAACTCGTCGAAAATTGACAGGGCTGTTCCTCGGGTCAGATAACGCGTCCTCCAAATATTTTGGGACTAACGGAGGAGATTTGAGAGCATGGGGAAGCGATAAACTATCGTCGACGAATACACGAAAACAACTCCAAAGTGGACGTGTACTCGATATTTGAGGCCGAAATTGAAGCGGGGACATATGGAAGAGTCCGGGAAGACGTGGCAACAAAATCATAAGAAATCGAGACACTGCCGAAAACGACCTACCGGAAGGCCGAAATCGTAGTGTATAATACACGTTTTTCGGAGAAACGGGACCCCGGAACAAAACTCGTCGAAAATTGACAGGGCTGTTCCTCGGGTCAGATAACGCGTCCTCCAAATATTTCGGGACCAACGGAGGAGATTTGAGAGCATGGGGAAGCGATAAACTATCGTCGACGAATACACGAAAACAACTCCAAAGTGGACGTGTACTCGATATTTGAGGCCGAAATTGAAGCGGGAACATATGGAAGAGTCCGGGAAGACGTGGCAACAAAAACAGAAGAAATCGAGACACTGCCCGAAATCGTAGTGTATAATACACATTTTTCGGAGAAACGGGATCCCGGAACAAAACTCGTCGAAAATTGACAGGGTTGTTCCTCGGGTCAGATAACGCGTCCTCCCATTATTTTGGGACCAACGGAGGAGATTTGAGAGCATGGGGAAGCGATAAACTATCGTCGACGAATACACGAAAACAACTCCAAAGTGGACGTGTACTCGATATTTGAGGCCGAAATTGAAGCGGGGACATATGGAAGAGTCCGGGAAGACGTGGCAAAAAAATCAGAAGAAATCGAGAAACTGCCCGAAACGACCTCCCGGAAGGCCGAAATCGTAGTGTATAATACACGTTTTTCGGAGAAACGGGATCCCGGAACAAAACTCGTCGAAAATTGACAGGGCTGTTCCTCGGGTCAGATAACGCGTCCTCCCAATATTTTGGGACCAACGGAGGAGATTTGAGAGCATGGGGAAGCGATAAACTATCGTCGACGAATACACGAAAACAACTCCAAAGTGGACGTGTACTCGATATTTGAGGCCGAAATTGAAGCGGGGACATATGGAAGAGTCCGGGAAGACGTGGCAACAAAATCAGAAGAAATCGAGACACTGCCGGAAACGACCTACCGGAAGGCCGAAATCGTAGTGTATAATACACGTTTTTCGGAGAAACGGGACCCCGGAACAAAACTCGTCGAAAATTGACAGGGCTGTTCCTCGGGTCAGATAACGCGTCCTCCAAATATTTTGGGACCAACGGAGGAGATTTGAGAGAATCGGGAAGCGATAAACTATCGTCGACGAATACACGAAAACAACTCCAAAGTGGACGTGTACTCGATATTTGAGGCCGAAATTGAAGCGGGGACATATGGAAGAGTCCGGGAAGACGTGGCAACAAAATCAGAAGAAATCGAGACACTGCCGAAAACGACCTACCGGAAGGCCGAAATCGTAGTGTATAATACACGTTTTTCGGAGAAACGGGACCCCGGAACAAAACTCGTCGAAAATTGACAGGGCTGTTCCTCGGGTCAGATAACGCGTCCTCCAAATATTTTGGGACCAACGGAGGAGATTTGAGAGCATGGGGAAGCGATAAAATATCGTCGACGAATACACGAAAACAACTCCAAAGTGGACGTGTACTCGATATTTGAGGCCGAAATTGAAGCGGGAACATATGGAAGAGTCCGGGAAGACGTGGCAACAAAAACAGAAGAAATCGAGACACTGCCCGAAACGACCTCGTGGAAGGCCGAAATCGTAGTGTATAATACACATTTTTCGGAGAAACGGGATCCCGGAACAAAACTCGTCGAAAATTGACAGGGTTGTTCCTCGGGTCAGATAACGCGTCCTCCCAATATTTTGGGACCAACGGAGGAGATTTGAGTGCATGGGGAAGCGATAAACTATCGCCGACGAATACACGAAAACAACTCCAAAGTGGACGTGTACTCGATATTTGAGGCCGAAATTGAAGCGGGGACATATGGAAGAGTCCGGGAAGACGTGGCAAAAAAATCAGAAGAAATCGAGAAACTGCCCGAAACGACCTCCCGGAAGGCCGAAATCGTAGTGTATAATACACGTTTTTCGGAGAAACGGGATCCCGGAACAAAACTCGTCGAAAATTGACAGGGCTGTTCCTCGGGTCAGATAACGCGTCCTCCCTATATTTTGGGACCAACGGAGGAGATTTGAGAGCATGGGGAAGCGATAAACTATCGTCGACGAATACACGAAAACAACTCCAAAGTGGACGTGTACTCGATATTTGAGGCCGAAATTGAAGCGGGGACATATGGAAGAGTCCGGGAAGACGTGGCAACAAAATCAGAAGAAATCGAGACACTGCCGGAAACGACCTACCGGAAGGCCGAAATCGTAGTGTATAATACACGTTTTTCGGAGAAACGGGACCCCGGAACAAAACTCGTCGAAAATTGAGTGGGCTATTCTTCGGGTCAGATAACGCGTCCTCCCAAATATTTTGGGACCAACGGAGGAGATTTGAGAGAATCGGGAAGCGATAAACTATCGTCGACGAATACACGAAAACAACTCCAAAGTGGACGTGTACTCGATATTTGAGGCCGAAATTGAAGCGGGGACATATGGAAGAGTCCGGGAAGACGTGGCAACAAAATCAGAAGAAATCGAGACACTGCCGGAAACGACCTACCGAAAGGCCGAAATCGTAGTGTATAATACACGTTTTTCGGAGAAACGGGACCCCGGAACAAAACTCGTCGAAAATTGACAGGGCTGTTCCTCGGGTCAGATAACGCGTCCTCCAAATATTTTGGGACCAACGGAGGAGATTTGAGAGAATCGGGAAGCGATAAACTATCGTCGACGAATACACGAAAACAACTCCAAAGTGGACGTGTACTCGATATTTGAGGCCGAAATTGAAGCGGGGACATATGGAAGAGTCCGGGAAGACGTGGCAACAAAATCAGAAGAAATCGAGACACTGCCGAAAACGACCTACCGGAAGGCCGAAATCGTAGTGTATAATACACGTTTTTCGGAGAAACGGGACCCCGGAACAAAACTCGTCGAAAATTGACAGGGCTGTTCCTCGGGTCAGATAACGCGTCCTCCCAAAATTTTGGGACCAACGGAGACGATTTGAGAGAATCGGGAAGCGATAAACTATCGTCGACGAATACACGAAAACAACTCCAAAGTGGACGTGTACTCGATATTTGAGGCCGAAATTGAAGCGGGAACATATGGAAGAGTCCGGGAAGACGTGGCAACAAAAACAGAAGAAATCGAGACACTGCCCGAAACGACCTCGTGGATGGCCGAAATCGTAGTGTATAATACACATTTTTCGGAGAAACGAGATCCCGGAACAAAACTCGTCGAAAATTGACAGGGTTGTTACTCGGGTCAGATAACGCGTCCTCCCAATATTTTGGGACCAACGGAGGAGATTTGAGAGCATGGGGAAGCGATAAACTATCGTCGACGAATACACGAAAACAACTCCAAAGTGGACGTGTACTCGATATTTGAGGCCGAAATTGAAGCGGGGACATATGGAAGAGTCCGGGAAGACGTGGCAAAAAAATCAGAAGAAATCGAGAAACTGCCCGAAACGACCTCCCGGAAGGCCGAAATCGTAGTGTATAATACACGTTTTTCGGAGAAACGGGATCCCGGAACAAAACTCGTCGAAAATTGACAGGGCTGTTCCTCGGGTCAGATAACGCGTCCTCCCAATATTTTGGGACCAACGGAGGAGATTTGAGAGCATGGGGAAGCGATAAACTATCGTCGACGAATACACGAAAACAACTCCAAAGTGGACGTGTACTCGATATTTGAGGCCGAAATTGAAGCGGGAACATATGGAAGAGTCCGGGAAGACGTGGCAACAAAATCAGAAGAAATCGAGACACTGCCGGAAACGACCTACCGGAAGGCCGAAATCGTAGTGTATAATACACGTTTTTCGGAGAAACGGGACCCCGGAACAAAACTCGTCGAAAATTGAGTGGGCTATTCTTCGGGTCAGATAACGCGTCCTCCCAAAATTTTGGGACCAACGGAGACGATTTGAGAGAATCGGGAAGCGATAAACTATCGTCGACGAATACACGAAAACAACTCCAAAGTGGACGTGTACTCGATATTTGAGGCCGAAATTGAAGCGGGGACATATGGAAGAGTCCGGGAAGACGTGGCAACAAAATCAGAAGAAATCGAGACACTGCCCGAAACGACCTCGCGGAATGCCGAAATCGTAGTGTATAATACACGTTTTTCGGAGAAACGGGATCCCGGAACAAAACTCGTTGAAAATTGACAGGGCTGTTCCTCGGGTCAGATAACGCGTCCTCCCAATATTTTGGGACCAACGGAGGAGATTTGAGAGCATGGGGAAGCGATAAACTATCGTCGACGAATACACGAAAACAACTCCAAAGTGGACGTGTACTCGATATTTGAGGCCGAAATTGAAGCGGGGACATATGGAAGAGTCCGGGAAGACGTGGCAACAAAATCAGAAGAAATCGAGACACTGCCCGAAACGACCTCCCGGAAGACCGAAATCGTAGTGTGTATAATACACGTTTTTCGAAGAAACGGGACTCCGTAACAAAACTCGTCGAAAATTGACAGGGCTGTTCCTCGGGTCAGATAACGCGTCCTCCCAATATTTTGGGACCAACGGAGGAGATTTGAGAGCATGGGGAAGCGATAAATTATCGTCGACGAATACACGAAAACAACTCCAAAGTGGACGTGTACTCGATATTTGAGGCCGAAATTGAAGCGGGGACATATGGAAGAGTCCGGGAAGACGTGGCAACAAAATCAGAAGAAATCGAGACACTGCCCGAAACTACCTCCCGGAAGGCCGAAATCGTAGTGTATAATACACGTTTTTCGGAGAAACGGGACCCCGGAACAAAACTCGTCGAAAATTGACAGGGCTGTTCCTCGGGTCAGATAACGCGTCCTCCCAATATTTTGGGACCAACGGAGGAGATTTGAGAGCATGGGGAAGCGATAAACTATCGTCGACGAATACACGAAAACAACTCCAAAGTGGACGTGTACTCGATATTTGAGGCCGAAATTGAAGCGGGGACATATGGAAGAGTCCGGGAAGACGTGGCAACAAAATCAGAAGAAATCGAGACACTGCCGGAAACGACCTACCGGAAGGCCGAAATCGTAGTGTATAATACACGTTTTTCGGAGAAACGGGACCCCGGAACAAAACTCGTCGAAAATTGAGTGGGCTATTCTTCGGGTCAGATAACGCGTCCTCCCAAAATTTTGGGACCAACGGAGAAGATTTGAGAGAATCGGGAAGCGATAAACTATCGTCGACGAATACACGAAAACAACTCCAAAGTGGACGGCTACTCGATATTTGAGGCCGAAATTGAAGCGGGGAGATATAGAAGTATCCGAGAAGACGTTGCAATAAAATCAGAAGAAATCGAGACACTACCCGAAACGACATCCCGGAAGGCCAAAATCGTAGTGTATAATACACGTTTTTCGGAGAAACGGGACTCCGGAACAAAACTCGTCGAAAATTGACTGGGCTATTCGTCGTGTCAGATAACGCGTCCTCCCAAAATTTTAAGACCAACGGAGGAGATTTGAGAGCATTGGGAAGCGATAAACTATCGTTGACGAATACACGAAAACAACTCCAAAGTGGACGTGTACTCGATATTTGAGGCCGAAATTGAAGCGGGGACATATGGAAGAGTCCGGGAAGACGTGGCAACAAAATCAGAAGAAATCGAGAAACTGCCCGAAACGACCTCCCGGAAGGCCGAAATCGTAGTGTATAATACACGTTTTTCGGAGAAACGGGATCCCGGAACAAAACTCGTCGAAAATTGACAGGGCTGTTCCTCGGGTCAGATAACGCGTCCTCCCAATATTTTGGGACCAACGGAGGAGATTTGAGAGCATGGGGAAGCGATAAACTATCGTCGACGAATACACGAAAACAACTCCAAAGTGGACGTGTACTCGATATTTGAGGCCGAAATTGAAGCGGGGACATATGGAAGAGTCCGGGAAGACGTGGCAACAAAATCAGAAGAAATCGAGACACTGCCCGAAACGACCTCCCGGAAGACCGAAATCGTAGTGTGTATAATACACGTTTTTCGAAGAAACGGGACTCCGTAACAAAACTCGTCGAAAATTGACAGGGCTGTTCCTCGGGTCAGATAACGCGTCCTCCCAATATTTTGGGACCAACGGAGGAGATTTGAGAGCATGGGGAAGCGATAAACTATCGTCGACGAATACACGAAAACAACTCCAAAGTGGACGTGTACTCGATATTTGAGGCCGAAATTGAAGCGGGGACATATGGAAGAGTCCGGGAAGACGTGGCAACAAAATCAGAAGAAATCGAGACACTGCCCGAAACTACCTCCCGGAAGGCCGAAATCGTAGTGTATAATACACGTTTTTCGGAGAAACGGGACCCCGGAACAAAACTCGTCGAAAATTGACAGGGCTGTTCCTCGGGTCAGATAACGCGTCCTCCCAATATTTTGGGACCAACGGAGGAGATTTGAGAGCATGGGGAAGCGATAAACTATCGTCGACGAATACACGAAAACAACTCCAAAGTGGACGTGTACTCGATATTTGAGGCCGAAATTGAAGCGGGGACATATGGAAGAGTCCGGGAAGACGTGGCAACAAAATCAGAAGAAATCGAGACACTGCCGGAAACGACCTACCGGAAGGCCGAAATCGTAGTGTATAATACACGTTTTTCGGAGAAACGGGACCCCGGAACAAAACTCGTCGAAAATTGAGTGGGCTATTCTTCGGGTCAGATAACGCGTCCTCCCAAAATTTTGGGACCAACGGAGACGATTTGAGAGAATCGGGAAGCGATAAACTATCGTCGACGAATACACGAAAACAACTCCAAAGTGGACGTGTACTCGATATTTGAGGCCGAAATTGAAGCGGGGACATATGGAAGAGTCCGGGAAGACGTGGCAACAAAATCAGAAGAAATCGAGACACTGCCCGAAACGACCTCGCGGAATGCCGAAATCGTAGTGTATAATACACGTTTTTCGGAGAAACGGGATCCCGGAACAAAACTCGTCGAAAATTGACAGGGCTGTTCCTCGGGTCAGATAACGCGTCCTCCCAATATTTTGGGACCAACGGAGGAGATTTGAGAGCATGGGGAAGCGATAAACTATCGTCGACGAATACACGAAAACAACTCCAAAGTGGACGTGTACTCGATATTTGAGGCCGAAATTGAAGCGGGGACATATGGAAGAGTCCGGGAAGACGTGGCAACAAAATCAGAAGAAATCGAGACACTGCCCGAAACGACCTCCCGGAAGACCGAAATCGTAGTGTATAATACACGTTTTTCGAAGAAACGGGACCCCGTAACAAAACTCGTCGAAAATTGACAGGGCTGTTCCTCGGGTCAGATAACGCGTCCTCCCAATATTTTGGGACCAACGGAGGAGATTTGAGAGCATGGGGAAGCGATAAACTATCGTCGACGAATACACGAAAACAACTCCAAAGTGGACGTGTACTCGATATTTGAGGCCGAAATTGAAGCGGGGACATATGGAAGAGTCCGGGAAGACGTGGCAACAAAATCAGAAGAAATCGAGACACTGCCCGAAACAACCTCCCGGAAGGCCGAAATCGTAGTGTATAATACACGTTTTTCGGAGAAACGGGACCCCGGAACAAAACTCGTCGAAAATTGACAGGGCTGTTCCTCGGGTCAGATAACGCGTCCTCCCAATATTTTGGGACCAACGGAGGAGATTTGAGAGCATGGGGAAGCGATAAACTATCGTCGACGAATACACGAAAACAACTCCAAAGTGGACGTGTACTCGATATTTGAGGCCGAAATTGAAGCGGGGACATATGGAAGAGTCCGGGAAGACGTGGCAACAAAATCAGAAGAAATCGAGACACTGCCCGAAACTACCTCCCGGAAGGCCGAAATCGTAGTGTATAATACACGTTTTTCGGAGAAACGGGACCCCGGAACAAAACTCGTCGAAAATTGACAGGGCTGTTCCTCGGGTCAGATAACGCGTCCTCCAAATATTTTGGGACCAACGGAGGAGATTTGAGAGCATGGGGAAGCGATAAACTATCGTCGACGAATACACGAATACAACTCCAAAGTGGACGTGTACTCGATATTTGAGGCCGAAATTGAAGCGGGGACATATGGAAGAGTCCGGGAAGACGTGGCAACAAAATCAGAAGAAATCGAGACACTGCCCGAAACGACCTCGTGGAAGGCCGAAATCGTAGTGTATAATACACATTTTTCGGAGAAACGTGATCCCGGAACAAAACTCGTCGAAAATTGACAGGGCTGTTCCTCGGGTCAGATAACGCGTCCTCCCAATATTTTGGGACCAACGGAGGAGATTTGAGAGCATGGGGAAGCGATAAACTATCGTCGACGAATACACGAAAACAACTCCAAAGTGGACGTGTACTCGATATTTGAGGTCGAAATTGAAGCGGGGACATATGGAAGAGTCCGGGAAGACGTGGCAACAAAATCAGAAGAAATCGAGACACTGCCCGAAACAACCTACCGGAAGGCCGAAATCGTAGTGTAATACACGTTTTTCGGAGAAACGGGACCCCGGAACAAAACACGTCGAAAATTGACAGGGCTGTTCCTCGGGTCAGATAACGCGTCCTCCAAATATTTTGGGACCAACGGAGGAGATTTGAGAGCATGGGGAAGCGATAAACTATCGTCGACGAATACACGAAAACAAGTCCAAAGTGGACGTTTACTCGATATTTGAGGCCGAAATTGAAGCGGGGACATATGGAAGAGTCCGGGAAGACGTGGCAACAAAATCAGAAGAAATCGAGACACTGCCCGAAACGACCTCCCGGAAGGACGAAATCGTAGTGTATAATACACGTTTTTCGGAGAAACGGGACCCCGGAACAAAACTCGTCGAAAATTGAGTGGGCTATTCGTCGGGTCAGATAACGCGTCCTCCCAAAATTTTGGGACCAACGTAGAAGATTTGAGAGAATCGGGAAGCGATAAACTATCGTCGACGAATACACGAAAACAACTCCAAGGTGGACGTGTACTCGATATTTGAGGCCGAAATTGAAGCGGGGAGATATAGAAGTATCCGAGAACACGTTGCAATAAAATCAGAAGAAATCGAGACACTACCCGAAACGACATCCCGGAAGGCCAAAATCGTAGTGTATAATACACGTTTTTCGGAGAAACCGGACTCCGGAACAAAACTCGTCGAAAAATGACTGGGCTATTCGTCGTGTCAGATAACGCGTCCTCCCAAAATTTTGGGACCAACGGAGGAGATTTGAGAGCATCGGGAAGTGATAAACTATCGTCGACGAATACACGAAAACAACTCCAAAGTGGACGTGTACTCGATATTTGAGGCCGAAATTGAGGCGGGGACATATGGAAGAGTCCGGGAAGACGTGGCAACAAAATCAGAAGAAATCAAGACACTGCCCAAAACGACCTCCCGGGAGGCCGAAATCGTAGTGTATAATACACGTTTTTCGGAGAAACGGGATCCCGGAACAAAACTCGTCGAAAATTGACAGGGTTGTTCCTCGGGTCAGATAACGCGTCCTCCCAATATTTTGGGACCAACGGAGGAGATTTGAGAGCATGGGGAAGCGATAAACTATCGTCGACGAATACACGAAAACAACTCCAAAGTGGACGTGTACTCGATATTTGAGGCCCAAATTGAAGCGGGGACATATGGAAGAGTCCGGAAGACGTGGCAACAAAATCAGAAAAAACCGAGACACTGCCCGAAACGACCTCCCGGAAGGCCGAAATCGTAGTGTATAATACACGTTTTTCGGAGAAACGGGATCCCGGAACAAAACTCGTCGAAAATTGACAGGCTGTTCCTCGGGTCAGATAACGCGTTCTCCCAATATTTTGGGACCAACGGAGGAGATTTGAGAGCATCGGGAAGCGATAAACTATCGTCGACGAATACACGAAAACAACTCCAAAGTGGACGTGTACTCGATATTTAAGGCCGAAATTGAAGCGGGGACATATGGAAGAGTCCGGGAAGACGTGGCAACAAAATCAGAAGAAATCGAGACACTGCCCGAAACGACCTACCGGAAGGCCGAAATCGTAGTGTATAATACACGTTTTTCGGAGAAACGGGACCCCGGAACAAAACTCGTCGAAAATTGACAGGGCTGTTCCTCGGGTCAGATAACGCGTCCTCCCAATATTTTTGGACCAACGGAGGAGATTTGAGAGCATGCGGAAGCGATAAACTATCGTCGACGAATACACGAAAACAACTCCAAAGTGGACGTGTACTCGATATTTGAGGCCGAAATTGAAGCGGGGACATATGGAAGAGTCCGGGAAGACGTGGCAACAAAATCAGAAGAAATCGAGACACTGCCCGAAACGACCTTCCGGAAGGCCGAAATCGTAGTGTATAATACACGTTTTTCGGAGAAACGGGACCCCGGAATAAAACTCGACGAAAATTGACTGGGCTGTTCCTCGGGTCAGATAACGCGTCCTCCCAAAATTTGGGTACCAACGGAGGAGATTTGAGAGCATCGGGAAGCAATAAACTATCGTTGATGAAAACACGAAAATAACTCCAAAGTGGACGTGTACTCGATATTTGAGGCCGAGATCGAGGCGGGACATATGGAAGAGTCCGGGAAGACGTGGTAACAAAATCAGAAGAAATCGAGACACTGCCTGAAACGACCTCCCGGAAGGCCGAAATCGTAGTGTATAATACACGTTTTTCGGAGAAACGGAACCCCAGAACAAAGCTCGACGAAAATTGACTGGGCTGTTCCTCGGGTCAGATAACGCGTTCTCCCAAAATTTTGGGACCAACGGAGGAGATTTGAGAGCATCGGGAAGCGATAAACTATCGTTGCCGAAAACACGAAAACAACTCCAAAGTGGACGTGTACTCGATATTTGATGCCGAAATTGAAGCGGGGACATATGGAAGAGTCCGGGAAGACGTGGCAACAAAATCAGAAGAAAGCGAGACACTGCCCGAAACGACCTCCCGGAAGGCCGAAATCGTAATGTATAATACACGTTTTTCGGAGAAACGGGACCCCGGAAAAAAACTCGTCGAAAATTGACTGGGCTATTCGTCGGGTCAGATAACGCGTCCTCCCAAAATTTTGGACCAACGGAGGAGATTTGAGAGCATGGGAGGCGATTATTAGGATGGGATGGGTGGAGATTAAGAAGGAAGTTGGGCATGAGAGGGTGAAAATGTGGGTGGAGGAACTTACAGGAGAGAGGGAAGATTATTATGGGTTGTTGGGCGATTTGGGAAGCTCCGAAATAAGTTCATCTTCAAGGGGAAAAGGATGAAGGCGAGAGACATTATAGATAGACACATCAAACATTGACATTACTAAACCTATTCCAAAAAATCCCCTCTTTTCCAAGTCTTCAAATAGGTGCAACCCTCCATCTCCCTTGTCCATCGGCCGACCTCGCCGCTAGTTACTTGTCGACTCCGAAGACTAGGCTGGGATGCATATTTTAAAGGATTATGAGTCACTAGACAGACATACTGCCCACCTTGAACAAATAGGAGTCAACACATGCCACAGGTATGGAAAAGGGTGTTTTGGGGGGTTATGGAAGAAATGACAGCAGTGACTGAAATCGTGGTGTTGGTTGTGGCGATAGTGGTGGGGTTTAAGTGTTTGGTTTAATAGTTTGATTGGATGGTCAACTTGCCAATTCTTTCCCCTTAATATGATACACTCATAAAACTATGTGGGAAAACACGAATCGGAGGAAGTAATACGTAGAAGTGTAACAAGTAGCTAAGGCCTACTGATTAAGTAATTAATAACAACCGAATATAACAATAGGAGAAAACACAGATGACGAAAAGATGTTTAATTCTTACCTTAACAAACCCAGTACGACGATCCAAATTCAAATGTAAATTATGCAGCTTGCCGAACTCTCCAAAGACATAACGAAGATCCTCCTCCTGTGCTTCCTCGTGCACTCCCGTGACATGTACAATCCAAAGACATACATATATATAACAAAATTGAGATGAGTAAAGCAACATGAAGTATTTGTATCAGGAGCCCCCACTACACTACACCAGAGAATATCCTTTAAACCACAAATTGCAACAAACACAACTACAGATGGAGCGTTTTTTCAAAGTCTACCTTAATGTATCAACTATACATCTATACCAATGTACCACAGTACCAGTTTTTATTGGAATGTTTCGATTTCTTTCATGATTTCCGATACTTTTTCTGTGATCAAATTGGTGTGATGAACTGGATTGTTGTTGACAGGTACATACCTACATATGCTTTTCTTTGTACATGTCATGTGCTTGGATTAGATTTTGATTTGGTCACTTCACCCAGAGTACGTTACTCTGATTCTTAGTTGATGAGAGGAAACTGTGGTTTAAAATATATAGTTGAAACTTGAGAGGCCAGGGAATGAAATACTAATGCACACGGGTTTTGAACGCATGTCGTATGTCATGAGTACCACCCATGCATAGACGACGGCCATAGTCGTTATGGCTAACACGGTCATCATACCAGGTTCAGGACGACCATAGTCAGTCGCGCGCTATCACTCACTGTGTGGCCTGGACTACTGCATGTGAAGAAGCTAGATACACATATCACTCTGATCAAATTCCTAAGCTAGTAGATTCTGAAATTTCATTTTGTTGCTTGCAGTCATGATGCAACAACTGCTGGTTTTTCGCTCAACGCCCATAGTTCAGGACAGAAAGGTCTGAAAAGAGCAAGGTAGTATCAAACTATGAATGATAAATTGATAGTACTGTGTTTATATATGGAATTGTGCTAAATTGATCAAGTAAGCTATCTAGGCTGCAGACTTTGATGAATGAATTGAAGCAGTCTGCTATCATTGTTTGTGCTTTCATTTCTTACTAGGCTAGGCTAACAAGAAATATGGTTTGTGCAGGGATCAGGAGAAGACATGTTTTCAGTCAGAATCGAAAGCATCTCGAGAGAAATTGCGCAGGGAGAAGATGAATGACAGGCATCTACATATATACTCCTATCTTTTTTAACCCTCGGACTCGTTTACAAGTATTGACATATATGGGTACATGTCCAAGTGTATGTGAGACAAGTATCGAATATAACGACTACTCTAGATATAGGATGGCTTGTATAACTAACCTGGTAGGT
The DNA here is from genome assembly GCA_958450325.1 of Agrostemma githago. Taxonomy (NCBI): domain Eukaryota; kingdom Viridiplantae; phylum Streptophyta; class Magnoliopsida; order Caryophyllales; family Caryophyllaceae; genus Agrostemma; species Agrostemma githago. The sequence goes on along the minus strand of OY288261.1, from coordinate 602,538 downwards.
AATTAAAGGCTGGAAGCAGTTCACATTTTCAAATACTAATCAAGTAATTTCAGAAACACATCCGTTCCAGACCAAAGTAGACATACTATCCGGAAAATAAACACATCCGTTTCAGAAACACATCAGTTCACATCTTGATTAATTTTTAGAGATATCGATCCCATTTTTGGGGGATTTTTTAGGAATCCTGATCCCCAGAAATTTTTAGCTGATTTCCGAGTTTTAATACCTGATCAGTAGCATTTCCCCATTACTCGTAACAGATTAAACCATCCAAAACCCTAATTAACCAAACATAATCACCTAAAACCTCAACAAAACCAAACAAATCAACGGAAAACACATATTTGCCAGTTATTGAATGCCTTCAACGAGGCGTAACACACCAATTTTTAGCTAATTTCCGAGTTTTAACACCAGATTAATTAAACCATCCAAAACCCTAATTAACCAAACATAAATCACCTAAAACCCCCAATTAACCGAATTAATCAACGTAAAACACACATTCGCTAGTTCTTGAATGCCTTTAACGAGGCATAAATAATGCACACCAATCAATTCTTAGCTAATTACGAATTTTAACACCAGATCAGTAGCATTTCGCCATTTCTCATCACAAATTAAACCATTAAAACCCTAATTAACCATCACAATTCACACAATCACACCTAAATCGATCAAAAACACCGAAAACCGAAACAAAATCAAAATCAAAATCAAACGAATAACAATCCGAAAAGGACGACGTACATTGTTGAAGCACTTTCTGACCGGACCGGTTTCCGATACGAACTCATCGTGATCCTCCTCCATGACGTCCTCAACGACGTTATTTTCCGGCGGGCGGTACGGCGTCGGTCGGTGGTCGGAGTGAAACGCCGTCGTTGCAGTGTGAAGAAGGATTTCGAAATTTAGGGAAGGAAGGAAGAAAGGAGGGAAGGAGGGGGAGAACCGAAGCTCGTGAGTTATGATTCGTGAAAACCGAAGCTCCAACCGATCCAAAATGTATTATAGACTCGAAATGACTCGACCTGTGTTAATTCGTTTGATTGATCCACACTGGTATAGATCCGTGCAATTACGCACGGTATTAAATATTAATAAGTTCGCGCCAAGCAAACCCCTGACCAAATGAAATGTCCGGTGTAATATGAGGGTCATTTGGTTTAAAATATGGACCTTTAAGAGCCATAATTTTATCGTTTGAGAGGTGTCTGAATCAGTCGAAACGGGTGTTATATTACATTTTATATAGTCTCAGAGGGTTCGAATACTCATTATTAGGCATTCTAAACATATACACAAGTTTCTGTCAAAAAATATTCGCGCTTTTTAACGACTTTCACTCCTTTCAAAAATTGCCGAAAACGATCGATTTTGAAGGTTATTATCCACGTTTTTTCGACCTTTTGGGCCCCGAAATAAAATGAGTCCATATTTTCGTTGAACAAACTCTACACCAAATAAAATGTCTCGGTGTATTATATGGGTCATTCGATCTTCAATAAAGACATTTAAAGGCCTTATATAAAATGACTTTGAGACGTGTTGAAATCGATCAAAATACATTATATATTCAATTTTTTATCGTGTAATAAGGTTCTATTAATCATTATAAAGCATTATTTTCCCATCGACAAGGTTTTGTCAAAAAAACATTCGCGATTTTTAACGACTTTCAGTCCTTTCGAAAATTGCCGAAAACGATCGATTTTGAAGGTTATTATCCACGTTTTTTCGACCTTTTGGGTCCCAAAATAAAATGGCTCCATATTTCCTGCGAACAATCTCTACACCTAATAAAATGTCTCGGTGTATTATATGGGTCATTCGGTCATCAATAAAGACATTTAAAGGCCTTAAAATGGCTTTTTGAGACGTGTCGAAATCGGTCGAAATAAATTATATATTCCATTTTTTTTCGTGTAATAAGGTTCTACCAATCATTATAATGCATTATGTTCCTATCGACAAGTTTCCGTCAAAAAATATTCGCGCTTTTTAACGACTTTCACTCCTTTCGAAAATTGCCGAAAACGATCGATTTTGAAGGTTATTTATTATCCACGTTTTTTCGACCTTTTGGGCCCCGAAATAAAATGAGTCCATATTTTCGTTGAACAAACTTTACCCCAAATAAAATGTCTCGGTGTATTATATGGGTCATTCGTTCTTCAATAAAGACATCAAAAGGCCTTAAAATGGCTTTTGAAGCGTGTCGAAATCGATCGAAATAAATTATATATTCCATTTTTTATCGTGTAATAAGGTTGTAACAATCATTATAAAGCATTATATTCCTATCGACAAGTTTTCGTCAAAAAATAATTGTAGTTTTGAACGACTTTCACTCCTTTTAAAAAAAACCAAAAATGGTCGATTTTGAAGGTTATTATACACGTTTTTTCGACCTTTTATACGCCTCAAATAATCACTCTATTTGTGGCATGTTTTAGATAAGATGTTGCAATAATCATTCTATTTGAGGCATATTTTGGCATATTTTTTACTAGAACACATCAAATAACCACCCTATTTGCGGCGTATTATACTAGACGCCTCAAATAATCACTCTTTTTGCGGTGTGGTTTAGCTAAGATGTCGCGAATAATCATCCTATTTGAGGCGTATTTTATAATAGAACGCCTCAAATAATCACTCTATTTGCGGCGTTGTTTATGTAAGATGTCGCGAATAATCACCCTGTTTGAAGCGTTTTTTTTTTCTTTTTTTATACTAGAATGCCTCAAATATTCATTCTATGCGGCGTTTTTTGATAAGATGTCGCAAATAATCACCCTATTTGAGGCGTATTTTATGCTAGAACGCCTCAAATAATTACTCCATTTGCGGCATTTTTTTTAAAAGATGTCGCAAATAATCACCCTATTTGAGGCACTGTTTAGGTAAGATGTCGCGAATAATAACGACCACTCATTTGTGGCGTTTTTTAGATAAGATGTCGCAAATAATCACCCCATTTGAGGCGTATTTTATACTAGAACGCCTCAAATAATAACTCTAGTGACATTTTTGGTTAAGATGTACCAAATAATCACCCTATTTTTATCCAAAAATAATCACTCTATTTGCGCATTTTTATCCAAAAACGCCTCAAATAATCACTCTATTTGCGCGTTTTTTGGATAAGAACAATGTTTTTTTTTAAAAAAATTGTCAATTTTCATAATATTTGCATTCTCAACAAAAGCAAATATAGTACTAAATTATCCACCTTACAAATAGACGTCCACAACATCTCAAGTAAAATACTCAAAAAAAAAATCAAACAACCATCTTCTAACAATAGAGTAATGAAAAACAGTCTCTTATTAGTCTTATAATTTCTTCGAAGTCCTCAAAAATTTCAATGCTCAAAGAGGAAAAACATAATGAATCATTAACACACATTTACCTTGAGCTCTGCTGCTGTTTTTTGTGAAACTCGTCGATTTTCCGATACAGTTTATCGAGCAACTGGGTACAAAGATGAGGGGATGTGCAAGGTCCACTCATAAGATAAAGCACGTTCCCGAGGGGCCTCATATATATGCCATCCTCGCGAAGTTCTTGAACCAATGACATTGCATAAGTCGATGCATACCTGCATCGGAAAACAGACTTCAGAAATCGTTCACTAAATGGACCCATATTGGTCTCGACAAATGACGCTTCCAAAGTACTACGTATAAGTTAGGCCTGGTTCTTAGCGGTTGAAGTGAGCTTAACTGAAGTAAGCTTAAACTCAACTAAACTCGACTAAAGTGAACTGAAGTGACGTGAAAATAAGCTGGAAAGATCAGTATTACCCTGCATTAGAACCTTCGGCTTGGAGCTCGAGCGCGAATACAGTCCCCAGCATAATCAATCGTTTGATTTGTGGATGCAATGATATTTTGTGCACGAGTTCCGCGTCCCACAGCTGACCATCATTTGTTCACAAATTATTAGAAGAACAAGCATACGGAGTACTCGTATATAATTATATGGTTCTCAAAATTAATGAATAGAAATATAGGGTTCGGGAATTACAACTAATTAAACCAAATTTTCCGTATCTTAACGTTCTTTCTTTTTTCTCTGATATATGTGAGTAGTATTTTATTGAAAGTGGAAGACAAAGGTCGATATTTATTTACGAGCATGAAAAGGGAAATATGATCATAGAAGTCTAAGGTTGTTACTCACATCTCTGAGTACTTCTCCTTCGGGTAAAATATTAGGGTTTTTCTTCGGGTCTTTGAAACTCTGGATAGCTGTAACAGCTGCAGAACACCCCATAGCATGCGCAGAATAAGAGTGCCCGTGCAAAAGTGCCTTTAACTGAAACAACAAAGTAGACGAGATATATAACAAAACAGAAGATTTAAGGTTTTAACAGAGAAAACGACTAAAGAATAGCTAGTGTGAGTGCATAGGTATAAACAGAAAGATGTTTACCTTTGAGTCGTCAACAAAAGTTTTGAAAACATCCTCAGTTGCCACTGTCGCTGCCAAAGGTATGATCCCACCAGTCATGAGCTTTGCATAACAAGCTATATCGGGTGAACAATGAAGTAGTTCGGCTGCAGACTGTCCACAAACTATCAGTCGAATGAATTTAAAAAAGAAAAAAAAAACAGACATAAAGCAATGTAACTGGCAACAAACCTCAACTCCCAGGCGCCAGAATCCCGTGAAGACCTCGTCAAATATGACAGGAATTTTTTGGCTCCGACATTGTTTAACAAGAATCCGTTGAAATAGTGGATCTATCATATGCATACCTCCAGCACCATGTATTACTGCAAAACAGTTTCGAGGGTCATTTTAACAGAAAACCGGTCCAGGGAGAAACAATATATCACAGTTAGATCAATCTGGAAATCAAAGCCACATTCAACAATCATAACTCGTCGACTCAAATAAACATCACGGAGAATTCTTGCCTGGTTCAATGATAAGTGCTGCAATCCATTTATTCTGGTCCTTTCCCGAGTATGAGGATAGTGCTTTCGATATATAAGAGGAATATAGTTTAGAGACTTCTGATTCATCCCTGCTTTTTGAGAAAAGCTCGTCCCGCAACTCAAAGGCTGACCAAATCATCCATGTTATTGACCTGTAAACGTGAAAAGTATGCATAAAAACAGTAAAGAAGCCCCGACAAACTTACTTAAATCTTTTAGCTTAGTCCCTTCAGGTTGAACTTCGTTTGGTAAAAGTAGATTCCATTTCCCACGATGCATGAAAACAGTCGGTGGATCTATGAAAAGGCCTCTGCCAATGTACCTGCGTAGATCAATTATGTTTAGTCACAGTACAAGCCAGTCAGAAGCTACATAGGAGACGACCTTCTAAAACAGTAAAACACGACATGACTGAAAACCGTTACATCCCATACTCCCATACCTACAGTCCTAAAAGAGGACAGTTGAAATTTCCGAGCAAATATGCAATACAAAATACAGCCTGTTTTATTTCTTTAAGAAAGAGGACAACGTTTATTGGCGATCATGGAAGCAATTCAAGCATAAGTATTCCGATTTAGTATTTCTCAGGCAGCGTACCATGGTTGCTGAAGAAAGCCTGTGTAAGATGATGGTGCTTGCGCTTCCATGGCTCCTAATGTGTCACCGTGATAAGACCCATTGAGTGCCAATACCTGTTTATATAGTCAATTACAGAAATTTCGAAAAACGGGAGAACTTTTTAATGAATGAGATAAAAATGCGAGGATACTTCAAATTTTTCAATACAAAAAGCTGAACATTATGCCAACTGTAATTACGATTTTATCTTCCCTGTCCATCTCTAAGCAAGTTTCTTCTTTCTTCTTAAACTTAAAACTAGGAATCGGTTGAACAATAAATGATAAGAATTGAACACAATAAGAAGATGAGGAAAACGAAGGGTTACCCTAAATTCTATAGATTGCTTGGATTTCTGGTCTGAAAAATTAACGACCGTTTCATGATCATGCAAGAACTTGCGAAATGCCATCTTAAGAGCAACTTCGACAGCTGTTGACCCATTATCTGAAAAGAATGCCCGAGCAGCCCAACCTGTCCACAAAAAAGTCCAACCAAATCGCCTCAAAACAAGACACTATATCCATGTTACATACTACAAGAAATATCGGTTTTCTTTATGGTCAATCACTTCGTACAATTTCATATCAACAATCTCAAGTCCTGAAGAAAACTGAAGTTAAGATTACAAGTGTTTCCATTTTTCAAAGAGCAGTATTTGTGTTTGTATTTTGTTTGAAGAGTGAGGGTGGAATCAAGATTACCTTTCCCAACTCCATCGAGCAAAAGTTCCGCACAACGTAATGCTGGTTCATAGACATTCTCGGGAAACATCACATGCCCGTATCTTGCTGCAGCATATCCCATATCTCTAGCCAATTCAATCTGAAAACACCTAGATTAATGAACAACATTAAAGAACTTTCAAGATATACAAGAACTTTCATTCAATTATATTCACAATCAATGGCTGTCTTCCAACATAACCCACGTCAAGACCAAACTGCATAAATTGCCGCCAGGATGCCAAATAGGAAAAGACGGTGAGCGAAAAAATGTGGACTATAACCTGTAAGGCAGAATCAGGACCCTGAGTCCACCAACTAGCACATGCATCAAACTGTTCAGTTATGACACCGTGGTTGTGAACCTGAAATTATAGGACTTCAAATGGTTAGGTGAAGAAATAAGTTAACAGGACTGAACCAATTATGTACAGAGTACAATTCAGCAGGAATGCTGAATACTGAAGAGTATATCGACAAAGGAGACACGATCTCTCAAATAGTCATCTTAAAAAACAGTCGTATGAAACTTAAATCAGCAGAAACCAGAAACATGAAGTCACCTTATGAACAGAGAAATTTTCGCCACAACGAGAGTCTATTACAGTTATCTTTTCTTTAGGTATGAGTTGATGTTGTGTAAAAGGCCACCACAAAATATCTCCTGCCTTCTCTCGGATTGTATGCAATCGTTGTACCCGGTCTGAAAACGCTGACAGAAGTATCTGCTTCAGAGAAGTAAATACATCTTCGGATTTATCGAACCATTTCATCAGGTTGTCAGATGGATCTTGTGGTATGGGAGGTAGTACAAAAACTGGCACACTAAAACAATACGACAACATCAGAAAAAGTAGCCTTGATTACCAGTCTTATAGGATCAGGAGACATGTACGGTGTACCTATTCTGTAAATAAGATGACAAAGAGACGTCATTGGCTAGACCGCCGTCTTCAAGAATAACTGCTGCAACATCGTAGCCTCTTAGCTTTAAGGTCTCATATGCAGAAACGGTTCCAGAAATACCACCTAACTTTCCATCTCCAACGAGAATCGCAGGTAAACGAAATGGTCTACAAATATGGGAAAAAATCCAATTAATATTAACAGACGTATGAGACGGTTTCACAAGTCACACAATACTCTTGCGTCGCAACTGTCTGACAAGACATTTACTCCTAAGTTTCTAAGAAAGGAAATCCACCATCAAACCCAAGCATTAGATCCAAATTTCGACCCTGTTCTTTCTGTCGAACGGGGATGAACTTAACTCAACTGAACCGAACAGAATGAGGTTGAACTAACCGAAATGACGAATCTAACATTGTTTGATCAATTCATCAATCAAAGATCAAACCAAAGGCGAAATTATACGATTTCCATAATATTCCCTAACACAAATTATCCAAACTACAACCAATAAAAACACGATAATTGCTAAATAGGGTATTGATTAGGCAATTTGTATATCAATTGTCGATGGCAAAATCGAATTATCCAAACTAGAACCAATAACCACACGATAATTGCTAAATAGGGTATTGATTAGGCAATTTGCATATCAATTGTCAATGGCAAAATCGAATTATCCAAACTAGAACCAATAAAAACACGATAATTGCTAAATAGGGTATTGATTAGGCAATTTGCATATCAATTGTCAATGGCAAAATCGAATTATCCAAACTAGAACCAATAACAACACGATAATTGCTAAATAGGGTATTGATTAGGCAATTTGCATATCAATTGTCGATGGCAAAATCGAATTATCCAATTGTTGGAACTAACTATCAATTGTCGATGGCAAAATCGAATTATCCAAACTAGAACCAATAACAACACGATAATTGTTAATTAGGGTATTGATTGGGCAATTTGCATATCAATTGTTGATGAAAAAATCGATTTCGAATCCGAAATCAAAACAATTATCAATTAACAGAGAGTATACCTATAAAGATCACATTGAAGAGTAGAAGAAGGAGCAGGACTAGCAACACCACCAGCAGTCTCAATCAAACACCATTTCTCCGTCTCCGTCTCCGTCTCCGCCACCGTTAAACACTTCTCAACCGCCGTCAACAACACCGCATCCTCCACCACCATCCCCTCCCTCTCCGCCGCCAAATGCGGCGACACCGCTTCTCTCCACGCAAACAACGTCCTACATTCCACCACCTTCCTCCCCTCTCCTCCAACTCTCCGCTCCCTCGCCTCCACCTCCGCCGCTGACGCCACCGCGTTCGACACACTGTTCACAATATCCGACGCGAGTACCCCGGGGCGGCGGAGGACGGTGTTGAAGACGAACCGGGAGTCGGAGTCGGTCGGGAATCCGGTCTGAACCGGTTTAATGTAGAGGAAGTGGGAGTGGGAGGAGGTGGTGGAGGCGGCGGCGGCGAGGCCGGCGGAGACGAGGGTTTTGCCGAGGCCGGTGTTGGACGACCAGACGGTGTAGATTGGGTAGGAGAGAGGGAGTGTGGAGAAGAAGCTACGGTGGCTGAGGCGGTGGTAGTGGTGGCGGAGGCGGTGGCCGGTGAGTTTTGTCAGTGTAATGACGGTGGAGTACATGGTGCTGATGATAGTGATAGTGTTGCACTGAATTTTTTGAATTCACGGAAACAAATTATAAAGTAAGACGGTTTCAGGATCCGAGATCCGGATTCAAAAACGGGTCGGGTTGGTTGGTGAGTTAAATGAGTTAGGTGACCTATAACGGCTATAAGGCTATAAATTAGCCATGTTTTTGGATTTGGTTGGTTCTTTTATGTCACATGGAAATATCGATAATTTTTCGTTTGGATCATTTATTTATTTTTATATGAATATAGATATTATATGTAATTGTATGATTTTTTTTTAAAAAAAATGGAATTATTATTAATAAATAATTGAAATTAACCTCTATTGGAGAAATTTGAAATTGTTATTAATTAATTTGAAATTATTAATCAATAATTAAAATTAATATAAAAATAGGTTAATTGAAATTAATCCTCGATAATTAACTTACAATTAAATATGTTATTATGGAGTACTTATTAGTATTAGTATAAAATGAAAGATGTTATTTATAATTAATTAAGTACTCTTTTAATTAAAATAAGTCAAATAATATTTAAATAAATATATATTTGCAAGTCTTTATTTATATTATTCAATTTTCGTCGATTTATCATAAAAACTAATTTGTATAATGAGAATGATGTAAATTAAATATGAATTATTGTTAATTTGTTCTTTTAATTGAGAGTTTTGATCCATCCCTGATCAGACCTTAACTACATCATGAACGGCATTGTAAATACTCCCTCATCTCGATCATCTGTTTACATTTAATGAAAAATATTACTAAAAAATAATATAAAAATAAACAAATAAACCGGATGGAAAGAATTATGCAAGAAAATTTCAATATTATTATTATTACACAAATTTTAACCATGCATTTATGAACACTCATTCACAATATAAAACCTAGCTATATTACTATTACATATACTCATACTATACTATATACTTCACCTTATTATTTCATTCACTTACAATACTTGGACCGACATACCCTAATTAAGACCTTAATTAATCAACTTAAACACTAATTAATTAAGAATAATCTTGATAAACTTGTGTACTATTTGAACCATTATCCCAACAATTACTAGAATTGATGACATTATTATGAGCCGTCGACCACCAACCAGTCATACCCTCGAATTCATTCACAACTTTATCGTTACCTAAAAGTTTGTTTAGGTCGTTTAGATCAGTCTGAAGACTCGATACCCTGTGGATATCCATGCATCCTTCATCTGGCTTCATTATTATGCCATGTGTCGAGTCCACAATAGCAGTTCCAAAACTGTTGTTGTTGTTGTTGCTATTGTTGTAGTTGTTGTTGTTGTTGTTCTGAATCATAGCGCTGTTTGAGCTATCTGAAGACGGTGATAATCCACCTAAACTCGAGTTATTCTCCAACTCTTCAATTTGTCCAATGTAATTGTCATTAGGGTTGTTATTTCCATTCGAGTGTAATAGACTAGGGTTTTGACTGAAGAAATCGACTGAATTGGGGTCATATGTTGATAAATGTTGTACATGATTGAGAGACTGGAGGTTGTTTTGGATGAGTTTTTCTTGAATGAGAGGGTGTAACTTAGGCCAAATTGAAGGGTTATTGAAGAAAGAAAATGAGTTCTGTTGTGACTGTTGACTGTTCTGCAACTGTAAATGGAGCTGAAGACGCTCTAAGGCAGAGGTGCTTAGGGGAGCTACCTCTTCCTTAGAGCCATTCATATCGCCTTGTTGCTTCCGGCGTCCCAATAGCTTCTTCTTAAGTCTTGTGTTCCAGTAGTTCTTAATGTCGTTGTCTGTTCTTCCTGGTAGTTGTGCCGCTATTATCGACCATCTGTAAAATCAATCATATAGCATCAGACAATGCTTTAATTGATACAGTGTATGTATATATAGGCTTTGTTTGGTAAACAACATATTAGATGAAAATTAGCAGATTACAGCCTAGATAATAGATTAATTATCAATCTACTAATTTCACTGGTAAATATCATATTCTAATACAGTAGTTTCTTAGTTGAAATCTACTGTTTTTTATCATGCTAGTAGCCTAGTATATAGAAACAACGTAGTCAATTTATACATGAAAATCATCTAATAGTTCTCTAATCTATTAATTACCATAACATTTTTTTTTTATTCTGCTAATTTAATTTGATAGTCAAACTTACACTAAAACTTTCAACTCATATTCTGTTAATAATGTATGTTATCATCTATTACAAATTTGCTACTGTCATTTGCCAAACAACGTCATATTTATATTGCATAGAGTGATATATAAATTATATATGAAACTAAAATATTTAATAGAAACAATTATTATTATCATATCATTATTATTATTATCATATCATTATTATTATTATTATTATTATTATTATTATTATTATTATTAATTATTTTATTTTATTTTACTTTTAAGAAAATAAAGATTCTAGTCCAAGAAGAAGAGAAAAAATGTTACCTGCTCCCAATACTAATGTAGAGATTAAGAATAATGTTGTCTTCCTCTTCAGTGAAACCACCATGCTTAATATTTGGCCTTAAGTAATTAAGCCACCTTAACCTACAACTCTTTCCACATCTCTTAAGCCCTAATAAACATTATTTCACAAAACATAAAATTAATAATTATATATTTACTAGACAAAAAAAATTAACAATATTCGCATTAAATTAATAAAATTCGAAAAATTATTTTACTAGAAAACTAACTATACATTTTTCGATAAAAAAATAACACTCATATTTACATTTTTCTAATACAATTAATAACCTTACTATATTATTAAAGCGTGTTATTAGAGAATCTTCTGTATATATATATACTTCGTAAAAGATGACGAAAAACTAAAAAATTCTCAAAAAAAAACATAACTTAGAATTTGGGTTAATATTTGAGATTATGTATATTTGTATATGAAAATTTTGAGTCTAACATTATATAAAGTGAATTTTATATGTCAATACTTATAAGGAAAAATAATTACATTAAAACTCGCATATTTTGATATTACTGAATTATATTGATTAGTTTTCAACTTTTAAATTATTTTCTCAAATCAAAACATAATAAAATCATACGAGTATATATGACCAGCATTATTACACGAGGTCTATATGAATTTCATAATATTTGTTGAAATTCACTCACAAGAAAAATAAAGCGTTAGAAAATAAATGGACGAGACACGGGGAGTATATTATTATTATTATTATTATTATGGATTCGATAAATAAACTCGATAATTAAATAAAAAAACATACCTATTTTTTGAGGAAGGGCAATCCAATTGTTACCAGTACCATATTTGTCAATGTAAGCCTTGAGCTTAACATCTTCTTCAGGAGACCAAGGTCCTTTCTTCACATTTGCTTTATCACAACATGGAGCTCTTCCCATTTTTAATTTAATTATTTTCTCGATCTCAAATTAATTGAAATTAATTACGATAATTATAATTATAATTAACTCTTTGACTTAAAATTATTGTAAACTTTTCCTTCTTTTAGGTTGTTTTTGAGATGATGTAGTTGTTGATGAATGAGGAAAAAAAATGGAAGAAGAAGACCTTGTTTTATAGGTTGAAATTTTAGGCTATAATAATTAAATTAGGACATAATAATAATAATAATAATAATAATAATAATAATAATAATAATAATAATAATAATAATAATAATAATAATAATAATAATAATAATAATAATAATAATAATAATAATAATAATAATAATAATAATAATTAATTAATTAAAGTCTTTAATTAATTTAGTTTAATTATATAATTAATATTATCTCACCTTCTCCCTATCTATTCATGATTTCAAACCCTAAATAGTTTTTTTATTGAAACCCTAGGGTTTATGCATGGTAGTATATGCAATCTTATTAGCTTTAATTTTTAATTTCTTGTGTCTAATTTTTGAAATTTGGATTAGTTAACAAGAATACAATAAAGATAATATAGATAATATACAAAACTACCCTACTAGAAAGTATGTCAAAAGTAATATGGTTTCCGAGAATCCAAACAGCATGTAATCTGATGCATTTTCTTCGTTGACAAAAGATAAAAAAAGTATGTCAAAAGTAGTATTAATAAATCAATTATAGTTTGTGAGTAATTAGCATTATTTAAATTTAAAATATAGCTATGTTGATAGGTAATTTGTAAACACCACGTTATTAAGCAGTTAAAGAGGTCGATAGTCTGTCTCGACCGTGAATTGAGTAATGTATGTTTATCCTTGACCTAATAAACTTTTTTTTTTTTGTAGAAAAAAAAAGAGTATTAATTAATGAATTATTTGGTTTATTAATTAACACCATTTTAAATTTTGAATTCAGAATATAGCTATGTTGATAGATAATCTGTAAAAACCACGTTAAGCAGTTAAAGAGGTCAATATTCTGTAATAAGACTGTAATATATATGTAGTCTGTAGTCTGTCTCGATCATGAATTAAGTAATGCCTATCCTTGACCTAAACTTCTTTTTTGTAAAAAAAATATATTAATAATTACTGGTTCGTTAATTTGCATTGTTTTTAATGTAAATTTAAAATATACGAGTACTCCGTAGTTATATTGATTGATAATCTGTAAACATTACATTAATTATCCAGTTAAAGAGGTCGGTAGTCTAGCTGTCCTGAGTCTTGACCACGAATCGAGTAATGAGTTAATGACTACCTTGACTTATATTTTTTTGTACCAAAAAAAGAAAGTATTAATTAATTAATTAATTAGTTTGATTTATTTGTTAATTTTACCACCATTTTTTTATTTGATTTTCTATGAAAATTTTCTTTGTTTGCCTTAAAAAAATGCATGACTTTTTTGACATTAAACCCACATTTGTCATGAATTTTGCTGGCTTCCATAGTCTCTAGCTATTTGTAATGTTGCATGAACTATATAATTAGATGATTTTCAGACAGAATAAACCACATTCACAATAGCTCTTAATGAACTAGTTAACTCATAGAAAACTCACATTAGAGTAAAATAGTATCGTAATCTGTATTATACCAATAGTTGTATGTACAATCAGCTCAACGTTGTTGAGTTTTTGTGTATACTTACTGAACATATACAAGTTTCTAAGTTGAGTTGTAAGTTTTTGAGCTTAAACCTTTACTGTATTTGATTTAGCTCGACAACTTTTCAATAAAGTTCAGAAAGTTTACAACAAAACTCGAAAACTTTGTACATAGTGATAACACTCAAAATCATAAAATCAATTGTATATAACTGGTTGTATGTATAATCCAATCATTGGTCGCAAACTAATATAGAAGATGTTTTAGTCTAATGGTTAACACGATGAAGGTACTTATTAGTCTGGACAATATGTTATTGGTCTCATGTTTGAGTCTCGATCACGTACTCTTGCTCCTCTATTGTAAAGCGATTAAGTATTCAACTGATGTGGTTTGCATCATTAAATTGGCAAGTCAATAATAAAGTTATGGAAATGACAAATTCAATCCTTAGAACTGTATTTAAGAGATTAAAATAAAATTAATACATGTATTTTTTAATTGCATCGATGTTTGGCTAATTTGATCATCAATTTCTAAGTTTTTTTTTCGAGAATATCAATTTCTAAGTTTTTATCAAATTTGGAGTATTTAATTGTTTAAATACAACCCTAATTTAAGTATTTAACATTATCCTAAAGTTAATATTACTATAATTTAATGTAAGAGAAATAATGCATGTACATGTTTCCTCATTTTTTGCTAATTTTAGGGTGAAAACAACTTTGCTTAGCTTATTGTAATCAATCTATTTATTTTAATTTATTAGGGTATATTAACATATATACACACAATAAGTTATATTGTGTTTTCTAAAATATCGTATATACAATAATATAGCGTATATACGTTAATATACCCTAATATATTTGCATCTATCAATTCTAACAGATTTCATCGATATAAAGATTTTAGTAAAATAACTAAATTTTTCATCAATATCACAAAAATTTCATATTTTTATTACAAATGATCGATTTTTTAAATTTTTATTTTCATTCTTTTTGATGGATAAACTCGTCTCAAACAATATTTTTTTTTTGGTGAAATAAATATCCACCATGCAATTCAATATTTTAAGTATTTGCACAAAATAACAAAGGGAAAGGCTCTCAAATTTCAAAGCAATTTGCATGATAAAGTTGCAATTCATTGACCTTGATTTATTTGTTAATTTAATTTAATAATAATAGTAATAATAATTATCTTAGCCCTTTAATTTAATTGCAATTTTATATTAGATTAGTTAAACAAATACAAAATTTAAAAGGCAAAGAATGTCAAGAACCTATCCCTACATGTAAAATTACAAAATAGAAGCTAACAAAATTTATAAAGCACTCACTCCCACAATTAACAATTAATAATTAATTAATTAAGGATAACGTTAAATACAGTCTATAAGCTTGTATTTAAGCATTAAAAATCTTCTAATTATGGTACAAACCAAAAAACTAAAGACCAAATTACTCATCCATCGATACAATTAATACATATATTAACACTTTATTGCTACTTTTAATCTCTTAAATACAGCCCTAAAAGTTTTATTTATCAATCTCCATTAATTAAATAATTAATTAAGAGTAACGTTAAATACAACACACGGGATTGTATTATTTAAGCATTAAAAATCTTCGAATTATGGTACAAACTTAGAAATTAAAGACTAAATTACACATTCATCGATGCAATTAATACATATATTAACCGTTTATTGATCTCTTAAATACAGTTCTAAAAAAATTATTTATCAATCTCTATTAATTAAATAATTAAATAATTAATTTAATTAATTAATGATTTTATTGTGTCAGATCTTTAGGAGGTAAGAAAAGTTGAAAACAATCATCTGTTTGTCTTTTATTTCTCCCTTAGAATCTCTGTTATTAATAAGCCCTTGTAATTGCATTGCATCATCATCAATTACACCAACCTCAACACTTATCCTTTTTCATGCATAATGAATAGAGTAACTACTATTCATTCTACTAAGCTAGTCTAGTTGGCATGTGAACAATTTGAGTCGATCTCGAGTTTATCTGAGCTAAGAATCAGTAGGTTCATATATATTAAGAATCAAATTCGATCTAGGGTCTGAGTTCAAACAATTCTGTAAATGATCAGTGTTCAATCTCAGCTCAGCTCGTTTATTATTATATTTTTTTCATGTAAAATTAAACAATTCAAGGCAATCTTGAGTTTAGCTAAGCTAAGGATCGACTGATCATATATTAAGAATCAAATTCGAGTCTGGGTCTGAGCTCGAATTCTGTAAATCAATGTTCCATCTTGGCTCGTATATTATTATTATTATTATTATTATTATTTTCATGTATGAAGCAGTCTCGAGTTTAGCTAAGCTAATTAGGGTTAATTATTGCTTCATATATTATGTTGGATTTGTGCCTTGAATCTGTTATGCTAGTTGTTGCCGCTTCAAACAACTATTATCACGGGGTCTCGCATCTGTAATCTGTTATTGAGCTAGGGCGTTGTCTTGCCCTTATTAGGTCATTATGTATTAATTAAGTTTCAAAGAGTGTTATATAAACTCTCTAAAACTCTGATCTCCCGGCCCCAGCAGTTATGAATCTGTAATATAAAAACTCCTCGCTATCAAATAAATAAAACTTTTCTCGCTTCCTTCTACTACCCTATAGACGTAACTAACCCAATATTAGTGAATTACGTAAATCTGCGTGTTATTTCTTTATTATTGTTTATTTGTAGCAAGATAGGAGTATAGGAGGACACATGTGGTTGACTTGAAGCAAAAGGTTGAAATGTTAGGTCATACATCATCAAAAACAAAATATAGGATGCACAAGTGATGATGATGCATGAAGAGTTTTGACTTCCAAAAGAAAAAAACATTTATATTTTCAACCAAACATTTACTCACAACTCACAATTATTCAATCGAAAATGTCTTAGCCTAGTGGTTAGGACTAGGTGCTCTGGGACAGTAGGTCTCAGGTTCGAATCCTCCCTCCCCTATATTGTAATGAGACTAAGTGCGCTCTTCGTTGAACCAAAAAAAAAAAAAACTCACAATTATTCACAAAAGAAAATAAACTAGGATAATTATTAATATATTAACTAAGAGTTAATACTTAATTATATGAGATATTATGATATAATAAATTATCATAATCGATGCTAGTAATTAAAATACTACGAGTAAAAACAAAAAGTACTATTAGTGATGATTTTTAGTTTATTCGTTATCTTGCATGAAGATTGAGTAAATATATCTCTTTTCGAGGGAGGAGTGAAGGCTGAATTCCTTGTCATCCAACAAAAGATTTATGAGTCGGTTTGGTATGTCCATTATTTCACATTTCTCGATGGAAATTTAGGTTTTTTCACATCGTAGATGTCTTAATTTAATGATTAGATAAGATGGAAGCTAAGTACTTTGAACAATATGTCTCGGATTATTCTATCCACGTTGTCATTATTGTAATTCGTTGATTATCAAGTACACGCTTCCTTGGAACTAAAACTCGACAAATATTTTCACTATCGGCAACCAACTTGGTTGATAAAGTCATAAGAAATGATACTCATGATCTCGGATTCAAAATCCGTCAGCATTATATTCAAACAAAAAGTCAACCATTATTATTAGGGATTATTTTTGACAAGAAAGCATTAAAATTATTTGCTATAGAGATTGCAATCTGAATGTTTACCTGCAGCAGGCAAGTGTGACTATCACTGAAATCTGTCCACTGAACACGCGTTATTAAATAAGCTAATTAAAGCAAAATTAACATAGATATCATCAAAGTATAGTTAATAGAATTTAATATTTCAATTTTTCATGATAAAATTCATATTAATATTTCTTTAATTAACTTATTAACGTGTGTCCAGTGAACACACGTTAGAAAAACCGATCATAAATTCATAATATTAGTAATGACAATGATGTGCACTAAAAATAAATTAATAAATGAAATAATTAAAAACACTATTTAACTTCTAATAATAGGAGTATCTTAAGTTCTTAACTACTCCATGTTTCTTTGGATGGTACTTCAAACATACCTAAACACATTACTTTTGTTAAATATCCAAAGGGTTACTTGCTTTAAAAGTGTAAGACCTAGGGAAGGTAACCCTACTAATATAATCGAGTTGACGACTGGTTAGCTAATCGATCAAAGTGCACTCGCTTCAACCCTAGCTCGCGGCACTTTGTACCATTCTTCGGAAGGACGTGTTAGGGTGTTTTCTTTCTTCGTTTAGTAGCGTGATTTGGCCGTATTTATGCCCGGTTCATTTCAACTTGATTCAACTCACCAAAGGTCACCAAAGCTCGGCTATAGATCACGTCTGTTGTGAGACGATCTCATAATACAAATGAGACATGCGATCTCTCACTTGGAAAGTGTTTACGAGTTAGTAACCGTCTCATAAATAAGAAGTTTCACAATATAATATGAGTTGAGAGACGATATTCGCCAAAGAGTGACCTAAAATGTACACTTTACCGAGCTTAATGGAACTGAATGGAACTAAAATGAACTAAAAGTAAGCGGAATTAACTGAGCCTAAACACCGACCAAAAAACCTCGGAAAAATACTCCGATCCCGTGGAAAAATGCACTCATAAACGAGAACCGTCCTCAAAGCGAATCGAGGAGGCATAATTCAATACAAATTTGTATGATAAAAAGTGGTGTATATATATATTACAATGAATTTATTCCTATTCTAGGATATTTATATATATTTCTCCACATATATTTCATCATCATCGTTTATAGATTTATGTACAAACCCACCACAAGACTTCGGCTTAGAAACGAAAAAAAAAGAAAAATACGCGTGGTCGTTATGGGGCGGACCAATGACCGTCTCCGTCATCAAGCCATTCTGCACAGAAAGTCAGAAACGACACTGCATCATAAAACCGTCACACAAACCAAACCGACGTGATATAAGAAACTTCATATATCGAAGGAAAACTTACATTCGGTTTATGATAGGAATTCCAAGTTTCGGATCTTTTCTGACGTTTTTGCATAACGAAAATACTCATATAAAGTATAGCAGCTCGCAAAGTGTAGGGCATCGGTGAAAAATATGCAGGACCTGGTAAATAGATATTGGAACCGGTGAAAGTCGTAGGGGCGTTATCGTCATTTGATGTTCATTGCGGCTGCCATACCTCTCAGCTTCTGAGAGATATCGGGAAAAGATGGTCGCTCGGTTGGGTCGGCTGCCCAACAGCTTTCCATCAGAGATTTCCATTCGGGGTCGCACCATGTTGGGATTTGGGGCCGTAATGTGTTATTTACTATACCACCTGAAAGAGACGGGGAGTAAATAAACACATAGTAATAAATTATTTACGGTTTTCCTAACGTGCGCATCAAAAGTGGTAAATATGAGTTAAGAAACAAAACACGTATTAATTCACAGCTACAACTTCCGTCATTTCCAACTTCTACGAAAAAGGCGAATCACATTTTTTATTTTTCTTAGTCGCAAATAAAGACGTGATAAGTAGACAGCATGATCACAAGAACATTCAAAACTTACGAGCAAAATCGCAAGAACGATTGAGGATCTAGTATACTTACCAATGATGGAAGCACAATGCCTATCTTTGTAAGGTTCTTCCCCGGTGAGCACCTCCCACATTACAACTCCGAATGAGTAAACATCGATCTACAACAACACATACGCAAGCGAAGAGTTTGGTCAGAAGTGATATAAATAGGTATCAAGTCGACGTCCCTTTTCTGTTACGAGTCTCTTGGAAACAGCCTCAATGTTGTTGAACATAGAAGGTTGCATACGGCTAAAACTAGTGGTAACACTTACCTTCTCCGTCACCATGTTGCTCTTTCCACTAAGTAGCTCAGGGGCCATCCAAGGTAAAGTCCCACGAACACCACCCGACACCAATGTCTGCTGCTTCACCTTTGACAAGCCCATATCACCAATCTATAAAGACATGAAACGCCAGCTTTACCATACTAGAACCGTCAATCTAGTAGCGGAGATAATAATTTACGTTAAACATAATCTATCACACGGAACCGTCAATCTGAATTGGCAAAATAAAAAAAAATAAAAAAAAAAAGGAATAGTGATTGCCCCTAAATTGTAGGGCTAGAGCCTTGGGATTACCATTCTATAACGGTCTCTTTCATTTCATACTTCGATCCCGTGCTTAAGGACTGTAGAGTTTTAGCCAAAAGGGAGACACAAAAGGGGAAAATGTTTGCCAAAAAATACGAGTAGAGAAAAGGCATTCAAATCAAGTGTCATACGAAATATGAATGATGAAGCATGAGAAAAAAAAAAGTAGGTGTTTTATATAGCAACCAAATAGGTATATAAACATATATACGTCGCCAACTACCTTACACACTGGTCGATGTGGATCCCTCATGTTGACTAGAAGATTTTCACACTTCAAATCGAAATGCACGATGTTCTTCCCATGCAAATACTCCATTCCAAATGCTACGTCCATTGCTATTATGAGTCTCTTACGACGATCAATTGTTCTGTACGTAAGAAACATCGCAGAAACAGCATTTTCCATTATTTTATTTTGAAAATATGCTCTACAAAAGTTAAATCTTTCTCGTTAATTCCGTAGCTAATATAATATGGAATATAATATAGATCCCGAAAGATACCAGCTCAAAATTTAGACTCCAGAAAATTCGATATAAGTCATTTAGATGAGAGTTACCTGTCTTTCTTTTGCAGGTACTGTTTCAATGATCCGTTAACCATGAATTCGGTGACTGTAGCTAAGGAGCCATCAGCACCATCACGTACAATCCCATAGAAAGATACTACATTTGGATGATGTAGTGAACTCAATAACAGAGCCTCCTTCCAGAAGTCAGCAATCTACAATATCAGAGCTAGATATAACCATTTGCATCGCCAATAATAGAATAGATACGGATTTAAAATAACTACCACAGTCAGATAACAGTAATTACAAACACAAGATGAACGTACCAGGCGTTCTCTTTCAGAAGGTCGTGCAACAAAGCAACTGGCTTTGATTCTTTTTATAGCTACATCAGAACCTTTCCACTTTCCGTAATAAACAGAGCCATAAGTACCAGTGCCAAGCTCCCGAATCTCCTCAATATCAGCACTTTTTATGGTCTACATAAACAAAAATAACAAAAATAATTGCTTTATTCAGGAAGCATCACAGATAGTAAGCGACGCCTGCTTCCTCGAAAAAACACTCAGCCAAGGCCTATCAGTTAGACCACTAGATTCAAATGAGGGTGTATTTGATTCTCTCAATCCTCTCACTCACTCAGAAAGGAGGTGGGACAACAAAAGGCAACGGGAAAAAAAGGTAACCTGAAGTCCTCTGGCAATGGCTTCTTCTTCAGCCCTCGTGGGCTCAATCCTAGTGGCGTCAACATTTTCGTCATCAGATCCACCGTCCGAGTGACCATCAACACCCTATAGGACAGTTCAGAATTTCATCATAAAGGATTCAAAAAAGTCAAAATCACGATTTACACAAAACCAAGACTTATCAAAAAGACTTAGGGAGTACGGAGTACTATATAAAATGCTCTAAATCGGACCTGTGTTTCGGTTTCATCAACGTTAGCCAGCTTTGTTGGTGGGTCCTGCAACACAACACAACTGTTGTCTTCATGAGCTCTGGCTTTCACCATTTCAACACTCTCCATTTTTGCTCTCTTGGCAGAAGCAATCAATTCAGGTAAGAAACTCAGCTCTTCATTTTCTGCCAGAGGATTGATATTGGTACTTCCTGGGCGAATGCTATTCGTGGTCCTATCACCAGCCTTTCCGCTAGCGGATCCAAGTGCTGCCACGTCAGAACTCTTTTCAGCAACATTTTTACCCTCAGCAGGGTAAACGCTGGATAAATCTGACTGCTCAGCATCTCTCGGGTTAGTTGTTTCACTTGCTTCACAATGAACACTTATTTCGTCAAATCTGGCCTCAATGTTACCAGTGTTATCTCTTTGTACTGGAGTGTAACCCATGCCTCCAGGAGGCAGTAAACCGTCATTCAACACAACTGCAGGTAACCCTGATCTCCGTGATTCGAGAGGGGAAAGAACATTCAACATACTAGGTGGTTTTCGTAATTGATCTTGAGTAAATGTCTGCTGAATATCATTATAAGGAGTACCAGGACTCGAATTCTGGATATTGCTGTATGGATATTCATGCACACTGGGCTCATTAACTCCCAATATCCTGTGTGGGGATTCAACCCAAGGACTATGATCACCCCCAACAAATAAGCCAGGATTATCCTCGTAATTGTTTCTAGGAACAACTGGGCTGGGCAAACCGGTTCTTTGCTGAATGCTATAAGAGTCGTATACAGGAGGTTGTGCATGCACTGGGGGAGGAACATTTCTCCACAAACCCTGCGCAGAAGGACTGCTGTGTAATACTTGTGGAGCTGTATTTACTCCGTAAGAATTTGGCATGTTTGAAATGCGCATACTTGGGTCCTCCAAAGGCATATGCACATGAGACCCAGCATCAACACCTGCTCGAACGTAGCGTGGATCATCATGACGTGCATAAGTAGGAGGCACGACATTCCCATCAGGTATGATACTCTGCCCTACATGTGTATTTGTTCCTGTGCCATTAAAGGAGTATTGATCACCTATCCTTCCAACTCCAGAAATCGGTGCTCTCTGCTCATCCATTCGTAGCTGATTCTGTAACATCCAGCCTCTGTCAGGAAACTGGGTTTCGTTGTAATGTGGATGAGGATCAACTTGTTCTCGATTGTAGACACCATGATGTAGTTTCGGGTCTGCGTTTAGCAAAGCAGCTTCTCTTCTAGGAAGGCATTCAACGCACGGGTTCGAAACCTGAGGGAACCCATTTCCAACATTTGCTTGTTCAGGGTGAGGCTGGTCTTCAGGCTTCCAGTGAAAATCCGAGGACGATGGGTTTCTTGGGAAAGGCAGACCCACCTTGCAATGCCCACAGACATTCGAACCATCAACGCCACTAGGCCCGTTGAGTATGTTACCCGGAAATCCAGTCCTATCAACCGGCACACTACCAGGCGGCATCCAAACCACATTATCAGGATACTGATTTTGCTGATCAAACGGGATTTGACTATTCATGTGCATATGACCAACTTCCTCCGGAAACCTATCCATCATTAACTTCTCCTGCCCCTCTTGCAACACACCACGATAACGAGCCGAAGTAGGGGACGATGGATTATCTGACAAACCATATCTCGGGGAATAATAAGCAGGACTCCACTGACCTTCCTCATTATACCGTTGTTGTGCAACATACCCCGAAAGTTGACCCGACCCCAAAGTAGGAACAGCAAGCTTCCTCAAATTATACGGATGCATATCCAACTCATAATTCCTCAAATTATGAACACTTCCATCAAGATTCATCGAGTTAAACAACTGATCCGTAATCTGAACCTCATCAACCGGAGTCAAAACCGGGGAATCACCAACCCCACGCCTCCTATTATACTCAGGAGACTCACTAACACTATTCAAAGCATCGACATACCTCCTCTCCGAATCCCTCTCATCCCCTCCATCCATAAAATGAGGCGACACATCCTGCTCAGGGTGTGAAAACAAGAATATCCTAAGCCTCGTAAACCCATCCCCTGGCCCCAACTTATCATACTCCTCCATCATATTCGTCACATCATCATCATTCACGACAGAAACAAGCGCATCCAAATCTTCATCAGGCTGCTGATACTTCAAAATCGCTACACCGTCATACAATTCCCTCATCCTCCTCATCAATTCATCACATCCTACCTCACGCGGAACGCTAACAATCCTTGTCTCCCCACCTACATACCTCAACTTCCCGTCTTGCGGCCGCGGCAATATACTCCCCCCAAAACTACACAGAAACTTAACCCTAGGGTTCATCATCATCATCTCATCATTCCCCCCAATTTTATTGCCATTATTATTATTCAAATCCAATTCCGCCAGATTACAATTACTACTTCCAGTACCACTATCGTTACTCACACTACTACAATTCAAATTCATCACATCAATCATATCAACACCGTTCAAAACTCAGATACATATATACACGAATTCATCCACAAAAAACGCGATGAACAATCAAATAAAATAAATAAACAAACAAACAAAGCAGAATCGATCAGATTGATTGATTGATTGCTTGATTGATGCGATTATTACCTGAAGAAGCGGATAAATTGGCGAAAAGGAGGAAACCCTAGGGTTCAAGGAGTGTAATTGAAATCGCGAGAAATTGGGGGAAATTGGAAGAATTGAGAAATTGATTGACGATGAAAAATGTGGACTGCCATGCGATGGGGGGAAGATGCTTTGTTGTGGTGTATACGTGGCGATTCCTCCATTGATGGAGTTTGATTAGAACTTAACAACCGTGACTTCCCCTTGGTGAGAGCGTGTACATACAACCATGCCTACATGGTTCGGGTCATTTCAGGGTCGGATCACACTTCGAGTCAAAACGGTCATTTCGGGTCGTATCCTGAGTCTGGACATGAGTCTCGAGGTTATGATCATTCTAGGGTCGGATCACACTTCGTGTCAACCGGTTATTTCGGGTTGTATCCTGGGTCCCGTCTCGAGTCTCGAGGTTATCTTGGTCGTGTTGTGATTCAAGTTGTAGAAGTCATTTCGTTCTGGGTTGGATCATGAATCGAGTCACGCTGTCATTTCGGGATCGGATCATAGTTCGAATCATATGGTCATTTTGGGGTCGGATCGCAGTTCGAGTCATACGATCGACTCGGGTCGGATGTTGGGTCTTGAGTCCAGTCTTGTCTCAAGTTTATCTCGGTCGTGTTGTGATTCAAGTTATAAGGTCATTGTTCATTCCGGATTGGATCATGATTCATGAATCGAGTCACAATGTCGTTTCAGGGTCGGGTCGTAGTTCGAGTCACGTGGCCATTTTGGATCGTATCCCAAGTCTCGAGGTTATTTCGATCGTGTTGCAATTCAAGGTAATAAGGTCATTTCGTTTCCGATCAGATTATCGACTCACGATGTCATCTCGGGTCAGGTCGTGACTCGGTTCAAGTGGCTCGAGTCATTCAAAAATTGACTTTGGTTGTACTCATAGTAGACATTGTTTCAATTCGAGACATCTTCGAGTCGTTACATCAACTTCGGATTGTTCCTTTCATGACTCAAATAGGTTGATAGTCCATGTGGGGTAAAGTTACGAGTGATGATACTCAAAACCTGACTCCTATCCGACCCGTGGGCCGTGAGTCGGGTCATTTGGGTGTGTGTATGGGCGCGTGGAGTATATGAGGGTGGGTTGTGATTTTTGCGTATTGCTTTCACTATCGCCGCAAATATTTTGGGCCGCAAATTCGTTTCCCTTTTCTATGTGTTTCTGGCCTTGATTCCCTAACCCCATGCTGGGTTGATAATTGGTGGGAGGAGCAGAGCTGATAAACGGGTCAATCGGATAATATTCAGATAAAAGCAAATTGAATTCAAGTTAAAACGTTTATTTTAGAGATATCGATTCACGTACACACTAGACATTTGAGTCGAGTCGGTTTAGATTGGATGAATTTGGTTACATGTCAAGTCAGATCTTTTGTTCGAGTAATAAGACTTTGTTCTTTCAAGCTTATTTTCAGTTCCGACCAATAATGTTCATCTTATTCTCAGCCTAATGAATTTGGGTAAGTCTAGCCTCGTTAATTTTAGTTTGTCTTAGTTAAAGTTACATAAATTTCATTCATTTAAATTCAATTCAGCTCCATTCAGCCAGAAAGAACACGACGTCAAAGTGTTACGCTATGCATGAAGGGGTCTGATGTTGAATCTGAGCAGGATTTTGAGGCTCAGATTTATACTGTTTGAAGGTTAAACACTTAAACTTGGGTTTAAAGAGGGTATATATGAAGCTGAGTCTGAGCAACGGTTTGAGCCTCAGATTTGTAGGTCTTAACATTTGAGTCGAGTCAGTTTAGACAGGAACGAGCAGCTTTGAATGGATTCAAACAACAAGACAATACCACAGTATTCAGCATTTCCCAAAAAGAGGGTACAAGTGAGAATTTCCCAAAAAAAAAAAAACTGCATTCAATTTAATTTATTCGGAACCGTGGCGACGCAGGGAACGAATCAGCGGATCAAATGTCCAGATTTCGAGCAACGAAGAATCGAAGATGGACGGATCAGATAATCAAAGTGGTGTTTCCTCAGTCTTGACATAGACATAGTAGACATTCCTTGCAGTGAAAATCCCGTCGCTGTAGTGGACCGTCTCTTGTACCCCGGTAACGTATTGGTTCGTCTGAGTGTACGAGAACGGGATATCAATGGTCGCAGTCGAGACTGACAGAAAATACCTCAGTTTCGTCCTCGCAGGCACCGTTATAGTGATGGTTTCCGAGATGGTCCGCTTTGTTTCGACAATCTTGGACCATTCATACGCGTCCGAGACTTGTTCCTCGAAGTTAACTTCCATGCCTAACCCGAGTTTGGGGACTCCGCTGCTGAAACTCATACTCGTACTCCGTGTCACGCCCTCGCTGTTCTTCCAACTTCTCGTCTCGGTCACCTCCTTCATCAGCGTCTTAGGCTCGGTCGCTTCGCCGTCGCTGTTGTTTGTGATAACACCAATATCCACAACCTCATTTTCCCTGCGGAAGTGGTGTAAATGGTCAGAGTCGGCTCGGTCTCGGTCAAAACGAGCTAGTTCAATTCGAGTAGGTCTCCTGAGAGACGGTCTCTCATTAACTTTACTGCAGACTAAGTACAAATGGAAGTAACCGTGGTACCAAACCTAATAGAAGTAGGTACAATTAGCATAAAATAGTATACAAATATAAAGAGGGTACATACGCTTGTTATAAATACAGGTACAAAACAAAGTTGTCATTTAAGGGTACGAATATGACATAGAGTGGTACTGAAGAGTGGTCTCTCAATAAGTTATTGAGAGATCGTCTCTCCCAAGATCCGTCTCTCCCAAGATTTTGTGAATTCTTTTAGATTCTAATAATTCTAAATAGGATAATGATACGTACGACACCCAATCTCAACGTCACTCTCTCACATGCATCTCTTACAGTATTATTTATTTGGGTCCCCACTTGATAATAACTGGTGCAATTATTGCATGTGAGAGGGTGACGCTAACTCATTTTCATTCTAATAAATATATACGTTAATTTGATATTAATTAAAGTTATCCTCCGTAATCCTTTAATACAAAGTCTTAGAGGAGACGGTCTCTCAATAAGTTATTGAGAGACCACTTATCCGTACCATTTTAAGTTTTATTCGTACCTATTTTATGATTAGATGTATCTCTAAATGACACCTTTGTTTGTACCGCTTTTTATAACAAGCGTACCCCCATTTATATTTGTATATATATACTCTTTTAGGTTAATTGCAACTATTTTTATTAGGTTTGGTAACACTATTACCTTCATTTGTAATTGATATCTCAGTAAACTTAACAAAAGACCGTCCGTCTCTCGGTAGACCTACTCACACTTTAAAATTTTATAACAATATTTTTTTAAATTTAGTTTTAGTTATATAATATACGGAGTATTTATAAAGCGATGAAAAAAAAAGGATAATGGATAACCGAGCTTGGTTCGAGCTCGAGCTTCAATTTTTTGAGCTCGAATCGGCTCGTTTACGTCCCCTATTACCTGTGGTTATAAACCCTGATGTTATCCATCCTAAACGCGTTGTCGTGGACCGTCACCTTCTTCCAGACGATGGGTTCGACCACTATCAATCGGGTCGAGGGGATCATGCTGTTGACCGACGCACGCAAGCCGTTCTGAACGTTGACGCAATACATATTATTGTATCGGCTACGAAGCACGATCTTATCCTTATTCTTTTCATCTTCGTCTTCGTCTTCATCCAATTTTCTTTCGTCTATGAAGGCACGAAACAAGGTTTCGGGGTTATAGGGTCTGAACCCGTTATCCTCGGATTTAACCCAATTCCCGTCACCCACCGACCAGTACCTCTCGGCCTCCGAGTTACGCACCCTGACATCTCCGTCCACGGTCTGGGAGATCCAGTAGTGGGTCCCGTACGGCTCGTAGGTCTCCTCCTCGAACCTGTTGTTTCGCTGGCGGTTCACCAGGAACCGGTCATTGAGTCCCTTGAACGCGACCACTCGAGGAAATCTCACTAATGTCTGTTCATCGACCATATTCGACAATGCTGGTACCGTACCAGGGAGTAACACGACTAACCTGTAACGCCACAGTTTGTCGGGTGTTACCATGACCACGCGCCCGGCTCGGGGATGTTCGAACCTAACCGTGTTGTTAGCTTCGTATACGGGCCTAAACATGGTCTGTACTGGCAGTGTCTCAGTAGTCACAGGATTTCTTGCTGTTGCTCTAATCTGATTTCCAATCTGCCTGCATGTCTCCGGCATGTTTGATCAATCAATATGTTTCTAAAAAAAAAAAAAAAAAAAAAATCGGTATGTTTGTTGTTTACTTCCTCAGTTTCAATCAATTCCATACATTTGATTTTTGAACACGGTTCGTAAATAAGAAGAATTTTCGATATAAATTTAATATACTTCATCCGTTTCATTTGATTGTTTGTATTTACTTTTCGACACTTACCAATGTACGTTTTTTTTGTCTATATCTTTAGTTATGTATTTCTAAAAATTATAAAAATTTGATGTTTATAACGTACTCGATTAGACAATTTAAACAAAATCTCATGCACGTGACTGTATTTTATGTTATATATTAGAAGTTACATAGACGATTTCACCCACCTATGAATAGTGCCCAAAAAGGAAATGCAAATGATCAAATGGAACGGAGAAAGTATGACGTTTTGCTTTTTCGAAGTGAGTCTTTGACATTAATTTTTATGTAAATATCTAAGTCCAAATTTTTTTAAAAATTGTACTAGGGATATAGACAAAAGAAAACATGCATGGACAACTGTGAAAAAACAAATGCAAACAATCAAATGAAATGAACGAAGTAAACCACGAAATAAAATCATTTCACTAAAATAAAATCTTAATACAGAGCAAGTAGTACTTAATTAGAGAGAAAGAGAGGGAGATTCAGACCTGGACCAGAATCGATTGTAGAAGCAACTTCTGATGTGAACCATACCGTGAGGAGCCCGAAGCACATGGAATCTTGCTTTGGGTGAGAGCACACTTCCTTCGACGTACATAAGTGACCCTATATCGTCAACCACAGATAACACTCTCAGTGGATCCGACCCTACTAGTTTAAAAACCACGTACTCGGGCAAAGACATTTTTTTTTTTTCAAAATTTGTTTACTTATTACTTATTACTTATTGTCTCACACTAACTATAGCCTCTTTCTTCTCCTCCCATTTTGCATTCCATTTCTATTTATAGCTCCAAACTTAGGCATCTTCCTTGAGTATTTAATTACAAAATACTCCCTCTGTTCACTATCTTTTGCCTCGTTTCATTAAAATACTTGTAATACCCAAGTTTAAAGAGTATATATATTGGATATGAATGAGTGCTTAAGAGGCTAGATGAGTGCTTAAAGGAGATTGATAGTACTACTCATGTCAACAAAGTGCACTTTCTTTTCTGGTTGTCCATGCAAAAGAACTCTACAGTTAAGCGTGTTTGGCTGAGAGTAGTCTAAGGATGGGTGACATCCTGGGAAGATTCCACGATGTGCATGAGTGAGGTCAAAATGCGCTGGAAAAGACCCGTGCATGAGTGACGTCAAAATGCGTTGGAAAAGACCCGTGTTGATTTGTGAGACCAGTACACAACATGTTGAGCGCCATGAGTAATACCACAGTCCTGTTGAGCGGCATAAGTGATACCACAGTCCTGTTGAGCGCCATAAGTGATACCACAATCCACAAGTGGTGGTTGGGGTGTTACAATACTCCATGGTTATGTGACATGGGTTTCTTGAATTAACCCCGGATAGTCAATATTTGCCAGCTTGGTTATTTATAAATAGTTACATGAATATTTATAAATGAATACATTCATAAATTTTTAATCAAAAAACTATGTAGTTGTTCTCATTTATGAGAATTTTTTTTAAGTATTGTATTACGAGTATATATATATATAACGTAGGACAAAAGTTAAAACAAATGGACACACTTCAAGTATTTGCATAGTTCTTAGTATTTTTATGCATGTTCTCAATGTCTTGGTAAAAAACTCACTTTGTTACTCGTTTTAATTGCATGTAAATATTTAGATCAACTAACACCATCAACAAAATTGAGATGCGTCATCTGCATTAAAAGTATAATTTTATGTTCACTTTCTATAATTTATGCATTATAATATTAGAAACGATCATTTTTAATGTATTTCATACTCGTATATATCATCTAAAATTAACGCAATACTTAACTAAAAATACTTAACATTATGATAATAAAATTGAAACCGATAAATCCGTAAAATTTTACTTTAAGTAGTTTTTAGTTCTAATAATTGTATCATGTCGAGTAATTAAAGCTCATTAAATGCTCTTCAGATTTCTATGTTTATTAGTACGTATATTCAACCTGTACTCCATCATGTTAGATTGTGTAAAGATTTGACTTTAATGTCAAAATTATTGATATAAAGACAAAATTTAGAAGAATCTTTTAAGGTTTAAAAATCAAAAAAATACTTAAAAATTATACATATTAAACTAAGTTATCTGTGAAATTAGTTCAGGCCCAGTGCAAATGCACAGTTTATTATTCGCATCACGATGTTAGTTAATCTTAATGTAGTTCAATTAATGAATAGATTATACAGCCAATTGTACATGGCTCTATGTAGTACTGGTTTTATGATTTTGAGCTTATCACAAAGTTTTCGAGTTATTTTGTAATTTTTTTGAGATTTAGTGTGAGGTTGTCGAGCTAAATCACATAAATGTTCAAACTCAAAAACTTATCACTCAGTTCAGAAACTTCTACAAACGTAGTAGGTAGAAAAAACCCAACCCGAAGCTGACGCACTCGAACCCGACCCAGTTGCTAGGTCAAACAGTAACTAGGGTTTAGGCCAGGAAGACTCCGAGAGGGTTCTTGATCACATGCAACTAGCCCTAAAGTTTAGGGCAGAATCCCATTTATTTAGGGATGCTAAGATTGATATTCCTTGTCGTTTTGCTTGTAATTAAGCATGAAATGTGAAGTAATAAAGTAATAATACTCCGCATGAAATGTATCTGGTAATTATTTAATAAACGATGTCGAAGATAATAAAAATAATATACGAACTAGTAATTAATTTATAATATAATATACTTCCATATGAAATGGATGTGGTTACAGTTTATAATAAGAATTTTTAAATGCAAGACGAAGCTTCTACTTTCTTTGCTGGCAGAAAAAAAAAAATTGTTTTTGTTCTTGTTTTTGTTCGGAACGGGATTAGCTTTTGTTCAAACCAAGAGACACAAAGCGTGGGATACAACGAGGTATAGACACCTCCCACATTTTAGGAAAAGGAACGGGAACTGCTAAGTAATACTCCCACTGATTTTCTTGGACCGAGTTTAATCTTTTATCCATTTTCTATTTTTGACCATAAATGTGTGGTTCACATTTATCCACCAATTTCTCTCTCCTCCTCCTTTCTTTTTTAACCACCCATTTTTCCTTCCTTAATTTCCATCCAAAACACAAATGGGGCAATGTTAGAAACTCAGAGGGAGTATTTGATCTGTCATCCAATGTAAAAATATACACTAGAGGTGCACAACCATAGTTCATCATCCATCATTCACCACCTTCAATCCCACCACCCATAAGCCACGCGTCAGTCGAACCCAACTTCGTTCGCTTATGCTCGCCTGAACCACCAGAACACAACCCACAACTCAACAAGCCACTACAACAGTTAGCTTTACCAGTCGAGTTGAGTTTCTGTTATTGTCCTATCATTCAAACCATCGAGCAAACACTACTAACGTAATGCGACTAAGCGCGCATTACCTATATAGTAGGACATGTTCTTTTCAACTTCATTCTTTTCAGTGTTCAGTTCACTCCACTTCAGTTTAGCTGATGAACACAATCTAATTTAGTCCAAAAGAACATGGCCTAGGTCTCAGATTCGAAACACGCGCTTCTGCCCCTATAATAATGTAATGTGACTAAGCGCGCTCATTTTCGTTGAATAAAAGAATCAACCCCATTACATGTTTGTAATATGATATATCCGCCACAAGGGGGATTTAATTAAGGCTCTGTTTTTCTGACTGAAAGAGGTTGATTGAACTAAATTTAAACAATAATGGAGTATAAATTAACTTTATTGGGTTGACAAAATTTTTACTAAATTAAGTGAGTTGATTGATTAAGACATACTAAAATTAATAAGTTAAATTTAACTTAACCATACTGAATAAGAATGAATATTATTAGTCCTAACTGAAAATAAACTAAAAAATCAGAGCCTTAACTCCAAGAAGCTAAGAATGATGGATTTGAGACTAGGGATGACAACTGGTCCAGGATCCTACCCAGACCCTTTACCCTAATGGGTCGGATATGGATCCTATTTTTCTGGGAACATGTGGGTACGGATCACGTATGAGTCCGCAAGCTCAGATAAGTCTGAAGTTCAGTTTTTGATTTCAAAGATTCATCCTCAAACTCGTTCATTCAGTACAGTTCAGTTCCGTTCATTTTAGTTCAATTCAGTTCAAATAAGTTGGTGTTATTATTATTATTATTATTATTATTATTATTATTATTATTATTTTTTTTTTTTTTTTTTTATTTTTTTTTATAAACGGAACTTGCATTAAACACCAGAACAAATTACAAGAAGTTAGAGGGAAGCCGAGATACTATCTGGGCCCCCACTCCCTTAGCGATTACAAAGCTAATTCTAGTGAAAATATGAACTGCGGCACGCGCTCCAGCATCCTGAGATAAAGCAAATTTCCGAATCCGCTGGAGGAGAGAAACAGCATCCGTGTCGAGCTCTCCGAGAGAGGAGAAGGAGAAAGGTAAGAAACCATACCCGATCGCCGTGCAGCGTGCCTGATACTTGACACATTTACGACGGGCGGCATCAGCAACGACCCCTCCGGGCTCAAAAGCGGTGAGGCCAGTCTGAGTCAAGGGCGAGGACCCAGTCAGATCAACACAAAAATTAATACGAGTATTAATAATAATACTCGTATTATTATTATTATTATTATTATTATTATTATTATTAAATATATGACATTTTTATAATAATTAATACGAGTATTAATATAATAATAAAAATTAATATCATTTTTATTGTTATTGTTATTAATATTATTACTATTTAATATCTCGTATATGGTGTGTCACATAAATAGGACACAAAAATGGGACGAGAGATTCGCACTGACCATCCCTAGAAGTTTGGGCTATAGCCTATAAATAGAGACCAAAAGTTGCATTTGTGATTTCATAGTTTTGACTTAAAACTTTTGAGTGTGATTATCAAAAATTCAAAAAAAAAAAAAAAAAAAAAATGGCTTACCATGATTTTGCTGTTTTCACTCTACAAGCAGCAGGTCCACATAGGACATTAGTGGTGAGCCAGAATAATGATTATCTTAGGTTCGAGGAAGAAAGTGTCTTCCACCTAAATGCTAAATTCGGTATCGAACGGGTTGCAAACGGGTCGGTTCACATCCGATGTTGCTACACCAATAAGTATTGGGTTAGGTATATACATATACATACTCTTCTCCCTGTTCCGATCAATAATTTACATTTTCCTGTTTTCATTTTGCTGTTTTGAGTGTGTGACTCGTTAGTTTACGTTTTTGTTTTGGGTACGTACCCTTTACTTTACTTTCTGATTTAGGGGTCGTTTGGTTGTGCTTTTAAATCATGGGAAGTAGAATTTTCCATGAATTGATAAATTGGGATGCTGTTTGGTTGCCCAATTCCCGGGAATTGTCATTTCCCAAGAATTGTCACTTCATCCATAATGAGGAAGTTACTCACCAAGCCCCCTTGTGGGTAAAACTTCCCGCATAAAGTTATTTTCACGTGGCAACCAAACAACATTTTGAATTTACGTTCCCGGTAACTCCATCTTCCCATGGTGAACCAAACGAGTCCTTAGGTTTAATAATACGGAGTACTTTGTTGTACAATGGAGACAAAAAGTTGTTGAGCTTTTGTATATACTCCCTCCGTCCCAATGAATTGTTTGTTTATTCCATATTGGGACGTCTCAATGAATTGTTTGTCTTTCTATTTTAAGAATGTTTTTTATATGTAATTTGACTTTTCTCATGAGTTTTGCTCCACATGTCACTTTCTCATTGGTTCCCTTACCATTGGTGCCAAAAACAAAGACAAACAATTCATTGAAACGGAGGGAGTATATATTTATTGAGATTATAAAAGTTTCTGAGCTGACTTATTTTCTAAGATAGATCATTGTGGCGGGGGGAGGGAGTAAGTTTTTGAGCTTAAACATTTATGTGATTTAACTCGACAACTTTACACTAAAACTCAGAAAGTTTACGGCAAAACTTGAAACCTTTGTGATAAAGTTCAAAATCTTAAAATCAGTTGTACACAGAGCTATGCTATGTACAACTGGAAATAGGTTAAAACATGTGGCCACAACCCCATGGGTCTCAGGTTCAAGCCCCTGCAAGAGCGTTCTTGTGGGAGTTGTATGGCTTGAGGCTATGCCATCTTGTTTCAAGGGAATTGTGGTCATCGCCTCATCCACTCAATTTTTTACATGTGTCAATAATCGATGTGTTGTCGTCTGCAGGCATCCGTCGAACTATATAAGTGCAACGGCGGACAAACCTGTGGACGATTCGACTTCAGACCAATGTACATTGTTCAAGCTGATAAAAGAGGGGAGTGGTATCCGGTTCAGTCATGCCCGATTTGGAAAAATCGGTATGAGGCCAGCTGGACAATCTTTCCAGTATTGTTTGTCGTGTAACGTGTCTGATACAGTTCCTGCGATTGCCACGTACGTGGACCCGACAACACTGGTCAAGTTTCCCAGACGGGTCTCGTTCCAGGGGGTAACCAGTAAGAAATTCCTAACCGATTTTGGGACAGGGAACCACTTTGGCGATGATGATTGTACGCGTGTACACGCGATGTACGACGTCCACCACACCAAAAACGGGGATATCCGAGTCAAGAACTGCCATGCTGGGATGTGGTGGGAGGTCCACACGGACGAGTTTGTTCGCTCCATGAATAGGGATGACTCGGACGACCACCCCAAGACCATATTTCAGGCCATCAAGGCGGATGGGGACAATGTGATCGCTCTTCGCAGCTGTTGGAAAGGCTACTTCTGCATACGCCACACCATACAAGCCCAACACGACAGATTGAACGCCCGGGCGACCACTATTGGAAGACGAAACGAGGGCTACCTTAAGGTGGTCGAGCCCATTAGTAGCAGAAGGGTCGTTGTCCATGACCCCGACTTTAAACTGGTACGTACGTACATGCTAATTTCTAAAATCTAACCAATACATTTACTTTTTTTGACATTATTTATCAATGTGGAGAATTTTCAATATAAGTTCTAATATATAAAAGAAAAGATAATCAAGTGAGATATGGTTTAAATCGTCTAACCGAGTGCATTATGAATATCAAAGTTTTATACTCCGTAATTTTTAGTAATATGGAACTAAAGCTATGGACATAAGAAAACGAACACTGACATACGTGCATAAAACAAACGTATGTAATCAAATGAAAAGGAGGGAGAGTATATATAAATCCTGTTTCTAAGATCCATCGCAATGTTATTCACTTTTATATGATAAAACAGTCTGCAGAGAAGGGGTAATCTCAAGTGGTAAGAGCTCCCTACTCTCGGAGGTTTGATTCTCATCTGCGACGTAATGCGCTCTTTCTAATCTTCTCTTTCTAAGATCTCTATCGCAATGTTATTATTATTGTTCAGGATAAAGTGAAGATATACACGCACCACGAAAACATGGTTATGAGTTACATGGAAATCGACAATGGAGGGACCAAACCGATTAAACGAAACTTAGTCCTGTCAAAGGAGTATATCGCGACCAAGACGTGGACGCATAGCCAAACGGTGACAAAAGGCACGACTATGAGTCTCAGCAGCGGTATCCCAGAGATGGGTTTCGGACAAAAGTTTAGTATCGGAGGCCACTTCAACGAGAACTATGAATGGTCTAGGACCGAAAAAACTAGGACCGTGCTTTCGAAATCCTCTGAGATTACTGTGTGCTTCCTGGGAAAAAGGTTAAGGCTTTTCTTGTGGCTTCTATGGGTTCCTATGAAATCCCATTCTCTTACACTCAAACTACACAATACCTCACAACTGAAGAACCGGAAACGCTTGTCGTTCACGACGGTGTTTTCTCCGGTAACAATGTCTACCATTACGAGCTCGATATTCAGCAGGAAAACTTGGTTTAACCCCCTATGAGTCCGTCTCACAATAACGTCTAATATGTGAGAGGTCTCTTTTTTTTTCCCTGGTTTTTTTTTTTTTTGAGTTATCTGTCATTTTGTTATAACGGGTTAAATACTGCCCAATTGTATAGAAAAAGACGAGGTTTTGTAGATTCTAGGCTTTTTCTATGCAAACGGGTAGTATTTGACCCGTTATATATCCGTCACAGAAGAATTTGTCTTGGTAATAAATTGAATTGTACTGTTTCGATAATGACAGCAGGGTTATTTGTTTTCATTTCCGGGTTTATTATTTTCAGTAGTTATTTATTTTTATTTTCGAAATTTTGTCTGGATTATCTTCCGATAATGACACTTAATCAGAGATTTCGAGTTCAAACCGTTAAATTAAAATGAAGCAACTAAAACTCGTAACGAAGAAATTACTCATCTCTCGCTCAAATCCAGATCAAACCAGTCAGTTTACGCCAAAAAAAGATACTTGTAATTAACAATTAGGACTTGCCAAATAATGACGATTAAAATTCGAAAATATAATTTCCCAAAATTAAAATTAAAATTAAACTAAAAATAACGAAATCTACGTGAGACAGTCTCATGAAAATTATACTGTATTACGACCGTCTCACATGAGATTTTCTCGATTCTCGAACTAACATTACAATATTACATTACATTG
The DNA here is from genome assembly GCA_958450325.1 of Agrostemma githago. Lineage (NCBI taxonomy): Eukaryota > Viridiplantae > Streptophyta > Magnoliopsida > Caryophyllales > Caryophyllaceae > Agrostemma > Agrostemma githago. The sequence goes on along the minus strand of OY288261.1, from coordinate 565,478 downwards.
TCAAAACGATGGAACGACGCCGTATCCATGATCAACACAAAACTCAAACTTCGATTCCATCTCCGACGTTTCGCCGCCATTGCCGGTCCGCTTCACGAAACGTCCTTTGATCCTCGGCCGTGTTTCAGCGTAGGCTTTCCTCGAAGCGTATCGAATCGTCTTCTCGAACTTTCTGTTCTTCTTCTTCTCTCTGTATCGTAACACTCTCGCCGCCCTGTCTAACGCCGTTCCCGGCGTTTCCTCCACCGGTATAACTCCGGCTATGGCGGAGCTCGCAACTGAGTTCGTGTTCATGTTCGTGTTCGTGTTTCCTTCTGGTACTACTCCTATTTCCGATGATGATACCTGAATTTCATAAAATCAATGATTTAATACGACGAATTATACGAATTATACGATTAATTTAGTTTGATTTGAAGATTTCAACGATTTTGATTTGATATTGATTGATGAGAGAAGAGTGATTACGCTGTGTTGAGTGGAGAAATTGAATGAAGAGAATAGCTCGAATTGTTGATTGTTGACATTGTTGACATTGTTGTTGAGCTTGTTCTTCTTGCAATGGCGTTTATCAGGTTGCGAGAAATCGATATCGAAAGTATTCGCGAAGAAATGATGATCTTCAGTCGTATTGGAGAAGCTCAGATTTCCATTGGATTGCGTAGGAACAACACTATCAGTGATCGTAAAATTCTGAGTTTTGTAATTCTTCTGATTCGCCATTATTTTCTCAAGCTTCTGTCCGCCATAGCTGAAATCCAGAAGATCCGGTTCGTTATACACAAACAAACTATTCTGATTCGTATTCAGATTCGGATTCGGAATCAGCCACGCGTCCGCATCATCCTCATTGAACACCGCAGCGGCCGGAATAACGGCGGTAACACCGCCACCGCCGCCGCCGCCGCCGCCGGCGGCGGAATCAACGGCGGAGTCGTAAAACGGAACCACCGGAATTCGCTCGTGACGGTGAGCCAACGGATTGGCAGAGTGGATATCGTGATCGCAAGACGAACACAACACGGCCGCATCCGCCTTACACGTGACCGCAGCCGGCGCGTGTTCGCAAACCTCGCACATCCACACCTTCTCGTGGCGCACAGACACGTGTAATTCTGTGTCACATGCGCCACAAAGGAAAGCTGCATCCGTTCTGCAATACAACAGGGCGGATGCAGCGTGACAACTGTCACACGGCCGTGTCGAGAAACACAATTCAGGTAATAATCCCTTCATCCCAATTATTTTTTTTTGTTATTATGAATTTATGATTTATATTTTTGTTAATATGAATTTTTTTTTTGTTGATATGATTTTTTTTTTTTTTGTAGGTTTTTGAGTGGGGAGAGAAGTGAGAGGTTTTTATAAAAGCAAAATGATCAATTGGGGTTGAGTAGAGCTTGGTTTTATTATAGGAAAATTATTGTTTGTGACGGGAATAATATTATATCCGTCATAAATTTGTAACGGGTCAAATAATATTCATTTGGATCGAAGAAGGACAAATTCATGTACTCTTCCTGTGGTTGTCTTTTCTAGCCAAATGATAATGTTTGATCTGTCACCAATTTGTAATAAATATATCCGTCATGAAGGAGACTTACTATATATGGAGATTTGAGAGATGGTTGATTGGTTGGTTGGTTGATTGAGCTTTGGTATTGCCAAATTATAGAGATGATGACAAGGATAAAAGGAGATGTGGAGTATTTGTGGCCTTGTAAAAGATTTTGGGGATTAATTAATTGATTATTTTATGTTTATATTTTACTCAGTAACTGATTCTCAAATGAGAAAGTCTCATCGTAATACATTAAGATAATATGAAACGTAACGTAATTTATTTTGTACTCCCTCCCCTCCACTAAGATTTTCCCACTTTCCTTAAAAGGAAACTCCACTAAGATCTTCCCATTTCAAAACTTTCCTTATTAATCCATTATACTCTCTTCCTATTGGCTACTTTTTCTGATTTGACATCTTGAACCCACCAAACAATTTACCACTTTTCATTACTCATTCCTTATTCTGTGTCCCATTTACAAATGGGAACATCATTGTGGAGGGGAGGAAGTACTAAAATGGAAAAGTAATCGCCCCGGTAGAAGAGGTCTCACCGTCTCATTTGAGAATTGTTTTTCTTAAGAAATGTGCCACTTTTAAGGTGGAAGAAATCATTGAAATGGAGGGAGTAGTATATTATCATGGGTCTGTGCCGACATAGGGTCCAGTGGGGGCATGATAGCATGAGATGGATGGGGTGAGGGTCAAGTGACTGTCTGGATTTGGTTTAAGAGTAACACTTCTTTGTCATGTTGTCAACTTTGAGGAAGAGTCTTGTTATTATGTATTTTGATGGGATAGACACTATTGATAGAAACTCTATCTAACCTCACTTTCTACAGATAGTAACTCTTATCTGAACATGACGAGTTTCTCTTGTTATGGATATACTTCCTTCGTTCCAATCAATTTCATGCATATGGTAATTGTGTACTATTCATAGGTGAGAAGAATCATCGATATAACTTTTAATATATACGACAAAATATAGTCATGTGAGATATTGTTTAAATTGTCTAATCGAATGCATTATTAATATCAAATTTTTATAATTTTTAGAAATATATAACTAAAGATACAGATAAAAGAAAACGTACATCGGTAAGTGCGAAAAAGCAAAGGTATGGAATTGATTGGAACGGAGGGAGTATCTGTTATTATTTGATCAGTTATCAAATAATGATGTAATTTGTCGTAATTTGATGAGAAATAACACCACGTGGCTGGATAATGATCGAATAATAACGATAATTTGTCATCACGGCATTCAAAGGTTAATAGTCTTAGTACAGATTCTTGTCTGCTACAGGTATATCCGTTAGTAGAACTTTATCACGGGTTAAGTAGTGAGAAGAAGGGGTAAGCCAGAGTGGTAATAAGGTAAGAACTCGTTTACTCTGACTGAGAGGTTGGAGGTTCGATTCTCATCTGCGACGTAGTACGCTCTTCTCTAAACAAAAAAAAAAAGATAAAATATAGCGCATAGAAAGTAGTAAAAGAGCGGTCATTATTTAACCATTTAGATAATAGTTGATCCGTCATAAACTTATAACGGATATACTCGTTACAAGAGCGTTACAAGAGACTTAGTGAAGGGTTGACAATGAAGGAAGAATTGGATTCTATTCGTTGGATTCTTTGGTAAATTATACTAAGTACACAACGAAAACTACTCTTATAAGATTATCAATAATGTAAAAGACGGTCATGTGCTACTTTCTTTAACCAACCAGATTTTCCAAGTTTCCTAATAAGTGTCGTATTTTGATTGGTAGGTAAAGTCGTTGGCCGAAACGAAAACAACGACATTTTGGCTCAGTCTTACATGTTTTCATTTGGCACTGATAGATTAGTCGTTAGGTCATGTTCTTCTCTAGTATTAAAATAGACGAAACTGAACCCGAATAAAGACAATTTGAGTTTAAAATAGTTGAGATTACGTAAATTGTACTGTACTAAAGTAAAGTAGACTGAATTGAACCGAGACGTTTAGGTTTTTCTTTCCTCACATATTGGACGGTGATTAACTCCACAATTTTCACGTGGGTAAAATCTACATCATCTCTAAGATTCATGCAAATCTTATCAAATCCAAGAATGTCAGAAATTGTTCACTGTAGCAAAATGGGGCAACCCGAATATGACTTGGTAGACTTTTGAGCCCAATGAATAAATAAAGACACTTATCCACATGTCGATCACTAATTGGTTCAAAAAAACTAATCTGTTTTGGGTTTGTTCTTGTACTTAATCGAAAATATACCGTCATTTATTTATTTTTATATTAGTACAATCTAAGTAAATGAAATACGGAGTATACATAAGAAAAACGTTTTAGTTAGAAAAGAAACTTAATAATTCAGATACTCTAATAGTCTAACAGATCGTCATATTCGTATCATATTAAGTTTCTGCGTTCCCTTATGCGACCACCAGGTCTGGAACGATAACTATCACATCCCTAATCCGACTGATTCCACCAATCCCTTCGGCATCTCCAACCTATCCAATCCAGTTCGATTAATATCACAGAGTTTATTAGTTGATGTCACTTTGGTAAATATTTATGGTTAGTTGAGTGACAAAGGTGAATATAGAAGAAAATAACGTCGGGTTGGTGAATCGGACCGACGGGTTTGACTGAACCAACAAACCGATTGACATCTGATTTAGACGTTCAGTATTATCCAAATATGGACTATTCAATTCTAACCCGTTCCAAGCTTAAAGAAAGTCAGATCAAATGAAACCGACCAATCCGTTTGTCAACCTAACTAATCTCTAAATTCGTATTTTCCAGAGATTCTGATCCGATTCAGTCCGAAAGTCAATAACGTGTTTACGAGGCACTCTTATAAGGAGAAGAGCCCCCAGAATCCAGCAAAGAAAGGAAATCAGGCATATTCTTATTTGTGACAGAACTATCCGTCATAAACGTGTGACAAATCAAATAATATTCACCTAGATGGATAAGATAAAGTCATGTGCTACCCACTAACCTTGTCTTTTCTTATCCAGTTGCTATTATTTGACCCGTTATCCCCTTGTGACAGATATATCCGTCGTAATGAAGACTTATGCCTTGTTCTTTTGAACTGAAATTGACTGAACTTAACTTAACTGAACTTAATTTAACTGAAGTAGACTGAAATATAGAGACAAAATATGTCTTCTGGAGCTAAATTAAACTAAACTGAACTGAAACTGACTGAATATAAGTTCAAAAGAACATAAACTTACTCGGGAAATTAAATAGGGTAGGGGCAGGGCAAAGACTTAATAATATACTCAAGAGTGTGCGTCACCAAGTATGTCATATAGGATGGAGTGGAAGTACCGCTACTTCCTCCATTTTCTTTTTATCTTCCCAATTTTCTTTTTTGGTCACTTTTTTTTTATCTTCTCATTTTATTTCTTTCCATTTTAGTCCATAATTTTTACCATACTACCCTTACTATTTACAACACTTTATACCTTTATTCTTTCCTATTTACACACATTTTACCCTTCTACTCTCAATATTTACTAAATTTATCATTTTATATTCATTACAAAAAAAATTATACTTCCTTCATTTTCTTTTTATCTTCCCAATTTCCTTTTTTTGGCCACTTTTTTTTATCTTCCCATTTCATTTCTTTCCATTTTAGTCCATAATTTTTACCATACTACCCTTACTATTTACAACACTTTATACCTTTATTCTTTCCTATTTACACACATTTTACCCTTTTACTTTCAATATTTACTAAATTTATCATTTTATATTCATTACAAAAAAAATTATACCAAAAGTAAATGAAAAGATAAAAAGAAAACGGGGAAGTAGTAAATTTGTAAAATGATGGGTTCAAAGTGGATTGATTATTTTAGGGATATGAGTGAGTTGTAGGACACATAGGGGGTCCTACAATCTGCTGTCTTCCTTCCTTACATTATAAGGGTAACATCATGACTCATTACTACATTTACTACCCTAGCCCAAGGTGGGCCTCATGATACTCTGTAACCGAGATCGTCTCAAATTTATGATGAGTCAAATATAAATGATAAGACAGAAGAATCGGGGGAGAAAAATAGTAGTATTATATACCTGGTTGTACAGTAGCATTGTAGAAGACAAAGTTATTGAGTTTTTGTATATACTTACTGAGCTTATAGAAGAATCTGAGCTGAGTTGTAAGTTTATGAACTTAAACATTTATATGATTTAACTCGACAACTTTATGCTAAAATTTATAAAGTTTACAAGAAAACTCGAAATCTTTGTGATAAAGCTCAAAATCATAAAATCAGTTTTACATAGAGCTATCTACAACTGATTGTTTAATCTTCTTATTGGTATGGGGAATAACACATGGGTTGCTTGCCTTTGCCCAATCATGTAGAGATATTTGATCGTTGTTAACTTGTGAGGGATATACCCGTCATAAGGAAGACTTAGGCCCTGTTCTTTTCGGCTTAATTTCAGCCCGTTTCAGACCAGCTCAGCTTTTATCAGCTCAGCCCAGCCCAGCTCTTATCAGCTCAGCTCAGTTCAGCTCCAATATTTTTCTTAAAATTATTAGATAATTTATATAAGAAATTATTAGTTTCAGTTTCTATAAATTCAGCTCAGCTCAGCTTCTATCAGACCAGCTCAGCTCTTATCAGACCAGCTCAGCTCAGCTCAGTCTTGTTTCAGCCGAAAAGAACAGGGCCTTACTCTTCATTTCAGTCGGGTAGATTTGTACCGAATTTAGTACAAATTTCAGTCGAGTAGAATTACAAAGGTATTTTCTTCCCAAACAAGAATTTGGGCTTAAGTCAAGTTGTATCTTATGGTCTTATGGATCTCATGTCCTATTAGTTAGGCCCAAAAAATCAGCCAAGACAAGCCCTACATATATTGGGCAACCCTTCAATTATTCTTCACATTAGGGCCTTAAGGTTATTTATTGTGTCCAAGTTGTAACTTCCCTATAAAGTTATACTCCTAGTCCATTGTGAAAATGAGATCATTATTATATATAGCGAAATTCTCGTTTATGACGGTATTATCCGTCGTAAACCTTTAAACGGTCAAATATATATACTAAATTATATGTCAAGTTGCCTAGAAAGTGTTGTTATATGCACTTAGTTGTATCACAATATAGGGGTACAGAAATTCGAACCGGGAACCTATTGTGATTGGTACCTAGTATTAACCATTAGGCTAAGACCGCTTCAGGCAGACTAGTTGTTATACTAGTATATAGAAGCAGAACTGTTGGACTGTAAGAGATTGTCTTTATGTGATAAGACTGATTCATAATAATTATAGGCCAACCATAAATTGACAACTTCCCCACTTTTCGATTAAACTCTCTTTTTTGGACTCATCCTATGCTATAGCCATCTATAATCAATATGACTATCTTACATGAGAGTTAATCTTAGCCAGTGTGACAGACTAGTTTGACCAAGCATGACATGCTGACCCAGTCCCGCCGACTAGCCATACTAGGCCCAAATTTCTCGGTCTGGCTAGCATGGGTCACAAGACTCACAACTTGTCGATCAAAACGAGATTTGTCCGACCACACTTGCTCGACTCAACCCTTGTCGGCCACTTAAAACCAAAATGATCAAAAAACCGTTATCAAACTGGGCCCGAGCGAGACCAAGACGTCCGACTTGATGGTAACCCGGTCCGACCCGGTCTCTATGGCTTTATGCAAAAGTGCAAGAGTACATACAACTACAACTACAACTACAACTACAACTCCAAGTGCTACAACTTTAACAAAAAGATGCTTGACTATGCAATATGCATACGCAAGAAACAAATAATTGAGAAATGGGCCTTCCACTAATGCAAGTAATGTAACACTCAATAACCCAATTGAAGCCCTTTTCAAGACCTAATCATGCACCTACAATAATCACTAAAGTTGTACTCGTATGAAACAGTCTTACATGATACGGAGTACTATGATAGGACTGTTCGACAATAATAATAACCTAATACTCGTAATCAATTAAAAGCCTCAGCTCGTCGGTCATTTATCTACCTTTACATTTTGCAATGTGTAATTATACAGCCAGTTGTACATAACTCTATATACAACTGTTTTTTTTTTGTGATTTCGAGTGTCAACATAAAGTTTTTGAGTTTTGTTGTAATTTTTTGAGATTTAATGTAAAGTTTTCGAGCTAAATCATATAAATATTTTGGTCAAAACTTACAACTCAGCTCATAAACTTGCATAAACTCAGAAAAGTTTAATAATCAATTAACAACCTCAGCTCGTCGGTCATTTATTTACCTTTATATTTTTGCAATGAGTAACTGATATAACCAGTTGTACTTTTTGTGATTTTTTGAGTGTTATCAGAAAGTTTTCGAGTTTTGTTGTAATTTTCAGAGCTTTAATGTAAAATTTTCGAGCTAAATCACATAAATATTTTGGTCAAAACTTACAACTCAGCTCATAAACTTGTATAAACTCAGAAAAGTTTAACTATTTTGAGGCCGGTGTACATACAACTGGTGGTACAAAACCGTTATGCGAAGAATTTCTAGATAATAATACATCAAATAATGTCTAAAATCTTGGTTTCAAAACACAATTAGTGACCCAAAAAGTGGGCTCACAATATCTAAGTTTTCTTAGCCTAAGTATGGAGTATGGACCATATATATATATATATATGTGCAAGCCAATCAATCAATTTTTTACAATTCAAATGGAAATTGAAAAATGGGGTGTGTTTTTTGAGTGTATTTTTCATTTGAAAGCTACAAATACAAATTCCATGTGTACCTATTCATCTTCACTCTTTCTCTATTCTCTACTTATCATTATTACGATTTTCTAACGTGTGTCCATTGGACACACGTTCATAAGTTAATTATAGTAAAATTATCATGGATATTGTCTAAGTATGTTAAATACTCCCTCCGTTTCAATCAATTCCATACATTTGTTTTATCACGTACATCAATGCACGTTTTCTTTTGTCTATATCTTTAGTTATGTATGTACTTCCAAAAATTATAAACAATTGATATTCATGATACACTCGATTAGACAATTTAAACAAGATCTCACATGACAATATTTTATCGTATATATTAGAAGTTATATCGATAATTCTTCTCACCTATGAATAGTGCACAATATCAAAGTGCATGGAATTGATTGGAACGGAGGGAGTAGAACTTAATATTTCAATTTATCATGATAATATCCATATTATTAATATTGTTATAATTAACTTATTAATGTGTGCTCAGTAGATACACGTTAGAAAAAACCGTTATTATTATTATTATTCATCATTATGATTGCAAATTTGCAATGCCTAATGCCTTTGAGCATGATGTGACTTCATTGCTTATTTGTTTTTCCCACTATATATGTTTTATTCATGAGCACATATAACAAATTTGACTTCTTTTTTGTCCCTCACCTTGCTCTTTCAACATTTCATAAAGTTTTTTTTTAATTAAAAAAAATAAAAAATTAGAGTACAGTCGATGGTTTAGTCTTGATTTGAGTCGGATAAGATTACAAGACCAGTAAAATTCTCAAAAAGAAATGTTAACATTGCCGAATTCTTAGGGGTTAGTGACAAACCATTTCGAGTTGATATTTTTTAGTTTTTGATTTCTTGATATAAACTTTAAAATTAATTAAACTTCTTGGGTTGCAGATGTCATTGGATTTGTCACAGATATTTATTTGATATTTATTTAAAAATCAAGTCTAGACGACGATAGATAACTAACATAAATTGATGAAAAACGAAAATTAGTACTCAGATCATACTAGGTTTCATTTAAGAATGAAATAAATAATTTGACTAAAATGGACTCGATATTATAGAAAAAACTTTATATATGGAGTAAAATCTAACCTCTTTAGTTGTTGCATTTAAGCCAATAGATAGATATTACTATGTACAATAGAATTTAGGGGATGATAGTGATTAATCACCTAAAACTTCCAACTAGGCCAGGTAGATAATTACGAGAGAATAGTGCACTACGTCACAGTTGAATATCAAACCCTGATCAACCTCTCGATTAGAGTAAGAGAGAACTCTTACCAGTTACTCCCTCCGGACACTATTTTTTGCCCCACTTCATTAAAATACTCCTCATATATATTGGGCTAGTGGGGCGAAAAATAGTGTCCGGAGGGAGTACTTACCACTTGAAACCGGGTTTATAATTTTTTTTTAATTAATGCTAAAATTGGTACAAATTGACAACCTCACACGTAAAACATACCATTTCTATATAAAAAAAAAGATAATCGTTGTTTTTTTTTTGGTCTAGAGAAGATTGTACTGCGTCGCAGTTGAATATCGTTCATTATTATTTATAAATGACTAATCTTTATATAAAAGGATTATTTCACGATAATTTCAGACCGTCTCATGCAATAACAACTGAAAAAATGGTTGATAAAGTGATAATGTTAGTGATAAATCTAGTAGGAAGCCAAGAAAGATGAGAGGATTAGGACATGTATAAAAGACGAAATTCAATGTAACAAACTTTATCGTTTTCTTATTTGTAATAATAACAACAATAATAATTAATAATAATAATAATAATAATAATAATAATAATAATAATAATAATAATAATAATAATAATAATAATATAGCTATAATAAATGCTAAACAATTTTGCACGTCAATAGGTTACAGTGTCCTTCAAGTAATGCATACAATAACTCAATCAATTAGCTTCTTCAACATGGGTTTATAACACTAATTAATTCTGATATGAGACGGTTTTAATTTATAATACGTGTGTTTATTATGAGACTTTTTATATGACATATTCTCATTGTTAAGATTGTCTTGTGAAAGACCTCTTCAAACTAGAATAATAATTTGTAAGACTGTAATGGTTTTATTATAGATCGGGTAAGATGGTCTCATACATGAAATTAAACGATCCACCTTTAATTGTAAATGATCTATCATTAACAAATTAAATTAATACTTTGTATATTTTTATTTTTTTTATACAAAATGATTGTTGTATATATACATAACTATTGTAATAGTCTTTTTTTAACAATATTAATTCCCAAATGAGACGGTCTCAGGTTAATGTTAGCGTCTCGGTCTCTTTTAGCCAGAAAGAAATGAGTCTCAATCTCTCTTTTGATGAGTATATATATCCATTTTTTTACGTGTCAAATATCAGCCAATAAAGACAACTCATTTGCTATTTTCCAAGCTATTTTTTTGGTCCTATCTCTCATATTTGATCAGTTATAAGCATATACTCCCTCCGGACACTATTTTTTGCCCCATTTCATTAAAATACTCCTCACATAAATTGAAGTAGTGGGGCGAAAAATAGTGTCCGGAGGGAGTAACAGATATAATCGCCATAAACAAAGGTTTCTGATTAAATAAATGTAAATGTGGGCAGAAAAAATACTCGCATATTTTTTGAATAAGAGCAAAATATTAACTAATCCCATTATTTCGAGCTTTTCGAGCCGAGTCGAGCCATTAGTTGCTCAAGTTGACTAGTTATGATATTGAGCCAAGCCCAACCTTTAATCGATCCAAACTCAAATTACTCGCGAACTGTCTCATCTCATTATTATCCGAGTCAAGACAAGGAAATAGATGATGAAAATGATGAGAAAAGAAGGGTCACAAGGGTAGTAGAAGAAGAAGAAGAAGAAGAAGAGTATGTAGAGGTTAGGTTGCACGGACACTCCTCCAACCCGTCGTGTCGTGTCGGACACCCGTGTCGGACACCGACACATGACAATATGTCTCGGACACCTGAAAAACCGTGTCCGTTTTTTTTTAATTTATTTTGAGACGTGTCGGACACGTTTCATGTTATTTTGAGACGTGTCGGCACAATTCATACTATTTAGAGGCTCATCGGACACACTTAGCGTTGTTTATGAATTTGTGAACTTTAATAAAACAACAATATTATATGTTTATAGGGTTACTTGATACTATAAACGTTCTACTTAATACTACTCAATAATTAATTAATTAATTATTATATTACAGTAGTATAAATGTTTGAGCTTTTTAAGATTTGATTTTAACTTTGAGTTTATAAGACTTTAAGTTTGTTTTGTTATTTTACGATAATTGTGATATAGTTTACGTAACCAAACTTATATTTTAGGTATAAAAATCTTCAAATTTTCTTTGTTTTAATATGTATATTGATTTTTTTTTCTGCCGTGTCCGTGTCCTATAAATTTTCTAATATCGTGTCCCGTATCCGATACGTCTCCGTGTCCGTGTCCGTCGCAGTGTAAGTGTCTGTGCAACCTAGTGCAGAGGATGGAGAATGAATGACAAGTTGCATGAGAATAATAGGACATGCAATGCAACCAATGCAAGAGAGAAAGACAGCTTCGCCTCGCCGCGGAGCATTGGAACTCTCAATACACTTGACAGAATCTACGCTACAATGTTACTCTCTCGGTTTGTATGATATCTTCCACCTTAAAAGTGGCACATTTCTTAAGAAAAACAATAAAATAAGTAAAAGTAGAGAGGGAGTAAAGTAAGTGGGTCCCTCCGTTTCTATGATATCTTCCACCTTAAAAGTGACACATTTCTTAAGAAAAACAATAAAATAAGTAAAAGTAGAGAGGGAGTAAAGTAAGTGGGCCACCTAGGTAAGAGAGAAGTGTGATAGAAAAAAAAGGAAAGTGGAAGAAATCAAAGAAATGGTTGAAAAAGAAAATGTGGAAGATATCAAAGAAACAGAGGGAGTACATACTACTCCATGTATAATCCCATCATTCATTAATATCATACGGTATATGTCTGAGCCTAGTCGTTATGATGGAGATATCCTGAACGTGAGTTCTCAGGTTCGATCTCCTCCCCCGACTAAATACGCTCTTCATTGAACTAAAAATAATAATAATATCATACAGAATATTAAATAAATAAATTAATACGCTCTTCCCTTTTCTTTTTTTGGTGGAAAATAAGGAAGGAAAAATAAGTGGCTCAAAAAAGAAGGAGGAAGAGAGAGAAATGCAAGGGTAAATGTGAACCACATATTTGTAGCCTAAAAGTAAAGAGGGAAGAAGATCAAACTCAGTCCAAAAAAGAAATAGGGAAGATCAAACTTAGCTTGATGTCCCTCCGAGTTACTATTGTTGTCCCAAAAGCTTTTGGGGTGAAAAATAAGGAAGGAGAAATGAGTGGTTCAAAAAAGGAGGAAGAGAAAGGAATGAGAGAGTAAATGTGAATCACACGCTGATGGCCTAAAAAGGAAAGTGAGACAAATATCAAACTCTGCTCAAAAGAAAAGTCGGACAAAAATAGGAACTCCGAGGGAGTATGTTTTTTTGGGGAGAAAAATGTATAATAATCACTGATTAATAAATACGGATTGTGATTTAAAATATACAGAGTAGTCGAGAATTAAGATGGCGGTTGTACTCGTACAGAGTATATTGGAAAAAACCGAAGGTGCTCTGGGACAGTAGGTCTCAGGTTCGAATCCCCCTCCCCTATATTGTAATGCGACTAAATGCGCTATTCGATGAACAAAAAAAAAATAGAGTATATTGGAAAAAAATATATACATAAATACAAAAAAAAAATTTGTAAAATAAATTATGATTAGATAACTTTATTACAACCAGATTTTGTAACTTAATTATAGAGATAAGACGTGTTATTTACGTTCACTTTTTTTTCTCTTTTTAGAATACGTTACTTTTTATTTATTTTTTTACTTTAAATTGATGTATAATTCCGTTGTCTATTAGTCATAATTAAGTGATTTTTAGCACTTTTTTCTGTCTTGATTTTTTAAAATCTTTTATAGTACTACGCGAGTATTATTTATTAAAATTATTTTAATCGAAAATAAATAAACGATCGAAATTGAAGAATAATTAACATGCAATGACAAACAAGTAAATACCATGCATTATTGTATAATGCATGTGTTTGTTTTTTAGTTTTATTTTTTTTTGTTCAATTAATTAATACTCCTTTTTTTAAGTTCACTTTTTCCTTTTAATTTCAACAGAATTTGTCACATTTTGCATCCAACTACTCAACTACTCCAATTTAAAAACATACAAACATTCTACTCCACTCCAAATTATCATAAAAATACACCCAAAAAAATCAGAAACGGTTTTTCTATAGTGTTAACGAGAGATTCCTCACATGTTAAAAATATACAGTTTTTAATTAATTTTACTTTTACGTGCTATTATAGTAAAAAAAAAAATTTACATAAAAGTATTAGCAATTGCGGAGTAATTTAGCTATATTATACAGACTTACAGAGTACATAAATCTCCGAAAACGAGTTTATTTAGTTGTTTTTTAACCAATAAAATTTTTCATTTGTTTCGACCATTTCTATACTTCGAAATGAAAAAAAAAAAAAAAAAAACTTAAACTATCTAAATAAAAAATTTATCATAAAAATACAATAAAAGCGACACATCAAGCTAATTTAAAAGTTATTCACGAGAATATTTTCCTAATATAGTAAAACTATCACATGATATCTGAATTTCTCGTAATTTATCAATAATGTAACTTTATCTTAAAAAAAACCGTTTTTTTTTTGAGTATTTTTAAAATTTAAATTTTACAAATAAAACCCAAAAATAATATCCTAATATAGTAAAAATATATGACGTTATATCTAAATTTCTCGTGATTTATCACTATAACTTTCTCTTTAAAAAACTACTGTATTTTTTTTCTAGTATTTTTAAAATTTAAATTTTAAAACTAAAAACCGAAAGCTAATATCCTAATATTCTCCTAATATAGTAAAAATATATGACATGATAACTGAATTTATCGTAATTTATCACTGTAACTTTACCTCTACAAAAACTCCGTTTTTTTCCCGAATATTTTCAAAATTTAAAATTTAAAACTAAAAAACCGAAAGATAATATCCTAATATAGTAAAAATATACTCATACTATATGACATTATATCTGAATTTCTCGTGATTTATCACTGTAACTTTACCTCTACAAAAACACCCAATTTTTTTCCCGAGTATTTTTAATATTTAAATTTTAAAACTAAAAAACCGAAAGATAATATCCTAATATAGTAAAAATATACTCGTACTATATGACATTATATCTGAATTTCTCGTGATTTATCACTGTAACTTTACCTCTACAAAAACTTCGTTTTTTCCCCGAGTATTTTTAAAATTTAAATTTTAAAATAAAAAACCGAAAGATAATATCCTAGTGTATTATTCGTCAGCACGGGTCCCACAACATTGTCCCCTCTTCATGACATACCTAAAAAAACAACAAAATCACATTATTGACAACATACGACCCTCCACTCCGTACCAACATGCCTCAGGTTCTTTTTCTTTTTTTATTTACACTCGTCTTTTTCCGAACCTATTCACAGACCAACCAGATTAAACTTACAGTCTTACACTTATCGACATTTTAAAAAAAAAATACAGTAGTACTTCGTATCGTATTATTATATTACTCTCGTTATTTCAGGCAGACTGATCAGATTCGAACGAACGTATTTACAGTATGTGATAATATAATGTTAGATTGATGTTATTTCGTCCCTGTCATCAACCATTACTGTATTATGTATCATCGTCGTTGTCATTCGTCACTGGCCAACAATCAGAATTATTATCTCCTAAAACGACAAATAAAAGGAAACAGAGAGGGAGTGTATGTAACAGATTGATAGTACTATTCTGTACTCCCTCCGATTTTTTATTATCTTCCCTATTTCCATATTGGGCTGAAACACCCCTTCTTCCCTATTTCTATTTTGGGACATCAACATGTGGTCTAGAATCACCCTCACATTTCTCTCTCTTCCTTCTTTTATTTTGAACCACACATTCCTACGCCCTTATTTTCCTCCCCAAAACCAAAGGGGAAGATAATAAAAAATCGGAGGGATTATTTCTTTACATTCATCTTTTTTTTTCCTGAAGCTATGCACAGACCAACCAGATTAAAACTAACGTTTTTTTTTTCTAAAAAAAAAAACTTTATATGTACGATTATTGATATTTCATCTCTGTCATCAACCATTATATATCGTCTGTAATAAATGAAAGTAAAAAAAAACTCGAGATTTTTAGTTAAAACGTTCGCTTCTGTTACAAAAAAAAAAATCTACTTAAATTCATTATAATTAATATTAATATTACGGAATACTACACACTTTAAACAGTTAGTACAGTCTCCCTTGTAACCGAAATATCCATTATCATACTGTTACCACAACAGATCAAATATCACTCATTTTACTTTAGGTAACGACAAATCAATCACTGTTCCTCGGGAATAACAACGTTTTTTTTTTTTTTTTCTTTCGTCTGTATCCATCTGAATGAATAGGTAAAATACTTGATTTGACCTGTTATAACAGTACGACAGTTATCTGTAAATCCTGTAACGTAACTACAAATCCTGGTTCCGTCCCTGGATCATTGTTACAGTTGTAGACAACGGAACGTCATCTTTCCGATCTTCCACGTCATCACTACTACTACTACTCGAAGAACAACTACAAGAACAACTCGATTTATTACCATCACTAAACGACGTCGTTCGACTCGTCGCAGGCGTAGCCAAAAACGTCGGATTCTCATCACCAGCCATTATAACCAAAATACTTTCCCTATAAACCGACTTCACCATCTCCGCCGCCTTCACCTTCTCATCATCACCGCCGCCGCCGTCATCACCGCCGTCGTCGCCGCCGTCCATGTGACCGGAGAGTTTCCAGTACGAACACGCTAGAATCAACAGCGCGAAAGCAATTAAACCCAGCATCGCGGCCAATCCGCCGAATAAGTACGGTACCGGTGATTTCCAGCTCGCCGTGCTCGCCGCCATGGGACGGTGGTCGTTTGGTGGTAGCGATTCCGCTCCGTATGAACCGGGTTTTTTCACTATGTGGATTAATTCGATTGTTCTTGCTCGTCTCATTTTTTTGTAAATTGAATTAATTAAATTAAATTAATTTGATTTTTTGATTTTTTTGATTTTTTGATTTTTTTGATTTTTTTGATTTTTTTTGGTTTTGATTAAGTAAAGGGGGAAGAAGGAAATTGGTTGAGAGGTGTGAAGTGGGTGAAGAAGTGGTATTTATAGAAAGAGTTGTTTAGTGTGTTGTGTGTTGAGTGTTGAGTGGAGATATGTATGTACATTTTTCATGCATTATTATTCATTTTAACTGGTTTCGTGAGAGACTGTCTTTCGTTAAGTTAGTGAGAGATACAGATAAAAAAGAAAAAAGAAAATTTGTAAGAGGATTTAATTATCGTTATCGTCTTTTCTAAGTTTTGTGTGTATTTTCTGTGTATTAATCATCATTCGAGCTGGTCGTGTGGACTCGTGCATGGCAGACCGTCTTTCGTTAAGTTAGTGAAAGATACAGTTGAAAAAGAAAAAAGAAAATTTGTAAGAGGATTTAATTATCGTTATCGTCTTTTCTAAGTTTTGTGTGTATTTTCTGTGTATTAATCATCATTCGAGCTGGTCTTGTGGACTCGTGGCAGAGCGTCTTTCGTTAAGTTAGTGAAAGATACAAATAAAGAAGAAAAAAGAAAATTTGTAAGAGGATTTAATTATCGTTATCGTCTTTTCTAAGTTTTGTGTGTATTTTCTGTGTATTAATCATCATTCGAGCTGGTCGTGTGGGCTCGTGGCAGACTGTCTTTCGTTAAGTTAGTGAGAGATACAAATAAAGAACAAAAAATCAAAATTCGTAGGAGGATTTGTCGTTATGTGAGAGATCAATGAGAAATCGTCTCTTCTAAGTTTTGTATGAAGTATATTTTTCGTGCATTACTAATTCGAGCTGGTCTCGTGACTGCGTGGCAGACCGTCTTTCGTTAAGTTAGTGAGAGATACAAATAAAGAACGAAAAAAAAAAATTGTAGGAGGGTTTGTTGTTATATATGTGAGAGTGAGGTCGATGAGAAATCGTCTTTTCTAAGTTTTGTGTATTTTTCATGTATTAGTCATCATTCGAGCTGGTCGTGTGGGCTCGTGACAGATCGTCTTTCGTTAAGTTAGTGAGAGATACAAATAAAGAACAGAAAAAACAAAATTCGTAGGAGGGTTTATCGTTATACATGTGAGAGGTCAGTGAGAAATCATCTCTTCTAAGTTTTGTGTATTTTTCATGCATTATTCATTGAAGCTGATCTCACTAGTGAGAAACCGTCTTTCACTAGGTTGGTTAGAGATATAGGTAAGGAATAGAAAAC
This sequence comes from Agrostemma githago, assembly GCA_958450325.1. NCBI lineage: Eukaryota > Viridiplantae > Streptophyta > Magnoliopsida > Caryophyllales > Caryophyllaceae > Agrostemma > Agrostemma githago. Next base: position 547,660 of record OY288261.1, on the reverse strand, counting down.
ACAATTGGTAGGACTCATCGTCATCATGTGAGAGGTGAATGAGAAATCGTCTCTTCTAAGTTTTTGTATATATTCATTAAAGCATTCAAGAAAGGTAGTTGGATTATCCTCTCGATTTTCTTTAATTAATTCCTTTTTAGCAGTTTATATTCTGGTGTGAAACGATGTAATGGTGCAAGTAATAGATAAGATCAATGAGTCAGAAAACAGATATCTAGAAGGAACTAGAGAGAATCTTTGCTCGAGCAATGGTATAAAATAAGGAGTTCATTATATGAAACCAGTTCAAAACAAATAAATATGACACGGGAAAAATGTGGTGTAAATCTTTTTAGGTATTGTTCTTTCTGGTTGAAAGATGATGAATTGAATTTAACTGAGAGGGATTTAATATGACTTTACTTGACTTAACGAGACTGAACAAATTGAAACAAACTACGTTGACAGAACCGAATAATACAAACTAAAATTAATGTTGCTATATTTAACATAAACAATACAAAATCTATGTGTACATAGGTGCTAATTTCATTCACAGTATTTATTATGTACGACCGTTGTACCATGCAAAAAGCCAAAAATAGTAAAAATTTGCAGTTTATGATAAAAAGTGATCATTTTAGATTAGTTAATAATTACCATTTTCAGATAAATAGTTACCACTTTTTCATATTAAAACATGGTCACTAAGTAAAATAAAGTGATAACTTTCTACCATAATTTTGGTCTGTCGTACGGTACAACGGTTGTTGTTGTTTACTACTATAATTTGTGTTTCATTTATGACCGGGCGTGACACGTACGTCGAACTTTTGTTACAAGATAATTTCATTTATTATTGATGAATTAATGAATGTTTATATGAAAGAACGAACCGTTATAAATCACTTATAATACATGAAACCGTCTTACATACGTTATATGTGTAGATATAGGTGCTAATTTATGGCACATATCTTGTCATGAAGAATTAGATAATGTTGTACGTTCTTCTTCATGTTAAGTCTTTATCCTTCAATAGTTATTAACCTAATTAATTAATACGGAATTACGAATAATCAGGTTATAATAACTAAATTGAAATGACAAGATTATACTTAACCTAACTATATTTTGAAAAAGAATGAACATTGTTGGTCCGCGAGCTGAAAATAAGCAGAAAAGATCGAACAACAGCCAACATGGCAAGTCTAGTTCGTCTAAACCAACCAATTCTGAACCTGACACGGTCTGATCATGCACTGTCATATACAGAGTAACTTAACTATTCTGAATAAGAATGAACATTGATGGATCTGAGCTGAAAAGATCGAACAACAGGGCAAATCTGATTCGTCTAAACCAACCTATTCTGAATCCGACACGGTCGTCTGACTGACCACTGTCATATACATACAGGCTGAGTAACTTAACTATTCTGAATAAGAATGAACATTGCTGGTTCGAGCTGAAAATAAGCTGAAAAGATTGAACAACAGGGCAAGTTTGGTTCGTCTAGACCAACCAATTCTGAACTCGACACACAGGCTGACCACCGTACGTCATATTAGGCCGAGTAATATAACTTAACTATTCTGAATAAGCTAGAATGAATATTATTGCTGAATCAGAGCTGAAAATAAGCTGAAAAGATAAAAAATGACAAGTCTAATTGTCTAAACCAACCAATTCTGAACTCGACACACGCTCTAACCACTATCATATACTACATACAGGCCGAGTAACTTAACTATTCTGAATAAGCTAGAATGAATATTATTGCTGAATCCGAGCTGAAAATAAGCTGGAAAGATCGAACATGGTAAGTCTGTTGGTTCGTCTAAACCAACCAATTCTGAACTCGACACACGGTCTGACCACTATCATATACTACATACAGGCCGAGTAACTTAACTATTCTGAATAAGCTAGAATGAATATTATTGCTGAATCCGAGCTGAAAATAAGCGAGAAAGATCGAACATGGCAGCAAGTCTGCTGGTTCGTCTAAACCAACCAATTCTAAACTGGACACGGTCTGACCACCGTCATACAAAGCCTGGCGGTGGTCGAACCCTAGCTAGTTAGGCCAGTTCGATTCGGCCCGTGACTAGGGCCTAGGGGGGTTAATGATTTATGTATGTAGTACTCCGTACGTTATAGTAGTAGTAGTAGTACGAAAGTATGTATGTGAATGTAATGTAGCAATAATTTGGGGCACGTAAAGTTAATTACTCCCTCCGATTCTTTAGATTCGCAACATATTCCATATTTGGCAAATTCATTAGGTTTGCAACATTTCCATAACAGGTAGGTTTTGTTTGTGTAAACTTTTTACTTTATTGGTGAGACCCACCATTTCCACTCACAACCTTATTATTTGTGCAAATAGTAAACGTTGCGAATCTAAAGAATTTACGTCTTGAAGCAATGCTTGGCCTTGGCATCATCACTTTGTTTGTTTTTCTTTGCTTTTACTCCATTATTACTATATGTAGGACCGTCCTACAAATTATGGCGTTCCTCTCTAAGTCACTGTAAAATTTTACGATATTCAATTCAATCTTTAAATGATTGATAACTGAATGTAAATTACGAGACCAGCAAACTTATTGATATTTAGGGGTTCGGCCCTTATGTTTTTGGGATTTTGTTCGACTGTAGTACGTGATCAGCCTTAAAGACGGTCTTAATTAACAATTTAATTAGTATCAATTAAGTACTTTAAATCTTTAATGACTTTTGTTGGGTTAATTAGTAATGAGACAACAAACACAAAAAAAAAAAAAAAAAAAGCAAAAGAAAAGTGTCCTACAAGAAGCCGTGACCCTATGGCTCTTTCACTAGGGCACGTCTTTCATTGACGGTAATTTTTTTTTTTTTTCAAATCGGAAATTTTTACTCCCTCCTCACCACAATAATCTTCCCATTTTATAATGGCACATAGATTAAGAAATGGGTAATGAAAGATGGTAAATGGTTGGGTGGGGTTCAAGATGTCAAATCACAAAAAGTAACCAATAGAAAGAGAGTATAATGGATGAATAAGGAAAGTTTTGAAGTGGGAAAATCTTAGTGGGGTTTCCTTGAAGGAAAGTGGGAAAATCTTAGTGGTGGGGAGGGAGTACGAAGTAATAATAATTTTTTTTACCATTATTGTATGGTAAATTTTGAATGAAAGTTGATTCATGAATTAGGCTCGGAGTAAAATAAAAAAAATAGGATTTTTGTAACGGTAATTTTTTTTTTTTAGTTTATATTTTTGCTTGTTTAGATAATTTGGACGACGAAAATAGATTATTAAGCTTTGTTTTTCATTTGGATGAATAATTTATTATTTTAGGATAAATTTTGAATGAAAATTGATTTGTAAATTGGGTTGGAAAAAAAAATTGAAGCGATATATATACTTTATTTTTTTTAGTTTATATTAGAGATTTTTGGTTAACAAAAATTCGATAGTTTAATAACCATTTAATTTATTTATTCAAATGAACGTATTATGTTGTAGATAAGAATCAAATTATCGACATTTTTATATATTCTTTTTAATTTTGTGCTTAAGTGTGGCTAATAACTTGACTCCAATCATTATGCATCCAAAGATATTAGCCTATATCTTTTACTGTAGTTTGTTTGGCTGTAAATTGACCCTACATGAAAACACAATAATGATACCCATGGGGCCATACATATATATATATATATATATATATATATATATATATATAGCTAGACCCGGGTCAAGTTAACGGTTCGGTCTGGTTTACCATTCAGCAATCAGCTAGACAACCTAATCGAGTTATCGTCACCTCGATATAGCACCGGCCAACCCAATCTGTTTCGCCAGGTACCAGGTCAAGCAAGTTAACGGCTCGGTCTGATTTACGAGTCAGCAATCAGCCAGCCAGCCAGCCAGCCTAATCGAGTTATTGTCACCTATATATATATTATCACCGGTTAGCTCAATGTGTTTGGTCGGGGTTGGACCTAACTAGTTAGGCATCAGCCAGTTCAGCTAGAACCCAACCAACCACCCACACGGACCAATTCATGTGATCAGTATCACCTGATCAAAACGTTATTGAAAAATCGTCTTTTTTAATATATATTTTTTTTTTTGAGTAATACATGGAGGGTGGGAGGGATAATGTTGGAATGTAGGATCACAAATACATGAAAATTGTGAAAGAATGAATACTTGCTCCCTACAAAGGGGTCAAGCTAGGTCTTCATTTGTCCTAAGAAATGTGATTAAAATAATATAGTAGGTTAATCATCTTATATTAATAATAATTAATTAATTAATTAATTAATTATTGGAGTGCTAATTATATTAATAATTTAATATGATATATGCTCATCAACAAGAAATAATAATAAAGGTGATATGAATTGGATTACAATCATTGAGTGTTACATCCTTTAAATTTATAGGGTTATTCTGTAATCAAGACGATTTCATACTGTATAACGATGTTTTTGTATAAAGAGTACAGTTATTTATCAATAATAAATGAAGTTTTCTTTTCAAGGGAGTAGACAATCACATACGTACGACTGTCATGTTAATGCAAAACGTCAACTAATTTAGTTGTGTATAGTTAATTATTATGAGAGTGCGTGGTATACGTTCATCATGTCTAGGGTTTGAATTTCGTCAATATCAGGACTTATCAGGAGGTGATAAGGTTTTAAGTGATATCGATGAATTATTAAGGCAATGTCTTTAATTTCGTTATAAGATTCATAAGATCAGTTCTACAATAAAATATTTTGAGATTATCTCTGTAATAAACCGTCTTTCAAAAAAGTAACATATATATAATCTCTGTAAGACCGTCTTTCAGAAGATCGACGTATTTCGAATGATTGATATCATTTGATTCCTGGTCAATGTAACAGAATTCTAGGGCAGAAAGAGATCAAAATGAAAGCTATAAAGCTGAAAATTTCATTGGGCAGTTTAAATTGTACTCTAAATCATATTTACATGAAAAGCATACAAAAGGGCAAAATATTATTAGTCTAAAATTCAAACCCAAATTAAAAATATATATTCTACTTTAAAAAAAAATCTAGTAAATAATTATTGAATGGGATTAAAAAATTACAGAGTGTTATATTATGAAAATATTTATCTATATGTTACCCTAGTTTAATTAATTACGCGTGTTACCTCAAATCCCGAGAAAAAAAAGTGAATTATTTGCATTTTGTTGCTCGAGAATTCATGAAGACGACGTCAGACCAAAAGCATAGAAATTACCTTCGATTATTCATACTCACTAGCTACAAATAATATAAAAATAAATAAATGATTGAGACAGAAGGACTAGTGAAATACAGTAATTAAGGATATGTTTTAATTACGTAACAGGCACTCGCGCGTAACCTCAAATCTCGAGAAAAAAGTTAAATTATTTGCATTATGTTGCTCGATCGAGAATCCATGAAGACGATGTCAGATCAGAGCAAAAACATAGAAATTATTTTCTGTTAGCTTATATATACTCACCACAAATAATATAAAAATAAATAAATGACTGAGACGGAAATAAAAGAATAAAAAAAATAAGAAAATATATTTTTTTTTAGACAAGATTAGACATTGAAACAATAATAAAAATGATGAAGCATACACTATCATATTTCATTGGTGAAATTACACCAATCAATGTGCAAGGACATTGTTTAGCTTAATCTGTTGACCGATATATCTGTCATTTTATTTTAACAGATCAAATATTGTCTATTTTTTTGACTAGATTAGGTCAAAACACCATTGTTCCCACGAGTATATATGTATATGATTTCGTCAATCTGTTGACCGATATATCTGTCATTTTATTTTAACAGATCAAATATTGTCCATTTTTTTGACTAGATTAGGTCAAAACACCATTGTTCCCACGAGTATATATGTATATGATTTCGTCGATCATTTAATTTCTATCCAATTTTGTTATTATGATCGATCAGATATTTTCGTCACAAACGTGAATTTATGTATAATGTTGATTGAATGTTGCTCCAACTAAAGGCATAAAATATCTACTTTCCTTTAATCAAATCTAAACATTAATCAACCCAATTATTGTGCATATCATTATGGCAAACCTTGAGATATTTAACACTATATATATATATATATATATATATATATATATATATATATATATATATATATATACTAGCTTTATGTCATGTTTATGTTTATTATTATAAGACCGTTATATCTGTTTTAAAATTAAAACAGGTATTATTATATCGTTCTATAGACATTTTTTTATCTTGGTATAAAACGAGTATATAAAATGATGAACTTAGTCGCGATAGAGGGATTTCACCCGTTGATGCACAGATATTTTGAATAATGTATATAATGCTTTATCTATAACTAAAATTCCCGATTTTTTATTTCCCGAGTAAAAATCATAAACATACACAGGTTTCACCTGCCCACTGATACAACTCTAAACAACGGGTTATTAATTATTATTAAAATAAACGAGATTAATTAATTATTCTAAATATAAATATTGCTTTAAGAGTTGACTACATTTACTTTACTAATAATACTATTAATAATACTATTGATAAGATAATTACATATCCCAAATTATTAATTTTTTTTAAAATTTAAATTTAAAATTCAATAATAATCATCCACTAATAAACAAGCAAATAAAGCAAGTAATAACCCACCACAAAATATAGTAGACACTTACCGAAGATGTCTTAGCCCAGTGGTTAGGACTAGGTGTTCTGGGACAGTAGGTCTCAGGTTCGAATTCCCCCTCCCCCTATATTGTAATGCGACTAAGTGCGCTCTTCGTTGAACCAAAAAAAAAAAAAAAAATATAGTAGGGACTTGACACCATCAAATTACATTTGGTCACCAAAGTCATGATTAAATTCTCTTGTGTTATGTATATATAGTGGATAATGGATAATAATGGAAACATGCAATCATACTCTAAAACCCATTAACCTAAAAATATCATACATTCCTATGTCATACAACAATAATAAAATAATGCATCTCCATTCTCAATCATCACAATTATTTCAGTTTCCTTGACAGACCGCCTCACACTAAATTAGCTCGTAGAGTTCTCAAAATCAGTTCGATTTAAGCGCTGCTCGAGTTCGAGTTCAGAATTACGAGCCGGGTCCGAGCCCACCCGAGCATTCAGGCTTAGATTGACGACTCGTAGAGTCCTCGAAATCAGCTCGGTTTGAGATCTGCTCGAGCTCGAGCTCAATTAAGCTTAGATCGCCTCACATTAAATTGCTTGGCGTTAGATCGATAAGAGTGTAAATGATCAGCGTTGGCTCGTAGAGTCCTCAGAATTGGCTTGGTTAAGATCTGCTCGAGCTCCAGCTCAGAATCACGAGCCGAACTCAAGCTTAGATTGACTTGTTTAATTACACCCCAGGTCCGGCCAAACTAGCGTGAGACATAACATTAATAATTTCACTGCAACTGAAATTAACTTTCTGATATGTAAGAGATCTCTCGTCCACAAAATCTTGGGAGAGATCGTCTCTCAATAACTTATTGAGAGACCACTCTTCAGTACCATTCTATGTTCTATTCGTACCCTTAAATGACAACTTTGTTTTGTACCTGTTTTTATAAGAAGCGTACCCTCTTTATATTTGTATACTCTTTTAGGTTAATCGTACCTACTTCTATTAGGTTTGGTATCACTGTTACTTCCATTTGTACTTAGTCTCTTAATAAAGTTAATGAGAGACCGTCCCTCAGGAGACCTACTCAATATGTAAGAGATCTCTCATTAACGATATTAAAAGACCGTCTTGTCTATTAAGTTGATGAGAATAGTGCTAGTAAGAACGTACATGCTATGATTAGTGTAATGGAATAAAAAGGACATTGCGCGTACAAAGCCTTATCCATATATGATCGATTGATTATTATTATTATTATTATTATTATTATTATTATTATTATTATATTATTATTATTATTATTATTATTATTATTATTATTATTATTAATCACTTGTCAACTTTATAATTCTCTCTTTCCTACGTATACTTTCCACTAATTTTTGTGGGGTTTCAATATAATTATTACCTAATTTTGTTCGCAAATTCTTGTTTGTGATAGAAATATCCGTCATAAATTTCTAACGGATCAAGTTCAATACTAAAGATAAAAATAAAGTGTCGGTGAGATATAGCAAACTACTCGTATTTGTCTTATTCATGCATGTGGTATATATTTGACCTATTTTATTATTACGATGGATAGACCCGCCGTAAGAGAGCTTACACACATTAAACTTTCTTTGTTTCACATCCTAATTTTTTGGCCTAACTCATCATTTAATCAACCAATATGGGTCATTTATTTGATATGAAATAACATGTTTAGTGTAAATGATATGATATGATTACAACAATTGATTCCGAAATTTCAAGATGTCGAGGCGCGTGCTGTTGTCTACTTCGTATATCTTTACTAGGATAACGAGTTTTGTTATCACAAAAGGAGGGAGAGTTCAGAATTCAGATAGTATCTCGACTACTCACTAATTTCTTGTAATTGTTTTGAGCAGAAATACTGAGAGTCCAGATTCCAGATTGTTTTCGTTTAAGCCCTAGTACAGAGTAACTTACAAGGAAGAGTTTTACCGCTATTTTTTTTTATCGTAAAAGGAGTGAGAGTCCAGATAATATCTCGTCATCTCGACTACTGAGCAAAATGGAGTGTGAGTCGAGATTGTTTTCATTTCAACCCTAACTTACAAGGAAGAGTTTTACCGCCCGCTATTGAATTGAAGTTCTATCCAACTCGAATCCATACTAAATCAGATGTTTTAGGATGCAAAAAAAAAAAAAAAAAAAAAAAAAAAAAAAAAAAAAAAACTTCTACTTGAAGGGGCACTCATACACTTGGAAGGTGCACCTAATAATTTAAGTAATTGCTTCCATAGAAATTGATCTTGATGTGCATTTGATTACACAAAAACTTATAGGAGACCGTCTCACGGTAATTTATCGTGAGACGGTTCATATAAGAGGTGGTTACTAAATTTATAACCACTTCCTATGTGCCCATGTAAGAGGTCTCACGATAAAATTATCATGAGACGGTTTCACATGAGAGTTACTCGATTGATTAAAGCAAAATTTTGGGTTGATAGATTACATCATCATCATCATATTTGTATATACAAGGCACACAAGTCCATAAACACATTGATTCACAAGTCATTTTCATCCTACACCCTGGGCCCTGGCCCTTTGATTTCTACCACCACTTGCCCCATTGTCTTAGTGGATCTCTACACCTCTGGGCCCGGCCACGGGCCCGAACCTAGCACGTCCCCCCGGGTCCACATTTGCGTAAACCCCTCACCCATCCGCCCATTGCCGCGGATCTGGATCTGGATCTCGACCTAGTTCATAGCCTACTTGGCCTGATCACACAAACGGGCGGTTTGGCCCCACACCAATCCGCCCATTGCCCTAGATCTGGATTTGGATCTGGATCTGGTTCATGTACAATGAAGCCAACCCGGCCTGGGATAGGTTCAGGTTAACCATCAACCAACCTACTTGGCCCGATCACACACACGGGCGGTTTTGGGTATGATGGTCAAGGCCCGACTCGGCTCTTGCCCATGAATGGGTCTTAGTGGGTCTATCTAGTTAGTGAGTTTCGAGAAATTCTTGAGCTCGAAATTAAATCGAATGAAATACACAGATCAAATTTATTATACAGGAGTACATCATATTCACATTCAACATCATACAGAATAGGTAGTCGGAGTAGTCGTCTTCAACCTTTTTTGTTCTCGGTTTTTTACCATTATATACGAACAAATCTCGGATTAAATTACATTACATCAGCTACAAAGGGGTCTTATAGACTTATACAACATAACTAAATATTAACGAGAATTTTTCGACACAGGGCTAACTTACAAACTCAATATTTATAACTCAAAGACGAGAAGCCGGGGTTTGGGGTTGGATTAGACGGTGGTTACTCTCCTCTAATCATCAACGACTGATTAGGGTTCCGTTTAATCTCCACGAATGTCGAGTATTCCTTGTCAAGCGGTTGTTTCCACGGTTCTCCATCCGTCTGCATGTACGACTGCTTCCACTCGCCACCTCTTACTTCAAATCTGATCGCCGCAGCCTGATGTCACGAAAACAGACGGTTTTATCATACTCCGTATTAGTTTTACAAGCTTTAGACCTAGCAAAACCGACCCAACTCACCCGGATGGACCCAATCTGAATCCGACCCGACCTTGTTGACCCGTTTCCCAAGAAACGATAGAATTAACGAGAAAAGTGGAAGTAGTGATAACCTGGGCAATGTGCTTGGCGGAGATTAGTTCTACCATCACAAAGGAGGCATGCCATCCATGCTTCAGACCGAAAATTTCAATAAGACCATCATCCGCGTTGGCTTCAACAAAGCCTCTCTACACAAGCAACCAAAATTTGCGCAAATGAGTATATTGGGAGAATATGGGTCCGGGTCCGGCCCCGACCCGGACCCGGTTAACCCGTTTGCTAGGTCTAGATTGAAAGAGTAAATGATTACGAGAAAACGAAAGCCACGTGTATGATCTCATACGGGTAGATGGAAGTTACCTTTTCCAAGTACTCGGGGCGTAAATTTCCCCATGGATGCCTTCCACTTCCATAATTATGAAGATTCAACGCAACTATCGATCTGACACTGTAAAAAAACGAAAAAAAAAACAGCTAATTTCAGCAAAAACCCATTTTTTTTACATATAAGAGCATAAAGGCATTCATTTTTCAAGTTTGGGGGTATGGAAAACGAGATTGTAGTGAAGAATTTACTTTGACGGGACTCGTACACTCTCCCATTCGGCACAGTTGACCCGCTTAATGTATATCCTCAAGATGTTTTTGAGTCCTCTGCACGAACGAAGAACAATCAACGTCTTAGATAATTATTTGACAAAAGAACTAAAAATATGACGGTAATTAAACGATAAGTATATTACCTTAAGCTTGGATTGGTAACGCAAGGTGTACAGAACCAGCCCTGAGTGCAGCTATACCCCGAATAGATCATCTGCGGATAAAAGTGATTATCAATAATTATTTTCGAAAAGAACATGAGAAATTCGTGATTTTTTTTTTTTTTGAGAAGTTACGGAGTACAAGTTTGGACCTTATTTGCGATTGGACCTTGTGCTAGGTAAGGCTTCTCGTTACGTAGAGTGTGGAAGCCGTATGCAACTTGTGCATCCATACCTGAAAAAAAAATTAAAAAAAAAAAAAAAAAAATCGACAAACTTTGAGCTTGATACGAAGTTTGAGTTACCTATGCTAAAATAGTTGTAGAACACTCCATCATAGCAAGTCACTTTCTCGGGAAGTTGACCATCAACGACAACATCCTGCGAAAATCCACAGCATGAATCACGACATGTCATCAATTTTAAGGACATTCGCGGGTGTCACGAAGGGGAAAAGTTTGATATAATGAAGAACCTGATCGAGAGTGCACTCTCCGCTTAGCTTCAATGAATGTGGCAGCTCCACACCTTCTCCTGCTGGCATTGTGACCGACACACGCCAACTGTCACATCACACAAAATAGATGTGAATCGAAACAAACTAACTTCCAGGAACATGAAAGTGTATAAAACATCGAATCTGAATCTCAAAGATCTGAGATTTGAAAGGAATTACTCGTACCTATCTAAACGACAGATAGGGCCGATACTAGCCTTATGAAGAGACCTCTTCACAGCTGCCCTCCATGCAAACGGAAACGAACCACCCTATAACAAGTTTTGATCGATAACATAATCAAATCTCGGAAATTTCGAATTTTTTTTAAAAACAAGGTCCGAGATGGGGGAAGGGGGGTTTACCCAAGCGAAACTCCGGGATAAATCGTTTCCTGTTCCAAGAGGAATGATTGCCACGGGAGGAACAGGATATCGACCCTCTTTTTGAAGTTCTCCTAAACTTCCGAGGACCCAACCGACTGTACCATCTCCTCCTGCGACCTGACAACAGATCAAAGCGTCGATGTTATAACAGAAATTGAGAAGTCTGAATAAGAATGTGAAGATGACCAAATCGAGAAGTACACGTACCACAACTCTTAACTTTTCACGAGTCTGTTTAGCGACAGGATCGAGCACGGACAACTGCTCTAGGCAACCCAAACCGTATTTTATAAGTTCATGGGGTTTTACGTCAGAAAGGTCGTACACCTGAAACAACAAAATTGGAAGATAGACCAACACAAAAGCATCAATAAAAACCGATCCCCATTGTTCACATTTCACACATCATCGTCAGCAATTATGCATGCGTCCTAATCGAATTCAAGGTTTAGGTAAGCGTTAGTTCGCCAAACAAGCCAAATTTCATCTTCCTAACAACATCGATGAATCATTCATTCATCCTATTCTGCCCCCAATAGATCAACATGGAAACTACATGACCGTCACCCAATTAGAGAACCCAAATCTTCAATCATAAAACCGTCTCATCATACAAGAACATATGATCATCCTTAGAATCATCCTTCACACAACAAACCCAATCCACGAAAACAAGCGATCTATCCTTTGAATCATAATCATCTGTTATGAGTTCTTCGACACCCATCAATACAAACACGCAAAAGATATGATCTTTCGTTCAAACCAAGACGCGTAATCATCAACAAACACACTAACTGAAAAGAAAAGAAAAATCAGAAATTTGGTATATTTTGTGGTAAGTGCTTCGATTCCTAACTTCGCAATCAAAACCAAAAACCCGTCAGCATCATAATCGTTCTTGTACCTTTCTTTATACCAAACCAATAACAAACCCCCCCAAAGCAATTAATACTCAAACCAAACTAAACCAAACCAAAATCAGATGAATTCAGTGGTCAGTTCTTCGATTCTCGTCTTCGCAATCAAAACAAAAACCCGTCAGCATCATAATCGTTCTTGTACCTTTAATTATACTAAAACAAAAACCCGAAACAATCAGCACTCAAACCAAACCAAAATCAGATGAATTCAGGGATCAGTGCTTCGAAAAATAACACAATCAGGGCAAAATCAGATGAATTCAATGATCAATACTACGATTTTCGACATTCAAAACGAAATCAAAAATTCAAAAATCAAAATCAAAGTCAAAATCGAAATCGAAATGACCTGTTCTTCACCCATCAATTGCTGCAACCTCAACTTAAGAGCAGGACCATGACGACCACCACTCCTAGAATTAACAAACACAATCAACGGACATTCAGGTGAATGATCAACCTCATCAACCGCCGACAAATCAACCGATTCAACTCCAGCTCCAACATCTTTAGAATTAATCGAACGTCTAATTGCAAGTCTCAGGTACTGTGGCATTATAATACGACGTCGTAATACTTCCTTATCTACTCTAAACCCATACCAACCACAACCTTTCAATGATTGCACCATTGACGACCTCGCCGCCGTTACTGACCCTTCCTCCACCCCCGCCGCCGCCGACGCCGTCGTTTTCGGTGATGGCGGATGCTCCATTTTGAAAAATTTAGGGGTTTTTCGATTGGAGATATGGGTTTTTCTGGGTTTTTTGAGAATTTTGTTGGGTTGTTTTGGGTTTTTGTTGTTGAGTTGGAAATTGGTGGGAAATTGATTGAAGTTTTGATGATGGTGTTGTTTGGAAGTTGAAAGTGGTTTTTTAGTTTTTTTTTTTTTTTGTGTTGTTTGGAAATATTTAAATGTGGAATTTATCAAACAAAAATATAGAAAAATATTTAATTAAATGTGAATTAATCTAAAAAAAAAAAATCCAAAAAATTACTCGTATTATTTACAAATTGTTGTCGGAAGCGGTTTTACACTAAATTATCGATGAATAAATTACGTTAAATATCTCTATTATTAGTATATATACGGGTCGTTTTTTCGTTGGGACTCGTTTTCAAGCTCGGTCTGCATCAATCATTCTTGTTACTTGTGGATTACGCTTTCTTTTGTGTCTAAAAAATACGTAGTGATGCTAAACCGTGTTATAGTATAAAAGAGCATTCTTGTAACCGTTTTACGTGTGAGACTATGTTACCATATAATTTGTGTATAGCGAAATGATGTTATTCAAATACCGTAAGAGTTGTTTGATGAAATTAAGAAAGGTGATTTTAACGAGTAAGGATCATCTCCATTTCTTTCTCTTCATTTCTCGCTCATTACATTTGATAACGATATTACTTCTTTCTTTGGTAAATGTTAGATCGTATTCTGAAGTAATTCAAACCGTTTAAACGATAAGAAGATCAGAATCTAAACTCGATTTTAATCCAAACAAAGTTTTACATGTGGAGTCATGGATGGGTAAAGTAAGTGGAAGTAGTACTAGTTCTTAAAGACAGTGTGGTGGTAGCTGGCTTTCCTGGAAATGTCAGCAAAATATTATGGCCTAAGATTTAGCAACTTAATTTCTCAACATGGGATGCATGTAACAATAATTATTACTCCCTCCGTTTCTATGATTTCTTCCACCTTTAAAGTGATACATTTCTTAAAAAAAAAATAATAAAATAAGTAAAAGTAGAGAGGGGGTAGAGTAGGTGGGCCACCTAGATAAGAGAGAAGTGTGATAGAAAATTAAAAGAAAGTGGAAGAAATCAAAGAAATGATTGAAAAAGGAAATGTGGAAGATATCAAAGAAACAGAGGGAGTACTAAATATTAATATATATGTAGTCTTAATTGTAATTTAAAAAAAAAAATCATTTATCATTAAACTAAATTTATCGTAGATAAATTAGTCCAGTGTTCAAGATGAAGATACTGTAGACAACGAGTCTAAGAATATCATATCAGGTTCGATCTTCCACCCCGTTATAGTATTTGTGAATTGTGATGACAACCTTGTCATCCCTTGTTTTGTTGTTCTTATAGAGTTACAATAAACACATCATTGACAAATTTAGAGGTGATCATATGCGGGTTCGGGTCGGACACGGATCGGGCTAATTGTAAAATTTTGGTCCACGGACAAGCGGGTTCGGGACGGGTTAGCGGGTTTGGGACGGGTTTGCAGGCCGGGCCTTTGTATATTTTAAAAAATGTTGTGTCCAAGCCCGCTAAAAATTCGGGCCGAACGGGACTGGCCAATCGGACGGTACGTCCCATGACTAGCTATATTGACAATGATGCACTTAGCATATGTGTTTAAGGTTACCTAACTTAATGATGCACTTGCATATGTGTTTAAGGTTACCTAACTTACGGTAAGTCTCATTTGTGATGGGTATATTATCTGTTACAGATTTGTAATACCAGTTCGAATATTGTTCAGATGGAAAGATAAGACAAGTCATTCGACCATTGATCCAACGTTAGTGGTGTAAGGATGTAAGATCATTTTTATAGTAAGAGACCTTTTGGGAAGGAGCATAAGAAGAGTAAATACGTGAGAGCGTGACCCAAAGCGAACAATATGAGTTGAGAACGCCAATACAGCAGAGATCCAACACCAGAATACACGCTTCTGCGCGTAACACATAAATCATCAAAGATTTTAGTTAATATTTTAAAATTTTCGCTCACAAGAGTACAGAGTAAGTAGTAATGACTAAGACCTTATTCTTTCTGCCTAAATTAAAATTAACTTAACAACCTAAAGTACAATTAAAAAATAAGTCGAAAAAACGAGGTTTATTGAAACCGACACCCATTCTGTTGCGAGTCGCTGACGAATGATGGGGAGCGTCCGGACAAACACGTCAATTTCATGTGGTGTCCCGGGCAACGGGGTTGCGTATTGGCTAACAATTATTGAATATTTATTATTTCGAGTCAGAAAACCCAAAAAAAAAAAAAAAAAAAAGTTGGCAGATGAAGTTATGAATCAAATTGATGTTGATGTTGGTGCAATAAATAAGAAGATGGAAAATAATAGGTGAATTAAATGGTGAAAGTTGTGACATTAACCCATTTATACCAGAACGGATTTTCTGTCCCATTTTCGTGTTTCACTCTGTGTGATACATTATACACTGGATGACACCTCGTCTATTGAATAAATAAAATATGAAACAAATATCATAACTAGTTGATGTGTCATCCCGTGTATAGTGCGGCACACAAAGTGGGATGCAAAAATGGGACAGGATATCGTCGTGAGTGCCTTTAGCCCCTTAAGTTGGTGTACCAACTTAGATAGGACAATAGGTAAGTGGTGATAGGCAAATGGGTCAATCGCGTCGGGTTTGGATCTGTCAATTCGAAGTTATTATTGAATATGTTACTATGTCGTGCTTTCGCACATAACAGGTGGTATTAGAGTCCAAGGTCGGCTGGGGTAAGGCAACATTAGTATCGACGAGATGACGACAGACTTGAAGGTGAGACTCTCTGACACGATATAAAATGGAGTTTTGAACATGTTTCGGCTGATTTCGACATTTCTCGATAAACAATTTTATGGCTTGAAAAACACTCTATTGAGTACCAAACAACTATCATGATTCACCGAGGTATTTTATTTGGCGAGAGGTATGTTCTGCGCGAATATGGTGTAGTTTTATTATGAGACCAAAAAGGGCGAAAAAACGTGGATAATAACCTTCAAAATCGGTATTTTTCGGCTGTTTTTGAAAGAATTTATAATCGTTCTCAAACGCGAATATTTTTTTACTAAAACTTGTCGATAGGAATGTAATGCCTAATAAAGATTATTAGAACTCTCTGGCACGATATAAAATGGAGTTTTGATCATGTTTCGGCTGATTTCGACATGTCTTGATAAACAATTTTATGGCTTGAAAAAGACTCTATTGAGTACCAAACGACTACCATAATTTACCGGGGTATTTTATTTGGCGAGAGCTATGTTCTGCGCGAATATGGTCTCATTTTATTCCGGGACCAAAAAGGGTGAAAAAACGTGGATAATAACCTTCAAAATCGGTATTTTTCGACTGTTTTTGAAATAATTTAAAATTGTTCTCAAACGCGAATATTTTTTTTTTTACTAAAATTTGTCGATAAGAATAGAAAGTCTAATAATGATTATTCGAACCCTTTGATGACACGATATAAAATAGAGTAAATAACATGTTTCAACTGATTTTGATTCGTCTCAAAATAAAGCCAGTCTTAGGCCTTTACCGTAGTTTATAATGTCTTGTGTTTATCCAGACTCAACTCATACAGACCTCTGTCCCATCATTTTTCAAGTTGTTCAACTATTATTCCTCGTATACTGAAGTCCATTTCCACCGTAAAGAACATGGCCTTACAATCAACGCACATTTTCTTCCGAAACTTATCAAACAAAGCATACAATTAAGTCAATTACTTAATTTCTAATCAAGAGGTTAATTAACTTCGATCGACAAGAAATTAGACGTAATTAAATTTACTCTAATTACCCAAGAATCAACACGAATATAATCGTCCTTCTAAATCTCATTTTATCGGATCATTCGCCAAAACCCCATCACACATTCGCCAAAACCCGTCGTCCAATCCAACCCGAACCCCCGTCTTTAAACTCGATTTCTTCGTCAAAATACAAAAAAAATCGGTTTTTTTTTTTTCAATTGTACAACCCAAAATGAACTAGCACATTCGGTTGGTTCCGAATCCAACTACCTTGTAAAAACGGGGTAACCGTATAACTCTCCGCTTCCTTTTTACTAATACTCTTCTTATAACCCGGCCACTTGACCCGTTTTGCTAAATTCGATCCCGGACCGTGATTATTATACTCCGCGTAATATAACGTGCTTAGCGCGAATTTCCCTTGCCACGGCATCCACCCGGCCGGATCAATAAACTCTTCAATTAACGATTCCATAACAATCGTCCTCGAGTATTCCTTCCACGGCCGACCCAAATAACTCTTGAATTTCCCCTTAACGGGTTCTAGGGTTTTGTCGGGTATTATCCGACAATTATGTAGTACAAAACCCGTGTTCTCGTGACGGTCCGCTCGCCCTTGTGCGGTCACAATGTTTTGTTGATTCTCCATTGGTTTTCGGACGACGAGCATGCAGTTTTGGAAAATTGCGGCCGCGTCTCCAAAAATGAAGTCTATTGTTCCGGTTATGTAACAACTTCTGTAGAATTGACGGTGTGTTTGCGCGTAGAGGGTGTCTTGGTACGCTTCCATTCGACAGTTGAGGAAGATTGAACGGTCCGCTTGGACGCGTAGGGCGACCGCTTGGTGCTTTTCCGGTCCTGCTGTGTTCCTGAATCCCATTCCTATGGCTACGAATCCTTCCCCCATTACAGCTGAATTGAAGAATTAATTGAAATCGAAATTATTTTAGTAAATCGTTAATCAATTGTTCACATTTCTTAATCTAATCGACCTGACAAAACTGACATGTGAATTGAAGACTATGGTTTGACCGGTAAGCAAAACTGACATGACTTGAATTACAAGGCAGGACCGGCAGGTGAATTGAAAACTTGGGTTTGACCGATAAGCAAAACTGACATGACTTGAATTACAAGGCAAGTGAATTGAAGACTAGGGTTTGACAGGTAAGCAAAACTGGCATGACTTGAATTACAAGACAAGTGAATTGAAGACTAGGGTTTGACCGGTAAGCAAAACTGACATGACTTGAATTACAAGGCAGGTGAACTGAAGACTAAGGTTTGACCGGTAAACAAAACTGACATGACTTGAATTACAAGGCAGGTGAATTGAAGACTAGGGTATGACCGGTAAGCTGAATGTTTATTGTTACATACGAACTGTTATACCTAATTAAAGAGTTTTAATAATATATATACGAGTACCTGAAAATGATTTGACCTAAAATGATCTGGAATCAACGTGGTTGACCAGTTTGTCAGGTTTTTCAGTTTATGGATAAGAAATAGTTGTGACACGACCGAACCACATTAGCCTTTTAAAAAAGACCGACTCATGTAACATGGTTATCGAAGTACCTAGATGACCCGACAAAATATTCTTCATAAGACCGTCTCATGTAACATAAACTACCAATTATCGAGAGAAATAGGAGCTAACAACATACCGAAAGTGGCAGTTTCGAAGGTACGTACTCCATCGACAAAGTTTTTGTCTCCCGTGACGACAGACTTCTGGGATCCATCACCAAACATGGTTATATTCACCATCTTTTTTGTCACGGTTACGTACTCATTATATATTCCCGCTTTTACATGGATGTAAATTCTGCAGAAAAAAATTCTGAATTTGAGAGATCTGGTTCTAAAAGTTAGTTCATGACTCGAAATAACAGAAAAAAATAGTTTTGAACTTGCATGTGTGTCTATGTTCTGAGAACCTTTTGAACTTGCAGTACTAGCTGGCAGACGTTAATTTTATTGAATAGCGAAATGTACCTTTGGTTGTTGTTCTCAGGCAACGACTTCAAAGCCTCGTTGATACTCGTAAAATCACCACTCCCATCTTTTGCCACCCTTACATTCGCCACCAAGTCCTTAGTTGCCTTATTAGACGCAAGCTTCCTCTCCTCACGGCCAACCCACTCGGGAAACCCTTCCTTGTCAACCTTAGGGGTCTCAGTCTGTGAAACTGTCTCATGCAAAAGATGTCGAGTCCCAATACCAGCATCAGCATCAGAATCATCACCACCACCAGCGCCAACATCCGCTGCTGCTGCTGCAGCAGCAGCAGCGAATTTGTGAAGGAAGGCCGAGATTTGGGAAACGAGAGCAAGCGAGTTGCTAACGTATTCCTTAGTAGAATTCAAAGAAGTCTTGATCTTATGTTTCGACTCGCCCTCAGGGAAAGCATCAATGCAGGTTTCTTGGTAGGAATAGACTGCACTTAACCATGTTTTTAGGTCCGGAATCTTGGACTTGAAGTCTTTCACTTCTTGCCCTGTATGTAGAAGTGCCTCTCCCAATTCGTCTACTGAATCCTAAGGTCAAGAAAATTGGTTAGATATCATCGCCAACGAATTTAAGCTGACGATTCAGCTCAGGTTTTGCCTGAGATGATCTTCTAACAGGATTATACACCTGGTTGAGCTTTTGTATATATATTTACTGAGCTTAAACAAGTTTTTGAGCTTAAACATTTATGTGATTTAACTCGACAAGTTTACACTAAAGTTCGGAAAGTTTGCAACAAAACTCGAAACCTTTGTGATAAAGCTCAAAATCATAAAATCAGTTGTGCATAGAGCTATATGCACAACTGGTTGTATAATCTTCTCACTGAATTCGTTATAAGGTCATTCAAATTATAGTTATTATCAGGACATTATCAGCTGTGTGACAGCTAGCAGCGTGTTTTTTGAGGTTTTTTTAGACCTATATGTAATAATGTAGCTAGGTAACCTACCTTGTAAAGCTTCTTACAAACATTAAAAGCAGCTTTCTCATCGGGCGAATCAAACTCATACTTCTCAGTCATACTAATAGCTTGAAGAACCTCCTCCGAAGCTGCAGAAATAGCAGCTTTGATGATCGATTTAGGGGCAATACTTGGGGCGGACGAGTTGGTGTGTACAGCTCTAGTTATAGTTTCCTCACATTTCGTCTTATAATCCGTAGGGCCACATAACATATCGACTATCTTGTTTGTTGTTTTAGCCGCGTCTTCTCCTCCTCCTCCAGCTCCTCCTCTGGGTGCGTCCTCAGAGGAGGAGGAGCCTGGCGAGGAGGAGGAGGAAGGGGACGAACGACCCTTTCCTTTATTTTTGCTTAATTTTAAATAGGCAAAAACTCCACCAACAATCGCCGCAATAAAAATAAGAATTAAAAGTAATAATAATAGGATTTTTTTCCTAAACTCTTGTGCTCTTTCTTCTCTTCTTCGTCTTGATAATTGGCCAAATTCCTCGAAAGCCATGCCTATGAAAAGGCGATGGTGTAATCGAAGAAGACGGGGTGGCTAAAGGATCAAGAATACGAAGACAACAACAAAAGATAGATGGATTCGTTGAAGGTAGAAGGAAAGAAACACAAGGGAATTTTCGACAATTTTCGACAGGGTGTGTGTTTTTTTTTTTTTTTCGGCCTCCCGCCTTTGTTTTTAGTTTTGTTAAATTTAATTACGACTTATTTTTAGTAACTAATTTCTTTTTTTGTTACTTTTTTTTCTTTTCTTTTCTTTTGTGTGTATAAAATTTAGTTACAAAAATAAAATAAAATGTGTTGGTTTCATTGGATTAGAGAAGTTTTAGGTACTTTTACATTAATGTTAAATTTCGAAAGTTAGTTATTAATTTATTATTGGCAAATAAAACGATTTTTCAGCAGATTCATCCAATCTTTATTGCTATGATAATCCTTTAGAATAATATATGCATTTTTTTATATATTCGTTTAAAAAAATTCTTAGTTCGAGAAACTATATATATAGTGCGAATCGAAAATAAATGAAAACCTAATAACCTCGGACATGCATATAATCTAAGTTACAACCAGGGTTTTCAAACGATGGTTTGAGCCTGCAAATTTGGACCGAATCAGATACATTTCAGTCACCTAGCCCACAAAGGTCAGGTCCAATCCAATCTATATTTCGATAAAAAAAAATAAAAAAAATCGAGTTTAGATTTTAGGGCCGTTTGATCTCCGAAAAATGACATATGAATGTATTGATATACAAAAAAAAATTAAATAAATCACTCTATATTGATTTCAACAAGCAAAATCATAACACTTATACATACTTTTCGATCTCTGATCTCTGTCATTTATTTACTTTTCACATTATTTATGAATAATATTTTAATTAAAAGTAAACGAATGATTGAGACAGAAGAAGTATTACGTATAACATAATATAAATTAGAGTATACTCGTGTAGTAATTTTGTATACACCCAAACCTCAAAAAAAAAATTAAAATTTTTTTAAAAAAATTATAATAATTATATATGTAGTATGTACTTGCTCACTTAAGCGGCGGAGAGCCCGCTTATAAATTTAACCCCGGTTGAAGGCAACCACAGGTTGCCATCAATAAATTGGGCCACGGTGTAATTAAGTGCGTCAGCCGCACTATTCAAAATATGATACCCGGGCCAATGAATTCTGGACCCGAGCGGGGCCCCGGGTCCAGAATTCTGGTACTCGGCGTAATAAAGTGTGTCCAAAAACAAGTTACCATTCCACTCTAACCACCCTTCGGGCCTTAACACGTCGCCTAGGTACGATTCCATCACAATCGTCCTTGAGTACGCCTTCCAAGGCCGACCTAGATAAGTGTAGGTCGATGTTTTAGTAGACGAGTTTAGACTTGAGTCGGACGTGATATTGCAAAATTGAAGCGAGAACCCGGTGTTTTCACCCGGGTCCTTGCGGCCTTGGGCCGTGATTGTGTTTTTTTGGTTAGGTAGGCCCAAACGGGCTTGGATTTGGCAGTTTTGGAATAGGGCGACCGCGTCACCAAACATGAAATCGACTGTGCCGGTTATTGTGCATTCTTTGAAGAATTGACGGTTTGCGTGGGCGTAGAGGGTGTCTTGGTATCCTCGGAAGGCGCATCGGTAGAGGGCGGATAGATCTGAGTCTGATCTGAAGGCGACTGCTTGGTGTTTTTCTGGTCCCGCCGTGTTTTGGAAAGTCATGTCTCTTGCTATGAATCCGGCTCCGGTCACAGCTACATTTTGATCAAACAATAATTGTTATTTCCAAAGTCGATCATGTAACCTGTTATTTAACTCGTTTTAAACTTAATTAAAATTATTATATTGTTTTTAACTCTAATTGAATCTTAATGGACCATTTTAGATAGTGTATTAAGTAATCTATCAAATCAAAAGGACCAATTATTACACCTTTCTTGTTTGATAATTACATTAATGTCAATCAATCAAAGATGACAAATAAAAAGAGCATACAACATTTCAACATCATTTTCGGAGATAACTGATAAGAGATTATTCTATCAACTTCAAATATGAATTAAATCAGATAATTAATAATTTACTCACTAATTATCAAGTAATACTCTGTACTTGATTTAATATTATTGCAAGATAATCTCACACGGAGTATGATTTAATTTAAAATGTTTTTTCGATAATGATTTATAAAGTGAAATGACGAATATAATTTAAAGAACTGATTTATTTAATAAAATTAAAAGATGAAATAAATTTTTAATTTATGTATTAATTGAATTCATTAAATGTTAAGTACATAAATTTTTGGCAATGCTTAAGACTCAACTTTATTTAGTGTTTCACAAAATTAGCATCAATTATTAATAAAGTCACTACCCCATGTGTTCTCTTTTAAGTAGTGTTTTAATTAGTCCCCTATCTACCTTCCTTTATTTTCATGAAAAAATAATTTTTTTTTAAAAAAAATTATTCACTTTTTATTATTTTAAAAAAAAAAAGTGAGAGAATCATATTCTATGTGACATTTATAAAAGGCGAAAGCGATATTTATATTCAGATTAAGATAATTAATTTAAATTAAATTAAATTACTTCGAGTAAAAAGAATTATAATATCGTCTTACCAAAGGTAGCGCTACGATAAGTCGTCCAACCATCGATAAAATTCCGATCACCGGTTATAATTGTGACATCCATACCATCCCCATACATCATAATATTGGTATACTTCCTTTTAATCTCAACATATTCCTTATACACCCCTTTCTTAACATAAATCACGAACCGGTCCTTACTATGGCTCGGTGCAGAGTGAACCGCGTCCATAATCGTAGTAAACCCACCCGACCCGTCCTGAGCCACGACTGCATTGGGAGTCGGTGGGGCCCCCATGTCTTGTAACAGTTTACGGTCCTTTGACCTCATCCAGGTTGGAAACCTGTCAGTGTCATCTGTTTCTGTTAATAATAATAACCTCCTCCTGCCCCTGCCCTTGCCCTGGCTCTGGCCCTGGCCCGAAGCTAAGGCTTGGGAGTTAGGGTCGAAGTAGGACCCGCCCTTGGTTTGGACCATGTGGAGGATTTGTTTGACCAATGAGGAGACTTGGGTTATGCTACCGGAGACTAATTGTTTGACTATGCTATCCGAACCTTGGAATCCTTCGAGGCAAGTTTCTTGGTTTCCGAGCGTTGCACTTAGCCATGTTTTCATGTCCGAGGCTAAATCTCCTGACCCGTTGTTTTTCCCTATACAATATATAGTACATTTTAACCTGGTTAATTAGGGTTTCGAAAAGAAAAAAAAAACTGAAGAACTAACTGATTGAAAATTTAGTTGGTTCGAGATAAAATGACATAGACAGACACAATTTTAGAGTCGATTCTTAGTCATAACACGTAAAGTTTGAACTCCGAGCTCAAGCTCAAAATTCTGAACCAATTCTGAACATGATTAATTATCTAGACTCTCGAAGAAAAGGTGAAAAACTAGTTGAAACTTAAAGACATAAACACTTTTCGAGAGTTTCAAACCGTTTCTGAGCCAATCGACTCGAGATTTAAACTGGACTTGTAACGTTATTTAAACCAGATGTGAGTCGTTAAGATTAGAATATTTGTAATAATGTTTGATATATTGGTCACATAATTTAAGATTTGATAGGTTACTATTGATAATGTTGATGTTGGCTAAGATTAGGTACAAAAAGTCAGCAAAGATATATGACCCATGTTTCATGAGCACATGGATATATTAAAGACTACCTATAACCTATGTCCTATCAATATTATTAGGAGACAAAGATACATCATCTTAATCTTATCAATAATAATCACTTATTCTAACCACAATAATTATCGTTTAAAATCGTTATATCCATCTTAATTTTATAACGCTAAATAATATGAATAAAACAAAAAAATTGAATATATAATAATAATAATAATAATAATAATAATAATAATTGTCTTATCTAATAAAAATGCGATGTAATTTAAATGTTTTATTATATAATTTTGAAATGAATATTTATTTTAGGAAATATTGATTGCATTTTAAAATGAAATATCTGTATAGAAAACTCTTATAGCTATTTCATCTGTTTATTTTATTCGTTTATTTATGATCTTTTTATATACGAGTATTTTTTTATGAAGAGTAATTTAATGTGACTACTGAGCAAGTGTACTTTATGTCAATCCAACCAGACGATAATTAGTGAATCTCATTTAAAATCGTCTTAAATTTACAAGAAATTAATACTCCTTACTCCGTAGTATAATTAATACTACTAGCTTCCTACTTAATATAGTAAATTACACCTAATTAAATCAATAAATAAAAGTATTCTTAAACCAAGTAAGATCTTTGATTTGGTTGAGTGGAATTAAAGAAAAACCAAAGTCAAAAACATTTATTCAAAACACAATTATATTGCATGCATTTGTATTCTTGTACAAAAACATCCTTCCCTTCATATCCAAAACTATTATTCCTTTTCAATTCAAAATAAAAATAAAAATTATTGCTTATTTTTCATTATTTATTTGTTTCACAATTAGTTTTCATTTTATTATATATAATATATAAGTATATATCATTTTAAAAATTAGCAACATATTTTTCCTCTTATTTTTGGCTTTTATTATCTAATAAATAGCGTAAATCACATGCAAATGCACGGCTTATATACAGGATCATGCAGGTATAAAAATATCGACTTATGTTAATTTCTTAATAGTCATTTGATAGAAATACATTATCAAAATTTAGATTAAGACGATTTTTCTCAATAATATTTATAAGAGACGTCTCTCACATAATAACACGCATGATTACTAATTTATTTTTGATAACTAATATTATATCTCACACTAATTCAGCGTTTAATCAAATTTACTCTTGCTCACAAATTGAGTGAGATAATAATTACAATAATATTAATTTTTTATAAATAAAATCAATGTACATTAATCATATTATAAAAACAATTATGAGGCAAATTTGTAAAAAATGATTTATCAATAACGTTTATAAAAGACATCTCATATAATAAAATAATTACTAATTTATTTTTGGAAAATGATAAATAAATACAGCCCTTAAGGCTGTATCTATGAAACCATAAAAGGAAATAATATTTTAATGCATACATTAATTATATTGATATTTGTGTAACTTTTGCTTCAATCCATAAGTTTATGCTAAATTTAGATGATTTTTAATGCTTAAATACAACCCTTAAGACTATATTTAACATTACCGTTTATTTTTAATAAATAATATTATATCTCACACTAATTCAGTATTTGAACCTATTTACTACTCTTGCTCACAAATTGAGTGAAATATTTATTGTACATTAATTGTATTTTAAAGGCAATAATGGGACAAATTTATAAAAGACGATTTCTCAATAACGTTTATAAAATACGTCTTACATAATAAAATAATTACTAATTTATTTTTAATAAATAATATTATATCTCACACTAATTCAGTATTTGAACATATTTACTACTCTTGCTCACAAATTGAGTGAAATATTTATTGTACATTAATTGTATTTTAAAAGCAATAATGGGACAAATTTGTAAAACACGATTTCTCAATAACGTTTATAAAAGACGTCTCACATAATAAAATGATTACTAATTTAATTTTTTGATAATTTAGTATGAAACGAATTCTCAACAGAATTAATAATTACAAAAACATTTCAAAATTTTATTATTAAAATAAATAAATAAATAAATAAATAAATAAATAAATAAATAAATAAATAAATAAATAAGAATTATTCATACCATATTGAGAAGTAGCAAGAGTTTGAGTCAACTCATCAGAAGATAAGTCAAGTAAATCAAGACAATCAGAAATGGCATTACCATCTCTAAAATCACCATAATAATCACCACTAAATTTAGCCATTAATGTCGCAACCTTCACAACTCCATCAATGGTGTTCTTCAACGTCTCCGTAAACACCGTCGTTGGAACGTTTAAATACTCCATTTCTACGATTTCTTCACTTGTACATTCTCGTCCTGGAAGTCTCGCTACTAACAAAAACATAATTATCAATTTAAACATATTATAATTACAATTATTATTATTATTATTATTATTATTCGTCATAATTTAATTAATTACGTGAAATATATATCAGCCAATTTGGTGAAACTCGTAATATATATTTTTTTGAATAAATTTGTGCATGAATGCATGAATTTATTTATAGGGAGAGTTGGGGGGTTTTATTATGTGTGTAAAAGTAGAGATTGCATTAATTAGGGTTTGAGAGAAAGTAAGGTGACAGGTTGGAGAAATTTATTGTACTAGAGGAAACTTGTCTTTGTGTCAAGTGTATCGAACTATCGACTGTATGTATGTACTGTACTATGTAATGTGTTATATGTGTATTTATCGACTGTGGATAATTTATGGACGACCAGACTTATGTAAGATCGTTGTATGTATATAATCACTGTGTCAAGTGTATTGAACTATATATCGACTGAATGTAAATATGTACTATGTAATGTGTTATGTCACTTATGTGTATATATCTATCGACTGACTGTGCATAATTTACAGATCGACTAGTCTTATTGTAAAATTGTTGATGCATATAATTACTGTGTCAAGTATATTGAACTATATATCGACTGTATATATGTACTATATGTAACGTGTTATGTGTATCTATCGACTGTGTAAAATTTACGGACCAGCCTTATGTAAGATCGTTGTATGTATATAGTCTTTATTATGTCAAGTGTATCGAACTATCGACTGTATATGTATGTATCTACTGAGCATAATTTATGACGACTCCAGATAATCTTACGTAAGATCGTTGCATGCATGCATGCATGCATATAATCATACTACTCCGTATAAGTTTAGGTCTCGTGCATGCAAATGCTCGACGTTGTTCCCTTAAAAAGTCGTGTATTGGGAAGGTACCGACTCGATCATATTATCATAATCAGTTCGACGATCCAAAGTAAAATCACGATCCAAACGAAATTCGGCACTACACAAAACGCGTATATATAATTGATAAAAAGATGATCTTAAATATGAACCAA
This sequence comes from Agrostemma githago, assembly GCA_958450325.1. NCBI lineage: Eukaryota > Viridiplantae > Streptophyta > Magnoliopsida > Caryophyllales > Caryophyllaceae > Agrostemma > Agrostemma githago. The sequence goes on along the minus strand of OY288261.1, from coordinate 519,730 downwards.
AACTTAAAGGAGGGTCCCCAAAAGTTTTGGCATAGTTACCTTTATTTATTTATTTATTTATTTATTTATTTATTTATGTAATGTAAAACTACCTTTAATTTATTCACGTTAGTATATGTATATGTGCCCTAACATTCTTATAGATTATTGTGGTCCGCTCCTCCCCATGTTATGTGTCGTCCACGATTACTATCGACTTTCTATAAACCATGCAAATATATTAAAATAAATCAGAGACGGTTTCACCATAAATCCATAATTATACTCGTATTATTTTATAATAGAAAATCGTGGTTAAAAATTTAGAATATAATTATTGTGAGACGGTTTTACATGAGTATTTGTGTACTTTATTATTATTATAATAATAATAATAATAATAATAATAATAATAAATACTTGTACTTTTTTTTGTGACTATTTTTTTTTATTTCCATCACTTAAAAGTCTCTTGTACGGAGTATATGTTAATGCTCCATGTATGTTTATTTATTTTGACGGTCTCATAGAAGAATTGCTGAAATAAATATCAATATATATAATATGATAAATTTTTTGAGGTGACATATTATTGATTATGGTTTAGTTATATAGAAACTGAAATGACATATATTCCTTTTCGCAAATAATTTTCCTTATATCGAATATTGGTACATTAATATATGTACTCCGGCGTCTCAATAAGTTGTTATCTATTATGAGTATTTTAAAAAAAAATGAGAACTCTTGTTAATAATAATCCACAAAAACTATCATATTTCATAGGAGACGATAATTTTCTCGTCTTTACTGTTTACCTTATTTTTATTCAAAGAAACATATTATATCACGAATAATAAATAATAATCGAACTCTAATTAAATAAAAGAGCTTTTAACTTTTCCCAAAATTGGACCAACAGTTTTTATTTAAGAAAGTTGATGGGACGTGAGATTCGTGTTGCATGGCATGAAAAGTCAAAAATTATACGCGTAAAATCTTTAAGCTTTAAGAATAATGCACACAAAATCGTCCTTTTATTGCTGGAGTAAAAAATGTGTTTCTTAGAGCACGAATATATTCGTTATAAGGTTAAGACACACCAGATATCAATGATCGATAATATACAAATAAACTTATGTATTTAATTTTTTTTATGTGTTTAAATATTGATAAATTGTTTATCTATTCTCTATCTAATTATATAAATACCTTTTATTTGATTTGTTTTATTATTACAACAGATATACTCGTTTTAAAATAAACTTGATGCTCCTAAAGATCTCATATATGATCGCCATATGATGCGGAAGAAAAAAATATTATACAATATTATTTATTTGTAAATAAAAGAGTTCGAGTTATTTTTTATTACTTATATATAAAATCAGCATTTTTCACCGTACAGATTACAATTTACCATATTATTACATTTAGTAGAAATATTTTAATTAATCTCATTGTTTTGTACTTTTGTGAGAGCATATATAAGATTTGCATTATATATGTCCAACTTAAATTCATTATTTCATGATTTTATTCCCTCACCTAATACTATATGTGAATAATGAGGACCATCCTAGGTCTTATCTTATCCCTAGCCAAATGCCTTTGCTATCTAATCATTTTCATCCTGGACAGTAACGTGTATATTCGTCATAAATTTGTAATAGATTAAATATCTTACTCGTATCAGTGGATAAATAATATAATATTTGCTACTGGCAAGATTCAAATTTCGTATGATCTATCTGATCTCACAATCTGTATAGGTGATATTTGGAGTCAATTCTGGTCAGTATCGTGCATATTCGTCATAAATTTGTAACAGATTTTGCTACTCTGTTAGATAAATTCAGATATTGTATGATTTATCTGTATAGGTGATATTTGATCTGTTGTAATGATTTACTATCAAGAATCAATCACCAATTCACCACCCTCCATATTGGCTTTAATTTGTCCTTAGCCTACAAAATGAAAGAACTATACAAACATGTGGATATCAACTATTCAAACCAAACATGTGGATGAAAACCTAAGTAGCTAGACCCAAGGTGGTCCAAGATCCGGTCCAAACCGACAAACCAAACTGGCTAACTCGAGTTCGTAACTAGACGCGATACAATGTGGTCTAAGCCCGCTTAGGCACTGTCGAGCTGGGCTCATGGATGGGTTGGGGTCGTGGATTAGGGCCCGAGAACGATAATGTGAGTGTTTTAGCTGGGGGGGATCAACACCAATGTTGTTACAATTAGACTTGGCAAAACTGGTCTGATCTGAATGACCCCATCTGAATAATCCTATACCAAATCCGACCCGATCCGAAAGTCCAACCCAATTTCTCTAACCGGAATGTCCCAGCCGAAGCCCAATCTAGTTGACCCGTTTGTCAAGTCTAGTTACAGCCATATCGTGGCTCGGTTTGACTAACACTGGTCGAACCCTGATGACCTAATTTAGGATCGGGGTTGTGCTAGCTTAGGTCGGGTGACGGGCAAAAAAGGGCGTAAGTGTCGGGTTGGGTCGGGTCGGGCTGACCCGCCAAATTAGCCACCTCTAGTTGGCAATAAATGAATCACATGTACCAAAGTTGGGGGGAGAAGCTCTTTGTTCATGTTATTAATGCACAATACAAGTTGTACCAACATACTCTTCCGTTCAAATTCAAATGATACATTTGCTTTTTCACACTTGCCGAGACACGTTTTACACCATTAATATATTTCGTATTACATTACAATTTTCTTGAAATTGTGAATAATGTCCAAAAAGGGAAGCGCACCCTTTAAATTTGAACGGACAGATCAAAGTACTATACACCTTGTTGACTCTTAAGACTAGTTCTAACTGTACCTCCCTCCTTAAGAAGAAGAATATGGTACATGTCTTTTTCTTTAACATTATACAATCTTGGTAAACGTCGCAAACTTATAACAGTCGTAATGTCATCTTGCTTTCGATGAAATTAAATGATAATGAAACCCGTTTCCATGTCCTTTCCTTGGCCACAGTCCGTTGTTAGCTAGTTTGTCGCAATCCCGCGTCTTAACTGCCATTGCTGGTGGGTGAAACTAGACATTCCCTTCGTTTGGCCCGGGCCCGGTTCCCTACCCAAGTGGGCCCGGTTCCCTAGGGTCAGGCTTGGCCCGGGCAAGGTCTATTACAATGCATAATAAAATTTCTGAAAACACGCGAAAAATTTGGAAACATTTCTCGATTTTGAATTCGTTTCCATGTAATGATATTATATCCGGACAATCTGTAAACAAATGACTGAAAACGAGTTTTTTTTATCAGACTGTCGCAGTAGGCAGTATGCATTCGATGCAGTAATGCAGTATTCTCCATCTCTATCTATGCATCTATCATATCTTACAGTAAATGGAAATCAACTGCTGCACAGCTCGACTATGCCGAATTATTACCAGAGTCTGTAAATCGACAACCAGCATCACTACTGTAAACTGAGTCAGACGTCTGTGTTTACTTCGACAGCCAGTTCTTCATCTCCTGCAGCATTTTCAGCTGGTGTAGCATCATCAGTTTCACGACCCTGCGTAAACCAAAGGACAGAAGAACATTATTATTCCAACAGAAACGAGAGGTTTCGTCAAATACACACAAAACACGTAATTTGCATCATAAAATCTCTAAATATCAGCAAATGTCAAAATATTCGCAGATTCCGTGATTCAGCAACGAACCTCATTGCAAACTGACCCCTCATCAATAATATTTACAGCAACGTTTTTTTCACCAACTGTTTCAATGACCTTAACCTTCTCCCCAAGTCGGTTTACATCACTGTCAGTTTCTACTTCTCCTCCTGCAATAACTTCTACTTCGTCGTTTTCATTGTTTTCCTCGATTACAGCTTTCTGCGCAGCGTCTTTGGCTTCAGAATCGATACTTTTTCTGATCTTAGACAGTTTTGCTAAGTGTTTTCTGCCTTTATTATGTGCAGTAAAGACTTTCGGTGAATACACTTCAATCCGACATACTTCACAGACATATCGGTTTTTTTTACTGTTTTTTACTGTTGGAGTACTAGTTGTTACGGTTGGTAGACAGACGGGTTTGCATGGTTCAGGAGTGTTGAGTTTAGGTATTGGCTCGGAACCAAACCCGACAGTCCTTTGAGAATCAGTTCCTTTTACTTTGGCCAAGTGTTTTTTACCCTGCAAATGATCGTTCAAAGCTCGCTCACTGGTTGCAGTAACTCCACATAAAGTACAACTCCAGTCGTCATTAGTTTTCTGCTTCTTACAGACTTCGACTGCATCTTCTTCTGCGACTGGTGGTGTCGTTGACTTGCGCTTTGTATCAGTTAGATTAACACTCGGCTTAGCCTGCAATTGAGCTCTAGGTCATGTTCTTTCCGACTGAAGTGGACGCAACACGAACCATGGAACTAATTCACATACTCCCAAAATCGAGTCCTCAACTCCCATCACACGATTACTAACCAAGATAACAACTTTAGTCACACTAACCTCGGCGAATCAACAAAAACAACAAATGCATCGAAATCATACTCAAATTTTAACTAAACATTACAATGTACTTAACCAAAAATCGTCAAATTCGATCAAGAAACATGAATTAATCTACATTCAAATAAAAGGGATTCTATTACCAACCAAGATGATAACTTTAGCCATACTAACCTCGACGAATCAACTAAGCAAAAACCATCAAAATCATCTCAAGAGACGACAACTGATCGAAATTCAATTGCACTATTATCACTAACCAAGATCACAGCTTTAGCCATACTAACCTCGACGAATAAACAAAAACAACAAATGCATCAAAACTATACTCAGATTGTAACTAAACATCACAGTGTAGTAATGTACTAACCAAAAACCATCAAAATAATCTCAAGAGACGAGAATTGATCTAAATTCACTATTATCACTAACCAATATGACGACTTTAGCTATACTAACCTCGACGAACAACTAACCAAAAACCATCAAAATCATCGCAAGAGACGAGAATTGATCTAAATTCACTATTATCACTAACCAAGATGACAACTTTAGCTATACTAACCTCGACGAATCAACAAAAACAACAAATGCATCAAAACTATACTCAAATTGTAACTAAACATCACAATGTACTAACCAAAAACCATCAAAATCATCTCAAGAGACGAGAATTCATCGAAATTCAAATGAGATTCTATTACTAGCCAAGATCAAAACTTTAACCCTACTAACTCCGTCTTGGTCATTTGTTTACCCTTTCGACTAAAATACTCAATACTCAAACAAATGAACGAGACGGAAATAGTAGTACTAATCAAAAACCATCAAATTCACTCAAGAGTCAAGAAACTTGAATTATAATCCAAAATTATGATGAGATTTTTTCCATTACTAACCAAGATGATAACTTTATCCGTCGTCGGCGGAGGAGGAACAACACCATTATTAACCTCCTTAATCTCATGCAAAACGGGTCCATTATTCACCAAAACCGGGTCTCTCTGAAACGGAACAGACTCAAACCCGTTTCTAAACCCGACTCTGTTTTCGCAACGATTCAACAATGGAACACCTCTCATTGCTAACTCCCTCTCAATCATCAACTCTCTCCTCACTTCTTCCTCAAGAACTCTCCTCCGAAGTATCTCTTCTCCTATGATTCGCGCCCGAATTCGTTCCTTTTCGAGTTCTCGTTGAATTGAACCCCTCACGTCAATCGGGTTCGGACCCAATTCGAATTTGTATTCATTGTTTCGTAATTCAGTACCGGAATTGGAAAACTCTGCTTTCATGAAAATTAATCAAATTAAACAACATAATCAAATCAAACAACATAATTGAAACAATAAATTGGGGAATTGGGGGAAATTGGAGTACCTTGGATCGATTGTTGGGTGAAGTAGGAGGAGAAATTAGGGTTTGGATTTGAGTTCATATTTTGATTTTTTTGATTTTTTTTTTTTGGAGGAGAAGTGAAGTGAAAGAGGAGGAAAAAGGGAGGGGGAAGTGAATGGACTTATAATGATCTATTTATGGAAACTTTTCAAATTCAAAGAATCTAATTGGATGAAGATTTATTTCCATATTTGTTTTATTCACTTTTTGAAGGGTGTTAGAGATACTGAAGCGGGCACGTATGTCGGTGGATAGATACAATTCAGTACTGTATTATTTAGGTTTTATAAACATGCGACGCGTTACAAGTTACAACACGTTTTGATACGCTTAAAATGCAAAGAAACAACAGTCTTTCCATTCATCGGCACAAGATGAAGTTCACGTGACCTCCCCGTGTTGAACCGTGTCATTTTCTCCTCCAGATATAGTGGACTGGCATGAAGCACGACTCAACATACAACACATTTCCATCTCCACCGACGCCTGTAGTTAAACAATACGAGTAGAGTGAAACAAATATCGAGACAGATCGAGTATTTCAACATTCTTAAGTTCTAACTAATGAGCCATTTTACTTAGATTAATTAATACTCGTACCATATATACTCCCTCCGTCTAGGTCACTGCGATTTGGGTCAATAACGGACCGGGTCAACCAAGTTGGGCTCCGCTGTCCAAGTATAGAGTCTTCAAAAATTGGTCGAGCACATACCGGTCCGATCTCTGGGTATCCAAAAACTTGGTGACACGGTCTGCAGACCGGTCCGATCCACACTTAAAAAAAAAACAAATTTAGTATATTTTTACGATTCGATCTGATCTAAGTTTGAACGGGTCAATACCCTGTCCGAGTATATGTTAGGACTCTCAATTGTCAACCATTATCTTCTTCCTCTCGATCAATATCAATATCTCTCTGAAAATCGTGTATTATACGGTACGATAATGGTGAGTTGCTGCGAAATCGTATGTGAGATCATGTGCGCCATCCTCCTCCCTCCTCTCGGCGTCTTCTTCCGCCATGGCTGTTGCAGTGTAAGCTCCCCTCTCTTCCTTCTTACCTAATCCCCTTTGACTCTTTTCAATCTAGTCATATTAGATGATGATTACTTGTGCGTCTTTGATTGATTGTTACGGGTTTGAATTCGGGTCACAGATATCGAATTCAATTGAGTGAATATATACTTAGTCGCATTATAATACGTTCGTTCGTTGATTGGGGATTTAGGTCAAATAATCGTACTGTGCATCTTTTGATTGATTGATCATCACTTGTTTGAATTCGGATTACAAATTACAATACTGGGTTTGAATTCGAATCTTAATCATCGAGTTACAGTAGTAATTTCGTATCGTGAATATACTTAGTCGCATTATAATACGTTTGTTGATTGGGGATTTAGGTCAAATAATCGTACTGTGCATCTTTTGATTGATCATCAGTTCATCACTGGTTTGAATTCGGATTATAAAATTCGGATTACAAATTACAATACTGGTTTGAATTCGGATCTTAATCAATCGAGTTACAGTACGTAGTAATTTTGGATCATCACTAGTTTGAATTCGGATTACAATGCTGGTTTGAATTCGGATCTTAATCAATCGAGTTACAGTGGTAATTTTGGATCATCACTGGTTTGAATTCGGATTATAAAATTCGGATTACAATACTGGTTTGAATTTGGATCTTAAATTCTTAATCAATCGAGTTACAGTGGTAATTTTGGATCATCACTGGTTTGAATTCGGAGCTTAATCATCGAGTTACAGTGGTAATTTTGGATCAATCACTGGTTTGAATTCGGATTATAAAATTCGGATTACAATACGGGTTTGAATTCGGATCTTAATCATCGAGTTTTACAGTAGTAATTTGGTATCGTAATTAATGGAGTGTATGGTGTTTGTGTGTGATAATTTGCAGCTAGAATTTTACATATGCTTGGCATTGACATTGTTGGGATACCTTCCTGGGATCATCTACGCCATCTACGCGATTGTTGTCGTTGATCGTGACTGGTACAGAGACGACATTTATTATTATCGATCTCTTCATTAATTCGATTAATTCGATCAACGATCATTCATTTGTTGTACTCGTAACTTGTAACTGGTTTGAATTCAAAACGATTCTATGTAATTAATCCAATGTTTCCGAAACCAAGTACAGTATCGTACTATCGTGTGTGCAGTGTGCTTATATCTTGTGAATATCGATTCTGAAAATTCTGAAAACCGTGTTCTTACAAAAATGAAACAGTCTCACATCCAAACACGACACGATATGAACCGTATTTCGTGTTTGAGTCGTGTCATTTTCTTCTTGAGAAACGGTAGATCGTCATCAGTCATGATTCAATACTTCAACACGGCTCATTCCCATCATTACCGGGACGGGTCGCGTTCAGATCGAATTAAATTCGGATAGATAATCTTGGGTTTATCCTATCAAATCGGATCAGTTTCGTCAGGTCTAACTCACACAATCGCATTTGTGATAACAAGGGGATTGTAAAGCAAAACCTGAACCCAAAAACTGATCGAAAACATATGGAAGTCGGCATAGTCCATCACGACCCACAACCTATTAACGCACGACTCCATCATGACACGACATGGGTCGTGGACCGTGCTTGGGCCGCTTCTTGTTAACACGGGCACAACACAAAGCCCACTTCCCCGTACTTGGGCCGTACCATTTTTTTCCTCGACGGCCCACTTCCATCTCTACACGGAACCCGAGTTCGAGCCAAAAAGTCGCAATCAAAACAGCGTGTACCTCGTGTGGCCATTCACATTCACATTCACATTACAGTTGTATGCTCTTCCTTAGTCATTAAACAATCCTACATTTCGTACACTTTCATCTACTTTTATACCATACAAATCACAATCTGTCATCAAAATATCATAATTCCGATCTCACTTTACTTCGAAAAAGCTCGAAAAAATGGTGAGCAGTTGTGAGATGTTCTGTGAGATCATGTGCGCCATCATCCTTCCTCCTCTCGGCGTCTTCTTCCGCCACGGCTGCTGCAGCGTAAGCATCTTTTTACTTATTTTTTTTATCAAATCGATCATTTTTTTTCGAGATTTTCAGTGTCGAAAAAATGATCTAAAGTAGAATCTCGATCCTGACAATAATCTGTTCGTTTTTTGCAGTGTGAATTCTTGATATGCGTGGTGCTGACGATCTTAGGATACGTTCCTGGAATGATTTACGCTATTTACGCGATTGTCGTGGTGGATCGGAAATGGTACCGTGACGATGGACACTATCGATCTCTAGCTTAGCTTGATTCATGACGAGATCTTATTTTCGTATTCAAACCCGAGAGGCTGAGACCCGAATGTATGAACAATTGCTAGTCATTAATTCTGACCATCGTTATTGTTATTTTTCTTCATGATGATGTATTGAACAAAAATCATGTGTATCTTTGTAAGTTTTTTGTACTACCAATTTGTGATTGGATTTTGGATTTTTTTTTAGCTTCGGCCTCGACCACTTTGAAAGAACCGATCTGACTAACTCGACTTGTATCTCTCACCCGAGACTTGAATAGACGACTCGGGTTTGGCCCCGTGACTGACCCGGACCCTCGTATGATTTGACTCAAATGTTTATGGTAGAATACGGACCGTTAAACCGTTGTTGATGCAAAAAAATCTCGTCTAGGATATGTATATATATTCATCATAAACTTGAAATATGTCAAATACTTCGAGTAGTATAGATAAAACACAATCAGAATGCATAAAACGATTTCTCTAGAAAAAAAAAACGACATTGGCTTATATAATGAGCTGAACCTAACTGAGCTAAACTCGGCTCGGCTTGATGAATCACAAATCAATGATATAACTAGAGGTGGCCATGGCTCATGGGCTAGGCTCGGTGCAGGTCAGGTCGGGACACTAGTGGGTCAGGTCAGGTCGAGATGACCGAGCCATCAAATTATGGCCTTGGCTTTTTCGGTCAGCTCGAACTATTTGAAACCCGACCCATATTTGATTAAAGTCCGAGTTAACGAATCAACCCGTCACACGTGAATATGGTATGACCCGACCCGACCCGATTGAGACCAACAAGTTATAGAAAGAGTTTGTTAAAAGGGCGAAGAATCGCATTCCTTCACACAAAACCGTTTTCAAAACCGACATGAATGTCACGACCGAGTCAACCCAGCGAAACTCGGATTGGGCCGAGTTAACTCACGAGTGCCTGATCAACATCCTGTCCCGTCTGCCATTAGAGGACCTATGGAAGGCGGCTATGGCGGTCTGCAAGCCATGGATGGAAGCTTGCAGGGACCCTTCTCTCCATCGAGTCCTCGATCTGGAGAATTACTTCGAGTCGTCGACTGAGTCGACTCGGTGGTGGACACCCGAGTTCGAGAGGAAGATCGATGGGATTCTGAAATCTGTTGTGGATTGGAGTGGTGGGTCTTTGTCTGTGATTCGTGTTCGACATTGCTCTGATCTTTCTCTCGTTTTTGCTGCTCAAAGGTTCGATTTTTTTTTCAATTTTTTCGATTTAATTTGAGTTTTTGGGATTAAATTGATGATTTTTTGATGTTTGTAGCTCGAAAATGAAGAAATTTGAGATGAATCAATGAAAAAATTAGCTTAATTTGATCAGATTATCGATTTTGGGATTAAATTGATGATTTTTTTTTTTTTTTTTTTTTTTTTTATGTTCATAGCTCAAAAAAATGAACAAATTTGGATTAATTTGATCAGATTATTGATTTTGGGATTAAATTGGTGATGAATCTAATGAAAAAATTAGCTTAATTTGATCATATCGATTTTGGGATTCAATTGATGATTTTTTTTATGTTCACAGCTCGAAAAATGAAGAAATTTGGGATGAATCAATGAAAAATTTAGCTTAAGTTGATCCCATTATCGATTTTGGGATTAAATTGATGATTTTTTTATGATCTTAGCTCGAAAAATGAAGAAATTTGGATTGAATCAGTGAAAAAATTAGCTTAATTTGATCAGATTATCGATTTTGGGATTCAATTGATGGTTTTTTTTATGTTCATAGCTCGAAAAATGAAGAAATTTGGGATGAATCAATGAAAATTTTAGCTTAAGTTGATCCCATTATCGATTTTGGGATTAAATTGATGATTTTTTTATGATCTTAGCTCGAAAAATGAAGAAATTTGGATTGAATCAGTGAAAAAATTAGCTTAATTTGATCAGATTATCGATTTTGGGATTAAATTGATGATTTTTTTATGTTCGTAGCTCAAAAAATGAAGAAATTTGGGATGAATCAATGAAAAATTTAGCTTAAGTTTATCAGATTATCGATTTTGGGATTAAATTGATGATTTTTTGATGTTCATAGCTCAAAAGTTAACAAATTTGAGATGAATCAATGAAAAATTTAGCTTAATTTGATCAGATTATCGATTTTGGGATAAAATTGATGATTTTTTATGTTCATAGCTTGAAAAATGAAGAAATTTTGATTGAATCTAATGAAAAATTTAGCTTAATTTGATCAGATTATCGATTTTGAGATTAAATTAACAATTTTTTTATGCTCATAACTTCGAAAAATGAACAAATTTGGAATAAATATAATTTTAAAAAATTGGATATTGATTATTGAATCACTTCCTTAGCTTAATTTTATCAGATTATCGATTTTGGGATTAAATTAACGATTTTTTTTTTATGCTCATAACTTTGAAAAATGAACACATTTGGAATGAATATAATGAAAAATCGGATATCGAATCACTTCCATAGCTAAAATTCATCAGATTATTGATTTTGGGATTATTTTTTTCATGTAATATAGTGAAAAATTGGGAATTTGGGATATCAAATCGTTTCCATAGCTAAAATTTATCAGGTTATTGATTTCGGGATTAAATTAACGATTTTTTTATGCTCACACCTTCGAAAATGAACAAATTTGTAACGAATATAACGAAAAATCATGATTTTCCATCATTGAATCACTAAACTGAATCGAGCGGAAAAGAAGTATTACTCGTATTACTCGACTGCAGTGATTACGTTCGTTTTTTTTGTTGTCGTCTTTGTTGTTGTCATTATGTCACAGATGCCCGAACCTCGAGATTCTATCAATCAAAAGCAGCCAAAATGTGTCTGATACCGCCTTGGTCGAACTCTCCACCCGTTGCCCAAACCTCAAAGAACTCGACATCAGTTTCTGCCACGAACTCTCACACAAATCCCTAACCTCCCTCGGAACCAACTGTCCGAACCTAAAAACCCTAAGACGTAACTTCATGAACTGGATGGACTCGTCCCAACACAACGGAATCGTCCCAACTGAATACCTCGACGCTTTGCCTCAAGACGGGGATGTTGAAGCTGCGGCCATTGCTGGATCGATGCCAGGGTTGGAGGTGCTTGAGATACGATTCTCGAAGCTGACAGGTAAGGGGCTGAGCCTGATATCGAAGGGGTGTCCGAACCTGAAGTGTTTGGATCTTTACGGGTGTGGGAACTTGACTAGTCGTGATATTAGTAATGCGTCGTTGGGTTCGAAGGATTTGGTGGTTAGGAAACCGAACTTTTATATTCCTAGGTCGGTTTATCATACTGAGAGGTACGGGCATTGGAGGCTTTACGATGAACGGTTTCAGACCGATGTCTTTCGGATTTAATCGTACGTGAGTACGCGACTTCCATGAATAAAATCTCATGTAAAGTTTATATTATTTCGCTTGTTTACAAATTACTCGTATAAATTATGTAATAATTTGCAAATCGTGATCTAATATTTGATTAACGTCTGGAAAATTCACGTGGTATCCTTGACAGTTGTCGCTTAGCGCATGAGGAGTCATAACGCTTGGAAACGAGATCAGAAAGCGGTCGAACAAAGTTAATTCAGTCAAAAAATACAGTAAAAATAGTAAATGGGGCGAAAGTCAGGGATGCCACGTGAATTTTCCGTTAAAAAAAACAGTTCAGGAATCGAAGAGTTCAGACAGTTGAACAGGAGCATTCCCCTGATTCCTGTAGTAAGATCGAACCCAAGGTGGTGGAGGGAAGAAAATCGAGCTACAATCACCGTCATCATCATCATCATCATCATCATTACCAGCCGCTGGTTTCCTGAATGCGCACCTCTGAAACCGGCCCTTCAAAGGTATGTGGACTCGCATGTACCGAGTCCTGAAATCATCAGGAGCACGCAACACAGCGGATAAAACCCCCGCTTCTTCCTCACGTCTGTCGGATGCTGGCACCACAAACGACGCCTCGCCTAACAGGTAAATAACTTGATCTGCCATACCGTCTTCCACGAATTCCCACTCGCTCTCGTGCTGATCGTCTTTCAGGACGAAGAAGGTTTTTGTGTTGCATCGAATGCTGTCGTGTATTGCGTGGTGAATGTAATACAGGAACCCTTTGCATTCGACTAAGGAGCAGTTACTGAGGTAATTCCCCCTGTCGATCACTGGTCGAGTCATACTCGACGTGAAACACGGTCTCACTTCGACCGTGAACGGTCGAAGAACGTTCGTGGTTATGCTTAGTAAGTCGATTTCGTACACGTTTCCGGTCGACATTTCGATGGCGTAGCATTTATTATTGTGGATTGCTATGTCGACGAATAAGGCGAATTTCTCGGCTAGTTCGTAAGCGAATTTGTAAGAGTATATATGATCCGCGTCGCGGCTTTCTTCGTCGTTGATTTCAACTAGACGGGTTTTGTCGTGGAATTTCGTGAGTTTGGTCCACTCGGCGTCTCCGGCCCGCCAAAAGACTAAAAACCCGGAAATAGTCAACCCTAGCGCGGTAAAAGTCAAACGGGTGGAATCGTCGTTGTTGGGTTGCGACGTGATGAGTTTACGAAGCGGGACTTGTGCTCGAAGATCAACTTCGAAGACTAAATGATCAAGAGAACGGTACGATCGCTTTAGGGTAATCGATCGATGAACTTCTCGGACTTGATAGTCTAATAAATTGTCGATTTTCGAGGTGATACATGTAGGGTAAAACATGTAGAACAAGCCGTAATTACCGATGTACGGGTTGCGCATCCGATATAGGTTCGGATTCGGACCTCTTGGTTCGGCCCGAACGAGCCAAGACGACCCGGTCGGGTTCGTGAGTGGGGTGATGTGGTAAAACGTGTTCTCGACGAGGTACAAACCCGTGTCGGATGAGTCGTCGAAGGAGTTGGGCACGGGGATTCGAGGGGTTCGGGTGACGGGTTTGAGTGGGACCGAGGCGCGCCACGTGGTGCACACGGCACGGATTCGTCGGCGGGTGTCGGGTTCGAGTTGTGGGTCTATGTGTTGTTGACATATTTTGTGTAGGATTTCAGGAATTAAGTCATTCCAATTTCTATGGTTTTGTTCTTCATCTATTGATGAACTCTTCATTGTTTTTTCGATGAAAAGTTCGAGATTTTTTTTTTTTTTTTTTTGCGAACGAAGAAAAAGTATCGGATTATTTGAGAAAAAAAAATATTAGTAAGAGAGGTTAATTATAAGTTGCTAATGTGCACTTGATTATGTCAAAGTCAACTTTTTATTGTTTATGATATTTAATCATTTCAATTAGACTCGGTACTGTAGATGTCTTGGCCTAGTGGTTAAGACTGGGTGTTCTGGAACAATAGGTCTAAGTGCGCTCTTCGTTCAGCATTGCCATGGTCGTTCGTGTAGTAAGATTTCAGCCAAGGCGGCGGAGGGAAGAAAATCGAGCTACAATCATTGTCGTCTTCTTCACCATTGTCGTCCTCATGAGGTTTTCGGAATGCACATCGCTGAAAACAACCCTCGAATGGTAAGTGAACTCGCCCGTATCCGCTGTGCATATAGTTATCAGGAACATATTTCACACTGCACAAAAAACCAGCTTCCCCGGGCCCGGGCCCGGGCCCGGGCCCGACTGGTATGGTGAAAGACGCTTCGCCTAACAAGAAAACAACTCGATCTGAAAACCCGTCTTCGACTTTTTCCCACTCGCCCTCGTTCAGAACGAATACGCTTCTCGTCTCACATTGAATAGTGTTGTTGTTGTGATGTGGTAAATGGTGAATGTAATACAGTAAATCATTGGATTCAACTAGGTGACAGTTACTGAGGTAACATCCTCTCCTGTTGCTCAAGAATCGGGTCACGGGTGAGTGATTGTTGGACGTGAAAGACGGTCTAATATCGACTGTGGATGTGGACGTGGACGTGGGTCCGATCATATCGATCATATCGATTACATATACGTCTCCCGTCTCCATTTCGATTGTGTAGAATTTACCCTTGTGGATCGCTATGTCGACGAATAAACCGGGTTCAACAAAACGGGTTTTATGAGTTTCGTCGAGGAAATTAGTCAATTTTGTCCACTCGTTGTCTCCGGGCCTCCAAAAGAGTAAAAACCCGGAAAAAGTCAAGGCTAACGCCGTAAAACGGGTAAAAGGGGTAAAATCGGAGGTGATAATTTTACGAAGAGGGTTTTGTTGGGTGGGTTCGAGTTGGAAGAGTAAATTAGGTAAAGAAGGGTACGATCGCTTTAGGGTAAACGATCGGTAAACTTCTCGGATGATAATCTAATAGATTGTCGATTTTCGAGGTGATACAAAACGGGTCAAACATGTAGAACAAACAATAATTACCGATGTACGGGTTACGCAGTCGATATAGATTCAGATTCAGATTCGGATTTGGACCTCTTGGTTCAACCCTAACGAGCCAAGATGGCTCGTTAGGGTCAGCGAGAGGGGTAATTAGGTAAAACGTGTTCTCGACGAGGTGAAATTTCGAACATGTGTCGTCGAAGGAGTTGGGCACGGAGAGACGAGGGGGTCGGGTGACGGGTTTGAGTGGGACCGAGGCGCGCCACGTGGTGCACACGGCACGGATTCGTCGGCGGGTGTCGGGTTCGAGTTGTGGGTCTATGTGTTGTTGACATATTTTGTGTAGGATTTCAGGAATTAGGTCATTCCAATTTCTCTGTGTTGTTGAACTCTCCATGAATGAAGAAATTGTGTGTTTGTTGACAAAAATAGTAAGAGAGGTTAACCTTATAATGTGTGCAAATATGGTAATGACTCGGTCTCGACTGTGACAGATATATATGTTACAATAAATCTGTGATACCGAAGATGTCTTGGCCTAGTGGTTAGGACTAGGTGCTCTGGGACAGTAGGTTTCAGGTTCGAATCCCCCTCCCCTATATTGTAATGCGACTAAGTGCGAAAGTGGTATCAAAGAGTGGTCTCATTGATCTGTTAGTTTGTTACAAGTTTGTGACGGATATGTCGTTTATAAATGGGATTTTGTGACGTGTAATAGATTTTGTAAAAAGTCCACTTTGATATTTTATTCATTATAGCACTATCAATAATTGAAAAGATGGCTTATATTATAATTATGATGATAATTATTGTTAAGAATTTGGATTATTGTGATTATAATAATTATATATTGTCGATAGTTAAAACTGATAAATTTGACTCGATCCCGGAAAAAAAAAGTGAGCAAACTCGATTGGTTAGACTCCGAAAATTAAATGTGTCGATCAGTCGAGTACAGAAGAGGAAGATTTAATTTGCATCGTTGTGTAGTTTTTACAGGTCACTCAGGACATTTATTACTTAGTTTCATGATAATTTTATAGTTTAATAAATTACGTAAATCTTTTTATTAGTTTATATTCTTATTATTCTATTTTCTCGCTTCTGTCATAACAATAAAATATTGAATTATTATACTCGTAACAGTTTATAATGTCTTTCAATTTGCGCTCTAATTATTTTTTTCACGCTTCTGTCATAAACTCGTAATAGTAAAAATAAAATGCTTGAATTATTACAAATATTTCCCTAATTAATAACTCTAAATTTCTATCAAATAATACAAAATTACAAACCAATAACACAATTAAACTACTAGCACACATATAAACATGAAAAAATAATAAATTGAATGATTTTTTTTAAATTATTTTTTTTACACAAATAGTAGAATTACAAAGAATAATAATGGTGAAAAATTTAGCCAAGAAATGTGTGATTTTACGGCATTTGAATGTTTACCACCACCGGTAGCAGCAGCAGCACCAGTCGATTTTGGAACAAACCTTGTACGACCACCACCCGACCCACGCTTTAAAACCACACCAAGTCTTCCCACATTCGAAAATTTTTCACTATTATTATTATTATTATTAACAACATTATTATTATTATTATTATTGTCATTTTTCGCCATATTTCGAGGAAAATATTGCAAAAAAATCAACATGAACACGAGAAACACGTAGAAATGGGTTTTCGACAACATTATAAATTATTTTTGTATATTTATATTTATAAAAATTATGAGTAATTTGAATTTTGAAGGGTTTTGTTAGTTTTTTTTTTGTTGGTATGAAGATATATATGAGAGTTTTTTGGTATGAATTATTGGAATTATTTTGTGTGACAATTATATAGTTTTATTTTGTGTACGTAACGTACGTGTATAAGACTATAAGACGATAATATGTGTTGAAAATGTCAAAATTGTATAGTTGTTCAAGTTACTTTGACCTTAAACATTACACGGTTATATATCTGTTTTAAACTTATAACTGGTCAAATAATTACGATAAAATAATTTATATGTATACTTACGTTGTCGATCTGATAAATCACGGATTAATTGGGTCGGGTTTGGGTCTGTTCGACTAGGTTTTAGTTAGAAATCGTAAAAATCAGGTTAATTTCAAGTTATTTTGAGACCGTGTTGGGTTGGATCGGAGTCAGTTTGAATATATTATTATTTTTATATTATAATTTTAACCTAATCCATATTTTGTAATGTTTGACACGATATCATAAA
This sequence comes from Agrostemma githago, assembly GCA_958450325.1. Classification (NCBI taxonomy): domain Eukaryota; kingdom Viridiplantae; phylum Streptophyta; class Magnoliopsida; order Caryophyllales; family Caryophyllaceae; genus Agrostemma; species Agrostemma githago. The sequence goes on along the minus strand of OY288261.1, from coordinate 502,014 downwards.
AAAAAAAAAAAAAAGATTTTTTGAGATTGTGTCCAGGCCATGTATCGACGTAGAATCTTAATACGAGTATTATTAATGAAAATACGGAATAATTTTGGATGTTAACTTTTGGGTCGTATTCAATCAATTCGAATAAAAGATTCATTACTACTAGCTCGGAAGTATATAATAATTCCACAATACGTGTTATGAACATGAAAATATATATTGCGCCACGAAATGAATTCTTAAAAATAGATTAATTAATAAATCTAATAAGTCGAGATTTTTTCGACAGTTTTTTTAAATTTCCAACGTAAAAACATAATATTATTACCTACATCAGATCAAATTAACATAATCGAGTAATCAATACTAAGCTACCAAAAGAACTAATAATAAGTCGAGATTTTTTCGACGATAATTATATTTAATTTCCAACGTAAAAACATACTTAATATATTATTACCTACAGCAAACACAATCGAGTATCAATAATACCAAAGAAACTAATAATAAGTCGAGATTTTTTCGACAATAATTATTTTTAATTTCCAACGTAAAAACATAATATTATTCCCTACATTCAACATAATCGAGTAATCAATACTACCAAAAGAACTAATAATAAGTCGAGATTTTTTCGACAATAATTATTTTTAATTCCCAACGTAAAAAAAAAAAAATATTATTACCTAGATTAAACATAATCGAGTATATAAATACTATCAAAGAAACTAATAAGTCGAGACTTTTTCGACAATAATTATTTTAATTCCCAACGTAAAAAAAACATAAATATTATCACGTGCTCATTCCAACTTAATCTTTATACTGATCGCATTGTTTTTGGATCGTAGGAAGAAGGTCAGGACTAATCGGAAGAAATATCTTCCAACACCGATCATTCACTTGGTCGAGCAAATTACAACAAGCCGGGCCAAGCACGATCTTACCCGTTGCAACCGTGTTGATAATCTCAGTAATACACGAAGGCGCAATCGTGTAAAACGTGAGGAAACATTCGTAAATGCCTTTATTATCCAAATACCCGTTTTCGCCTCCCGAAATTGGGCCTTTAGAAACGGGCGCGTAAGCCCATTGGGCCGGGGCCCGTGCCGATGCTCCTAGCCCATTTTGGAAGTTTACCATAAGTAAACATAACATAAGTGTAGCAATTAGTGATTTTTTTGTTGCAATATTTTCCTTTTTTTTTTTTTGTAAATAAATAAAATAAAATAAAATTTGTCAAAATTTATTTTTTAATATGATTTTTTGTTTTTGTTTTTTTGTGTTATGATGTTATGAAGTGTTTTGAGACGGGTTTTATAGTACGCTGCGTGATAAAATTTGATAATACTGTAACGTTTTTTAAATTTAATTACTTTCGAGTGTTATTAAGAATAAAATAAGTTTTTTTTTGGACTAATAAATTGTTGTAACATAAGTTTTATTTTATTTTTTATTTTTTTAGCAAGGTGTAACATAATTTTTTTTAACCTAAACATAATTCTTATTGATATTAATGACAAATGAGTATTATTTTGGTAAAATAAAATTGAATACAACAAAAATCAAAATATATTATTATTAACAAGTCGAATATCAGAAATTATTTGACCCTTTATAATATTAATACAGAATAAACCGATCATAAACGAGATTAACCAAAATTAGAAATGTGTTACGACTTACGAGTAGGACGTAGGACTCGGGAGTAGACCTGCCAAACGTGTCAACCAGATCGAGTTCGTTTTAGGTCAAAAATAACGGGTTGACTTTGGGTCCGGACAGATCATTTGGGGTTCAGTTTTTTTTTTTTTTTTTTTTTTTTTATTAAAAAAAAAAATTAATTACAAAGTACGGAGTATTATTTTTTTATTTTAGAATATCGACTCGTTTGCTAGTATAATAATATAATATTGATCAGTTCCAGGTTAGGGCGGATTACGAGTCAAACTCGAGTCGTTGTTTCACCATTGCTGATCGACTTTGCTAAAATCGAAGATCATCGCTGTTCATCAATCACCATTCAAATTCAATACTGTAATCAAGGTAATTTACTTCGTTAATTTTGCAAATTTTGAAAATAATTTAGTGTTCAATTTCTTAGTGATTGACAATTCAATCAATCTGTGTTGAATTTCAATTTTGCAATTTTATTAAACCCTAAACCCCCAATTTCTGTTTCCTTGGTATATGAAAATTATTAGTGATTTGATATTATTATGTTCCGATAATCTGTAATTTTGTTCTTTGATTTTTTTTGATTGAATCATCATTCAATTAAGTAAATCGAGCTGTTATTAGCACTTAATTTATTGCATGATTGACAATTCTGCAGAATCGTGAATCGTTAAAAGCGAATTTTGTCTCGTCGATTACTGAATTCTTTTATGATTTTGATTTAATCATCATTCATCTGAGTAATTGAGCTGTTAGCATTGCATGTTCGACAATTCTGCAGAATCGTGAATCGTTAAAAGCGAATTTTGTCTCGTCGACTGAATTCTTTGATTTTATTGCATGATTCAACAGAAAAAGAGATCGTCGATCATGTCGAAGGACAAGCAAGTATATTCGATTCCTTCATTAACCGCGACTTCCCTTGTATGGCCTCCATTTCTCTGCTATATTATTCATATCATCATTTTTTTCGGGTAGAAAACATTTACTCAGTACAAATTATCGACACTTTATGTTAAGTATATGTTTTGAATTTTTGATGGATGGAAATAGCAACCAGAAGAAGACGAGTTAATCGGAGGTGGGAGTGGTTGGGTTGAGCCGAAAACAAGCTGCAATCATCTGACGTCTTTGGATTCTGATTTGCACCACATTCCGCCCCCCGATACTCACTGTCTCAGGTCATTGCTCGAATCCTGACAAAAACTTGGGATTTTGCGAAAGCCATGGTTAATTTTTTGTGAAAAAACCCGATTTCTGAAGTATGATTTGTTACTGAAGGTGTGATCATCCAGCCGAAAACTGGTCGTGCTTGTGCTGCAAGGAGGTGCTTTGTAGCCGTTTCATTAACAAACACATGCTCGAGCATTACGAGCAAACCAGTCACTGCCTCGCTCTTAGTTACAGGTACGCCTAAAAATTTGTCACGGGTTGATCCGTCTTGATCTTAGAACGGGTCAAATAACTTGAATGAGCGGAATTCTGAATTTCTTATCGTGTGTTTGTTGGCTTCTGCTTTGATCGACAGTGACATGTCGGTATGGTGTTATAACTGTGAAGCGTATCTAGATGCTCAAGTTATGCCACAGCTGCGACCTGCGTATGAAACTGCCTACTTGCTCAAATTTGGAGAACTGCCGCCTGTTCGTGTCTGTGCCGATGAATGTATGCAGTTGGAAGACACTGGGTTCGAGAATTCGTCTTAAGAAAAATGGATCTTTTTTTACTTAACGTAATCATATGACCGTGAATACTAATCTAATCCCGCTTATTGTAAGATCGTCTTATGCTATAATATTATGCTTGAAAACACATTATATGAATCGAATTGGAATATACGGGTCGAGCCGAGTTTACGAGACGTGTCCAAATTTGCGATTTGGAATATAAAGATAATCATATGAATATGCATTTACAACAGTAACAGACGGTTTTACAGACCGTGACACAAAGGGAAGAGATAAAAAAACAATTATCATAAGATGTCATTTCCGAAAGTAGAAGCTCCATGCAAATCGCACATACGCTGCTCACAGTCGAGCTTGCCCCATCTCGCATCGACCCTCTCACATGGAAACATCGGCTTACCTAGGCTGTTAACGCAAAAACATTCGAGTTTTGGACGATGTCAGTCACGTACTCACGTTCATGATGCAACAAACCGTATCAATGATTTTTTTTTATTTTTTTTCCGTACCTTCTGTTGACGACATTGTGGACATGGCACAGCCACTGCGAAAACTCTGCTTGAGATCCGGCTTGCACAGGGTTTGTTCTGTTACAATTTATCCCGTCATTAAAAATATGCTTGTAATTAGTTTCATAACTCGTAGAAGAGTCTGAATAACACGGGAAACAATAGTATACCTCAAAACCACTTTGAAATGATCGGCACATTCTTTACACGGATACATCCGAGATAATATAGCCATCTGCAAGAACAGAATTATAAATCTTCAAACAGCAGATTTCGATATTTGATTATTTAGGGTTTTGGAGTTATCGGAAAATCACCAGTTCTTTAACATCCTTCTTTTGCTGCCTTGTCGGGCGTTCCGGATACTGCAAAAAAAAATCAAATAAAAACGGTGTTGAAATTAAACCGATGCCAAAAAATTTGCTGCAACATGTGCAGACTGCAGAAGTAAGTACCTGAGCTGCAAGAGTATGAAGGAATGTCCAAGTCGAACTTCCAAGTGCCTCTTTCGTCACTGGTTGAGAAGCTTTACCCTAACAATGTACGAGTACTGAATATGAGAGAATGTCGAAACATCTTTCCGAAAACATTTCAATGATTTCACACCTAGTGCTTAAGAAAGAAACAGTACCGTGGAGGAGATATCAATGGAGGACGGTTTTAGGAGGGGAAGAGGAGTAGTAGGGTTTAACGGGGTAGGAGAAGACGGTTTGATTGGTAATGATATGGAGAGTAATTGGGTTTGAATGTGTTTTGAAATTCTTTCAAATGTATGGAAAATTGCTTCGAATGGATTTCCCGACATTGATTCTTGAGTCTCTGCAGTATACAAGGAACACAATCACCATTATTCACTGGATTCGATTCTACTACTACTTCGCCCGCATGAATCAATTGTTCCGTTAGATTAACAATTCAGTAGATAAAGCGGAATAATTGATTGATGCGGAGTATGTAAACATTGTTCTACAGATTGAAACATCGTCTACAACTCATGATCGCCATTTTATATCTCAAAACCCAAATTGACAGCAACTCGATTTCAGTCGAAAACATCATGTACACTAAATAGAGTATGTAAACATTGTTCTACAGATCGAAACATCGTCTGCAACCCATGATCGCCATTTTATAGCTTAAGAACAAAATTGACAGCAGCTCGACTTCAGTCGAAAAACATCATTTACAGCAAATAGAGCATGTAAACATTGTTCTACACATCGAAACATTGTCTTACAAATCATAATCTGTCATCTACTTCATAAAAAACAAATTGACAGCAGCTCGACTTCAGTCCGAAAAACATCATGTACATTAATTAGAGTATGTAAACATTGTTCTACACATCAAAACATCGTCTTACAACCGATAATCATCAGTATATAGCGAATAAAAACAAATTGACAGCAGCTCGACTTCAGTCCGAAAAACATCATTTACAGCAAATAGAGGAGGTAAACATTGTTCTACACATCGAAACATCGTCTTACAACCGATAATCATCAGTATATAGCGAATAAAAACAAATTGACAGCAGCTCGACTTCAGTCCGAAAAACATCATTTACAGCAAATAGAGGAGGTAAACATTGTTCTACACATCGAAACATCGTCTTACAACCGATAATCATCAGTTTATAGCGAATAATCACAATCGACAGCGCTTGGATATCGTAAATCAGATTAACAATAACATCAATTCCCAACCTATGCCATTTCCTTACCAAATTGGATCAAAATGAGCTTTAAACCTAGATTAGGGCCACAATTCATATCATCAAACGATTGATTTCGCGCCTAATTATCGATTTCGAGTTCAAAATTCATCATTTCATACAATTCGTACTCCAGAATTCAGATTAACAATAACGAAACGAAATTAATGAAATTAACGAAATCAGTAACGAACTATAGATGATAGAGCAAACAAAATTACCTCCGACGGCGAGTCGGCGACGGAGTTTGGAGGACGGTAGACGGCGATTCGGCGGTGATTCGGCGGCGGAAGGCGGCGACGGCGGTGGTTATGGATATGGCAGTGAGATGAGAGAGTTTGAGAAGGTAGTGATAGGTTTGGGTCGGATTTGTTTCGGGTTCAGATTTTCAGTCCGGTCCGGTCCGGTCTGGTTCGGTTCGGTTGAGTTGGGTTCGGTTCGGTTTGGTGGGTTCGGTTAACGAGGTTTTTTTATATTGTGGATCGGAATTGAACCCGTTTTCATATATTAGAACCGGTTACCAAATCGAACCCGTTTTCTAAAATACTCGATATATTGAACCGAAAATATCTCGGACCTCGGCTCAGTGGTTAAGACTAGGTAATCTGGAAAACGGGTCTCAAGTTCGAATTCACGTCTCATATTTGTATTGTAATGCGACTAAATACGCGCTTCGTTGAACCAAAAAAATAAAAAAAATACACGATATTTTGTTTAATTAGTAATAAAGGTTGTTTTAATTTCAGTCGCGCGTGAAAAAAATTTTAGGACCATCAGGTGTATCACGTCATCGTATATCTTTACCAACGAGAAATCTCGACCTAATGTTATTAAACTTCTTAGCAATCGGCCGTGTTACGGTCCTATATGTACTAGTCAATTTAAACACCTAATTTAATTTTATCGATTTTTCTACTTGACAATCGGTATTGGAAAATCTCGACCTAACGTTATTAAAAAACGAAAAAATTAATATTTATTCTAAAAATATTTTGTTTAGCTAAAGAAGGCTATAATAACATAATGTAAATTGTTTATTCATTTACGAATAATCGAATACAAAATAACATACAAAATTAATGAAATAATTATACAAAATATACATGCCGCGATAATTTATTTATTTTCTTTAAAAGAATAAGTATATTATATCCGAAAAAAAATAATTAAAATTACTGGTCCAACCTAACTAGATTTAAATTTGAACCTGAACTCGTCCGTGTCTGTACACTGATATATCTAGAGAAACAAGAGAACAAACGTGACCGAAAATTGAACCCAAGAAATGTACGATTTCACACCGGCATTATGATGACTTGCAATCGGACTAGCGGCCGGACTAGTCGATGAATCCGATGAAAACACCCTTCGATTATTATCATTATTATTGTATATTGGAATAAAGCGTGTTCTTGGTCGATAACTAGACCTAAGTTGCCTCGTTATCACATTATTATTATTATTATTATTATTATTATTATTATTATTATTATTATTATTATCTTCATTCGCTGAATTTTGAGGAAATGATTGTAATAACACGAGTATTAGAAACCCGAGTAAAATGAAAAACCGAGTTTGTGATTTACACATCATTTTTATTTTAATAATTTGGAAAAAATAATTAATTTGATATATTAAATATTATTATTATTAATATAATTTGGGATTATTGTGAAAATTAGTGATGAGATTATTGTGTATTTATATTGGGACTAATTTGACGTGTGCGTTGAAAATGTCAAATTGTATAATGAACGTCTTTATTGACGATAATATATAATTGTACGTACCAATTTGATATTGTTTTTGAAATTTAATTATTGATTAATTAATCGTCGGACCAACAACTTAGAAAAGACGGTTTTACTCGTTAATTATATTCGTGTATCAAGGACGAATATAGAATAAATTTTTTGGATATCGAGTTTTCTTATGTAAATATTATATCTACACTTTTATTTATTTTTCCTATTATTAATTATTTTTTTGGTAAAAACTTTATTTATTATAAAGTACACTCAAAATCACAAAAATTATAAACAATTTTACATAGAGTTATGTACAACTTGTTGTATAATCTACTCATTGCAAAAAAAAATAAAAAAAATGTTACATACGACGAAGATGTAAATAATTAATTGCACGTATATTCATTTATGAATTAATAGTCGAATACAGAGAAAAACACACGGAGTACAAAATAATATTAAAATACTTGTAAAATATACCGAAATTATACAAATTAAAATATACGCAATAACATTCTCTTTAAAATAATAAGAATATACTCGAAAATTAATTAAAATTGATGCTTCGACGACATTATTAAATTTGAACCTAGATTCGTCCATGCATGCAGTATATATATTTTATTATTTTTAGAGAAATAAAAGAGCAAACACGGGCGAAAAATGAAGCCAATAATAAATGTGTGATTTCGTCGCAACATTATTATTATTATCATAAAAATAAGGACTTGAAACCGGACTACCGGCCGGACTTCCAGTCGGACTGCTACCCCATAAATCCGACGATGAAGACGCCGGATTATTATCATTGTATGGCGGACTGTATTGTCGATATCTTGGTCGAAACCTAGACCTAAGTTGCCTCGTTATCACATTATTATTATTATTATTATTATTATTATTATTATTGTTTTCTTCGTTCGCTGAATTTTGAGGAAATGATTGTATCACGAGGAATATCAGAAACACGAGCAAAATGAAAAATCGAGTTTGCGAATAATACATCATTTTAATTTCTTCGAAATAATTTGATATATTTAATTATTATTATTATTTGAGTTTGTGTATATAAAAAAAAAGTAATGAGATTATTGTGTATATATATATATTGGACTATTACCATGCAAATTGACGTCTACCTTGAAAATGTCAAATTTTTTAGTTGTCTACTTGTTTACTTTGAACATCTTAGTTAACATACTGATCGATATATCTGTTATAAATTTATAACAGGTTTAATAAAAGGGTAAAAACACTAAAACAGGTTGGATAAAAGGGTCAAGTTTATCGAAATTAGTAAAATAATTGTCTTATCGAGTCAAGCGATTTATTATATTATCTGGTCGTTTTTTTTTTTTTTTTTTTTTTTTTTTTTTTTTTTTTTTTTTGTGTTAGGACGGATATCAGATGTTCGTTTTAATAGAGATCGATTGACTGAAAGTCTAATTATGTCTTACTCAATTAATCATATCCACACATCGAAATTTGTTTTATTAGCGTTCATTATTGTTTAATTCGTTATTAGAATATTCAAAGGAATTAGATGACGCGAAGAAGTCATAATATACTATTATGTGAATAAATATGAAAACAAAACAATTTCGTGATTTCGCAGAAGCAAATATTATGTATGTACGTTGTAAAAATTAATTAAAAAAATTCGAGGTGTTATTTACTTGTTTTTGAATTAAGTTTCACATTTATCTTGTATCGTTATTTTTTAACATGATATTCGAAGGAATTAGATGACGCGAATAAATCAAATCATGTAAATAAATATGAATATAATTTATTTATTTATTTTGTGATTTCGCAGATGCAAATATTATATACGGAGTAAAAATTAATAAAAAAAAAAAAGTTACGAAATTCTATTTTTATGTACTCAATAAATTATATGTATATGTTATATTTATTTTACTAACTCTTTGTTAATTTAATTTTCTCCTTAATTACTTGATAAAACTCTAAAGTAATTAAATTTTAAAAAAAGAACGTTACGAAATTCTCGAGTTTATTTTATTACATTACCGTCTATATATAAAACCCGTCTCAAAACACTTATAACACCATAACAAAAAAACAAAAACATCACAAATTTATAATTTTTTTCCTCTAAATAATATTTTGATAAAATTTATTTTATCCAAAAAAAATGGAAAAAATTGCACAAAAATTCCTAATTATATTTTGTTTATTTATCGTAAACTTCCAAAGTGGGCTAGCAGCATCAGCACGGGCCCCGGCCCAATGGGCTTATGAACCCGTTGCTGAAGGCCCAACTTCAGAAGTCAATAATAACACGTATTATTTGGATAATAAAGGCATTTACGAATGTTTTCTCACATTTTACACAGTTGCGCCTTCGTGTATTACTGAGATTATCAACACGGTTGCTACAGGTAAAATCGTGCTTGGACCGGCTTGTTGCAATTTGCTCGACCAAGTGAATGATCGGTGTTGGAAGATTTTTCTTCCGATTAGTCCTGACCTTCTTCCTACGATCAAAAACCAGTGCGACAAGTATACAGATTAAAAGTTGGAAATTGGAAGTGTCACGACCACGTGTGACAACTGACACGTGTCGTTCATTTAAATTATTCCTTTTGGTAGTGTTTTATTTTAGGTAATAATAATATTATATTTTTATGTTGGAATTAAAAAATAATGTTTGAAGAAATTTTATTTTTAGGTGCAATTTAATTTTTTGTTGGTGACGAGTGTTGTGTACCTCTTTTTTTACCTAATAAATGAATTACTAAACTCATTATTCGACTTTTACATAATTACGATGGATAAAATTGGTGAAGTTTAATATGGAGTAATTCATTTCAGATGTAATTTAAACGGGACGAATACAATTAAATTAAAATTCCTTTGTATTTTTCTTTTATTTTTTCGACATTTTGATAATTTATCAATAATAATGTTTATAGACTCCTTAAAATCACGTAATAATACGATAATTGAGATCCAGATACTCGATATTGATATACAAATAATCTCATATGGAAAAGTATCGTAAATTCGGATTTAATTACATATATAAAGATTTAATTAAAATTATATGGAATATGTTTTTATTTGTATAATAAGTTTTATTTAGTATATCATTTTAATTTATGATATCCTCATAATTGGCTATGTAGAGTAAATAACCTATTGTGTAAAATAGTACTGTAAGAAGTTAGCAGATTTTCGGCCTAAATATTACTCTGTACTCCGTACTTTATACGAAGTACGAGTACTGATTATCGATCAGACGATCACTCTACTAATTTCACGTGTTTGATAAATACTCTGTACTCTTTAACATATTCCGATAGCTAGCATAATGATCAAAATCTATTGTTTTTAAAAAAAGCAACATGTTAAACCGACGTTATCACTGATCAATTTATACCTGAAAACCCTCTAATTATCCGTTAGCAATATTCTGCTAATATTTTCCGCTATTATTACAAACCTGCTAATATTCTGCTAATATTGTCCGAGTCAAACTTATAATTAATCTTTACAACCGTATTAAGTTTCATAAAAACGTGTCTCTCGACTTTAATTTCAATAACGTTAACAAGCGACATGTCACATGATGAATATACTCCTAATTAAATCTCTTTAACGTATGTGCATTTAATGTTATGTGTCACACTGATTTGATGTAAAACGATATCTCGAAAGATTTTTATATTCATTAAATCTAGACGGTTTTAATATGAATCAACGTTCACGACTTCACGTTAAAATCTTCTTCTAAAACACGGTCTTTCGATTTTTTTCGGAGTAATAAACACGTTAATATTTTAATAATGTTACATTGTTACGTTATGTACGTGTCACACTAATCTGATGTAAAACCGTATCTCAAAAGATTTTTAATTCATTAAATTTAGACGATTTTGATATGAATCAACGTTATTACAAACACGTTAAAATCTTCTTCTAAAAGACAATTTCTCGATTTTTTTATTGAGTAATAAATACGTTACAATTAATCCAATCAATACATTCATCGATATTTTTACACTATTTCCAGTTCATGACAAAGACGTCCACTTTTTTTTCCTACAGTTTCTTCACTTTCGACACAAAATTCCAACCATTCCCACTACAATTAATCAAATCAAAAATCTGGGTTTTCTTTCTCTTGATTCATACTAAAATGGGTCTCAATTGATTTCAATCGATTCGAATCCGGTACCGAGCTTACCCGATTTTCGTACATTTCATACATTTCATGTTATCCGATTAAATATTCGATATAATTCGAGTATTATTCGACCCGTTTACCTCGCAATTTGCAGGAGCCATTCTCGTAATCTCGGGTAATTTATAATATAATCGTAAAGTTTTTACTATTATATATTTTTTTAATGTGTGACAAATATTGAATTATTGGAATTAAAGACAAAAATTGACCTACTATATTAATTTTAATTTAATTTAAAATTACAACAACTACCAAAAAAAAAGCAAAAAAAAAAAAAAAAAGGTGGCTAAAAACATTGACTTTGTTAAAATAATTAGTCAATTGGTAGTAATTATTTTAAAAAAATGTTCAACTTGTGTGGATTAAATTAAATTAAATTCAATTTTTTTAAGTTTAATTCATGTATAAAAAGGGTGTTAATTACTTCAATTATTAAGACTTTGAAGTGAATTTCCATAGCAATTGAAAGTTGTTGAAAGAGTAGGTAAGTTGATTATTATTTTTATTATTTTGTAATAGAAAATGTGAATTCTTGGTTTTTTTTTACATGTAATTGTGTGTTTTTTCTAGATTTCATGAATGTATTTGCAAAAAAAAATTGATCTTGATGCATTTGATGGATCGATTTGGGATTTTGGTCAAACTCGGGTCTTTAATTTAGGTGTCGAGTTTGAGGTATTCGGGTTTGGTCAATTGTGTCACCATGTTTGTGACTTGTATGGGTTTGATTGGATCGGTTTGGGATTTTGGTCAAACTCGGGTCTTCAGTTTAGGTGTCAAGTTTGGGAATTTGGGTTTGGTCAATTGTGTTTTGTGTCACAATGTTTGGGACTTGTATGGATTTGATTGGATCGGTTTGGGATTTTGGTCAAACTTGGGTCTTCAGTTTAGGTGTCGAGTTTGGGCATCCGGGTTTGGTCAATTGTGTCACAATGTTTGGGACTAGTGTGGGTTTGATTGGATCGGTTTGGGATTTTGGTCAAACTCGGGTCTTCGGTTCATATGTATAGAATTTGGGCATTTGGGTCGGGTTGGGTCGGGTCAGGTCAGGTCAATTGGATCGACTTGGGATTTTGGTCAAACTTGGGTTTTCAGTTTAGGTGTCAAGTTTGAGTCTTCGGGTCTGATCAATCTTGTCACAATGTTTGGGAACTAGTATAGGTTTGATTGGATCGGTTTGTGATTTTGGTCAAACTCGGATCTTCAGCTCACCTGTCGGGTTGGGTTATTCAAGTCGGGTCAGTTTATCTGGTATAGATATATGCGTGGTTGATTGTCGAATTGGGTTTTTACGTCGATTGATAAATGTTTGCAGAAACGGAATCTTCGACCAACAACAATGATGGTATCGAGAACAATGTCCCTAGGGACGCACGAGGTAGGTGCACTGAAGGACACGCTCCACGCTCAACAAGAACTCCTTCAAAAACTCTACAACGACCTCGACCAAGAACGAGAATCATCAGCCATTGCAGCTGACGAAACTCTATCAATGATCTTACGCCTTCAAGGTGAAAAGGCGGCAATGGAGATGGAAGCGAGCCAGTACAAGCGACTCGCGGAGCAGAAAATGTCTCACGCTCACGAAACAGTCGACTCTTTCCAGGAACTTATGTACCAGAAGGAAATGCAGATCGCTGCCCTCGAGTCTCAAGTTCAGGCGTACAAGATCAAACTTTCTAGCATCGGGTTTCAGGATTTAGGTCCTGCTGGTGAGGTGCAGAACCCTGAAAACATGCTGTCGAAGAAGAACGGGTTTGTTGTCGAGGAGAAAATTCTTGAAAGTTTACCTAAAACGTTCAAACGAGGCGTTACTTTGCCTCCTCGACCTGATTCTAAGTACTCTGAAGAAATAAAGAAATTAGATGAACGTGTTCGAGGCTTTACTTACTTGGAAACTGTCGACAGTTTTCCTGCAGCGACTGAATCCAAACAGCCGGGATTTGGTGTCGCTGACACAAACAGGAGGATTATCAAGCAATTTGAGGACGAGAGATGTATGAGTACAGTACGTGAAAGCAGCCTTGAAAATGAAGGTGAAAATGACGAAGAATTGAGTTTACTGAGGGAAATCGTGGGGAAAGTCGATGCATTACAGTCTGAGATATCGAACTGGTCGTCTAAGAAGTCATCGGCCTCGTCTGAAGATCGTCCAGTCGGCTGCTTCAAAGAGGTAATCACTGCACGTCACAGTTGACAGTCGACAGTCGACAGTACACATGATGTATATGATATATGACGATTCTGTTTTTTCGACTGTTTTTTGTTACAGGTGCTGCAGTGTTTTCTGCCGTAACAAGTACTGTAACTGAATGATGCAACATTCGTCTCCTTACTAAATTTCCTCAGACGGTATACGAGCAAGGATGCTGAAGATGGACAGCAGAGACTGAAACGGAACACTGTCGTCTTTTAGGTCGAAAAATAAAGTTTGTTTGTAATTTTTTTTGCTGTAGATGTTAGACAATCAGAGTTTTTTCGGCTTGCTGTCGTGAACTGAACTAACTCATGACGGATTTTGAGTATGTACAGTTTCATTTATTGATTTTTTTCTAATCGAAATTTGATGGGCGATTTATTATACTTATGTTTTACTCATGATTCGACCTTCGGCTTTCCATAAATACATGACATTTCGAAAATAATTAACGTGAATTTATAATTAACGTGAATTTCGACGACATCTCGTAGAAGAGTTTGAGAAATACGTTTTTTTTTTGAAAAAAATTGAAAGAAAAAGAGGAAAAATGTCAGAAGTGGGATTTGAACCCACGCCCTCTTTCGAAGACCAGAACTTGAGTCTGACGCCTTAGACCACTCGGCCATCCTGACTTTGTTGTATTATGTTGGATTCTTTATTTACTTAATTCTATATGTTGAATTTTAGTATTTAATTTTTCTTTGTCTCGGTTATTTATTTGTTTTCGATTATAATACTCGATCGAATCATATATGGAGTAGAAGATAAACAAATGGCCGAGACGGAAAGAGCTTAGTGAGTAGTGACACGCTAGTAGAACCGACATAACTGACTCGACTCGACTCGACTCGACGCCTGAATTGAATACTCGAGTTTGATCTATGATCCTGATGATCCGACCTAACCCGGAACTGAACCGAGTGTTATTATACAGAGTAAAATATAGAATACTAGTCGATATTCATGAAGAAAAAAAAAATTGAAAATAACAAATTCGAAAACGTTCTGAACGATAAATAACTCGGTCTAATCTGAAGTCAACGCGAATTTTTAGACTAAAAATTGGCCCCGACATGAAGCTGACCCGACCCGACCCGAATTGGATCCGGTTGAATGTAAGACAAACCAAGTAAATAAATTTCGGTAGTGTTCGGTTCCACTTGACCCGCCATCAAAGCTCGAAAACCGGAGCTCGATTCATTCATGGCGATTCTTCGTAACTTCAACGATTCAATAATTCAATTTTGTTTCATTGAAGCTTTTCAATTGAACCTATAACCCTAGAACTAGAATTAGAGCTAGAGTTAGATTACAAGTTAACAACGAATTACAGCAGAATTCGATTGGTTCCAATTGAATTTCCGATATCAATCTCTCAGGTATGCATTCCGTCGATCTCTTCTTTATTGATTCCGCTCCGATTGAGATTGAAAATTTATGTCGGCAATTGATTTCTGCTTAGTGTAGATGAAACCCTAGGTAATTAGTTATGAATGATTGAATTTGTTAGATATTGATTTCTGCTCAATTTAGATGAAACCCTAGGTAATTTCTGCTCAATTCTGGGTAAATTAGGTATTGATTATTGGTTATGTAGGGGAAACCCTAGGTAATTTCTGCTCAATTCTGGGTAAATTAGGTATTGATTATTGATTATGTAGATGAAACCCTAGGTAATTTCTGCTCAATTCTGGATTTCTGGGTAAATTAGGTATTGATTATTGGTTATAATTCGAGAAAAAAAAAAGGGTTAATCTCGTGGATTATAGTACCCATCTTACTAGAGAAACCGAATTCAGAAACCATAAATTCAAAGATTTGCGTAGTTCAAACCGTAAACCCTAGACACTTTCTTCAATTCCTTTTCGTTTTGGATTTGATTATTGTCTTCCTGGAAATCTTTGAACGGCAATGTCTAAAACCAAATTCGATGGAGTTCAACTCTACATTGTAGGATTGCATTAGAGTTTAGACTCTCGGAATTCATTTCTTTCACATGTTTAAAGATTGCTCAATAAACGTCCTTTGAATATTGTCGATCATCGTGATCTCTGTATATAAGTTGTCCGCCAAAATTGTCGGTATGAGACAGTCTTACATATGAAACCGATATAAATCCGCTGTTTTCTTCATTTTCTGATTCTTATATTTTCGTCGTTTCAGGTTTCAAAATGTTCCAAACTGTGCCTCATCAAATCGTGCCGTCGCCAGCGAGGCTAGGCCTGTCGAACCCTAACTCACCAGCTCTTCAAAGTCCCGGCGGATCCAAACCCGTCACCAATCAACAAGCCCCTCAGTCTCACCCGTCTAACCAACAACAACAACAACAACAACAGATAACCTTGTTAACTCAAAAAATAACGTCGCCCACTCTTCTTTCCCTTCTTGCTCCTCTTCCGAGAGCTCAAGCACTTCTACTTCAAATGGCCTCCTTAGCCACGAAACTCTTTGACGTCTCACCCAATCGTGCGTCCTGGCTGAGCGCCTTTCGTGGCTCGCTTCCCACTTTCCTCGCTCCCCAAATCCAGTCCACGAGTGTACCCGCACTCGATTCCTCTGTTTCCAATTCCAAGGAAATCATTTCCCTCTTCGGGTCTCTTCAGACTCAGTTACTCGAAGCGGTTTCAGAACTTCAGGAAATCATCGACCTCGAAGAAACGAAACAGAAGCTAAACCGTGAGATTCAGATTCGAGACGGGTCTATTCTTTCCTTTACCAAGAAACTCAAAGAAGCCGAGCGGGTTCTTGATATTCTCAAAGACGATTACGCCGATTACCGCCGTCCCAAACGATCGAAATCTGAACTTGCTGAAAACTCCACAACGACAGTCGCGTCTCAGTTGAAGCTCTCCGAAGTCATCTCTTACGCCCACAAGATCAGTTACACAACTTTCGCACCACCCGAGTTTGGGGCAGGGGGTCCACTTCGAGGCGCTCTTCCACCGGCACCACAAGAGGACCAAATGCGGGCCTCTCAGCTCTACACCTTCGCTGATCTCGACATCGGCCTACCCAAAACAGTCGAAGACAAGGAACGTGCAATTGAGCCCCTCTTCGAAATCCCTGCTGTTCCCGACCCTGACCCAATGGCTGCATTCAAAGGTCACCTCCCCCCAAATTTCTCGGTTCCCATTCCTGCAGGTTGGCAACCCGGTATGCCAGTCGAGTTACCTCCGGATCTACCGTTGCCACCACGTGGATGGAAGCCCGGTGACCCCATCCCGTTACCTCCACTAGAGTCGGCACCTCCTAAAACCGTACAACAACAACAACAACAACAACAACAACAACAGCAACCGCGCCCTGCTCCTGCTCCGTCGAGGGCACCTGAAGTTGTTCATGTCAACCCGATTGATATCAGTATTCCCGGTATGGATGAGAGTAGCGACGAGTATTCTACTTCTTCCGAGGAAATCTCAGATGACGAGGATTAGGTCGATTTTTTTCGAAAAATGTATTGAATGTACTTGTTCCTTCTCCAAGATTTTTCCCTATGTGATACTGTATTATGATGCTAGTATGAGATGTTCAAATGTGAGTTCGGAAAAAGTTGTCTCGAAAGACAAAAGCGGGCGGACCCAAATTACTTGCCCTTACCTGCCCGTTTATAGAAAGAAAACCAGACGGCAAACGAGCGAAGAAAAAACCGATGTTCTCTATTTTTTCGAGAATTTAAAAAAAAAAAAAAACACTTTTTTAAAGGCTTAAATCGATATTCCTAAATCCTACTCAATCATTCAAAGACGATCCAACCTTATTTCTCGTATTACAACTATAATCACGTCTATAATTTTCTACGCGTTTAGGCATTTATGTATTCCAACTATAATTACGTCTCTAATTTTCAACACGTTTAGGCTTTTATTCGTACATGTTTGTAAATTACAAGGATAATCGTCTCACGACTTTACCAATTAAGTTAGTTCCGACTTTTTATTCGATGTTTACCCGAAAAAACCCCAATTCAAGAAGACCCACCCATCTGAAACGTGGATGTGCAAAGCCGAATTCAATCCAAATCCAAATTCCTCCCGATTTGCAGCATCAAGATAAAATTGATTTAATTTCATCCTCTTCTTCTTCATCCTCCATTATCTATATTATCAATTCACTACTTCAAGGTATGCCAATTATTTTCCCCTAATTTTATAATACAAATTTCAATAATTATTTTCCTCTAATTCTTGTATTTTGATGCATTTGTGAAATTATATGTGAAAATTTGATAATTGATTTCTGGGTTTTGGTGGGTTTTTGATAATTTTGTGAATGGCTTCGTTACATTTATCATTTACTTTAGATTCAAATGAACCCAAGAAGCTCAATTTAAAATTAGGGTTTGTTCAATTACCCAATACCCAGTTCTTGAATTGTGTTAATGGAAGTGGGTTTCATAGGATTAAGCTTGCCCAAGCTTCTCGTTTCGATTCGGGATTAGTTGATAGTTCAGGGAAGAGTGGTAATGTTGAGGGTTTTGCTGATGAGAAGCTCAATTTCAATTTAGGGTTTGTTCAATTACCCAGTGCCCAGTTCCTAAATTGTGTTAATGGAAGTGGGTTTCATAGGATTAAGCTTGCCCAAGCTTCTCGTCTTGATTCGGGATTAGTTGAGGGTTTTGCTGATGAGAATTCGAGTTTTTTCGATGATCATGGGAATGGTGGTTATAAGAATGTATGGAGGAGGTCTCATGGAGGAAGAGAGATTCGAGAACGGAAGCAAAAGTCGAAGCTTGATAGTTTGGGGAAGGTTTGTAGTAAGGTAGAAATGAGTGTTAGTGATGATTTTGATGTTAGTGTTTATGGCGTTGGGCGTGACTCGAGCGTGGAGTGTTGTAATAAGATATTAAAAGGTTTCGAAGAAAGTGGTGATGATGGAAAAGCGATGAAGTTTTTCGAGTGGATGAGATGGAATGGGAAATTAGAAAGGAATTTGATGGGGTACAATCTAATGATGCGGGTTTTAGGAAGGAGAGGTGATTGGGAAGGTGCAAAGAAGTTGATAGACGAGATGAAATTTCAATCGAATTGTGAACTTGAGGCTCGGGTTTTTAACACGATTATTTATTCGTGTTCTAAGAAGGGTGTGGTTGATGTCGGTGCTAAATGGTTCCGTATGATGTTGGAATCTAACGTTGAGCCGAATGTTGCGACTTTTGGTATGCTAATGGGTTTGTATCAAAAGGGTTGGAATCTCGAGGAGTCGGAATTTACGTTTGCTCAAATGAGGAAGTTAGATATCATATGCCAAACTGCTTATTCTGCTATGATCACGATCTATACCCGTTTTGGTTTGCACAACAAAGCGGAAGAAGTTATTCGTCTTTTGGTCGAGGATAGAGTTGTTCTGAATCTCGAAAACTGGTTGGTTATGTTGAATTCTTACTGTCAACAAGGCAAGCTAGAAGAAGCTGAACACGTGCTATCTTCAATGAATGAAGCGGGTATTCCTCCTAATATAGTTGCATATAATACACTGATAACCGGGTATGGAAGGTCATCTAATATGGTTTCCGCTGAGCAAACATTCGAGAATTTACAACTTATGGGTCTGGACCCTGATGAAACGAGTTACCGGTCCATGATTGAAGGTTGGTCTAGATTCGGGAGTTACGAGAAAGCCAAATGGTATTACGAAAGGCTTAAAGATTCGGGATTTACACCAAATTCGTCTAACTTGTACTCGTTGATAAACTTGCAAGCTAAAAACAAGGACGAAGATGGAGCTATCAGAACTCTAGACGACATGTTAAAGATGGGATGCCAACCGTCCTCCGTTCTCGGCTCCCTTATACAAGCCTACGACAAAGCCGAGAGATTTAATATGTTGCCCTTAATCTTAAAGGGGCCCTTGTATGATCATGTCCTAGTCAACCAAACCGCGTCTTCAATTCTCGCGATGGCCTATGTGAAACACTCCTTGGTGGAGCATGCAATCAAGCTTCTCGATGATAAAAAGTGGAAAGATTCAGCTTTTGAGGACAACTTGTATCATTTACTGATTTGCTCTTGCAAGGAACTCGGCCATCTCGAGAATGCCGTCAAAATTTTTACCCATATGCCAAAGTCGGGTAATAATAATCCGAACTTGCATATTCTCTCCACTATGATCGACGTTTATTGTATCATGGACCGATTTGCGGATGCTGAGTCAACTTACCAACTGTTAAACTCTTCTGGGCTTGTTATGGACATGGTCGCCTTCAGTATCGTTGTAAGGATGTACGTGAAAGCCGGTCTTTTGGAAAATGCTTGCCGTGTGTTAGATAAAATGGAGAAGCAAGCCAACATTATTCCGGATACATATCTATTGCGTGACATGTTTCGGGTTTATCAAAGGTGTAATAAGCGCGATAAGTTATCCGATTTGTACTATAAGATATTGAAGAGAGAAATCACATGGGACCAGGAAATGTATAGTTGTGTTGTAAACTGTTGTGCTCATGCTTTACCTGTCGACGAGATCTCCAACCTCTTTGACGAGATGATTCGTAAAGGGTTCGTCCCCAACACGATCACCTTCAACGTAATGCTCGATGTCTATGGCAAGTCGAGGTTGTTCAACAAGGCTCGAAAAGTGTTTTGGATGGCGAAGAAACAAGGATTATGTGATGTCATCTCGTACAACACTCTTGTGGCTGCGTACGGTCAAAATAAAGACTTTACGAATATGACAAGAACTGTGGAATTAATGCAGTTTGACGGATTCGCAGTGTCACTCGAAGCTTATAACAGTATGTTGGATGCGTACGGAAAAGAACGACAAATGGAGGGTTTTAGGGATGTTCTTCAAAGACTGAAAAAGTCGAGCAGGATTATTTCCGATCAGTATACGTACAATATACTGATGAATATTTACGGGGAGCAAGGATGGATTGACGAAGTTGCTTCAGTGCTGAAAGAGCTAAAAGATTATGGGCCGGGACCCGACTTGTGTAGCTATAATACGTTGATAAAGGCGTACGGGATTGCAGGAATGGTCGAAGATGCTGTTTCCGTGATTAAAGAAATGAGAGAAAAAGGGGTAGAACCCGATAAAGTTACTTACTTGAACTTGATAACTGCACTACGCAGGAACGACATGTTTCTCGAGGCAGTCAGATGGTCTTTGTTGATGAAACAAACGGGATTCAGCTGAAGATTCAATGAAATGGATCGTAAAATTCATAATGGTTTGTTTTCCTCGTTATAAATGAGCGTGTTGGCCTGTCATAATGTTCATGTATAGTTAGTTATGTATATAATAGACGACACTTCACATGATTTGTTGCTGACCGTTTTATTATTTGTAGGTAAAGAGATCTTGATTTCATTTTCCGCTGTTGCTGTTACTGTCACGATGCTGCAAACTTGAATGGCAATAAGGGCCGGCGGATGCTACTACAGAATTTTGCAGCGTTATATGCGAGAGTCTTCCCATGTGAGCATCCATCCTATTTTTACTACCTTCATAAAGAAACACGGTTTTAACGAAACTTCTCTATGCACGATTCTGGTTCGTCACTTATGCTTGGAGAGTAACGTGGATGTAGCGCTTAGACTAATACATGAACTCAATCAAAACAATCTGAAGACAATTTTTCCAACCGACGTTCTTAGAACGCTCAAAGAGCAAGGAAGGTTGGTGGATGCATTCAAGCTCGTGATCGAGGCACAAACCGATCTTGGTATGGATGTTGTCGACTACTCGATCCTCGTTGATCGACTATGTAAGGAAGGGTACGTTGATAAAGCTCTAGAACTCTGCGACTTGGCTCGGAAGAGGGGAGTTTTTCTTAATATAGTCACGTATAATTCCGTTTTCAACGGATTGTGTCGTCAAGGTTGCCTCGTGGAAGCGTTTAGGTTATTCGACGCGTTGGAGAAAAATAACGTCTTTCCTTCCGAGATCACGTACGGGACATTGATAGATGTGTTGGTACGAGAAGGGTTTTTGGTCGATGCGAGGAAATTGTTCGAGACGATGGGTACGAAGAATATACAACCGAACACCCATATATACAGTTCGTTGATCGACGGGTACTGTAAATTCGGTAACGTGGAGGAAGCGTTAAGTCTTTTCCGTGATTTGGGGACGAAGTCTCTTCAACCGGAGAGATTCACGATAAGTGCTTTGATTTACGGGTTTTCTTCCGAAGGAAACATGGAGAAGGCACTCGTGTTCTTCGCGAGTATGAAGGAAAAAGGGTATTCTCCCGATTTCTTGGGTTTTCTGTATTTGGTACGTGGCATGTGTTCGAAAGGTCGAATGGAGGAAGCTCGAGATGTTCTACGAGAAATGCTCCAAGATCGGTCTGTTCTTGAGCTGATAAACCGAGTCAACGAGGAGATTGAGACGGAATCTGTCGCGGGTTTTCTCGTGAGTTTGTGTGAACAAGGAAACATCGAAGCTGCTCTCGTGATTCTTAATGAAATCGGGTCTATGTTTTTTCCGTATAAGAGACGTACATCACCCGGCCCTGAAAACCCGACGACTGGGCCCCACGAGGAAGTGAATCAAGATCGACACGTTTCGTCTGAGTTTTTGTCCGGTGTTCATCGAATGGACTTCGATGCTATATACTCGAGAATGGCGTCCCTCTGCTCCGAAGGTAATGTCCAAGGCGCTGCTGACGTGGCAAAAGCCATGATCGGCCACGGCTGAGCACCAACCCGTTTCAGGACGGGTCGACCCGTATCAGCCTGGCCCGATGACATTTTTTTGATCTAGGATATGCTTTGGATATTGAATTCTTTATTCATATGGGTAGTTCGATTTTTTGCTTCGGATACAAACACGGTACCGAGGGGTATTCAAAGGGCAAAATCGTGCTTCCGAATGGGGTAAACCGTAAACTGCCTTACAAATTAAGACTCGAAATACATTCATTCGGACTTTACTCAATTCGGACCTTTAGAATCCCGACTTCTTGGTCTACCTTGTCTAAATCAACCCGAGATTTATTCGGTGCGAACACCAACCGAGGTACCTAACACAAATCTCTCGAAACTTTACTCGATATAATAAAAATATCGATTGAATAGAATTTGAATTACATGCTGTTTGGATTCTCGGAACCCATATAAGTTAAACTTTCTTTGTTGTTAACTTGTTACTTTCCGAACCCAACCCGAGTCATCAGTCTAGGTTAACCTAATTTAGTTCAATTGGGTTCAGCCGTTTTCAACCAGAAAGAACGAAAAACCGAAGTTTTACAACAACCAAACATTGCATTTCTTTGGGCAAAAACACAATTTGAAACACAACTAAATTTTACCCTCTTTGGAACACAACCCATGTCTTTAGCCAAACATTAAATTATGTCAAAATTATGCCAAATTTGAATGAATCTCACACATTTATTAGTACTAACAAATAAACATGAACATCTCCCAAATCCAGGTTTTCAACTTTGATTTGGTCAACCCACCTTTTTATTGAAACTTTCCATCTACCTCTTCTGGTCACTAATCTTATCAGACCGTTCTTAGTCGCATTACAATATAACATAAGGAACATTCGAGATCTGAGATTTCGAGTTGTCCAGTATATCTATACCCTTTAACCACTGTACCCAGATGTACATATTTTCGGGTTTATACTTGATCAATCTTGATGACATTACAATATAATAGAGGGACACTCGAAACCTAAGATTTCGATCAATTGTCCAGTGTATCTAATCTTTAACCACTCTACGATCTGTACTTAGACATACATATTTTCGGGTTTCATTACAATATAACAGATGAAACATTTAAAATCCGAGATGAGTTATCCAGTGTATCTAATCTTTAACTACTGTATCCATATTTTCAATTCTTTTCATACTTGCCCCGTTATAATAATATGACGGATATTTCAATCGGGTTGATTTATCCCCATACATCAACTAGTCAACTAGTCTTTCCATGTCTTAGCCCCCACTTACTCAAATACCCAGAAAAAAAAAAATTAAAAATCCTATCTTTTTTTTCTTCAACTTTCTTACAAATATTTTTTATATACTCAAGTATATATATAAAGATTCAAACTTTCTGTTCTACACATTCAATCTCCAAAAACCCAATTGAATTTTTCAATTTTTTTCGATTTTTTGTGTTGAATTTTCAATTTTTTTACTAGCAGAAAGTCATATGAAAGTTGAATAATTAGCTAATATTTTTTTTTTAATTATTTATTAATTAAATTAAACAATCAAAGTTGTGTTCTTTTACTAAAAACAATTATTATAGCAGAATTTTAATTTTAATTTTATTTTTGAAATTATAAATATTTAATTTTACTCTCATAATTCTCCATTTTCTTGTCGTATTTCTCTCTCAATCTGAGATTGGTTTGTGCCCTAGATCTTCATTTATCTCCAAGAACTTGATTAAATCCAGATTTGAATTGGGCAATTTTCAAATTTGCTTGCTTTTCTCAGGTATATGTTAATTACTCTCTCGATTTTTTTTAATGTTTATTCCCGCTTTTTAAGATTTGTGAGACGTATTTAATTGAAACGAGAATAAATTGATTATGAATGTTTGAGTAATGTAGTACTGTACAGATTTTTCAGGGATTTTTCTGGTGTAAATTAATGCTGGTTTGACTTGCATCTGACCCATTTCTGATTTTCTGCAACCCTTTTTCCTGTACTTTTCAAAGTTGTAATTTTTTTTTTTACTATTTTGGTGAATGTAGTAGTTATATGATTGTTTCTTGGATACGACTTGACGGTTTTGGATAATGATTCATGTTTTTCTGGTGAATATATTAATATGATTGTTTTTTTTCGAAACAACGATTTTGGATAATGATTCCTGTCACTCGACCCCAATTCTTTTCGGCCCTGTTGTTGTGGTGAATTTAGTAATGGGATTGTTTTTTTTGGAGACGACGATTTTGAGTAATGATTCATGTTAGCCGACCCCTAAATCTTTTCAACCCGGTTGTTGTTGTTGTTGTTGTTGTGGTGAATGTGGATAATGATTCATGTTAGCCGACCCCAAATCATCTTTTGGACCCTGTTGTTGTTGTTGTGATGAATGTCGTACTCCAATATGCATGATTGTTTTTTGGAGACGACTTGATGATTTTGGATAATGATTCATGTTAGCCGACCCCAAATCTCTTTTTGGTACTAAGGCTTTGATGTCGAGTTTTATGTAATAATTGAAGCATTGTCGAGTTTTGTAGGATGATAGTTTTGTGTAGGAGCAATTTCAAATTACTGATAGGATTGATTGCCCTTCATTTGAATGCCCATTTGATTCGCCCCGACTCCAAATATGGTTTCCGGGTTCAACCCTTTTGAGATTTGACCGATTCATACGAAGTTTCTCTGATAGAATTCTCTTTTGACTACAGATTCAAGTTCGAGTTTGAGTTCAAGTTCGAGCAGTGTTTGAATTGTCGATAGTAGTAAGTAAGGGGGGGGGCAAAGGGGATAGAGAGCCGGGGGGGGTTGTCGTTTATATATGAAGACGCAAGATGATTGGCGTATAAGCATGAAAATCCTACCGATGCACAACCGACATAGAAATGCTTCTTCGAAGCGACCTAAATGGATGTTAGTCTTGGTTTGCTTCATCGTCTTGTTTCTGATTTGCGGTTATGTCTATCCTCCCCAAAACTCGTCTACTTTTTCCGATTGGTATCCGCCTTCCGGTAGAAGGGAAATCACCGACGAAGAGTTGGCTTCTCAAGTTTTAATCAAAGAAATCTTAAAAAGTCCGTTACCGTCTTCGAAAAACCCTAAGATCGCTTTCATGTTCTTGACGGCCGGAAGCTTGCCTTTCGAGAAGCTTTGGCATAAGTTCTTTTCCGTAAGGCTCTCTTTTTTCTCGCTTTACGTACGGTTAGACCTAACAAGACTGACCCGACCCGACCCAACCCAAATATCCTGACCCTAGACGGACCCGGATGTTATTATAGAAAACGAGTCAATATTCCTTAAAAAGTTGAATTTTTTGCCCACTATAGCCATGTCGGACGTGAGTAATATGGGCTTTGCCTACTATAATTCTCGATGCAATTTGTGAGACTGACCCTAGACCCGTATTGACCTGCCCTAACCCTAACCCGAAACTGACCCAAATGTTATTACAGGAAACAAGTCAATATTCCTAAAAAAATTTGAAAATTTTGCCCATAATAGCCATGTCGGACGTGACACCTCACATAATTCTCGATGCAATCTTGTAATTTGTGTGTAAATGTTCTGGTTTGACAGGGTCACGAAGGCAAGTACAGTATTTACGTACATGCATCGCAAAACAAACCTGTTCACGAGAGCAGCTTCTTCGTTGGTAGCGACATTCGCAGTGACAAGGTCAGGAACGTTAATTCTAGCTTATCGAATGTTCATAATCAGTCTCTCGCGCTTCATGTTCATGACAGGAACATTATGTTTATTTGACGACAGGTAATCTGGGGACAAATCTCTATGATCGACGCAGAGAGACGGCTTTTGGCCAATGCACTAAAGGATCGTAATAATCACCACTTTGTTTTGCTCTCTGATAGGTACTACTACTACTACTACTACGACGAAGACACATTAATTATACGATTAAGCCTCTAATTATATACGATTTTATTGATTATAATCTGTAATGAATCGTGCAGTTGTGTACCGTTGCATAAATTTGAATACGTGTACAACTTCCTGATGTACTCCAATTTAAGCTACATTGACAGGTGAGCACCCTTACGTCACTTTGATACTTCAATTTAGACGAATATATCGAATTTTTTGCCCAAAGTTATGGACTTTCGTGTATGTTAATTCATGTCGATTGTTTGTTCAGTTTTGTGGATCCAGGTCCTCATGGAAACGAACGATTTTCACCACATATGTTACCTGAAATCGAGAAGAAAGATTTCCGAAAGGGTGCTCAGGTTCGTGACTTCATATCCTAATCATGCTTATATATTCGATAATCATTACGTAATCTGAAGTTCTGAACAAATGCTGTTATGCAGTGGTTCACCATGAAACGACAGCATGCATTAATCGTGATCTCCGACACCCTTTACTACTCAAAGTTCAAGAACTACTGCAAGGTAGTACTATAACCTTCACTATAAATTGTTTCAAAAATCGTTTTTTTTTTTATTTTTTTGTCGATAAATAGTTATTTATTGTTAATTTTATGATAGGATTTATTTTTTTCGATATTATTCTCTTGGCAGCCTGGTTTCGAGGGGCGGAATTGCTATTCTGACGAACATTATATACCGACCCTTTTTAATGTAAGCGTCCGATTATCTTTTTAAAAAAAATTTAAACCTTTTTTTTTTTTAATCGTTTCACGAAGATTTTTGAATAACATTTTTTCTTCTTCTTCTTTGCACCGGTAGATGATCGATCCTGAGAGCGTGGCAAATTGGTCAGTCACACATGTCGATTGGTCTGAACACAAGTGGCATCCGAAGTCATACAGGTCGCAGGATGTCAGCTACGAGCTTCTGCAAAACCTCACGGTATGCATGAATCTTCCATCTTTCTGCACCTAGATGACCCGTCCTGGCAAACGGGTCAACCGGGTGGGTCAGAATCAGATTCGGGTCAAAAAATGGATAACATAATAGAATTGCAGTGCGCTCAACGTCTACATTTATCACTGTTTTGCAGTCGATCGATGAATATTGGCATGAAACGAGCGAGTCATGGACGGTAATGGACGTGAAGCCATGTTTATGGAACGGAGTGAAGCGTCCGTGTTACCTTTTCGCCAGGAAATTCTACCCCGAAACTCTGCACATTATGACACAACTTTTCTCCAACTACACCGTCGCCTAAAGTACAAACAAAACCAAACCAGACGAGGCGAAATTCTTTGGGTCCCGACCCGACCCACCCATTTTCGACCTGCCCATTTTTCCAGTTGTAAATCTCCTCCTAGAATCCGGCTACCGTGTCTATTCTTTCGACTCAAATCATGTCATATCTTAGCCATTTTGATCGTCTTCTTCGAAACGATAACATGGACATTATTATTTCAACTAGATAAATTAAATACAATTTTTGGTAGTTTTTTTTTTTTTTTTTTTTTTTTTTTTTTGGGCAAGCGATTTATTAAGGTTGGTTTTAGGCAAGTCGAGGCGGGTATGGTTTGGTCATATACCAAATTGGCAAATTACGTTTTATTTTGAGGACTCGAACCAACCTTTTGAATTCGGCCTTTCAAATTCATTAAACGTGACGTTTCTAATAAATATTTCGTCGGTGAGAGAAAGTAACAAATGTTCAAATACCCTCAAATTTATCGATCTTTTCATGATTGTCCCGTCTGATTGGTCCGAATTTTTAGCAGGTTTGGACGACGAAAATATTTTAAAACTAGGGTTTTGAATGATACGGTTTCACAATAAATTTAATTTCTATTAGTATGCGTAAGAGTGAATTATAGTGAGACGGTTTTTGAAGAGAATTGTCGTTGAATAATAATAATAATAATAATAATAATAATAATAATAATAATAATAATAATAAACCGATACCTTTAAAAGGGCCGACTTTCGCAAATTCTACTTTGTTCATCATCGACGCTTCCTTTTTTTTTTTTTTTTTTTTTTGTTTCTTTCTTTCTTCGATCTTCATCTTCTTAAACCCTTTGTTTAATTATCGTCTTCGTCTCTGTGAATCGATTCTTCAGGTAATTTTTATCGATTTTTTACGATAAAGTTTCAATCTTTATGCTCTGTTTTTTATTGTATCTTGATTCGATCATTCATGATTGTACTTTTGATTTTGATGATCGACGATGATTTTGATTCTGGGTTTTTGTTTTTGTGATGTTTCGATGTCGATTTTGATCGTGAATTCTTGATTTTAATTAGTTGATGAACTTCCGTTTTTATAATTTCGATCATGTTTTTGTATGTTAATGGATTTTTTTTGGGGGTTTTATGCTCTGTTTTAGTGTATTTTGATTGAATTATTAATTTTTTGATGATTGATTTCATCAAGAATCATACTTTTCAATTTTGATTTTTGAAGATAAATT
This sequence comes from Agrostemma githago, assembly GCA_958450325.1. Classification (NCBI taxonomy): domain Eukaryota; kingdom Viridiplantae; phylum Streptophyta; class Magnoliopsida; order Caryophyllales; family Caryophyllaceae; genus Agrostemma; species Agrostemma githago. The sequence continues at coordinate 473,305 of OY288261.1, read as the reverse complement.
TTGATTCTGGGTTGTTCTTGTTCTTGTTGTTGTGATGTTTCGATGTCGATTTCGATGAATTAATTCTTGATTTCGTAGTTGATAGTTATCCCAATTAGTTGATGCACTCAAAATTTTCAATTTCAATCGTTTTTTTTTGGGGGGTTTTATGCTCTGTTTAATTGTATTTTAATCCCAATTATTCATGGTTGATGATCGAATATATTTCTGATTCTGGGTTGTTTTTTTGCGATAAATCGATGTCGATTTCGATAATTAATTCTCGATTTCAATTCATTAATGCCCTTCCATTTTTCGATTTCGATCATATTCTTGCATATCCCCAATCTTTATTATATTTGATGTTTGATTAATTTTTTTTTCCTAAATTTTGATTAATTTTTTTCATAATATTGTAATTAATTAGTCTTGAATTAGGTCATTTAATTAATTTGATTATTTCAAATTAAGAAATAAAATCAATATGTGATTAGATTAATTTTCTAATTAATTAGGTCAATTGATTATTTCCCCCAAATTAATTGCTTGGTCTCTACGAATCCGTCGACCTTGCACCCCAAGTAATACCATTTCAAATCGGTTTATTTATAATTCGACCAAATCGTTGAACTCGATTTTCTTTGACACGATTTCCGTTGTTGGGTTGTTTTGTGATCGACGTTTTTCATCTCGAGACATAATTTGAGGTACTTCTTGTTGTATTACTTGTAAATTTTCGATGATTTTTCAGTTTCGTGATGGTGAATGATCGTTGTTGTTGTTGTTGACAGGACCGAACTGTAAGATATTGGAATAGAATGTCGTCGAAGACAGCAGCAGCGAACTGTAATGATATTAGTCGATCATCAACAAGAACTCGAGCATCATCTTCGAGAAAATGCTGTGCCTGTCAATGTCAACCAACTTCACAGGAATCGTCAAGGCCCCTCACTCGAAAAAGAACATCAACGAAACCTAAACCTAATAACAACAACAAGCCTAAACCGAAGACAGTCGGACCTGCAACTGTTTTGCCAGAGCGAAATCTTCCTGGTGTTGCCAGAGCGAAATCTTCCGTTCAACACAGAAAACCTGCAACAACTGTTTCCGCTGTTGCTGTTGCTGTTCCTGTCGCGCCTGCAGTGTTGCAGCAGGTTGCATCTAGTCGAGTACGGAGTACAGCAGAAATACCACAGAGAAATCGTACTCAAAGGATAAGAAAAACTCCTGCAGTACCGTCTAACAATGCTACGACGACAGTAAAGACTGCGACCCCACGTCAGATTTGGAGGAAGAAACTCGATGCTATTCCTAGCAGCAGCAGTAGCAGCAAGTTAAAGAAGCCTGCAGTTTCCGAGTTACTACTACACGACTCATTTCCCGAGGACAGCGATTCTGAACATCATATAACATGGGATGGTATAATTGCTTTGTCCGAATCTCTCGACTCATTTTTTTTTTGTTGGGATGATTGATTTTTGTTGGTTGCAGGTTTTGAAGAAACGGAGTACAGGATAGGAGAGCGGTGCTATTTCTGTGACGAGGATCTTGCTGCACTTGCATCGACTGATGATAACAATGAGACAGAATTCTCGACGCTTCCTGTCGTGGCAATGCTTCCCTGTGGTCACGCCTTTCATGTTCACTGCTTGGATCGATCTGTACTTCAAGATAATCGAGGAGATCCTCCTGTCTGTGTTTTATGCAAGTGAACTGTGATTTTTCGACGTGTAGAGTAGATTCTTCGAAATGTGCATAGACATTTTTAGATATACTTCGTCTAGATTTCCCGTTTTCTCTAATCGTTGGAGTTTTGTAACATCGATTCCACAGTACAGATTAGTTCCGTTTGTTGTTGATGCAGCGACGTTGCTGTTTCATTTTGTTTCGTCGAAATATCCCCTGGTCGTCTTTTGAGTGCAGGACCGACCTAAACGGGTTTAGAGTCGGTTCCAGGAACATAATGCTATATAAGGGTTGTTAGAACCTTATTACACAAAAAAAAATGGAATATATAATTTATTTCAACCAATTTCGACATAAAAACAATTTTAAGGCTTTAAATGTCTTTATTGAAGACCGAATGACCCAAATAATATACCGGGACATTTTTTTTGGTGTAGAGTTTGTTCAACGAAAATATCGACCCATTTTATTTCGGGACCCAAAAGGACGAAAAAACGTGGATAATAACCTTCAAAATCGACTGTTTTCGGCAATTTTCGGAAGGCGTGAAATTTGTTTAAAAGCGCGAATATTTTTTGACAAAAACTTGTCGATAGGAATATAATGCTATACAATGGTTGTTAGAACCTTATTACACGAAAATAAATAAATAAAAATATGTAATTTATTTCAACCGATTTCGACACGTTTTAAAAAGTCATTCTAAGGCTTTTAAAGGTCTTTATTGAAGACCGAATGACCCATATGATACACCGGGATATTTTATTTGGTGTAAAGTTTACTCAGCGAAAATATGGACCCATTTTATTTCGGGACCCAAAAGGTCGGAAAAACGTGGATAATAACCTTCAAAATCGACCGTTTTCGACAATTTTCGAAAGGGGTAAAATTTGTTCAAAAGCGCGAATATTTTTTGACAAAAACTCGTCGAAAGGAACATAATGCTATATAATGGTTGTTAGAACCTTATTACACGAAAAAAAAGGGAATATATAATTTATTTCGACCGATTTCGACACGTCTTAAAAAGTCATTTAAAGGCCTTTAAATGTCTTTATTTAAGACCGAATGACCCATATAATATACCGGGACATTTTATTTGGTGTAGAGTTTGTTCAGCGAAAATACGGACCCATTTTATTTCGGGACCCAAAAGGGCGAAAAAACGTGGATAATAACCTTCAAAATCGACCGTTTTCGACAATTTTCGGAAGGAGTGAAATTTGTTCAAAAGCGTGAATATTTTTTGACATAAACTTGTCGATAGGAACATAATGCTAAATAATGGTTGTTAGAACCTTATTACACGAAAAAAATGGAGTATATAATTTTTTTCAACCAATTTCGACACGTCTAAAAAAGCCATTTTGAGGCCTTTAAATGTCTTTATTGAAGACCGAATGACCCATATGATACACCGGGACATTTTAATTGATGTAGAGTTTGTTCAGTGAAAATACGGACCCATTTTATTTCGGTACCCAAAAGGATGAAAAAATGTGGATAATAACCTTCAAAATCGATCGTTTTTTGCTGTTTTTCGTAAACGGTGAAAGTTGATCTAAACGCGAACGCTTTTTGACGAAAACTTGTGGATATATTTATGATGCCTAATAATGAGAATTCGAACCCTCTGACACGATATAAAATGTAATATAACACTTGTTTCGACTGATTCCGACACCTCTCAAACGATGAAATCATGGCTCTTAAAGGTCCCGATTTAAAACCAAATGACCTCATTATTACACCGGGACATTTCATTTGGTGTGAGGTTTGTTTGGCGCGAATTTGGAACAATTCTATTTCGGGACCCAAAAGGCTGAAAAAACGTGGATAAATAACCTTCAAAACCGATCATTTTTTGCTATTTTTTTGTAAACGTTGAAAGTTGATCTAAACGCGAATGTTTTTTGATAAAAACTTGTGGATACGTTTAGAATGCCTAATAATGAGTATTCGAACCCTCTGACACGATATAAAATGTAATATAACACTTATTTCGATTGATTTCAACACCTCTCAAATGATAAAATTATGGCTCATAAAGGTCCCGATTTAAAACCAAAATACCCTTTATATTACACCGAAATATTTCATTTGTTTCGTGTGAGGTAACGAACTGTGTATTTCTTTTAGGAATTGAAGATGATCCAAACTCGTTTGCAGGACAACGATCTTCATAATTCTTGCTTATTTGTGGTGAGTTTATTTATTTTTGTCCTTGTTTTTCTCAAAACTTGCCATTTCCCTGTTTTTTTTTTTTTTTTTTTTTTTTTTCATTTTAATCTGTGTTTTATGCAAGTAAACTGTGATTTTTCGACACTGGAAGGCGATAGGATCAGGAGTTCATGACCGACCTAAACGGGTTCAGAGTCGGATCCAGGAACATAATGCTTTATAATGATCGTTAGAACCTTATTACACGAAAAAAAATGGAATATATAATTTATTTCGACCAATTTCGACAAGTCCTAAAAAGCCATTTTAAGGCCTTTAAATGTCTTTTTTTAAGACCGAATGACCCATATAATATACCGGGACATTTTTTTTGGTGTAGAGTTTGTTCAACGAAAATATCGACCCATTTTATTTCGGGACCCAAAAGGGCGAAAAAACGTGGATAATAACCTTCAAAATCGACCGTTTTCAGCAATTTTCGGAAGGAGTGAAATTTGTTCAAAAACGCGAATATTTTTTGACAAAAACTTGTCGATAGGAACATAATGCTATATAATGGTTGAAAGAACCTTATTACACGAAAAAAATGGAATATTTAATTTATTTCGACCGATTTCGAGATGTCTTAAAAAGCCCTTTTAAGCCCTTTAAATGTCTTTATTGAAGATCGAATGACCCATATAATACACCGAGACATTTTATTTGGCGTAGAGATTGTTCGTTGAAAATATGGACCTATTTTATTTCGGGACCCAAAAGGGCGAAAAAACGTGGATAATAACCTTCAAAATCGACTGCTTTCGACAATTTTCGGAAGGAGTGAAATTTGTTCAAAAACGCGAATATTTTTTGACGAAAACTTCTCGTCAGGAACATAATGCTATATAATGGTTGTTAAAACCTTATTACACGAAAAAAAATGGAATATATAATTTATTTCGACCGATTTCGACACGTTTTAAAAAGTCCTTTTAAGGCCTCTAAATGTCTTTATTCAATATTGAATGACCCATATAATACACCGGAACATTTTATTTAGTATAAAGATTGTTTAACGAAAATATGAACCAATTTTATTTCGAACCCCAAAAGGTCAAAAAAACGTGGATAATAACCTTCAAAATCGATCATTTTTTTACTTTTTTCGAAAAGAGTGAAATTTGTTCTAAAACACGAGTAGTAATTTGTAAGAATTGCAAACTTTGCCTCTATAATAATATTTGGTTTCTCTTCTTTTTACAGTTGTGCACTTTGGATTCATCATCAAACCGAATTTCTGAACCCGAACAATTTACAATACATAGCAATGCACAAGAAATCTAAATCGAAAGAGACGATAAATTAAATACCAATCAATACGAAAAGCTCCTAAAATCCTCGACTCGTTTCTTTACCGGGTTTGATTATCACCGTCTTCAGAAATGTCGAACAGGAATTTGGGAAGGGACGTGATCCGAGGGAGTTGCGATAGTATATCTCCAAACGAATCGATTCTCGCCATGCTCGGGACCCGCTTGCACCCGGATACGTCATTTGGATCGGTTGTGTCGGGTTTTTGAGGGGAAGTTGTCGTGTTTTTTCCGTCTTCTTTTTGGATGAGGGAGCAGAAGGAGTTGACCCTCGACATGAGGGACTTCTCGTCGGAAGACGAGGTGAACTGGAAGTCGCCGAGCAAGTGCTGGGCGATGTCTTCGAGGACTTTCTGAGATTCGGATTCGTTTTCCGTGAATGAAAGATGCTCGGAAGTCATGCAACTTCCGATGTGATTCACCAAGTCGTTCATCGACATGGACGGGTGAATCCCTTGGATTATTAGCTGCTCGAAGCTTTTCGAGTTTTTCAGTGTTTTGGAGTCGGTGCTTGTGCTCGCTTCAGTTGCAGGCATCGCTGAAAATCAGAAACCGTCATTAACTAGACGTCCCGTATACGATAATAATAATAATATCATTATTCCAAGCTACAGACGGTTTTAGATGACCCATATCGAGAAAAAACGATAAAATAAAAAAAATTATTTATAATTTATTAACATAATTTTTAGAATTTTTTTAATAATTTTTATATACTTCGTAATTTATATAATCTATGAGATTAAGTTACAAGTTTTCGATTTTACGTAATTCTTTCAAATATTTTTTTTAGAATAAATATGTAAAAATTACATATAATTTTTATAATTCTTCGAGTAAAAGTGAAATTCGATTCAATTTTTATTCTCAACATAAATTATATCATTAAATCATGTTATATATAAACTCAATGAACCCTGAATTTTTATCATTAATATTATAAAAGCAATTAAATAATTTATTAACATAATTTTTATAATTTTTTAATAATTTTGATATACTTCGTAATTTATATAATCTATGAGAATAAGTTACAAATTTTCGATTTTATTTAATTCTTTCAAATATTTTTTTTAGAATAAAAATGTAAAATTTGCATACAATATTTATAAATATATAATTATTTTTATCGTATGCTAAAAAAATGTATAATTAAATTTTGTTTTTGTTTTTAAGGTGCAATTTTAATTGAAAAAATAAAAAACTTGGATTGAATTTCACTTTTGGGTGCTTAATTACTACTACAACGCGAAAAAAAAAAAAAAAGTACAAGATGTGATCATTATGGAGGTTTAGTGGCAGTAAAAATACCGTACCTGAGGTAGGAGAAGTAGCCTCAGTTGAACTGAGAAGAGCATCCTCGAGTTTGACTGAAATAGGAGAAGACTGAGAATACGATAAAGATGGTGCAGCGATATCTTCAAAGATAGAGCTGCTAGTTCCTTTACGATCAAACTCACGACTTTTGGATTCATTGGTTTCGTCAAAAACAGAAGGTTTAGACTTGAAGTAGGGAGAATCCAGGATTATTTCGGGTTGCTGGCTCAAAAAATTAAGACGCATGTCGCACTGTATCAATTTCTCGAAATGCTTGTTTAAAAGTCCGTTTGGAATTTGAAGGAAATGTTTCCTGCAACATCACAGAAGCACAAAGTTTCGATAGCCAACAAAACATTAATAATTTTGAGCGTATTGAGACAACAATGACTTACCGATGTAAACTAGCCTGATCATCGGTGAAATCTGTCGTGGCCTGCCACAAGGTATGTTTCCTTGGCTGAGGGTTCGTCTCCCTAAAGAAAAGGGGCGGACGCGCCAACTGTTCCAAATTCCAATACAATGTTAAAACTTCAACACAATGAAAAGAGCATCACAACACCAAATACACAGATTTTGAGCGTACCACGACTATCAAGGTTGCAGGCGCTTCTTCGGGCAAATCTGCTTTCAATCCCATGATATCGGACCATTGTATTTCAATCTTGCTTTTGAGACCTCCATCGAGAATTTCCCAAACGAGCTTATGTTTAGCGAAGTAACATTTAGCCACTAAATCGCCTTCATACCGAGAAGCATACTGCCAATAATCAACAGACACTACATGAACATTCATTCACTAACCATAAAACCTACATTACTAAATTAAGTACTCATTATTAGAGAAGTGTAAGTGGCCGCTAGAGAAGTGTAAGTAGGCCCTAAAGAAATGTAAGTAATTATTAGAGAAATGTAAGTAATTATTAGAGAAGTGTAAGTGGCCGCTAGAGAAGTGTAAGTGGCCGCTAGAGAAGTGTAAGTAGTTATTACGTAGAATTTATGATGTTTACCTCCCATTTGCCTATCTTCAGTAAAGAGGCAGGGAAATTCGAAGCTTTAAGCTTGTCAGCAGCAGCGATAGAAGCAGCATTACTCTTCGTGTTATTTTTCTCCCCGGTGTTGAAGTTATCGTTAGTGGTAGTAGTAGTAGGCCGAAGGTTTGATGATTTTCCCTGAGAGAGTCGCATTTGGATCAACTCGAGAAGTGATGGGCTTTTCCGTAAGCGTAATCCCAACGGACTAGGCTCGTCAAGCGGATTGTATTGGGAAGGTTGAGCAGGAAACAGATTGTTTCCGGCATTAAACTGTGTATGATCAACGTAACAGTAGTTCAATCAAAATGCTTCTCAAAAACATATGAAGATCAATGTACAGTAACAAGTAAAACACGGTTTCGCTCCTTCAGAATTTAATCCCATTTTCAAACTCCATATTTGTCGACAAAACAAAGGATTCCGTATCCATTCTTCCAAATTTCGCCCCTAATTGTCAAATTGCCTCAATTCAAACAAACCCTAGAAGTCACCCACCTCATGAAACCCGAGTATTATGAAATCGACAAAAGGGCAATCTAAAACTCCCTCGATTCCCATGAAATCAGTAACAAATAACACAAAATTTAAAATAAACTAATCAACCTCGGATTTGTCAACTCTGTGAAACGCAATTGTTGATTCGTCGTAAAAACGAATGACTAATTGCACTAAATGAACTGAACAGCAGTCTCAATGACTCAATTCAATCCGTGATTATTACGAAACCCTAAATTATCAATTACGAGTACTAAACCTAGTGAGATCGCAATCGATTCGTCACAAAAGGCGAATCCTCACAACAATGCTAATCCTTGCTCAACCTACAATCATCCATTGATTTGCAAAAAAGACGAAAACACGACATTATATCCCCAATTCTAAACCCAATTCAATACTTCAAAAACCCAATTCAATCCGTGATTATTACAAAACCCTAAAATATCAATTACGAGTACTAAACCTAGTGAGATCGCAATCGATTCATCACAAAACGGGAATCCATCATTAAATTAGCTCCAATCACAACAATGCTAATCCTTGCTCAACCTAATATCATCCATTAATTCGCAAGAAGACGAAAACGCGACATTATATCCCCAATTCTAAACCCAATTCAATACTTCAAAAACCCAATTCAATCAATCGAAATTCATCGAAATATAATGAATTAAACATCAAAATACACAATTAAATAAACAAAAAAGTTCGAATAACCTGATCATGAACTGGAAATTGTTTCTGTTTCTTCAAAAACGGACCATGTTCATCATCTAATGAATCCTCGATTTCTAATTTCACAGACGATACCGTAGGTGGACTACCCTCGGAAATCTCGAAGTGAACCATCAGGAAATAACAATCAAAAAAAAAAGTCGGAAACCCTAGAATTCCGAAAATAATTGACGAATCGAAGAAATGGGATTTGCAATTCGACAAGTTGCCGGCGATTTCTGAGGATTGAATTTTTTTGGGTTTTATTGAGGGATTATTATTGTAAGAAATTGGAAGAGTTGATTTGGGGATTTTTTTTATTCCCCGTCCAAACCCTAGAATATATATTTATATACGGAATGCCCATACGACTAGTGGAAGGGTAATTTGGGGATTTCACATTGTTGTAAGAGTAATATTTCACACGTGTGAAGCTTAGTTGGCATGGATTTTTTGCCTAAAAAGTTATTCGAATAAGGGTATTTTAGATATTTTAGGTAAGATTTTGATTGGATAATTGATTTGTTTAGGTATATAGACCTGCCAAACAGGTCAATCGGGTCAAACCACTTTTGGGTGAAAAAAAAAATATGGTTGACTTCAGATTAGTTCCGCGTTAGGTGTCAAACCCGAGTCGTCGGTTTGTGTGTCAAGTTTGGATCAATTTGGTCAGATCTAAGTGTGAATCATTCAATCTAGGTCCACTTTTTACAGTAGAAATTAGTTTAACTAAGGAGAACTGAAATGAATTGAGCTTAAGCCATTGAAAAGAACAAGGCATATCTGAAGTCGATCTAGATAAGGTCACAAGGATCGTAAATTTCGCTCATTCAGAAGGACTATATATCTAGGTTGCACGGACACTTGTCCAAACCGTCGTGTCGTGTCGGACACCGACACACGTCGGACACACGACAATACGTCTCGGACACCTGAAAAACCGTGTCCGATTTTTTAAATTTATTTAGAGACGTGTCGGACACGTTTCATGCTATTTTGAGACGTGTCGGCCACGATTCGTACTATTTGGAGACTCATCGGACACACTTAGTATTGTTTATGAATTTATGGGCTTTAATAAAATAACAATATTATATATTTATAGGGGTTACTTGATACTGTACTATATACGTTCTACTTAAGACTAAATAATTAATTAATTATTATATTACAGTAGTATAACTATTTAAGCTTTTTAAGATTTGATTTTAACTGAGTTTATAAGACTTTAATTTTTGTTTTGTTATTTTACGATAATTGCAATAGTTTAAGTAACTAAACCTATATTTTAGTTATAAAAATATTCAAATTTTATTTGTTTAAATATGCATATTGATTTTTGTTTTCTGCCGTGTCCGTGTCCTATCAATTTTCGAACGCCGTGTCCCGTGTCCGATACGTCTCCGTGTCCGTGTCCGTGTCAGTGTCTGTGCAACCTAGCTTTATATGTCGCAAGAGTGTGAACTCGAGATCTTTAATTAAGCTCGAAGAATAATTCATCCAAGTGGCATGCATGGATAATTATGGATAATTAAATGATGGGATCCATGTTTTAGTTGTCATTAATTATTTGGTTTAGAATGTTGGGTCAATAACTAACACTTGTGTTTTATAAATAATATCCTAATGATTCCTTTGAAAAAATTCATCAACCCAACTCAAGTAATCATTATTATAGAACTAGAGTATAAATTTGACTAGAGTTGACAAAAGCTGACCGAGTCGAGGGACCCGCCACCCCGAGAACCCACCGGGTAAAAAATTGGGTGAACCGAAACGAATCCAAGATCAACCGGCCAACCAAAGACAATCTCATTCATCCCAACTCGAACCCAATTTAAACCATCCTTGACAATGACCCGAACTGAACCCGACCGGACTTGCGCCATAATCACCCGACATGAACTATAAACGGCACGAACCGATTGTTGACCCGATACAATTCAAACCAATATGACCCGGCTCAAGGTAGAGACTAGAGAGGAGAGAGTGTACTTTTGAGGCCGAGTTACACGAAATCTACTCAAAAGAATGATTCATTTAGCTCCAATAGTATTGCTAAGAAACTAACCAAAGGAGGAGGAAATTACAATATGAAGCGGAGAAACGAATTGCAGGGACATTGTACATGATTCGACCTGAGGTCGTAGCTCCGGTTATACATTACGGTTCACTTTCAGGTACGGCAAAGCTCCAACTACGTTGTCGTAGTCACTCCTGTTGACTTGAATCTATATACAAGAATACAAGATCGAAGGTTATAAGAGTCAAAATCAACGACAGAACGTATATAGATTGTCGTATGATACACATAGTATGGTTTTCAACGATATTAGACAGTTTTCCTCCTCATTTTAGATTGTTATATGATGTCGAACGACAATCACCCTAAAAATCGACAGAATACAGACAATGACAACCAACTTTTCATCACGGATTGCATTCAATTCTCGATCATTCAATCACCATGGATTCGTTGTTTCAAGTTTATCGATTTTCCAAGTTCAGCAAACATGTGACAGATGCATGAAAACGAACAGGACGCGAAAAAGATCGAAAATTTCAGAGAAAAAAGTTGCATTCTCCTACTATTACGCTGATTTACGCCTGATGAGCTTATAACTTGGATGTAAAGCTAATCATTTTGTCAAGTCAAGAAAAACACTCCATCGATGCTACGACTAAAACAATGTCAAGACTCGAGCCAATTTGCATTAATGAACAATGCAATATCGCGATAAAACTGACAGTTTATTAGCAACAGAAGACGAGTTATACCATTTTAGAAAGACGTAATTTTCGCTTGGTGTTCTTCTTTGCAAGAAGATGCTGCTTTCCAGCTCTCCTCCTCACAATCTTCCCTTTGCCAGTCACCCTAAATCTCTTTGCTGAAGCCTGCAATAACCCGATTTCACCATCATTAACCTAATCTAATCAGATAACTTGATCAACTCCCATGAAAACTCCTTCACATTCCGAAAACACGGAATTCTTGTTTAGGACGTTTATATTCGACTTAAACTTATAATCAAATTAATCAACTTACTTTTCCCAATAAATGAATTATCCCAATTCAAACAAACCCTAAATTCCTAACCCACAAAAATCAATCCTTTTCCAATCGAATTCTCAGCAACCCATTACCTCAATTGAATCAAAATTCATAATTACAAAGTCAATTGAATCAAAATTCATCCTACCAATTGAAATCCAGGAAAATCCCAATTCAATTCAAACAAACCCTAAATTCCTAACACACAAAAATCAATCCATTTCCAATCGAATTCTCAGTAACCCATCACCTCAATTGAATCAAAATTCATAATCACAAAGTCAATTGAATCAAAATTCATCCTACCAATTGAAACCCAGGAGAATCATATACCTTGTGGGTCTTCATTTTATACCCTTTAGCAGCAAAAACAGTGAGTTTCGAAGGAGAACTGGAATCAACGTTCGAAATCCCCTTGTTGAGAGGAACTGGTTGCAAGAACGAAGACGAAATGCTGAAGGAAGAACTGAGCTTGAGAGTGCCCATAAGGTGTTTGTTGAAATGCGCAAGAGAAATGCCATGGGAAACTTTAGTAGATGAAGAAGATAGAGTTTTAGGTGGCCTTACTAGTGTTGAATTGAATGATAACACTGACGACATCGCCATTGTTGTTGAGCTTCAGGAGAAGAAGAAGCTTTTGGAGGAGGAAGAGGATTTAGAAGAAGAGTTGTAGAAGTTGGATATGAAGATAGAATAGAGGGATGCAAAGGGAAGATAATACATGGTGTGAGTGTGACATCGGTTATTATTATCCACGTTTTTTCGATTTTTGAATCTCAAAATAAAATGAATTTACTCCGTATAATTTTATATAGCGTTAGAAAAATATCGCACAAAATAAAAAATCATCGATGTATTATGAGGGTCAATTTAATGTTCAATAAAAGACTTTTAACCGCCGCAGAATAAATTCTACTCGTATATTTTTCTAAACGTGTTGAAATCAGTCGAAATAAATTCTATAGGTTTCATTTTATATCGTGTTAAAGGGTTTTTAATGTAGCGTTTTAGAAGAACTTTCACCGCATCCTAAAACAGCCTAAATCAACCGATTTTGAAGGTTATTATTATCCATGTTTTTTTTCGAAATAAAATGGATCTATATTCGCATTGAACAAATCTATATAATAATATAAAAAGGCAAACTAAGAAGTTTTCTTTCTAATGAGCCGACATGTGGCATCACTACAAGTCGACACGTGGATCACTACAACTCAATCCTTAAGCTATTGAAGGTGTTTGATTTTTTGTTTTAGAAAAAAAATTCCTTTGATAATAAGTGTAAATGAAGGTGTTTGATTTCTGTTATTCATCACTACGGAATATTAACAAGTTGGTGACTTCGAATATCTTTGTACTTTTATCTATAAATATAATCAAAAGATAATATGTTTCTATAAAAATATTTTTTAACTTATTCTAATTATAAAATACCAAAATTTAGAATTTAGCATGTTGCTTTTAGAATGACGACATTAATTACACAAATGACATTTATACCCTTCCCTCCTAATTAGTTTCTAATATATTTTTTAACTTAATAATAAAGATGATAACGATAATTAAACACATAACTAACGATGTTAATAATTTAAGCGGAAAAATATCAATTGATAACCAACGACGGTAATTAATGAGATTAACAATAATAAGACACATAATTAACATTTTACAATTAAACGATCATGACGTAAACTATAATTAAACAATTATTTAACACTAAATTTAATCATTTGCATAAGTTTAAAAAATATTTAGACAAAATAATTAAACAAGTAATTAACGATTTAAAGATCTAATTTACGCCTATTACAAATACTAATAAAACCCCAAAAATTGTCCCAGACCTCTTCGAAACTATAGAACACTTCAAGGCTAAAACAAAGGGGATATAAATTCTTCTCAACATAAAACAAACACGTCCCGTGCGTTTGCACGGGTGAAAAAACTAGTTTCACCCTCAATAATATGCTCTGGTATATTATGAGGGTCATTTTATCCATTATATTAGGGATTTTAATTATCATTATTACGCATTATTATATTCATATATCAACTGTACAAAAACTAATTAGAACAAGTATATGAATAAATAATTTACTAGTATTATTTATAACAATACATTAATAAATGCATCAAAAATTCATTAATAATTATATTATGCTTTACATTATTTAATTATTACAAATATTAATTTTCCACATCATACTACAATATTGCCAACCAGTAATTATCGTCTACAACCGTTAGTACATATATACCGTGCGACAATAATAAAAAAATTGTAATTTATGATAAAAAAATGATCACTATTTAACTTAAAGTGATAACTTTTTACCATAAATTCCTAAATTTTACGGTCTGTCGTACAGTACAACAGTTGTATATTATAATTATATTATTAAACTTGAAGACCTAATTTAGAGCTAATCATTTCTTTGAATTTTTGTGCATCAAAGGTTGTAGAAGCTGCACAAGCATATGCACATTCAGGCTGACAATCTGCCCATGTAACTTGAGGCATAGACATGCATGTTGACATGCAACTTTCTTGGCATCCTGCCTCCATTGTTGGTGCAACCATCATGATTATCATGATAATCATAGCTAATGCAACAAATTTGTTGGATCCCATTATTTAAAAAAATATATTATTATTATTATTATTATTATTATTATTATTATTGCTAATTAATTGGGTTTTTTTTGTTTTATTTAATGATATGGAAATTAATGATTATAGTTTGAATATATTTTGTTGATTTATAGTGTGGTAATTGACTATAATTAGGACATCTAATTTTAAAAATATAAATTAAATATGTGGTGTTGAAAGAAAATAGCATATATTTTGTAAGACTTAGATTGGTTTACTTAATTTAGAAATATTTATAACTTTAAAAAAAAATAGTTATTTTTGAAACATTATTATGTTAAGTGCTAACTATATTTAATATAATCAACATATTTTGAGTATTACCTAGATAGGTCCATTTGATGATTTGTACTTTTGTAGGGTATATTTTTGAAAAATAAAATAAAATATACTTTATGTATATTTCTTATGTTAAGTGATCAGTATTAACTAAGTGAAGTGACATTGATCGACTTTGCAAGGACTTCTTTTGGAATGTTCACGAGGGAACTAGAAAAAAGCTCTTTAAGAGTTGGAAGGACTCTTATGCCGCCCCCTAAAGAGGAAGGACTAAGGAGGATTCTAGCTTAGGGATATTGCAGCCTGGAACAAAGCTCTTGTCGCCGGACTCATTTGGAGAGTTCTTTTCAGGGTGGATAACATCTGGAGCAGTTGGATTATCAGCTACAAAATTTGCTCCTCTTCCATTTGGCAGGCCACTGTTATTGATAGCTATGCGGAGATCTGGAGAGGTATGATGACAGTTAGATCGGTCATTCTTACTGATGTTGGTACGAAGGTAAGGCCAATTCACTCATTCAGAGTTGGTCTACCAGGAAGGGCTTCTCCGTAAGGAAAGTCTATGACTATTTTCGAACCATGCTCCCTAAGCGTGCAGTAGTCCGTATGGAATCTGGTTTGCAGCCCTGGCCACAGTATTATCACCACTGTAGCTACACAGAGACGACTCCATCCCTACTATCGATTCTCTCCAAGCCAGAGGATCCCACTTTGTAAACAAATGTGCTCTTTGCAAATCGAACATTGAAACCGTTGTCTATGTCTTCTTCGAATTCAACTACTCTGATGGAGTTATGACTTGTATTAAAACTGACAAGGAATTACACAAAAACCAAACAGTCTTGGGAAGGAAATCAAGAGAGCACGCTATTTCAGGGGGAAAAAACTGGATCAAACAATAGCGTGTTTATGTTGTATTATCGCTACCACCCATGCCATCTGGGAGGAACGCAATAGGAGAATATTTATGGGAGTGGAAAGTCAACAACAAGAATCATGTAAGTATTAGACTATTACATTGTACTCACGAGTCTCATTTTGTCGTAGAGAGACTTAATGGTTAAATTTGGCCGTCTCTTTTGTAAGATTTTGTTACTTTTTTTACCCTCGATGGATGAATATAAGTAAGTTGTCCTTCTTGCAAATAAAAATAATGTGTTCATGAGTTTATAATTAGAATTGCCAAAAAAAATTGGTACGAATGAGGGGCTCAGCCTCGAAATTAAAGTAGTCGCTATTACACATGAAATAGCAATTCCAAATATGTTCTTCCAAAAGATAGGACGCAAAACATTAAACGGAATGTCTAAATGAAAAACTGATGGAAAGTGTGATATTTTAGGAAGGTGTACTGTGTTTGAGCGTAAAAACCGATGTGGTTTCTGTTTTATTATATAGTATAGAATAGAATAGAATAGATATATTAATCATGTATAACAACGTATGTATATACAATACTTGTTTGGTAGTGAAATCAAACATGATACATCTTGAAGCGACCCTAGGCATTGATATGCTTATATGCAATAATATTCTGAACTGCTGGAATTTATATGCATATATCTGCAATAATATTCCAAAATTTGCATTTCACAATTGTACAACACAAATTATAGTATACAAACGTTGTACCGTACGACAGACCTAGTTTATGGTAAAAAAAAAATTATCAGTTATTTAATGACTATTTTAAGTTAAATAGTGACCACGTTTTAATATGAAAAAGTATTAACTATTTATCTGAAAGTGGTACCTAATAACTAACCTAAAATGGTTACTTTATATCATAAATTATAAATTTTTACTATTGTCGCATGATACACAATAATTACTGTACAAAGGCTAATTAGAGCAAGTATATATATGAGTAAATAATTTTATTATTTTTATATCATCAATAAATACATTAGTAAATACATAAAGTACAATTATTACAAATATTAATTTTCCACATCATGCTACAATATTTTTCCTTAGAATCCATACAATTAATTAATTAATTAATTAATTAATTGTTAATTAATTAATTACCATGACCTAATTTAGAGCCAATCATGGCTTTGAATTTGTTTGCATCAAAGGTTGTAGAACTTGCACAAGTGTGTGCACATTCAGGCTCACAATCTGCTCTTGTAACATGAGGCATAGCCATGCATGTACTCATGCAACTTTCATGGCATCCTGCCTCCATTGTTGGTGCAACCAACATAATTATCATGCCAATCATAGCCAATGCAACAAATTTGTTGGATCCCATTATTAAAAAAAAAAAATATTATTATTATTATTATTATTGATAATTAATTGTGTTTTTTTTTGTTTTATTTATTGATATGGAAATTAATTAATGATTATAGTTTGAATATATTTTCTTGATTTATAGTGTGGTAATTGACTATAATTAGGACATCTAATTTTATAAATATAAATTAAATGTGATGTTGAAAGAAAATAGTATATATGTTTTTTAAAACTTAGATTGGTTTATTACTAAATTTAGAAATATTTATAACTTTAGAAAAAAAGTTAATAGTATATGATCTATTTTTGAAACATTATTATATGTTAAGTGTTAACTATATTTAATAATATAATCAACACATTTTGAGTATTACCTATGTCCCTTTGATTTGTACTTTTGTAGAGTCTATTTTTGAAAAAAAAAAAATACTTTATGTATACTCCCTTTGATTCTTTGGATTCGAACGTTTACTATTTGCACAAATAATAAGGTTGTGAGTGGAGATGGTGGGTCTCAGCAATAAAGTAAAAAAGCTAACAAAAACAAAAACTTACCTATTATAGAAATGTTGCAAACCTAATGAATTTGCCAAATATGGAATATGTTGCGAATCTAAAGAATCGGAGGGAGTATTTCTTATGCTAAGTGAGTTTAACTAAGTGACATTGATTGACTTTGCAATGACTTCTTTTGGAATGTTCAAGAAGGAACTAGAAAATGTTCTTTAATTAAGAGTTGGAAGGGCTCATGTACCCCTAAAAAGGAAGGAATAAGGAGGATTTTAGCTTAGGGATATTGCAGTCTGGAACAAAGCTTTTGTTGTTGGACTCATTTGGAGAGTTCTGAAGCAGTTGGATTATCGACTACAAAATCTGTTCCTCTTCCATTTGGCAGGCCACTATTATTGATAGCGATGCGGAGATCTGGAGAGGTATGATGACAATTAAATCGGTCATTCTTACTGATGTTGGTACGAAGGTAAGGCCAATTCACTCATTCAGAGTTGGTCTACCAGGAAGGGCTTCTCCCTAAGGAAAGCTTATGACTATTTTCGAATCGTGCTCCCTAAGCGTGCAGTCTTTATTTGGGCCCATATGGAATCCGGTTTGCAGCCCTAGCCACAGTATTATCAGCACTTTAGCTACACAGAGACGACTCCCTACTATCGATGCTCTCCAAGCCATAAGGTTCCATTTTGTAAACAGATGTGCTCTTTGCAAATCGAACACTGAAACTGCTGTCCATCTCTTCTTCGAATGCAACTACATACATACTCGGATGGAGTTATGATGACTTGTATTAAAACTGGCAAGGAATTACACAAAAACCGCACAGTCTTGGGAAGGAAATCAAGAGAGCAAACTACTTCAGGGGGAATACAAATAGACAGAAATTTCAGGATTGTACCTCAGGTCAGCTTAAACGATCTCACAATATATAAGGGGCAACGGATAAATTTTGAGGGTGTCGGTATGTATGATAAGTCGCTATTTTACCGGTTTTTGGTCCCATATTATACTCTTTTTCGGTCGATTTTGTAGGTCGTTTCGCTATTATTTAACCGTTTTACATTTAATTAGCTAATTAGTCGAGTCTTACTTAATTAATGTATATTTATTATATTCGTCAGAATTTTGGTACTGCTCTAGTCATTTTGATATTATAGGTACCGGAAAGATGGGTCGACTTAAAACCGAGACAAATCGAGACAAGTTAAGACGGGTCAAACGAAGATGAAGGCCAAGTTGACTGACTTTCCAGCCCTTTCGTCCACTCTTATTTTCATTTTAGTTAAGGGCATTTTTGTCTTTTCATTTATTGTTAGAGAATCAAAATAACAAAAAAAAAACCCTCACTGTGTGGTGTGGGCGGCAGATAGAACAGGGCAGTAGGAATTAGAGCAAAACAATAGCAGTAGTGAAGCAGCGAATTTCTGGGTTTTTTCACTTTCATCCTTATCTTTCTATTTTGGTTGTTAGAATTTTAATTAGCTTTAGTTTTATTTCATTAATCCTTCCTCCTTTAGATCTTCATATGTTTAACAATTTTATCTCATTTGCCAATTTGGTAATCCTTTTCCCTCTTTTTATTTATTTATCCTTTTTCTTCAATTTGTACATTTATGCTAGATTTAATTTGTTAGTTAATTACTTTAAAGTTATTGTCTTTATTGTTTTATCTTGATTATCTTTATGTTTGGAGTAATTATTTGTGTCTTTTGTGTTGGATTAAATATGAGTAGTGAGTAGATTCTCGTTAGGGGTCGATGGAGCCCCGATTTATTTGAATTGCGTGATTTTATGCCTTGTATCGTTTCACTTGGGTGATTGGATGAGGATGTGTTGGGAATTTATGGATTAACTTGGTTTTTGGGGTTTGGGTCGAATTTAGTCCCTTGGTCATTGACGGGAGTCGATTAGGATTAATTGTCGATTCTTCCCCTTTATCTTGCCTTACTCTACTTAGTTGAACACGGGAGTGGGAATTGAGTGGGGTATCCCTAACACTAGTTTCGATTAGCGTGCTTTTCATTGACTTGGGTTAGTTCGGGGAACATCACGGGAGTGAGTCTCCGGTCTATACCTTAGGATTCCGTCTTACGAACCCGGGAGGGAGGTAAACGGGGTAATTAGTCGTTTCACGAACCCGGGAGGGAGGTGACCGACCTAGAATGCGCATTGTCCTTGTCCAAGAACCCGACTTCCTCGATACTTGGCATTCGTTAGCGTGATTTGAATAAGTCGCGGGTGACATCGCCCCTTAGTACTTTTTCTTATTTGATTACATCATTTCATCTCTTTGTTTCTTTAGTTTTCTAGTTCTTTATATTGTTTTAGATTATTAGTTTCTTTATGTATTTATTAGTTAGTCTATCTAATTTAATCTCACCATTATCTCAATTCGCGTAGCTAATTTGTAATCCGAGACCGAACTAGTACTTGATCCCGATCTCCTTGAGGATTCGACCCGACTTGCCCTTTCTATTTTAGTTTAGGTTAGTTGGTTTCTTTGATGGTTAGATTGACGACAAATCCGACTATCAATGTACTAAATCATCGTCGGCCTAAAATTTGTTAATCGTGCAAAAGCAAATTATACTATGTACTTGTTATTTAGGGGGTGAAATAAGGCAGGGTACATCCTGAAGTAATCCTAGCTAGATACATAGTATGAATTCAGGTTGTTTTTGAAAACGGGCTTGGTATGACTTCAAGAACTACCGCTCGAATTAAAGTGTATAATACACGATTTTCAGATATCCGAGTTCCGGAATAAAAGTGGCCAGATATTGCAAGGATTGTTCATCGGATCAACTGAAACAACCTCACAAAATAAAAGCAGCAACGAATAAGATTTGAGGATGTCGAAATGTGTTACAGTACCATCGCCAACGAAAAATCGGATAATCTTGTAAAAGCGACGTCAACTTATTGTTTTGGCGCTTAATCACTCAAGGTATATATCCTAAAGCGACCCCAGGCCAGGCACATGACATGAAATCCAGGTCAAATTGAAATCGAGATCGGAAAATACCTTTAAATAGCTCGAATTGAAGTGAATAATGCACGCTTTTTAGAGATTCAGAGTCTGAAATAAAAATTGACTCACATTGTAAGATTATTAATTGGGTCTTTTAAAATGATCTCACAATATATGAGGAGTAACAGATAAGATTTGAGGGTGCCGGTATATAATCTATATATATGTATTAAACCCCATCGTCAGCCTAAAATTTGTTAATCATGTAAAAACAACGTATGTATATACTTGTTTGGCAATGAAATCAAACATGATACATCCTGAAGCAACCCTAGGCATTGATATGTTATGGTACAAAGTTATCACTTTATGTTATTTAGTGATCATTTTAAGGTAAATAGTGACCACGTTTTAATATGAAAAACTGGTAACTATTTATCTGAAAGTGATAACTACCTAGCCTAAAATGGTCACTTTTGTATCATAAATTACAAATTTTTACTATTATCGCATGCTACAACAGCTGTACATAATAATTACTAAACAAATAAAGTCTAATTAGAGCAAGTATATATATATATGAGTAAATAATTTTATTATTTATATCATCAATCAATACATTAATAAATGCATAAATTATATATTTATTTATGCTTTACATTATTCAATTATTACAAATATTAATTTTCCACATCATACTACAATATTTTTCCTTAAAATCCTTACAATAAATTAATTACAGTAATTATAGTATACAACCATTGTACCGTGCGACAATGATAAAAATTTACTCCAATTTATGATAAAAAGATACCATTTTAGGTTAACTAGTTATCACTTTCAGATAAATAGTTACCACTTTTTTGTATCAAAAACTGGTCATTATTTAACCTAAAGTGATCACTAGATAACCTAAACTGGTAACTTTTTACCATAAACTCAGTCCTCCGTCGTACGGTACAACGGTTGTATATAGTATAATTTGTGAATTAATTAATTGTTAATTAATTAATTACCATGACCTAATTTAGAGCCAATCATGGCTTTGAATTTGTTTGCATCAAAGGTTGTAGAACTTGCACAAGTGTGTGCACATTCAGGCTCACAATCTGCTCTTGTAACATGAGGCATAGCCATGCATGTACTCATGCAACTTTCATGGCATCCTGCCTCCATTGTTGGTGCAACCATCATGATTATCATGCCAATCATAGCTAATGCAACAAATTTGTTGGATCCCATTATTAAAAAAAATAAAAAAATTTATTATTATTATTATTATTGATAATTAATTGTGTTTTTTTTTTGTTTTATTTATTGATATGGAAATTAATTAATGATTATAGTTTGAATATATTTTCTAGATTTATAGTGTGGTAATTGTCTATAATTATTAGTTTATATAATTTTATAAATATAAATTACTCATTATATATGTGGTGTTGAAAGAAAATAGCTAATATTTTTTTAAAATTAGATTGGTTTACTTTATTTAGAAATATTCATGACTTTAAAAAAAAACAATTTTTTAGTAGTTATATATGATCTATTTTTGAAACATTAATTATTATGAAAACTATATTTAATCAAAAAATAATTATGAGTATGTATAGAGTTTATACCAATTATGCTATAATTTTCGATCTTTCAATTCATGTGAAATGTAAAATTTTGGAACTGGTCCATCCATAGAATTAAAGTGTTCTTATTACGAATTAAACATATATTCCGTAATTATGGTAGCGAAGTATACAAGTCCACGACATTTGTTCTAATTTTTCTAAATAATTTCTTATAAAAAATACATGTCCCCGTGACTTGACCATGTTTTAAAAATTCGACTATACATTATCATTCCCTTATAAAAATTTACAAGATTATATTGACGGGATTTGAATTTAGGTTATGTTATGTGACCTAGCATATATATAGTCTACATAAAATTAATGGATTGGTGACTCTATAATTACAATTATTATGTAATTAGCAACAATAATTAAAAAAATTAATCTAAAAATTTCTCAAGATCAATACTGTTTGGTATAAATTCTTGTATGGGACGGTCTCACATATAAGGAAGTTATTTTTTATTAATATTAATATTTTAATTCTATTAATATATATTAGAGTAAATTATCGTAAGACGGTTTCACAGTAAAATTACTGATAATATAATTTGGTTGTGTTAGGTAAATTGAGATTAGATTAACCCATAACTCACGCAAGTTTGAAGGACATGAACGTGTGGTCGTTTACCAAATTATGTGTAATGACACTTCAAATTCAATTATTATTCACTTTCCTTTGTATCCGGGGTTGGTTTAATTTTGTCACATGACCTCATTCACTTAATACAATTATATATATTACAAGTAATTTAATTACAATAACCAAAATATCTCATTAATATGCAATTTTAATAAAGTATTTAAATTGTTGTTGATGGGATTTGAACCCGTCAAATCGTGAGTATCGTCTGTATTATTGACTTTTAACAATTATATTAATTGTCATCTGCTACTGAACCATTATCGTTATCTGGTCATCACTCAGGTTTGAACCCTTTAGAACGTGAGTATTGTCTGTATTGAGTTTTAGCAACTATATTAATCGTCATCTGCTACTGATCATGAACCATGTATCATCGTTATCTGGTCATCACTCAAGTTTGAACCCTTCAGATCGTGAGTATTGTCTATATTGACTTTTAGCAACTATATTAATCATCATCTGGTCTTCACTGCATCGTTTTAAATCTTCATCCAGATCATCATTTATTCGTGAAATTTATTATTTGTCAATTCGTTATCCCTCCATTCATCATCCACTAGATAAATTATACGAATGTAGTAGCGATAAATGATGGATTATTATATATAAATATGTTAATTAACATGGTATTTTTTTTAATAAATTAATGAGCAATTCAATTAAACTCTCATAATAATAACAATTAGTATTGCAATATTTTTCAAAAAATTATATCGAATCATGACCTGGTCGATCTGAGCATAACTTCGTGTCGACATCTATATTCTAAACTAGTTAATCTAGTATATGTAGAAATGTATGTAGAACAAATGACAAACATTATTTGAGCCTTTCATGCAAATATTAGGTCAAATCATTGAGGGAGACATGCTAGATGTACCATATATAGAGACTAGATTGCTTGCCTCATTGGTGCATTTAATTGAAAAAGATGTTTAATTAATTAATTAATTAATTAATTTGTTTAATCAATTGTGTACCAATAATGTACAAAAAAAGTGAGATAATTGTGTCACAATTGTTCATAGTTGTTGTCTCTTTTAATTTGTCCACAAAATTATTATTATTAAACTATTGCAAAAAATTATAAGATATCGTCTCTCAATATTGTTAACGAGAAAATTCTTTCGTGAAGACCTATCAACATCCAACTGCATAAAAATACTTCATTCATTACTTTTTAAATGTCATTTTAGACTCTCGAATAGATCAACCTTATCAAATCAGGTTAATTATTTCTGTAGGCCTGTAGCTTAATAGGTTCAGAAGTACGTATTTTATGATAATATGTAAAGGAAATTGAATCAATCGGGATATATGCATTTTATATTAGCATTATTTTTTCTAATAGGTGCGCTATAGTTTAATTAAGAAGGGTTTATCAAACATATTATCGTGAATATTGAATTTTTAACCTATATTTACCAACTTAAATAATATATTTGAGAATTTTACCAAAATCTGAAAGATATTAAATGATTAAATACAAATATTAATCCATTGATTATAAAAGTTATTAAGTGGTTGAATTTGAGACCTATGAATCATAAAGTAAGACTCCCAAATTACAAGGACAAATGAATAAAGACCCCAAATTTATCAAATCAATGGATCTATTGAAAGACAGTCTCTCATTAAATATATCGAGAGACCAACTATGAATGGAGGTAACATTTAAAGATATATACCCTGTATCTAATAATAAAATATGTATAAATAAAACATAAAACAGTACTGAAACGTGATTCCTCAATAAGTTATAGAGAAACCGTCTCATGTACAGATTTTGTAATTTGTCAAATTAGGCATATCCCTATTAATTAATTTCCCATATAGTTGGGAATCACCACATTTTGCTTACCTAATACATGGGAAATGTAGGTCCCAAACATCATAGCAATATTTTCACAAAATATATATACTCACTTCACTACCAATACCACATTCAAAACCAAAAAAAAAAATCCTCTATTTTTCATCACATTTTTCTTAGAATCCTATTATTTTTATAAAAATATATATATATATATATATATATATATATATATATATATATACATAAAATATATATTATTCTTTAATAATAATAATGGCAAAAGCTTCTCAAAAAAGAAAGAATAATATAGATTCTCAACGTAAAATTGAAATCGCTATAAATAGTATCGATAATAGTAATAATAGTAGTAATAATAATAGTAATACTGACGATTTTGTTAAAGTATCGACAAGTAAAGGAAAGCGAACGAGACGAAGTTTGCCTAGAGACTCCCCTTCTCCACGTAGCTCCATATTTCGAGGCGTTACAAGGTAATAATAAATTAATAATAATAAAAGTAATAATAATTTTTGTAAACTGTTTTTTGAGTTATCAATAAAATTGTTAATAATAATAATAATAATAATAATAATAATAATAATCATTATTTTGATTTATTATTTTTATTTCGAATTATATATTTTTACTAGTAATATATACTACTATAATGTTATTTGTTATCGGGTTTTATTAATTTAATTAATCAATAATCACGTAATTGGTAATTTATTTGGTCAAGTACTAGTATTGCATGGAGCACAAAAAAATTACTCGTAATAAATATTTGGAAAAATAACATTACAACAATATTTACGAGTATTAGTTGTAATTTTTTTTTAACGTGAGATATATATTTATATTTTTCGAAATTTATCTATTATATTAATAATTCGCTTTCGAGAATTTTCAAGATTTTATGATTAAACTCGATTAAAATATGAATAAAATTAATTGAATTGGTCCATTATCATAGACATAGGTGGACCGGAAGATTTGAGGCACATTTATGGGATAAAGATTGTTGGAGCAATGCACAAAAGAAAAAAGGAAGACAAGGTATATATATTTTAATTTTAATTTTAATTTACTTCAAATTATCATATAAAACCGTCTTACATGATAAAATTTTCTCGTAAAAATCATCATCCAAAATTTAAGTTAATTACTCTATTTTTTTCTAAATAACTTCCATTTTTAAATAAATTTTTTCACTTTCTGACGTACTTAAATTAATAAACCGGTTTACAGTAATTGTATTATATATTATGAGACCCCTGATATTAATTATCGTTAAAAATCAGTAATCATCTTATATATAAGAGGTCTCAAAATATAATTACTGTGAAATTGTTTTACGTTTAATTTTGAGTTTAATTTTTTTATTAGGTAGACTATTTAATTTTTCACTTAGATTATTAATTAAGTAATTAAGTAAGTAATTAGTTAATTAATTAATTAATTAATTACATACATTGTATATAGTAGTTTTGATGATACTAACCACATGCCTTTTTCATTTCTTTTGGCATCATACATTGCTTCATCTTGGGGAATGGACAAAATTCATACAATGAAGTGTATCTTGGTGTGTTTCCTAACTTCATGGCTAGCCATTTCATTTTTTCAAGTAAAATTACTAATAAATGCAATATATATGTCTTCATTCTTTGATTTTTCTTTTATCTAAAACATCTGATTTAGTCTGAATTCGAACCAGATAGTACATACATATTCTAAACTGTCTGGTTTATTCTGGATTCGAACCAGATAGTACGTACGTACTCTAAACCATTTGGTTTAGTCTGGATTCAAACCAGATAGTACATACTCTAAACAGTCTGGTTTTAGTTTGGATTCGAACCAAATAGTAAGTACTCTAAACTGTCTGCTTTATTCTGGATTCGAACCAGATAGTACGTACTCTAAACCATCTGGTTTAGTCTGGATTCGAACCAGATATATATGGTACGTACAACAATAACGTACACAAGGGCGGGAAAGTTCATTAAATTCTCCCAAACGAGTTATGACACGTACTGATGTAAACAGAGTTTGAACTTTAGATTTCTGATATATATCTTTGATATGAACTCTAAACTACATTTTCCGTCTCATTAATATAAGTTGTGGACCGACTATAGTTTTATTATATGTACAAGTCAATGACCCATGACTCATGATCATGGTCCATTCCCTTGTGATTTTGCTCCCCTATCATGTCACACAATATTATAATAAATAATCAACAAAAAAATCGAAAAAATATTACAATATTATCGTACTGTATTAAACAAGTATTTACGTCAAAATCTATCATTTTATTGTTAATTTTAATAAAATAATCGTGATATATAGGTTAGTTTTACGTTATTACTTATTATAAAATCGTCTTTTTATAAGATTAATTGGTTAATGTATAAATGACAATTGTGTTAGGTGCTTATAATGATGAGGCAACTGCTGCGAAGGCATACGACTTAGCAGCATTGAAGTATTGGGGCAAAGACACTATTCTCAATTTTCCTGTTAGTATTATTATTATTATTACAAATGCTTAATTAAATTAATTCATTCAAATTTTTAATATTTATGTTAAATTAACTGAGAAATGATAAATACAGTTCTGATGAAGATAATATTTTAAGAGTTAAAAAGAGAAAATTATGGAGTAATATTTGATATATTATCGTCAATTACATTAGTTTTTGTACAATAATTTTGTCAACAATTCAGAAGATTTTAATTTTTTAAATACAGTCATCTAGTATACCTAAATTATCCAAATTAATTACTTTGCATTTTGATTATTTATGATAAATTACGTAAGTTTTTGTATAATTGTGTCAACAATTCAGAAGATTTTAATTTTTTAAATACAGCCCTCGGGTTATACCTGAATTATCCAAATTAATTACTTTGCATTTTAATTATTTATAATAAATTAACAAGCTAATATTTATTTATTTATTTATTTTGTGTAGGTATTAAATTATGAAAAGGATTTGGAAGAAATGAAGACACTTTCAAGGGAAGAATATATAGGATCCTTAAGAAGGTGTGATATCAATTGAGAATTTGGGATAATTCCATGTATATTTTAATCTTCCTTCTCTTTAATTTGGGTCCAAAATATGACATAAAATAATTTCGATATTCTCGATAATAGGTCACAAATTCAGAGAGTAAGAATTTATCTTTTCGATCACAAATGAAATCGAATAACCCCTCTATTTGTTCAAATATATGTACCTTATTATAATTATAATATTCGAAATTATTTACATGAAACATTTTATGATAAATCATAAACAAAAAATATTATAAAAAAAACAAATAATTCAAAATATTTATGTATTTACTCTATTAGACAATTATATCAATGTTTATTACTCCAATCTAGCTTCATTTTTATTTAATATTACAGAAAAAGTAGCGGATTTTCAAGAGGTGTTTCTAAATACAGAGGCGTTGCCAGGTACTACACGACTTAATTTTATTTTATGCACTTTTTCACTTTAAAAAAATACACTTTAAACCTAAAATTATTAAATACTCCTATGATAATTAATAATGATAATTAATATGTTAATTATCATTAATAAATGTATATTATTGTTAATTTAGTTAATTTAATTTGTTTAATTTTTAGACATCATCATAATGGAAGATGGGAAGCTAGAATTGGTAGGGTACTTGGCAACAAATATATGTACCTTGGGACATATGGTACCTCCTCTCTATTCCTTTAATACACGTTTATTATATATCGGTTTTTCTAATGCATATTAAATTTATCATAATTTATTCATCATTGTCACTAATATTTTATTAATCGAACATTATTTTACTAATATCTTTTTACAAAAATAGACTGCTTCACACGTGATTCTGTTAATTCGTTTTACTTTATAAATTATTTAATAACTTCAATTTTAATTTATCGGAAATGATAATTATATCGGTTTTTCTTATATGTTTTGATTATATTGACCTAATCATGCATGATCTTTTACTCTTTATTAGTCAACCTAATAAAAACTTATTAGTTAGAAAAGTCCACCAACCTCACCGGTTTCACATCATATATTTGAATTAGGTCAACCAATAATTAGCAACTCTCACCCATATATTTAATTTTACATAAACAATAAATTAATTTTACATTAAAAAAAATAATTTTTACATAAAAAATTGAATATACACAATTTAATTATTTGGAACATTGTTTTTATTTGACAACTTAATTTATTTTTTCTTGTTTTATTTATATTATGAATTAAGAAAAAAAAAATGAAATGAAGGTAGCAATAATTCTTTTATTTAATTTTTATATAAAAAATTAAAATATATATACACACACTTTATTTATTTGGAAAATTGTTTTTATTTGACAATTTAATTTATTTATTTTCTTGCTTTATTTATATTACGAAGTATCAATTAAGAAAAAAATAAATTGAAATGAAGGACTGTCATGCAATAATTCTCTCGTAGAACTGTCTTATATAACAATTTGTGTTTGCTGTCATTTTGCAGCGACGCAGGAAGAAGCGGCAACTGCTTACGACATGGCCGCAATTCAATATAGGGGCCTCAACGCGGTGACCAATTTTGACCTAAGTCGATACGTTGACTTGGTCAAACCAAATAATAATAATAATAATAATAATAATAATAATAACTCATTTAACGAAGAAGAACAGACAACAAAATCAATTGAAACCGAAGTTATTAGTAGTACTACTTCTAGTACTACCGTAACAACATTTGAACAAATTCACGATCAAATTATTGAAGGCGATGATGATATTAATATCGATGTAGATATGTTATTGGGTGATCCAACAACATCATCGGTCGATTGTTCATCGACTTTTTTGCTAGGGTTTGACGAATGTGACTTGTTGGGATCTAGTCCGGTTGATTTGGACCCGTGTTGGTATGTGGATGGTCAAGCCTCGTCGACTAGTAATGAAATTGGGATCGATGAAGACGGGTTTTTTAGTGATATTGGATCGTTTTTATGTGATTTTGATGAGTTAGAACAACATTTTACCGAGTTTAAAAGGTGACTGATTTTATAGAAAATTATACATTATTTACTTATTATTATTATTCCACCTAGGGAAAATAATATATTAAAAAAAAAGGTTATTTCATATATGTATTTTTTTTAAGAAAGGGAAACACCTAATCATATATGTAATGCCTTATGCTTGTTGAGTTTTACATTTTTTTTAAAAAATATGATGTTTTTCCAATTTGAATTTAGATTTATTACAACTCTTAGTAATAGTATTAATATTGTTATTCAAAATTTAATTATTATTGTGTTTGAAGACTTGTCTTTTCATCTCGATTATTGTAAATATATACGGAGTAGTTCTTAATATATACTCCGTACTTTTTTTTATTATAATATATATGCAACTGAATTAAAAAAAAAAAAAAAAATCAAACCCTAATTTTATTTGACCAGGTACGATCGGGTTAAAAATCATACTTTTAGTGACGTTAACCCGTCACGAACTAAACAACACCGAAATAATGAATCTGTGGACAAAACTAACCAATCTAAACCCTAATCTCGGGGATAGACCAGTTCCAAGTATACATCGAACCAGACTTTAATTAATGAACCGGTAAACAGGATTGGAATAATGTATTTGATGTAGTTTAATTTAGACCAGACTGGACCGACGATCGGTCTAATTTAATTAATTAATTAATTAATTAATTAATTACTGTCATGACTACCACTTTGTCAGCTCTTAATTAACTTTTTTACAGTTTTAATTAACTTTTACAGTTGTATCATATGACAAATCTGTAGAAAATGTACAAATAATACAGGATAAAAAGTTAAAAAAAATTAAAGAGATAGAACAAATTCAACAATCTTTTTTACTATCTTTATAAGATCTTCACTTTATTCTTTAACATATAATCATCTCTATTGCAGCTTTTAACATTTAAGGCATGCATGCCCATGCATCTTTGATCTATCTCACTTGTGACGGTAATATTCATCACAAATTTGTAACGGTTAATCTGAATTATATAGAAATCGAAATTATAACTATATTTAATTAAGGGTTATTTCATAACGATAATACTAACTATGGGGGTGCTTCTTATATTAATACCAACTATACGTAATCCCATTTTAATATGAACTATCCCCACGTTAATCTCTCTTTAGAACAAGTTATCGGCTACCTGATGACCCGGTTCCCTTTTCCTTTTAATTTCTTTTTGAATTAAAGTCCCCTCCCACCATACTCTGTACACTTCCTCTCTCGTTACTACCTACTCTTCTCTCGCCATTGTTGAACTCGACCTCTCCTATCGCCATTGCTTTTCTTAAATTTTTTGAAATTGTGGTAAATAAATTAGAGCATCTGACGTTTGCAAAAAAACAAAATCTGACATTTGAATGATACGAATTAGAGGAGGATCCAGATGAATAACCACATCTCATTGTATCAACGAGGGTTTTGAAGGTTGATAATGGAGGATGACTTTTAATTTGATGAATATAAAGGGGAAGAAGAAGAAGAGGCGCACCAAAACCTAGCAGGTCACAATTACCGGTTTTACAGGTAAAAAAAGACATTGGTTATAAAGAAAGATTAATGAGAGGATAGTTGATATTAAAACGGGATTACGTATAGTTTGTATTAATATAAGAAGCACCCTCATAGTTGGTATTATTGTTATGAAATAACCCTTTAATTAAAAAAATGTAAAATGAGTTGTTAACTCTTAAAACGAGGTGCTCGTAACTCGTATAAGTAAGACTTTGTCTATAAAGTGACACTTAATTATTTTAATTATGATCAATAATTGGATTAATTAATATATTTAACACAATTATTTATTTAATTAGTGAATAATTTGTATAGATTTAACATAGGGTTCCTAGCTAACGAATGTTAGGCCAACAAGCACTACATTTGTAGGGTTTTTCATGGAGTTTACGAGGAGATGTTTTCTCGATTCACGATGGTAGTTTTTAATCTTGGATTTATCATAAAATATCGAAAATTCAGTTCTTTCAGTATGTGGTTTGGAGCGGTAAAGCTCGTGTCCATTCAACTACTCATTGCCAACACGCTGATCTCGGGCATTGTGATCTAATTTCTTTTATTCTACTATCAGAATATTTTATCTTTATGTTTAAGTATGTTGTAATTCGATTCCTAAACAATACAGAGCGGACCTTAATGGTCAATGCTCTTAAATTGTTTTAGAATGGATTTATTGTACCGTTGGCAAAAAAAAAAAAAAAAAAAAAAAAAAGGAGGAGATGAGGAACAATGGATTTGATAGTTTATTTCTTGTCACATTTCGTCTCATCTCATTTGTGTTGGATAGTATGGGGTTCAGTTTGACTATTTTCAATGGTCGATTAGGATAATGATGGTTTTTAATTTTGGATTTATTATAAAAAAAATATAGGAAATTCAGTTCTTTCATTATGTGGTTCAGAGTGGTAAACTGTCGATTTCAAGAGGAGATGAGGAACGGATTTGATCAAAAAATTGGTTTAATAGTTTCTTGTTACGTTTTGTCTCATCTAGAGATTCTCGCTTCATCTGTGTTGGATAGTATGGGGTTCAGTTGGTGACAATAAACTGCTCTACTACAGGGGTCTTCAAAGTGCAGTCTACCTGGTCCGACGACAAACCTCTACATATATAATAGTCGTAAAATCTCCTATATCTAATCCGGTCTAATCCAAACTTCAACTCAAACTCAATAAGGTCGGTTCAATCTAATCCAGGTTTCGAACTATGATCGAACTCACTTACTTCTAACAACCAATTCGTACTTAGCTTCTATCTATAGCAGTCCGGTTCCTGAGCCTAGGGGAACGTAACAATCTTTTGTTTGACTCAAACACTAGGACAGAAAACGTAAATCTAATCCAGACCAGTCTAATAATCCAAACTCAAACAAAAGTTCATCAGCTCAATCAGATTCATGTTTTAAACCGACAAAACACACTTCTAATATAAATTCTAACCAGCATCACATGATAAGACGATTTTACACGAGAATTTGTACCCTCGAAAGAGAAAACAAGCAATAAAAAGAAGATTTGTCATTGCTTTTTCAATCTCAATCTCCAAAGTCCAAAAAAAAAAAAAAAAGTTTCTCTCTTTCCCTTTCTCACTCTTCCCTTAGTATATAAAACATCAAAACTCATAATAAAAATATGCATTTTATTTCAAAAAATTTCACTTTTTTCACTCTTCACTCTCAAACAAATTCACAAAATTTCAACTTCAAATTGGTTAATATTTCTCTAGTAATAAAACAAGATGAAGGAGCAAAAAAATCAAGAATTTTCAACTTCAAATTCAAAAAAATGGGTTTTATGTAGAAAAAAAAAATGCCATTTTTATATAATTAATAATATAAATTTAATATTGTTTTAATATATATAATTAGTGTTTTTTTTTTGTTCAACGAAGGGCGTACTTAGTCGCATTATAATAACGGAATCTGAGACCTATTGTTCAGGGTACCTCGGTCTTAACCACTAGGCTAAGACATTTACGATGTATAATTAATATAATTAGTAAAATGGTTAGTTGTGATATTGGCGGGACGGCTCAATCTGTGATTTTTCTTGTAAGAAAGAAAAATCCCACATTTTCCCAATTTTTATTTTTATTTTTATTTCTTAAACTCACTTTTTTTATTTTAAGTGAGTTTTTATTATTGTTCATATATTGTTTTGAGTTTAATTAGATATATTATTCGCTAGGAGTATTTTATTTTAGTGTTTTTTATATGGCGGTCCAAGATAATGATCCATGTTAGTCGATGAATATCGTTTAGGGATTAAGGCACTTTTATTATTGTACTCCGTATTTAATTATTTATTTATGTTTTTTTATACGAGTATGATCGTTTTATTGTAGATGACGTGACGGTTTCAGATAATGAATCATTTTGATATTAAAGCTATGATATTGTTATCATTGTACTTCATTTATTAGTATTATTATTTTTTATTTAGTTTTCCCTTTTTGTCAATTATTATTATTATTATTGATCTCATTGTATTATAATAATAATGTATGAACTCTTCATTTGTTGTAGTAATACATTTATAAAATTTTGTAATTTTTTTTTTTATGCAATATTGTTATATTATATCCCCTCCATTTTTTGTATTTTTTTTTAATAAAAGTTAGAGAAATTTTGACCGTAAATATATCGAAGAATAAAAAACATCACATCGCATTTCATTAATTATTACTCTAG
Source organism: Agrostemma githago (assembly GCA_958450325.1). NCBI lineage: Eukaryota > Viridiplantae > Streptophyta > Magnoliopsida > Caryophyllales > Caryophyllaceae > Agrostemma > Agrostemma githago. Next base: position 439,472 of record OY288261.1, on the reverse strand, counting down.
TTTAAATTAGATAAACAAATAATATTGCATAGAAAAATATGATTAAAATATCGTAAATTTATAAAATAACATTGATCTCATTGTATATATAATAATGTATGACTCTTCAATTGTTGTAGTAATACATTTATAAAATTTTGTAAACTTTTTTTTTAATGCAATATTGTTATATTATTCCCTCCATTTTTTGTATTTTTTTTTTTAAAAATAAAAGTAAGAGAAATTTCGACCGTAAATACATCGAAGAATAAAAAAAAAATCACATCACATTTTATAAAATATTATGAGTAATTTAGATTAGATAAACAAATAATATAGTAACTCTCATGTGAGACCGTCTCACGATAATTTTATTGTGAGATCTCTCACATGGGCACATAGGGGGTGGTTACAAATTTAGTAACCACCTCTTATATGAGCCGTCTCACGATAAATTATCGTGAAACGATCTCATACAAGTTTTTGTACAAATAATATTGCATAGAAAAATACGGTTAAAATATCGTAAATTTATGGAAAAAGTGATATGGTAAATTAATTTATTAAGGTATTGTCATTTTCTAATTTGGCATCTAGTAGTTTTTACCTTTCTTGTGTCTTTTCTTGGTCAAATGGAACAAGTGAGTATTACATTGTTTACATGTACAAATGTGCAAACATATTTTGTAAATATTACTCATATGTGAACATGTACTATTCATTATTCAACCATGAATTCATGCTCATATCATGAAATTTGACTTAAAATTCCAATTTTTTGGATGTTATTATAGTATTATTATTTTCGTAAATTCGACTCTTAAATTAGTTTTCGTTCTATCGATGCAGTTTGTTTCAAAAATGTTATTTACAGTTAAGGACAACTTTCGATATTCTCAACAATCTATTAAGAAGAGTATATTATTAATATCAGCTTCTGCAATTTTTACTACTAATATATGATGAAATATATGAACGATAGAAAGTATGCATTGATAAACATGAAAAAGCAAAGCAGAAGCTTGAATTTTGAATGGAGAGAATATAACAGATGAAAAGATCGATTCTCATTGAGTTAAAAGTTAGTAAAACATAGATACACCGGAAGATAAAATGTACAGTAAAGTGCTAGAAAAAACTAGTGATCTGATCTGTCTTAATCATGAACTGAGTACGGTCTATCCTTTAACCTAAACTTTACCATTTACTTTTGCTTTTATACTCGTTTCTTAAGTATATTTACTCATTTACTTATCCTATAAAAACACGATCATGGTAGTAATCACACCAAACTGATCGAAATAATCCAGTTCCATTCAAACTCAAAGGCAAATTCTTGTTTTTTTTAGTACAAGATCTGTCATAAACCATAAAACTGGTCATATATACATACCAAATCCCATGGCAAGTTACCGAGAAAATGTCAAATATTTTGTCTTTATTAGCACCATGCCACCATGTGCTAGTATTTGACCCGTTTTAACATTTAAGACGGATATTTCAATTTAAACAAGATTATCCGAACTCAAAAATGACCTAATCCGGACCAGCTACTCTCCCTTGTGAGTTGTGAGAAAGGTATCCATCATTTATTACTCCCTCCCATCCATTCAATTCTTTACACTTACTATAAATGGACAATCCAATCAATTCTTTACATTTTCTTTTTGGCAAAACACTTTACCTTATAATCCTTAGAGCAACCACAATGAAAAAACTCACATGAAGTTCTTCCCATGGCCACCTCATTTTACACCATATTTTAATTTTAAGAACTTTGTGTCTCAATGGAAGAACTTTAAATAAAGTTCTTAAATAATATTTCTCCATTAATTTAAATTAAGAAAAATTATTTGATTGGTCTCCTTTCCTTGTTTTGAGGACAAACTTGGTTCTAAAATAAGAACCAATTTTCTTAAAAATAGTTCTTTTGACAATCTCAAGGATAAGAACTACCCATTGTGATTGCTCTTATATCCTTACTCTATTTACACAAAATGTCACTACTTTTTCTTAACTTTAAGTTTGGTGGACCCATAAAATCATTTGATTTACCAATAATACCCTTACTTTTACCACTTTTCTTAAAACTTGTGAAACCCCTCATGTCAAGGATTGAATGGATGGGAGGAAGTACGACAGGTAATAAAAAAAAGACAACCCGTTTATTTTTTTCACGTATGTCGTAAACGGATCATATTTAACCCGATATAAACTTATAACGGATGATTCGAAGTGACCCAACTCGAACCCGACCTATATATTGACCCAATTTCTAGACCAAAAATGACTAGACACAAGACACTAGACAAAGGAGCCTAGAATTGATGGGTTTTACTGGTGAAGTTTATAGGAAAGGACCCTACCCTACCCTACCCTACCCTACCCTACACCAGTAAGGCAGTAAGGTAAGTATTGCAGGTGGAGAAGAAGAAGTGGGAAGGTGTGCGACTACTGTACTAAATAAAATAATCGTACGTGGATGTATCCGTCGCAAGCTTAAAATGGGTCAAATCGATACCATTTGAGGGGAAAATGACAAAGATTTCACCAACCTCACTTTTATCTTTTCCCCAAATGATATATACTTGGCCCGTCACTTGTTTGTGTTTAACCAAAGGCATGCTTGAAGAAGGTCAAGTGTCCTATCACACACACACATATATATATATATATATATATATATATATATATACATCAATCTCTAGTCTATCTACCCTATTTTCTAAGGACACTTGCTCATATAATCAGATTTGATGTCCTTAAATCGTAAAACGAGTTAAATACTGATATCTGATGTTACTAATAAAAATAAGATATGAGTATTTGATATTTTCTGGATGACTTGTCACGTGATTTGGTTATGTATTTGAGTTATTTTGAGGTTGATGATCGACTTTTCTTTGCTTATTTGCTCGTTCATTTTTGGATTTTTTAGGTGTAAGTGAAGCTTAATATTTGTGGACCAATAATTTTGTCTCGGTCTCGGTCCGACCAAACACGTATTATTTTGTCGGTCAGAAAATGGTTGTGGATGGACCCTAGAAAACTGGAAAAAAAATTACTAAGAAAATGTTATATGGACAGGTAAATTAGGGTTGAATAAGAGGGAGTCGAGACCAGCCAGACACTAGGGCTAGGCTTGAGTCAAGGTCAAGGAGATCCATACCAGTCATGGCTCGACCAATCCACGAATCATCATTATACCATTGTTTCACTGTATCATATATTTTGTTCTCATTATTTCGCGAAATTTTTTTTATACTGTACATAATTCTTAAATCCCAACTACGTTAGAAAGTTTGCAAGTGTGATTATGAGTTCAGCTCAGCTGATCAAGCTTATTATTGGTTCGAATACGTGTTTGAGTTCACAAGCTCGAACAAGTTAGTTCGAATTTTCTTTCACGAACACACATTACAAGTCGAACAAGGTCAAAGTCGTGCTGATCTCGACTAATTATTTACCCTACTAGCTTCATAGTCCATTCCATCAATTCATGAATGTATGTATGTACTTTGTCCATGTTATACCATCTCAAGTCACATCTAATTATCCAAATTAAAATGACTAAGATTTTGACATGATAGTATGCTAAGCCAACTTTGGCAAGTTTTTTTTTTGAAAAAATTCTTGTTTTATTTCATGTATCTTCCCTTTTTGTTTGTTTTAGGGCCACACCGAGTCTCTTCGTCCTAAGATATCGGCACATGTTAAAATAATGTGAAGCATACGTCTGGTATTTGTATCTTCTATCAATAATTTGTCGAACTTAGACATATCAATCAATGACTACGACTCTCAAACCTGACTTGTAAAGTACACAGTCTAACTCACAAAATTTGAAAATATCCTGGTCTGATTTGACTAGTCTAGTGTGATTTGGTTTCGTGTTAAAAACTTAGAATCACCTTGTTTTGCTGAATAAAATTTGTATTCTGGTCTGATCTGGCTAGTCTAGTGTGATCTGGGTTAGGGTTAAAAACTTAAAGCCACTTTGTTTTGCTGAATAAAATTTACATTCTGCTCCAATCTGGCTAGTTTAGAGTGAATGTGTGATCTGGGTTAGGGTTAAAAACTTTGTCACTTTGTTTTACTGAATAAAATTTGTATTCTGGTCTTGTCTAGTTAGTCTAGTGTGGTCCGATCTGGCTAGTCTATTGTAATTGGCCTGTACCAGATTGGATGACAACCGTCCTGATCTGATTCTCCTCGATTTCTAAATGGTTGTATCCGTATGAGTTATGACCGTATCTATTTAACTCGTTTTAGTCAATAATAATGGAGTCATCATATTCATAACAATGTGTGGGAGGGAGTAAATCAAGGGGAAATCACCCGGTAAGGTGACAGAGGGGTAAAAAGTGAAAACATGGAGAAGTAAATGATGGGCCTGATTGCATGAATCATTACTCAATCCACCTCTCTATTATTTGGATCCAGATAAAGAATGTGAAAACTATCTGAACTGACCATACACCACTTGGGTAAAAAAAAAAAAAAAAAAAAAAGTAAAAATAAGGACGGTAAAAAGTTAAAAATTTAAAATATATACAAAAAGTGTTAATCAGATAAATAAGAACATTTTATATAAACCAAAAAACGATATTATTATTAATAATTTTTTAATAAGAGTCAAAATATTAAATTAATCACATTATTTTGAGCCCGAGTCAATGGTTGCTCGGCTGACTCGATAAGTTAAGTTGTCGAGCTGAACTCGAGTTGCTCATTACAACTCCTAGAAAATACGGTCTGTCATTACCGTTCATAAGAGACCTCTCAAATACTGATAAATTTTAATCGTTTTACTATTTTTTTTTAGACGGTTTACCACGAGACTTACTGGGTAAAACTTTGGAAAGGTATGGAAGCAATGCCTCTTTTATTTTCTTTTGAGGGCCCAACCCCTATTTTCATGCAATAATGTGATTTCTAGTATTGTAGCCTATTTTTGTTTATATATATGTTGGCCAACTATTACAGTACTCCCTCCGATTTTTATTATCTTCCCATTTGACTTTTAGGTGAAAAATAAAGGGGCAGGAATGTGTGGCTCAAAAGAGAAGAAGGATGAGAGAGAAATATAAGAGTAATTCTAGACCACATGTTGATGACCCAAAATAGAAATAGGGAAGAAAGAGTATTTCAGTCCAATAAGGAAATAGGGAAGATAGATAAAAATCGGAGGGAGTATTATTTTTGGTGTATATAAGTGACTTCCACGTTCCAAGCAATTATTCGCAATAATTTGTAAACCACGTATTTTACGATTGAGGCTGAAGTGTTGAACGAGACTAGACTCGACTTATAAATTGAACTGAAGTGAGCTAATAATGATGTTAAACTTCCAAGATTAAATCATGTTCTTGGTTCGGGAGACCAAGAAGGAGTCGGGCTTGGTTCGGGCCCAATTCGACAATATCGACCCAATCTTGACCACCTAGCCCGGTCCAGTGCCTAAGTCTAGCTAGGGCGTGTCCTATGTTATAGAACAGTCCTACCGAAAAGTTATACTCTTAACCCAATCAACTAACCCAAAGTAAAGCCCAATGGTTAACCAACTTGGGCTCAAACTCACATTAAGACCAAGGCCCAAACACCCATAAGCCCAGCGAACGACTCTTTCCGTCTCAGTCATTTACTTTTCCTTTTCCGATATTTTCTTGATAACTATTTTAATCAAAAGTAAATAACGATTCCTTCCGGAAAATACCTTAGTCTAGTGATTAAGATCAGGTTAGTTACTCTGAACTGTATGTAATGCGACTAAGTACGATCTTCATTGAACAACAGAAAAAAGTAAATGACGGTTGATGTTTGATGACCGATACTAGTATAAGGGGAAAATTGTTATTTTGAATGTGAGACGGTCTGGTTAGAGAATCGAGAAGTGATATTGAGAAAGCTTTTAATTTAATTTTGGATTTGGGGATTGCATGCTTTAATATTTTCATGCCTAATGATTTGCTCGTGTGTGACAAAGATCTCGATTATTTTCCCAATAAGCAAAAACAAGGCACTGCCAAAAAACAATCACGCCAAATTAACTTGCTACTTCCATGTTGCCCATGCTTTGGTCCTAAAATTATGAATTTTATCCACACTATTTTAGTATTTTATTTTACTCTTACCAAAAAAAATTAAAAATTAAAAATTATTACAAAGTATTATTATTATTATTATTATTATTATTATTAGTATTATTATTATTATTATTATTATTATAAACAGAACTTGCATTAACACCAACCAGAACAAATCACAAGAATTTTATTATTATTATTATTATTATTATTATTATTAATAATATTATTATTATTATTATTATTATTATTATTATTATTTTTTATTATAAACCGGAGCTTGCATTAATAACGAAACAAATTACAAGAAGTTAGTGGGTAGCCGAGATACTATCTGGGCACCCACTCCCTTAGCAATAGCGAAACTAAGTCGAGTGAAAATAAAGGCAGCTGCGCGAGCCCCGCATCCTGAGCTTATTATTATAATAATAATAATTTGTTATTATTATTATTATTATTATTATTATTTTATTATAAACAGAACTTACATTAACACCAACCAGAACAAATCACAAGAATTTTATTATTATTATTAATATTATTAATATTATTTATTATAAATAGGAGAATTTTATTGAAGAATCAAAATATATTATTATTATTATTATAAATAAACAAAACTTGTTTTGAGATCGAAACAAAGTACGGAGTACTATAAAACTGCAATTTTAATGAGATAAAAACAAATTTATAAGAAATTAGAGGGCAATCCAGAAATACTAACTGGACTCCACATCCTTTAGTTACAACGAAGCTAATTCTAATAAAATAGGAGTAAATAAATAAATAACTAAATAATGTTACTAGTATTTATTTTTTAAAATTATACTCGTAGTTATTATTATTATTATGCTCAAAACAATTACAGAATTACCAGCAAATTAAAGTTACTATCTGGACTCTCACTTCTTTTACCATAGAAAAACTAATATTTTGATTTTTCTAACGTGTGTCCACTGGGCACACGTTGATAAACTAATTATATCAATATTATCATGGATATAGTTTAAGTTTTGTAAATAGAAATTAATATTTCAATTTATCATAATAATATCCATATTAATATTGCTATAATTAACTTATTAATATTAGAAAAACGATTTTTTTTTTTTTTTAATATGTATTCTTCAAACAAATTTAAAAACTTTTAGTACATTTGATTCACTTGTCAAATCCAATCCCTTGTGGCACAAACCCTACATATTTAGGGCACTTTGACAAAATATACACTTATTAACTTAAAGGTACTCTTGCTAAGTTATGAGGTTACAAAACGTTTATATATCCTCTATATTACATCATTACATAACAAAACTTCAAAAAGACGGTCTTTAATAGAAGATGATCTATCAGGAAACTTACTCAAATACGTAAATATTAACCAGAAAACAACAAAAAGATCGAAACAGTAAATCTTTTGTAAGACGATCTCACGCTAGTTTTACTGTGTAGACTTCTTATACAGACGTTATTTCTAATTTAGTAATAATCACCTCATCTACGAAAGGTAAAATTACCGTGAAACCGTCTTATAGAAAAAAAATATATATGTAAAGAAATTAAATTTGCATGGATTATTATGTGTAGTATGTGATAAAGTACATGAAAAATATAATGAAGTTTTGGTCCCTAATAAGTGTAGAGAATATGATGAGAGTTTATGTTTATGTTTATTATTTCACCCAACAAATCGACACACCTTATAATAATAATGTTTCCTTTGTGTAGTTTACTCCTAGCTACTACTTTACGTTATACCGTAGATGTCTTAGTCTAGTAGTTAAGATGAAGGTACGTATGTATCTTGCACGATATGTTTCAGGTTCGATCCTCTGGCTACTTGTCCCCGTCATTGTATAGTAGTGCGACTATAATTACACTCTTCGTTGAACAAAAAAAACACATCGATCTAGTGTTATGATAGAGGAAATTGAATGACGGTATGTTCAGAAGAAAGATCGTTATTAGAATAACACGATTTTTACGTTATACCGTAGATGTCTTAGTCTAGTAGTTAAGATGAAGGTACGTATGTATCCTGCACGATATGTTTCAAGTTCGATCCTCTGGCTACTTGTCCCCGTCATTGTATAGTAGTGCGACTATAATTACGCTCTTCGTTGAACAAAAAAAAAACACATCGATCTAGTGTTATGATAGAGGAAATTGAATGATGGTATGTTCAGAAGAAAGATTGTTATTGGAATAACACGATTTTTACGTTATACCGTAGATGTCTTAGTCTAGTAGTTAAAACGAACACGATACGTTTCAGGTTCGATCCCATGTCCCGTCTTTATTTGTAATGTACCGTGACTATAATTACGCTCTTTGTTGAACAAAAAACGTATCGATCTAGTGTTATGATATAGGAAATTGAATGACGGTATGTTCAGACAAAAGATCATTATCAGAATAACACGATTTTTTTCGAGATGATTATGAAGATGCGTCATGCATGCCACAACATTGAATAAGTTACATACTTAGCCTACGATTTGAGGGTGAAAATGCATGTGGTTTCATCATCCTTTGTTGTATTATGCATAGATTGCATTCTTCTTCAGCCAACGCACGCCTTGCCTAACTTTCTCTAATTAACTACCTTACTAATCATAATCATATTAATAAATTTACGAAAGACGGTCTCATATTAACATTAACGACAGTCGAAGGAATGTTATTTAATTTAAAAAACAATCATCGATCGATCTTATATTGTTTAACCTCACATGCATTAAAACTTTAGGGAAAGACGTTATCTCAATCACGTGATAATAATATTACTGATCTCGAAGGAATATCAGTTTAAAGACGATCTGTACGTAACATAATTTGATATAGTACTGTGTATATAAGATTTAAAGACGGTTTTAAACGAGATTAATTAAGTTGAAGCCAACCTCATGAAGTATGGTTGCACACTAGCACCTCAATCTCCACAACATCATGATTACTTAACAAATATGTGAACTATACACTCAAAAGGACCACTTATCATACATACATTGTCGGGTCGGGTCGGGTCGGGTCGGGTCGGGTCACCCATCCTAATAACATCCCTACACTTTTTGCCCTAAAACAAATATACCCGTCTTAATAATATTATCACGTATATAACAAATCAATTAACATCTCATATATGAATATAGTTAAATAAATATATGTCGATCTTTGATAGAATCCTGAAATTCTTCTGTACGTAACATTATCCTTAATCCTTCTGTCCTAATTATTAAGACAAATATATCTGTTTTAATATTATTCTGTATATATATAATAGATCATCAATTAGCATCTCATGCAGTAAGATATATAGACCGAGTTTTTAGGTTATTTACTTTGTATGAGTACATTCGTCACAAAATTACGAACACTCCTGAAATCCTCATGTGTAAAATCCCTAACCCTATTCCCTAACACGAATATAACTGTCTTAATATCACATGTATAACAGACCAATTAACATCTCATGCAGTAAGATAAATCGAGTTTTTCTGTTATTTACTTTATGTGAGTACTTTCTATTCCGCTTTTATCGTATACAGTATTATATAATTTGACGTTGGTTATAAGATTACGACAGATATATCGACTTTCGATAGAATTCCAAAATCCTTGGCGTTTTCCTCTTATCCCTACAAAATCCATTTCACTTTTTTTTTACGTACACTTTGTATGTATGTCACTCTATAAATACACTCCTATACACTCTCATTTGTCTCCCACACCACCCTCACATCCACATTCCTCTCATTATTCCTTTGTATTTCGACCAAAATTGGGTTCGAGTTATGGTCATGAATAATATCCTCGAAACCAAAATAACAGAAGCGGGTGGTCCAGCATGTCCACCCGCTTCAGCAATAGGGTTCGAGGGATTCGAAAAACGATTAGAAATAACGTTTGTCAAATCATCCTCGTCCAAGTCCACGTCCTTAAAAAACCGGTCGAAAATGGGTCTTAGGTCGTTAACACGCTCCCAGCTCGACGAAATCCTCGAGCCAGCAGCGTGTACGATAGTAGCACAGCTGTCGAACTCGGTCCTCGACTCGTACGTTCTGTCCGAGTCGAGTTTATTTGTGTATCCCTTGAGGATTATACTCAAGACATGTGGGACCACAAAGTTATTACTCTCAGTTGACCCGATTCTGAGACTGGCTGACTCAGTGGGGCTCACTGTGTCGCGAGTTGTCTACTCTAGGGGAACATTTAACTTCCCCGGGGCCCAGCTCGCGCCACATAGGAGCTTTGACGAGGAAGTTAATTATTTAAATGGGTATTTTGGGCATTTCACATGTGGGCCAGTCTCGTACGTGTTAGGTGATCCGATGGTCCAGGATCGGTACTGGCATGTTTACTCTGTCGAGGGGAAAACTGAGGTGGATGTTGCTGGTCAGCCCACGGCCAGTCTCAACCGTGGGCTCAGTGTGGAGATGTGTATGTTGGGCCTAAAGAGAGAAACGGCCCAAGTATTTTTCAAAAGAGAGGATTATAAAGCAAAGGAAATGACCAAAATGTCCTTGATTGATGACATCATCCCAAGTCACGTGATTTGCGACGTTGACTTTGACCCGTGTGGGTACTCAATGAACGGGGTTGATGGTGGGGCCTACTCGACTGTGCACGTGACACCCGAGGACGGGTTCAGTTACGCCAGCTACGAAGTCATGGGATTCGATCCAAGTTCAGTCCAGTTCCAATCCCTGGTGCACAGAGTTCTCAGGTGTTTTGAGCCAACAGAGTTCACCATCGCTGTCACGTGCTTTGATGTCGATGTTTTAGACAAGTGGTTGAGTGTGTCTGCCGATGCTGGCGTGGACGGGTTCACTTGTTTGAATACGGTGAAGAAGAAGATTTCGGGTGGTGGGTTCGTGGTGTACAAAACTTATATGGTTGAGCCGATAACACGTGATGTACTCGTGTCTCAGCCAGAAAAGGAGTTAGAGCTATGCACAAGCCAAACAGTCACGAGGCCGTGGCCCCTTCTAGATTTAAGTAAACTTCAGTGTGTGTAGAAATACTCCGTAGTCAAGTAAAACATGTAGCTAAGATGATAAATTATTGGCTCTAATATTCTTAAAAACAAAGTTCAGTTTCCAAAATTATCGAATTTCATACTATACTTATATTATTACAGTCGTACGAATTTTGATCCTAACTTCATCCCTAGTCTAGGAAAGACATAATCTCATCAACGTCAGTGAAAAAAAAAAACCTATTTTCGTGACATTAGGCGATCACAAATTGTTTGATAAGACAGTCTTATACAACAAGACCAACTCATTAAACACTCAACCCAAAAAGATACTTGTATTCGTAAGAACTTATCATGATAATATCCACCGTAAAATTAGTAACCTCGACTTTTAAGATGGATTAAATAAAAGGCAATACATTCTTCAAAAATGTTATATTCGCACATGGACTTGGGCCACCGAGAGTTTTTAGGTCATGTTCAAGATTCTTAATCAAGAACTCTGATACCATGTTAAATTCGTACATAAACTTGGTATCGTGTTTATCAAGGTGAAAAGAGATTTCGATTCAAAACCCGTCGAGATTTCAAAAAATATAATGGGCCCATAAAAAAGTTTTTCAACCTAAAATGTGTGTATTCTTAGATTTGGGCCTTGGCCCATGAATTCATTAGTTATACAATGGGTAAGCTCAAAGTTTTTGGGCTTTACTAGTTTACTATGGACCGGTAGGAAAGAAGAATATTCGAGGTTTAAGACCGGTCTCCTAAACCCGGTCCGTCCGGGCTTAGGTCCTACAAAGCAAACCCAACTCGACCGGACCCATCAATTTTTTTTTTTTGAAAACGACCCAAACCCGACTCGTAATCTGATCTGTAGTCGGCTTACTATTTGTACACTACAAGTTAGTTTGTTATACGAAAGAGAAACCCGTCACAAAATGATCACACGTCACCATCGAAACATTATTCCATCGAATAAAGTTGGAAACCGGGTCGAAAAATACAAAGAAAAGTGAGTAGCACAATACTTTTTGCACCCTCTAAACGCCAAAACATGAGTACATGTACATGGATACATGAGTAGGAAGAGCATATATTGCTTACCCAAAATTGGTATTGTCTACATACACAATTGGTAACAAAGTAATGCAAATATCGACCTGTCGTATTTTTATAACAGATCATATATTTATGTTCGTTTCTTTAACTGACTGAATCACTGAATGGACAGTATTTAACCAGTTATAATAAGAGTACGATGGATAATCTGTCACACGGAAGACGGTAGGAAAGGGAAATGGGACATGCAAAGCACAAAGGAATTGGAAACTTTAAATTAAAGTTTAGAGAATACAATATTCTTTAACAAACTAATGGAAATATCGATCTGTCATATTTTTATAACAGGTTATATATTCTTTTGCACTCAATTATTGACAACACATATACAATCTCATGGGATGCTAGAAATACATATAGTATGATGTGTGATTATTTAGACCATTATAATTATATGCCCATTATATAATCAAGCAAAGTCAATGTATTTGGATTAGTCGAGTTAATGTTGTTAGGATCGTGATTTTACTTTAGATTGCTGAAGTTGGTAAAGACTGAATCAGTAGAAACAGATCGTTAAATCAGTTCGTACAAACTTAATAAATATATACAATAGGTTTTAATTTGGTACAAAGAGTAATATATGTAAAATAATATAATATCGATAACTTAATATTTTTAGTATCATTATTTGAATACTTACACGAAATTTGTGTGTTTATATATATGTCGGTCTGAAGTCAAACTGAATTGTAAAATTTTACGATCCTATAACGATCTTACCTTTGAAAATAAATCATGTTGTACCATAAGGGTTTAGATTTTAGAACACTAGAAATTTCATTTTCCCATAAAATCGTGTTATATAAGAATCTTTGTGAATATTTATCTTGTATAAAACCGTTTAGGTACTAAAAATTTTTTTTCTAGTTTTTCGTACCATTTTTTTTTTTTAAATCAGCTTTACATTATACGAGTATTACGGAAAATATGTCCTATTAAACACCAAATTCTCTCAACAATTAGGTCAAATAATTAAACAACTACTAAGAATTTCACATGATTAACCATATTATTTGGGACTAATTATTTTATTCATTATTTATTTATTTATTTATTTAGATATTTATTTATTTATTAGGGTGCCTTTAAATTATCAAAAAAAAAATTGAAATTGGGAATCAAATTAATTTGACATGATTAACCATATTATTTGGGACCATTTATTTATTTATTTGTTTATTTATTTATTTATTTGTTTATTTATTTATTTAAGTATTTATTTATTTATTTATTTATTTATTTATTTAAGTATTTATTTATTTATTTATTTTAGGGTGCCTTTAAATTATAAAAAAAAAACATTGAAATTGGGAATCAAATTAATTTGACATGATTAACCATATTATTTGGGACCATTTATTTATTTGTTTATTTATTTATTTATTTGTTTATTTATTTATTTAAGTATTTATTTATTTATTTATTTAGGGTGCCTTTAAATTATCAAAAAAAAAACATTGAAATTGGGAATCAAATTGGCTTTTGCAGTTTGCACATTACAAAGGTAACTTTTACACAGAAATGAAATAATAATAATAAAAAAAAAAAAAAAAATGGAAGAATAATGTGAAATGTGGAGCGTGGAATTGGATTTTGGAAGAATATTAAACGCAACCCAATATTGATTTGCATGTCCGATTTCGAATGTTACCCTTTCTCCTCTAAATATTCATGATAAAATTCTCAAACCATAAAATTCATAAAATTCCGTATATGTCTGTGAGACAGTTTTACAATCATTTTACTTGTTAAAATAATCGTCAATTGATATGTATAAGATCAGTAGTTATTATATCCATGATAATAAACGGGTATGTATATATATTCGTATTTAAAATTAACGGGTCAAATAATAATTTTTTTCTCATATTCATGTTACATAATATTGCTATTCGATCTAAAAGATTAGTAAGTACGGAGTATTTCTTAATACGGGTATATATCTGTTGTCGAAATAAAACAGGTAAAATAGACTGTTATATAAATTGATAAGACAAATTCTTTGTTAATATCTAAGCACATACTGTAGATATTATTAACATTTGATTAATTTGATTTTTTTTATGCGGATACAGTATATAACAATTTTACGTGTATATAAATATTATTAACATTTGATTATTTTTTTTTTATTATTTTTGAAACAATAAATACAACTTGTATACATCATTTACGAGTAGTACAATTTATAAAATGTAATTAATGTATGAATATTCAGTACTCCATACTACAGTATAGTATAACAATTTTACGCGTATATTAATCTTATTATTAACATTTGATTAAAATTTTATTACGTATTTTTTTTTGAAACATTAAATACGACTTGTATATATCATTTACGAGTAGTACAATTTATAAAATGTAATTAATGTATGAATATTCAGTACTCCATACTACAGTATAGTATAACAATTTTACGCGTATATTAATCTTATTATTAACATTTGATTAAAATTTTATTACGTATTTTTTTTTTGAAACATTATATACGACTTGTATATATCATTTACGAGTAGTACATTTTATAAAATGTAATTAATGTATGAATATTCAATACTCCGTACTACAATATATAACAATTTTACGCGTATATTAATCTTATTATTAACATTTGATTAAAATTTTATTACGTATTTTTTTTTGAAACATTAAATACGACTTGTATATATCATTTACGAGTAGTACAATTTATAAAATGTAATTAATGTATGAATATTCAGTACTCCATACTACAGTATAGTATAACAATTTTACGCGTATATTAATCTTATTATTAACATTTGATTAAAATTTTATTACGTATTTTTTTTTTGAAACATTATATACGACTTGTATATATCATTTACGAGTAGTACATTTTATAAAATGTAATTAATGTATGAATATTCAATACTCCGTACGACAATATATAACAATTTTACGCGTATATTAATCTTATTATTAACATTTGATTAAAAATTTAATTACGAATATTTTTTTCGAAACATTAAATACGACTTGTATATATAGTATCGGTTTTTTTTTTTTTTAAAAAATTTTCTACACCGAGTAAGAGTAATAATTTATTTGATTGGAAATGACAAAAAAAAGGAGTATTTTCAATTGTATGTTCAACATCAAATCAACATACACAACAACTCACAACAAGTGATAAAATTTCAGTAAAAATAATTACAAAACTGACAAAATACAGATGAAATAGAGAACAAATAAATTACTCCTTCCGTTCCAACCATTTCCAACCATTTGTATACATTTGCTTTATGTACGTATGTCGATGTTCGTTTTCTTTTGTCTATATCTTTAGTTACGTGTTACTAAAAATTATAAAAATTTGATATTCATAATGTATTTCATCAGAAGATATCAAGATCTCACGTGATTATATTTTATATTATATATTAAAAGTTATATTGATAATTCTCATTACTTATAAATAATGTCCAAAAAGTAAATGTATATAATTCGTTGGAACGGATGGAGTAATAAAAAACCTCACAATCTTATCATATTAAATGTAGATTATACATAGACTTGTAGTTGTAGGACTATACCCTAAAATGTCCTACTACAAGAAACCTATCTAGACTACTTATTTTTATGCAAATAATTTGGACTACTTTGAAAAAAAAATATTAAAATATTCGGGGATATTCTACGTGAAATTCTGAAGGTAAAGACGAGTATTCGAAGGGAAAAATGTCATGTTATGAGCTCGATCATGGCAAAAAAAAAAATAGATAATGTATGTAAAATATAAAAATTTTGAACCTGCGATAATTAAAATAACAGATACAAAATAATATGAGAACAAGAGTTTTATTTGATAATCGAAAGATTGAGCGTTACAACTTTCGTGTTTTTGATAGTTCTACGGAGGTCTTATCGACTTGGATCCGTAGGGGGAAGATGGGGTCTTTTTGATGACTTATTCCATTTACCTACAATTTGGTAGTAGGATGATGGGGGTCGTTTCGAGCCTTGTTCCATCTGACCTCCTATAAACCCTAAAGGGAGATCTATATTTATAGTTGGATAGCTTAGAGAGCAAGCTAAGAATATTCTAAAACATCTAAGATATTATCACAATATTTATTGATAATTATCTCTAAATAGTAAATATATTTGACATAAATAGATACCGAAATATATAAAATTTTGGTGTCTACAATGTAAATTAAAATATCTTACAACGAGAAACCCTGAAGTAAAAAAATTAGACACTTTGAAAAAAAAAATATGCTAAAATATTCAGGGATATTCTACGTGATATCCTGAAGAGTAAAGACAATTATTTGAAGGAAAAATATCATGTTATGAGCTCAATCACGACAAAAACAAAAACAAAAGAAAATTAGATAATGTGTTGATTCGTGAAATAATATTAAAAAAATTGGACTACTTTGAAAAAAAATGTTAAAAAATTCAGGGATATTCTACGTGATACTCTGAAGGATAAAGACGTGTCATGTTATGAATTCGATCACGGTAAAAACAATTAGATAATGTATTGATTCGTGAAACAATAATTTTTTTCGTGAGTTTTAATACTATTGCGTTTTCAGAAGGCTGATCGTGATACTTTTAATTAAGGTAAAAGTAACTTTTTACTGGTGGATCTAAGTGTTTATGAGCGAAAATGTGAAATATGAGCATGTAAACAGTACGAGTAATTATCTAACGAGACAGTTTCACGTAAGTTTTTGGTGAAATTAACCCTTCATGTAATGATAATGTACCGTTTTAGTTTGTGTGTCTTACACTGAATTTATGTAAGTGAGACGGTGTCATCGAAAATACTTCAGGTTTTAACCATTAGCCACGTGGTACAAACACTAGTACGAGTAAGTCGGTCGAATACTACAATACTTTAATAATTTACTCTATTTTACCACAGTAATTCCCGAATGAACCAGTTTTGACATCAGCTTATCGTACTGAAACCTCTCACATAATGATGATTTACCGTTTTAGTTTTTTTGTCTGTTATTGTACGAAATACGTCAAACATACACTGCACTTTTGTGAAACGATGTCACCGAAAATAGATTTATTTAAATTTTTAAAAATTAATTTAAGATTCATGTGGTACAAACACTATACTACTAGATTACTAATAGTAGTACTTTATTTTTACTTTATTTATTTTTAAAACCCTACTTTTTATTTATTTATTATTTATTTATTTATTTATTTATTTATTTTCTTTGATTTTTTTGAAGCATTAGACTGCAAAGTGTAAAGAAGATTAGACTGAAAAAAAAACACAAAAAAGAGAGAAAAGACCCACGCTAAAAGAGAAAGACTCACGCACCCACCAATAAAGATGAGAAAAAATAAAAATTTAAAGTGACCAAAGAATACAAAAAAATAATTCACAAATTAATTATTTAAAATCGATATATATATATATATCCGTCTTAATATTATAAAATACTCCGTATTAATCAGCAGAAATATGACAAAATATATATAAATCGTATAAAGTTTTTTGTTTTTTATAATTTATTTTCAGTTCAGTCTAATTAAATTAATTTTTATTCAGTTTAATTAAGTTAAGTTTTATATAATTAACTTTAATTTTTATTAATTAATTCAACTCATTTTAGTTCGTTCATTTCAATTTAGTAGAGTTTCATTATACGTTAACCTAAGCTGCATTAAACCAGTGGTTAATATTAGGTACTAATCTGACAGGGTGTGGTCTTCGTCGAACAAAAAAAATCAATCATTTTCGATCAGAAAGAACCGAGTCTAAGTTTCATGAGTTAACACTCAAAATAAGTACACTTCGTAAATTAAAATCCACTTTCATCGAATGAGAAGTCTCTCGTTATCAACGTTATTGAAAAACCGTTCTATTATCAGACTTTTAATGCAAATAAAAAGATGTACGAAGAACACGTCATCATCTATAATAATTTACTCACGGGCGGATATATCCGTCACAAGACAAACGGTATAAATTGATAAATTAAAAAAGAATATTAAAATGTTTTTTTTCTTTTTTTTTAAACCCCACAACTTTGATTCTTTCTACCTTTTTCTTTTTTAAAGTTTTTTTTTTTTTTCACCTTTTTACTTTGTTAAAATTTGTGTCACTCACACACCTATACACTTACTTTCAAACCAATTCATTCTTCTTCTTCTTCTTCACAACTCATGTTACTACAACTAACTTAGAAAAAAAAACACAACAAAAATGTCTTCTAAACTTAAATTTCTTTTATTTTTCAATTTAATTTTCATCTTATTACATGTTTCTCAATCATATGAACCTCGCAATCCCGAAGGTAAGACCGTCTCATATAAGTTTTTGTGTTATTTATTTATTTATTTACACACAAAAAAAAAAAGATTCAAACTTTATCAAATATATTGTCATTTCTAATCATTATATTTTCATTTTTTTTTTTGCAAATTTTGTCAAAAAAATTGGATTTTTTAAAAACTTTCTTGCATTGGGTTTTATGGGTAGTTCTTAGTTTTGCATAATTTTATCAAATTTTTAAACTTTATTATCATTATTTAATTTCATGATTACTTCTTAATTTTTCAATAGTTTTATCAAAAAAAAAAAAATTAAAAAATTGAACTTTATTAAACAACTCTGCATTGGGTTTAATGGGTAATTCTTAGTTTTTCATAATTTCATTAAATTTCCCAACTTTTTTTTGTTTTTATTTCATAGTTTAAACTTTAATTGATGTAGTACTTCCTCCATTTTCTTTATATCTTCCCAATTTTCTTTTCGATCCACTTTTTTTTTATCTTTCTATTTCATCTTTTTCCTTTTTGGTCCATAATTTTTACCATACTACCCTTATTATTTACAACACTTTCTATCTTTATTATTTCCTATTTACCACACTTACCATTTTATCTGGTAAAAGTAAATGGGAAGATAAAAGGAAAATGGAGGAAGTCATTTTTTTTGAAAAAAAATTCAACTTTATTAGACAACTCTACATTGGGTTTTAATAGAGAATACCGTAGCACGGTATCCGAGTAGGTTTAGGAAACACAATAGAACAATATCGTGTAATTTTAAGTTTCTAACTTCATGTTTTTTTTTGTTGTTTGATAGTTGAAGCATTGATTGATATAAAAAACTCATTGAATGATCCACATGAAGTGTTGAGAAGCTGGGATGAATTCTCTGTTGATCCATGTAGTTGGGCTATGATCACTTGTTCTTCTGATAATTCTGCAATTGGCTTGTAATTATAATTAATTCCTCTCTTAATTACCTTAATTCTTCATTTAATTTCACTAATTTCATTGCTTAATTACATGAAAATTCATTTTTTTTTGTAAATAATGATGATTTTTTCTTTTAATTTCACTAATTTAATTGCTTAATTACTGTAAATTACATGAAAATTCATTTTTTTTGTAAATAATGATGTTTTTTCATTTTTTTTTTCACTAATTTAATTGCTTAATAACTCTATTTTACATGAAAATTCAATTTTTTTTTTGTAACTAATGATGTTTGTTTCATTTAATTTCACTAATTTCATTGCTTAATTACTCTATTTTACATGAAAATTCAATTTTTTTTTGTAACTAATGATGTTTGTTTCATTTAATTTCACTAATTTAATTGCTTAATTACTCTATTTTACATGAAAATTCAATTTTTTTTGTAACTAATGATGTTTGTTTCATTTAATTTCACTAATTTCATTGCTTAATTACTCTATTTTACATGAAAATTCATTTTTTTTGTAAATAATGATGTTTTTTTTCCTTCTAATTTCATTGCTTAATTACATAATCCGTCATATTCTTATAACGGGTCGTAAAATGCAATTTTTTTTGTAAATAATGATGTTTTTTTTTCCTTCAATCTCACTAATTTCATTGCTTAATTACATGAAAATTCAATTTTTTTTTTGTAAATAATGATGTTTTTTCATTTAATTTCACTAATTGCATTGCTTAATTACTCTATTTTACATGAAAATTCAATTTTTTTTTGTAAATAATGATGTTTTTTCATTTAATTTAATTGCTTAATTACAAATTCATTGTTTTTTTTTTTTTTTTTTTTGCAAATAATGATGTTTTTTTCTTTTATTTTCATTGCTTAATCACATGTAACAACAAGATTATCCGTCGTATTCTTATAACAGGTCGTAAACTATTGATGTTTTTTTTTTGTTGTTGGTGTAATTCAGTGGAGCTCCTGATCAAAATTTGTCAGGAACATTATCTCCTTCAATTGGAAATCTCACTAACCTCAGACAAGTGTAAGAAATCTTAATTTTATTTTATTAAATCAAAAAAATTGTAATTAATTAATTAATTAATTAATTATTGTTCTTAATTATCCACTAATTTTAATTAATTTTGTGTTTAATTTTGTAGGTTATTGCAGAATAATAATATATCAGGAAAAATCCCAGAAGAAATAGGTTTATTGTCAAAATTGCAAACTTTGGATCTCTCCAATAATGGGTTTTCAAAGAATGTTCCAAATTCTTTGGGACACTTGAAGAGTCTTCAATACTTGTAAGGATCATTCTTTCTTAATCATCATCACGACGGTCTCACACTGGAAAACGATCCATTTTTTTTATAAGTATAAATGAGTAATATTTCTCGAATAATATGCCGTCTTAGAGTATAAAACCGTCTTACTCGTTAATTTGTGCACTAAATCGTCACTTTGTGGCGGTTTCACACTGAAAGACGGTCTCTTACTCTCTTTATAATAAATGAATAATCTTTTTAAATAGTATAGGTCGTCTTAGAGTATAAAACCGTCTTATTCAATTCCTCAAAGACCGTTTCTCTCAATAACGATGTTGAGAGACCGTCTGTTGATTTGTGGCTTTCTGCACATTTCTGTTTTCGACACTATTCACAACTAATGTTAATAATCATTACTACTACTACTATGTAATATGTATGACGATTTCACACCAGAAAACAGATCCCTTTTACATAAATGAGTAATCTTTTTTTACCGTCATACAATATAAAACCGTCTTATTCTGTAATTTGTGTCTACATTAAATCCAAACTGCACATTTCTCTTCTAGACACCGTTTAGCGTTCACAACTAAACATAGAATCTTCAATATTCTCGACAAGATGATCCTTTAACACAAATAAGCAATATTTTTAAGTAAAAGGATCGTCATAGAGTATAAAACCGTCTTTTTTCCGTAATTTGTTTGCCAGTAACACATTTCTCTTTTCGACATTGTTCACAAGAATCACAACTCTAATGCTAATAATCATTGTTCTATGACGATCTCACACCAAAAAAACGATCCTTTTCACACAAATAATCAATATTTTTTTTGAGTAAAAATACCGACTTATAATATAAAACCGTCTTTTTCCGTATTTTTTTTTTGCATGTAACACATTTCTCTTTTCGACACTGTTCACAAGAATCACAACTCTAATGCTAATAATCATTGTTGTATGCCGATCTCACACCAAAAAACGATCCCTTTTACATAAATGAGCGATCTTTTTAAGTAAAAAGACCGTCTTAGAATATAAAACCGTCTTTTTCCGTAATTTTTTTGCCTGTAAGTCTGTAACCCATTTCTCTTTTCGACACTGTTCACGAGAATCACAACTAATGCTAATAATCATTGTTGTATGCCGATTTCACACCAGAAAACGATCCCTTTACATAAATGCGCGATCTTTTTAAGTAAAAACATCGTCTTAGAACGAATATAAAACCGTCTTTTTCCGTAATTTTTTTTGCATGTAACACATTTCTCTTTTTCGGCACTGTTCACGAGAATCACAACTCTAATGCTAATAATCATTGTTCTATGACGATCTCATACCAGAAAACGATCCCTTTTACATAAATGAGCGATCTTTTTAAGTAAAAACATCGTCTTAGAACGAATATAAAACCGTCTTATTTCGTAAATTTGTGCAGGAGGATGAACAATAACAGTTTGAGTGGTAGCTTTCCAACAATAATAGCCAATCTGTCTCAACTTACTTACCTGTGAGTGTATTATTGTTTTTCCTACTATAAAAACTCTCATTTATCAATTTTTTTATATTAATTTCTTGGTTTTTTCTGTAATTTTTTCTTTATCCTGTTTGTATTCTTTTGTCTGATTTTAAGGTTGAACCTTCATTTTCAATACTTAATGTAATTTGGAATTTACTCAAATATTTTTTTTTTTTTTTTTTTTATTTTTTTCTAATTTAATTTGATTTTTATTTGATTTTTTTTGATTAGGGATTTGTCATACAACAATCTAAGTGGACCTGTCCCCAAATTTCCAGCTAGAACCTTCAAGTATGTAACTTTCAATGTTTTTTTTGTTGTTGTTGTTGTTGTTGGGAATTTTCTGTTTTGTTGTTTTATGCTCTCGATGTTGGTCTGACTCGTTTAGAAGTATCTGATATTGTTGCGTATTCAAATGTCGGAAAAATGAGGAATTTTCTGTTTCGTTGCTTCTACTCAATATTGTTCTTGCTCAGACTCGTTTAGAAGTATCTGACATGGGTGCATATTCAAGTGTCGGACTCGGCTATTTTTTTTTTAATGAAAATTCGGCATATTTTGTTTTAAAATGAGGAAGTTTGTGCCGTATGTTGCTCGGACTCGTTCAGAAATATCTGACACGGTTGCATATTCAAGTGTCGGAAAAATGAGGATTTTTTTATTTTTTTTCTGTTTTGTTGCTTCTACCCTCAATGTATAAGTGTCAGACTAGACTATTTTTTCTATTTATGAAAATTCGGCATATTTTGGTATAAAATGAAGAATTTTCTATTTCGTTGCCTCGGACTCGTTTAGAAGTATCTGACACGTGACACGGGTGCGTATTCAAGTGCCAGACTCGTCTATTTTTATGAAAATTCGACATATTTTGCCTAATTGATTGAATTGAACTTTGTTGTTGATGAAATGTAGTATCGTCGGAAACCCTCTAATCTGCGTAAACAAGGACGTTAACGGTTGTTCCGGTTCGCTCGTGCCCGTTCCTCAATCATTCTCACTCTCTCCATCTCCCGGTACTTCGACTTTTTTTAATTATTTATTTTTTTCCCGATTTTCTTACTATTTAAAGTTTAAACCATTGCACGGGTTATAAATTTATAATCGATTAATTAATTTTTTCCTACTTCGTGATGATGGATTTTCAGGAAGGAAGAAATCTCGAAAATTAGCAATAGCACTCGGCGTCACATTCAGCTTCGTCTTCATCATCATCCTCTTGATTTCCATCATCTATTGGAGAAAACAAAAACGACACCATCGATTTATGCAGAAAATTAACGGTCCGTTGATTCACAATCCTCGTATTTTTGTGCATTTTATCCGATTTTTTTTGTTCAACGAAGAGCTCACTTAGTCGCATTACAATATACGAGATTCGAACCTGAAACCTATTGTCCAGATCACCTAGTCTTAACCACTAGGCTAAGACATCTTCGGCTGACGTGATATTTCTTTTTTGTTGTCGACAGATTCTCAAGAAATCGGACAGATAAAATTGGGAAATCTACGAGGATTCACATTCAAAGAACTATACAACGCGACAGACGGGTTCAGCTCGAAGCACATACTCGGAAGTGGAGGGTTCGGGAACGTGTACAAGGGTAAATTGAGCGACGGTACAATGGTCGCAGTAAAACGGTTGAAGGATATAAGTGGAACGTCCGGTGAATCTCAGTTTCAGACCGAATTGGAGTTGATCAGTCTTGCTGTTCATCGTAATCTTCTTCGTTTGATCGGATTTTGTGCAACGTCTAACGAACGGGTCTTGGTTTATCCTTACATGGCCAACGGGAGCGTTGCTTCGAGATTGAAAGGTTCGACAACTTTATTTTTTTATTTTTTTTCGTGTTGGGTATTTTTTTTCTTTTCGTGTTGGGTAATTTTTTTTTTTTTCGCGTTGGGTAATTTTATTTTATTTTTCCGTGTTGGGTAATTTTTTTTTTTTCGGGTGTTGGGGTGATGAGATTTTCGATAAGGAACGAGGTAGGTGGTGAGTCCGACATATCGACAACGTTACATTCCACCTAACGTTTGGATCGATATGATTGAGATTATTATATGATAAAAATATCGTCGTGTCAAAAATGGGAATCGAACTAGGTTGTGAGTCTTGTGAGTGTTCTTTACCCGATACATGATTGATCACGACTAAGAATCGATGTCTAAACCACCAAATTGTGTCGATTAGTCGTGGACATGACAAAGCTGACCCGACCCGTCACCCGAACCCTAAAAATCCCGAATTAAAAAAATGTCCCGAACCCAAAATGACCTGACCTGACCCGACCCTGATTCCGAAATGGTTGACCCGTTTGACCGGTCTTTTTTATTGTAGGGAAACCGCCGTTGGATTGGAACACGAGGAAGAGGATAGCGGTGGGAGCGGCAAGAGGGTTGCTCTACCTACACGAGCAATGCGATCCGAAGATCATCCACCGTGACGTGAAGGCGGCAAACGTATTACTCGACAATTCGTGGGAGGCCGTGGTCGGTGACTTCGGCCTCGCGAAGCTTCTCGACCACGACGACACTCACGTCACCACCGCCGTTCGTGGGACCGTCGGACACATCGCTCCCGAGTATCTTTCCACGGGTCAATCCTCGGAAAAAACCGATGTTTTTGGGTTCGGGATTCTTCTTTTGGAGCTTATCACCGGGATGAGAGCGCTCGAGTTTGGGAAGAACTCTAATCAAAAAGGCGCTATGCTCGATTGGGTACGTTCCCTAATCCCTATCCATATTATCGTTGTTTTAGAGACGGTTTTTTTCGTCTGTTTTGTCATTTTCTATCTAAATGAGTAATATTTGACACGTTATAACAACTCTTTAGACTAACGGCACGCATTCTGCGTGCCGTTAGTTCTACTCATTAAACATCTAGTAGGCCTTATTGAACATCCATATTACCATAGATTTAGAAACGGGTTTTTTCGACTGTTTTGTCATTTTCAGTCCAAATGAATAATATTTGACCCGTTATTGGGACTAACGGCCTGCTTTTTGCGTGCCGTTAGTTCCAAATCATTAAAAATCTAGTAGCCCTACTAAACACACTATGCAATTATTTAGCACAAATTAAAGTACTTTAAGTGGGAAAGAACTTTGAGTGATTATACATTATCAATTATCTTAAGTCTTTTGATTTGCTTTTTAAATTTAATTATGAATTTTTGCCCCAATTATTTGACAACTTTAATTTCATTATAATGCTTTATTGACTCATCCTAGCAATTTAATCTTCGTTACGCTTTCAGTCGTGATCGTGACACGGGTCCCCTCCTTAATAATCTAATTAATCTAGGATGCACCAAAGGGTATTTTTTTTTTTTTTTTGTTATCAAATTTCCGATCACTAATTATCGTTAATTTAAGAATAAATTAACAATTACTCCTTTTAAAAATAATAACCATTTTTAAAATTAGTCCCTTTTGAAAATATTTGTTATAAATCTCCGAAAATGTGTTCAAAGTGCAAAAATTGCTCCAAATTATACTTTTTAGGACGAAAATACAATTTTCATCATAGAAATATAATTTTGAATTTTTTTTTTTTTTTTTTTTTTAAACTTTTTTATATTTTGGGTGTAATTTTTAACAAAAAAAAGAATCGAAAAATGTGTATTTTTAAAAGGGATTAATTGTTAATTTGCTATTAAATTAAAGTAATTTTGATCGGGTATTAAACTCGAAACTCTTCTACGAAATGTCGAAATTCATTTTTTTTTTTTTTTTTTTAGGTGAAGAAAATTCAACAAGAGAAGAAAGTAGAGGTGTTAGTTGATAGAGAATTAGGAACAAACTATGATAGAATTGAAGTAGGTGAAATGCTACAAGTGGCTTTGCTTTGCACCCAATACTTACCGGCCCACCGGCCGAAGATGTCCGAGGTGGTCCGGATGCTCGAGGGAGACGGTCTAGCCGAGAAGTGGGCCGCAGCCAACGGTCGAGATAACCTAAGTATAAGCTTCTCGTGCGCTTACAACAACAACAATAATAATAATAACAACAAAGGCGGTGGTGGTGTTGCACGGGTTGGAACCGGTCCAATGGACCCGAACCTAGACCCGAACCTGAACCTGGACCTGAACCAAGATCTTCGTTATAATCGCGGTAGTGGAATTTTCGGAGGGGTTAGTTTCGATGATGACGACGATGAGCATTCGTTGGATTCGTTTGCTATGGAACTATCCGGTCCAAGATGAGCGGAATTAATACTCTACGTCGTGACTTGATAGAGAATACTGTATTATTATGGTATCATGATCGTATTGATACGGTCAAGATAACGTAATAATACGATATTTTCTATTACGACTTTTTTTTTTATATAGGAAGAGAAGGATTTGCATAATGTACTCTTGTGCTAGTTTCTATATTAAAAAAAAAAAAAAAAACTTAAAATTTGTGTATAAATAGAGTAGATCTTAATTTTATTTTATTTTATTATATTAGGATTTGTGTCATTTGTTTGAGTTTGTTATTAATAATTGTACATAAATTCCACTTATTAGTTATATTATTTTCATTGTACTTAAATTCACATTTTATTTCTTCCAAATTATTTATTTATTTATTTATTTATTTTTAAAAAAAAAAAAAAAGTATACTCGTAATTGTTAATAGTGTTCTTATATTCTTTTATTATTTTCAACTTATTTTCACTTCAGTTCAATCCATTATGTTCTTTTTGTCTCACGTTCAGGCTCTCAGTCAATCCAGTCGAGTTCATTTCAACATATTTCGGTTGAAAAGTTCACCTCATTTCAATACCATCACGTTCAATTTAGCCGACTTCAATCGAAAAGAAGATGACCTAACTCAAGACGATATACTATTGGAAGTAATATAATAATAAGCAGTTGAACTCACCTCAGTTCAGTTCAGTCTCATCACGTTCATTTTGTCCCAGTCTCGGCCACTCCAGTTCAATTCAATCGATTTCAATTCAAATTATTCAGTCGAAAAAAACACGACCTAACTCATGACGATATACTATTGGAAGTAATATATTAATAAGCAGTTGAACTCACCTCAGTTCAGTTCAGTCTCATCACGTTCATTTTGTCCCAGTCTCGGCCACTCCAGTTCAACTCAGCTCAATTCAGTCGATTTCAATTCAAATTATTCAGTCGAAAAAAAACACGACCTAACTCATGACGATATATATATATATTGTTGTTGTTGTTGTTGTAAGTAGTACTGTAATAATGAGTAGTAGTCAAAAAGCTGGTGAAACAGTACTGGACTACTGCCTGTATGTATGATGTAAGAATCTGTTTAAGTTGGTGAAGTACTCTTTCTTCCATCTTCTTACCCTCTGTGTGTTGTCTTCTGTGTTTTTGCCTACGCACACATCTTAGTACTACTTTTGTTGTTGGTCAACTTCATGGAATCGAATCTCCTGTGACACGATTTCACGTTCATTACAAAGTCGATTAAAATCTCCTGTGAGACGGTGTCAACAGATGGAGTATAAAATCTCTTATCTGGTGTCTTGTTTTTTTTTCGTGTGGAGCACAGTACATTTTTTTCGGATTAAGAATGATGGGTTATGTAGTACTCCCTCCGTCCTTTATGTTTCTTCCCGTTTCAATATAATACTCCTCACAAATCTTAAATTGTGGGAAGAAACATAAAGGACGGAGGGAGTAGTAGTAAAGTTTATGGGAGACGAGATGGGTCGTAAAATGAGGACAAATAATGATCTCGAACTCGTGTCAAATGAGCTAAGTTTGGTTAAACTTGTTGGTTGAGTTCACCCGGGTCTTGTAAAAAACCGTCACACGCTAGATTCTAACTAGTTCATTAGGTGAGAGGTATCACGCTAACATTAACGTGAAACGGTGTCATTTGAGATCATGTTATTCGACCTGTTATAGAGTTCGGACCTGTTATAGCCGTGGGTCGAGAATGTCGATTGAGATCCAACCATATCACGATGACTGTGTAAAACCCAGTTCTTGAAGAACAGAAACAGTGCGAAAATATGAATGAGTCGGGTCAGAATGTCACACAAACATTCTGTGCACAATAACAATACCGAGAAATAAAAACAAGGTTCGATTCAGTTCGATTCAGTCGAGGAGATAGTTTTATTAATCAATCTTCCATGTAAAACCATGAAAAAAGAAAATCGAAGAAATAATTCATAAGTAATTCCAAACGAGAGAGAAGCTTGACGATTTCATGAATCCGTCAAATTACAGAGGTCCTGCAAAAGTCCCGTTCTCTCGCTGCTCATTCCAGCGTTCCACCTGCCATCGTTTCAAGCAAAGAAGAAGTTGAACTCGTCATTTTAACCCAAAATATGCATAATTTTCATGAAAATAGCCATGTTGGACACTTCTAAACGAGTCTGAGAGTTTTAACACGACTTACCCATTCACCAGGGCAAAGAGCACGATAGTATTTCGCAAACCGTTCACATTCATTGGACTCTTCACCCTTTGCTGATATGCACCTGCAATTAGAATGTCAAAACTCGTCTGATAAACTTATACGCGCTCGTATGTTTTGATGAGAGAGCATGCAGATTGTTGTAATGTAATACCTGTGGAACTCGATGTATCTGGTGAAACAGTGTCGTGTCTGATTTGTAGTAGGAAAGCGGAAATCAGCTGGAGCAGTCTTAAGTTCAATCTAACAGATCAGAAACGAAAATTTTCAGATGAACTAATTCTGCATCGACTTCAATTTGATATGCAGACCGGATACAATAACAACAAGCACAGAGAAACGGGAAACAAGGAAAAATCGAGAAACTTCCATGCTTTCGGAATACCCAAAATTTCAAATGAAGAAAAAAAATGCATGGCTAATCATATGAGACCGTCCTACGAAAATGTCATGATCAAACCTAACCGACATTACGATCTCATATTTAGTAGAGAAACTTCTTCATCATACATTCATGATTCATACCCTTACGATGAGATCATCCTAGCTACACGGGTTTTTCTGATTTCTCGTGTTCATCGTCTTCTAACACCCTTTTACTTCATCGTCATCTAACAACAAGCAATTCTTAGGCATTCTCTTTCGAAATTTCATTAATCGCTTTGCATCAATGCTTAGTTTACCTCCATTAAAATACAATCACAACCCATGAAAACGTAAAACCAAGTACTTGCAATGGAGGAACATCATCCTATGTTAGTATGTTACACCGACTCTTCCGATTTTCTGGTTTTCATCGTCTTCTAACACCCTTTTATACTCTCCTCCAATGAACCAAATTCCCACCATTGTCAATAATATCGCTTTTATTTACTCTATCATCCTATGTTACTCCGACTCTTCTGATTTCTGGTTTTCATCGTCTTCTAACACCTTTTATACTCCCTCCAATGAACAAATTCCCACCATTGTCATTAATATCGCTTTTTTTTACAACGGTTTCTCATAAAAATGCTTTCTTTCGTGTAACTCGTGTTATCTCTATTCCTTGTATCAACTTCAAACACGATTATCAGATAACCCGACTTCCACCATCCTACTCCGAAATTCCCAAATGCCAAACAAAACTAATGCCCTAACTCGACCTACTACATCGGTTCACAATAAACAAGCAATTCTTAGGCATTCTCTTTCGAAATTTCATTAATCGCTTTGCATCAATGCTTAGTTTACCTCCATTAAAATACAATCACAACCCATGAAAACGTAAAACCAAGTAATCATCATCCTATGTTACTCCAACTCTTCTGATTTCTCGTTTTCATCATCTTCTAACACCCTTTTACTCCCTATCTCGGAAACCAAAGCTAAAAATGAACCAAATTCCCACCATTGTCGATAATATCAATGTTTTTTTTCTGCTCGTGTTATCTCTATTCCTTGTATCAACTTCAAACACGATTATCAGATAACCCGACTTCCACCATCCTACTCCGAAATTCCCAAATGCCAAACAAAACTAATGCCCTAACTCGACCTACTACATCGGTTCACAATAAACAAGCAATTCCTAGGCATTCTCCTTCGAAATTTCATCACTCGAATTACAATGATTTGTTTACCTTCGATTAATATACACAATCACAAACCATGGAGGGACATCATCATATGTTACTCCGACTCTTCTAATCGAAACCAAAATATGTCGATTTTTCATCAGAATCCGAGCAACACAAACATCATTGACAATCATCAATTATCATAAAAGATTCAAACTTTCTGCACAATTTTCAGATCAATTTCATTCCGTAACGAACCGAAACCATCAATTTGCTCAAATCAAAGGTAAAACACAAAAATTTCGATAATTTTTCAGAATTCCAGCATACACTACACAATCAAATCAACAAAATTATGCAATAGAGGATCAAAACTACATGATATCAATCGAATTTCCGCCACAAATTCATCAAATCAACAATTTACGCAATAGAGAATCAAAATTACATGATAACAAACGAATTTCCCCCCACAAATTCATCAAATCAATCGTAAATACAACAACAAAAATCGAAGGAAGGGAGGAACTCGAATCGCATACCTCGTCAGCCATTGATGTAACAGATCGAAGGAATTGACGATCTCAAGAACACGAAAATCGCAGAAAAAAAAAAGAGAAAAAAATTGCAGATTTGAATGTGTGCGACTGGAAAAAAAATTGAAATGAAAAACTCTCTTTATAATAGGACTCTACTCGGGTCGGGTCGGATCGGGTCTATCCGGTCGAGTTGGGTCGTATTTGGGCTTACCCGATACTTCATCACCTGAGTTCAAATCCCGTTGTTCAAATACTCGTCTTATTTTTTTAGGCTCTCGGGTTTGCTCGATATTCCAATCGCTTGTGTTTAAATCCCGTTGATATTTTTTATTTATTTGATTTTTCAAGACCCTCGAGAATTTAGCCCTGAAAAATCAGTTAGAGGATTATACAATCAGTTGTACATAGCTCTATGTACAACTGGTTTTAAGATCTTGAGCTTTTATCACAAAGATTTCGAGTTTTGCTGTAAAATTTCTGAGCCAAACTTTTTTAAGCTCAACAAATATACACAAAAGCTCAAAAACTTACACTATAATCCTATTTTTCCTGAAAAATGGGTCAATTGAGTCGGGTTCAAGTCGGGTCAGGTTCGAGTCGAACCATCTCCAGGTCAGAAAAATCAAAATCTAATTCACTTTGGGTCTGGTTGAGCCATTTCGAGTTTGTTTTTTTCAACTTTTTAAGGGTATATTGGTTCGTTTGGTAAAATAACGTTCGTACCAGTTCCGAGTTAGAGTTAGGTCGGACCAATTCCAATTCAGATTACGGGTCTTCAATTTAGGTGTCAAGTCAATTATCGATTTATCATCGTCTACTATCAAGGTCAACCTTCGAGCCTTCGACCTTAGTGACTATATATATATATATGCTCCAAAACAACGTTATAAGACGGTTTTAAACGTAAATAACCTCGTATTACTTATAGGCCGCAGCAAGCGATAACCCGAACTTACAATGTTTTCTTTTATTAATCAACACTCTAATGTACTAAAAAACTAAACAATGTAAAAAAAAAAAAATTACATGAAACTGTAAATTTTTAAGAAAACTGTAAATTTTTAGGGAAACTGTAAATTTTTTCCCTAAATTGTTAGGGAAAGGGTATTTTTTTTTTTACTTGAGGTAAGAAAACTTGAAGAGCATAGAGTGCTCATAAGTTTCACCAGGTTTAACCATAACAGAAGGAAAATTAGGATGATTGACAGCATCAGGAAACCCTTGAGTCTCCAAGCACAAACCGGAATACTTCCCGTAAACAAACCCGTCTTTTCCGGTCACATTCGACAGCATATTACTCGTGTAAAACTGAACACCGGGTTTATTCGCCCACAAACTCATAACCCGACCCATTTTCTCCTCAGTCACTACTGCAACCGGGTTCAGATGCGCGTGATGTCCCGTTTTCTTCTCTTGGTTCAGGACGTAGTTGATGTCGTACCCATTTGGAAGCTCGTTGATCCGGCTTCCGACTGTGTGTGGCTCGAGGAAGTCGAAGGGTGTGTTGTGGACTGGTGTGAGTTTGCCTGTCGGGATGAGTTCGCTGTCGACTGGTGTGATTTCGGGTGCGAAGAGTTGGACTTTGTGGTTCAGGATGGGTCCGCTGGAGTGACCGCCGAGGTTCCAGTATGTGTGAGAGGCTAGGTTGATCGGTGTTGGTTTCGTTGTTGGTTTCGCCCACATTTGGATCTCGAGCACGTTTTCCTTTGGGATTGCGTAGGTTACTTTTACCTTTAGCTCGCCCGGGAATCCTGCATTGTATATATGTCGATTACAGGTAGGTAAAATGAGTAAATGACTTTTTGGCATATAGTTTTTTTTTTTTTGCCAGCAAAGAAAAGCATATAACGGTTACAACGACGACAACATTAAAGCTAGATTTGGGGTTGGCTAACATGAAACAACAACAACAACAACAACATTAGAGCAAGATTTGGGGTCGGCTAACATGAATCAATATATGAGAGAATAATAATAAAAATACAGTTTCAAATGTAAAATTAAGTCGAAAGAATTATGGACAATAAGTTAGGGAAAATATAACGGTTATAAAGTATAATTTTTGGCATACAACGGTTACAATAACAACAACATTAGAGCCAGATTTGGGGTCTAGCTAACATGAATCAATATCTGATAGTAGAATAATAATAAAAACACAGTTTCAAACGTAAAATTAAGTCGAAAGTGTTTTGGACAATATGTTAGGGTTAGGGAAAATGTAACGGTTATAAAGTATAATTTTCGTTAGGGAAAATATGTTTTTACCTCACCCGGGAATCCTACATTATATATATGTCGATTACAAATAGGTAAAATGATGACTTTTTGGCATACATTAGAGCCAGATTTGGGGTCGGTTAACATGAATAAATATCTGATAGAAACGTGAAATTAAGTCGAAAGCGTTTAAATCTGGGTTGGGTTACGAACCTTCTTCACCGTCAACGCTTTGGTATCCGAATGTAATAGACGGAGAATGACCGTCAGGGGAATAATGCAATACCTTCCAAATTACGCGACTGAATCCTTTAGGTCCGCCTGTTTCGATTCCAAAGACAATGTTAGTACAGCGCTGGCTGAAACTAGTTTAGGACTCGTGTAAATGAACTAACCATGAAGGATATTTTTGCCTTCGTTAGGGACAAGCTTGTAAGTGACACCATCGTACGTGAACTGCGCACCACCAATCCGGTTAGCCACACGACCTACGATGGCTCCAAAGTATGTCTTGTCGTCCTGTGCCAAAGAAAACACGAAAAACCGTCTTAAAAAAACAATAATGTAATATATATATGATCCAATGCAAAATCCCAAACCCGAGTTTAGGCTTGGTTGACTCGTAACCTGAATTAATCTGACCTGACCTGACCCACCCCGACCCAACCCAACCCAAATCCAATTTGGATTGACTCGACCCAAACTTGACCCGGTCGGTCCATCAGTGTCATGGGCCACGAGGGAAGACACTTCAAACAAAATTGACAGCTAATTAATTTGATTAATTTAATTTAATTCAATTTTGGCTATACTTGAATTTTGAATTTTATACGTTTGCTTTTAATTTTCATTCACGATATAGTATAAAGCAGACGTATGAAATTAAATTCACGAGGGTGGTAGACAAATTAATTTTTTTTTTTTTTAATTTTTTTTTTTTTCGACGAAGAGCGCACGTACCACATATTCGTTCACTTTCTCGTATCCGAGAACCACGTCACCAAGCTTTCCTGAAGGGCAAATTAGGAAAATACAATTAATTAATATTAATTAATTAATTAATTAAAAAAATTAATATTTGTTCCCTGTATTATAATCCGACTAACTGCAGGTTTCATTGAATCGAAAAATAAATAAATTTAGCATCGGCATGGATAAATTAGAACCAATTAAGTTAATCCACGTCTACACGAAAATAATAATAAATTAAATTAAATAAAGAAATGATTTTGAAGCTCGTGACTTTATCAACTAATCTAATTAATTAACACGCGCTACGCGAGAATAATAAATTAAATTAAATAAAGAACGGTGATTTTGAATCTCGTCACTTTATCGACTAATCTAATTAATTAACATGCGCTACGCGAGAATAATAAATTAAATTAAATAAAGAACGATGATTTTAAAGCTCGTGACTTTATCGACTAATCTAATTAATTAACATGAGCTACGCAAGAATAATAAATTAAATTAAATTAAATTAAATAAAGAACGATGACTTTAAAGTTCGTGACTTTATCGACTAAACTAATTAATTAACAAATGCATGGATAAATTAAAACCGACTAAGCTAATCGACATCTACATGAATAAATTACGTACCATGTTTATCAGGAAGAACGACGGAGATTGTTGTAGCTCCATAATTAGTAAGTTTAATCGAGAAATTACCCTTCTTTAGTTCATAAACATTGATACTTTTCTCATGATTTTCAGATGATTCATGGCGGTGTTCATTGATAATCCCAGATGATTGAGTTTCTGATGCGAATGCGTTGATCAAACCCAGAAAAAACAGAGTAAAACAGAGCATTAAATCGAATGATGATTTATTCGCCATTTTCGAGGGAAGAATTGAAGAAATTAGATGGATTTTGATTTTGATTTTGATTTTGATTTTGATTCGATTTGATTTGATTCGATGTGGGTGTATTTATAGTAGCAGGATTAGCTGGAATTGATGATAGTTTTTTCTCACGATTTTTTTGTCATTATCCTTATTTGTCTTGATGACTATTTAAAGAATTAGAATATTATACTCGATAAAATTGATCTGATCTGTATTTGATTTGTTATTTGGATCGGGAATTTGAGTTGATCTGGGATTTGAATTGACTCGAGTACTAAGACTTTGTGTAATGCACGGTTTTGTAATATCTGTATTTAGAAAATTGATCCGATCTGTATTTGATTTGTTATCTGAATCTGGAATTTGAATTGACTCGAGTAATCGACTCTGTGTAATGAACGGTTGTGATATCTGTATTTTGTGACTACTAGTAGAAGTCTAGACTCGATAAAAACTGATCTTATCTAATTTGATCTGTACTCAACTTGTTATTTGGATCGAGAATTTGGGTTGACTTGGAATTTGGATTGACTCGACTCGGTGTAATGTAAGGATAGTTAGTTTTGAAACAGTTGATAAGTAGTTGTATCGGTGTAATACTTTTCTCACGGTTTTATAAAATTTGTGTTTCTCACTAGAAGTCTAGATTCGATAAATCTGATCTGATCTGTACTCTACTTGTTATCTGTCGAGAATTTGAATTGACTCGACTCTATGTAGTGTAAGGATAGTTATTCGTGAAATACTTTATAACAATACGTAGTACGAGTATAATGTGATTCTCACGATCTTTATCAATTTATTTAGATGACTAGATCAGATAAAACTGGTGAATGAATAATATCTATCTGTATTTGATTCATATTTAGTATACAGATAGTTATTCTTAAAACACTTGATATTATTATCGTTATTGATAATAATAGTAGTACTAATTAGATAGTTATTCTTAAAACACTTGATATTATTATCGTTATTGATAATTATAGTAGCACTAATTTTATCACAATCCTGTCACGTCTTCGCTGAATATAGTATTAATCATCTTTCATTTATTATTTTATATCGATAATTTTTTTTTTGTTCTCGATCATCCATACCCACGACTTTGAAGAAGACGCAAAATAGATATCCGGTGTATATTTTCACTTTCGACCTTTTATTCTTTTAACTATCTCTAAATCCATTTCCCGAGCCACTCCTAACACGCCTTTCTAGGGTTTCCGACACTAAACTGCTTGTGAAATATTCAGACCTACATTACTATTCAACATCTGTCATACTGACCTTTTTTGACTCAGATTATTATACCCTCGAACCCTTTTTTTTCCTTTTCTAATGTACGATTTTCCCGTTTCAAACTCTTTAATTTATCAGTCAAAACTTTAACGTATGTTACTTATCTATATCCACTTAATTTTTTCTAAGTGTCACATCCATATACACAATAAGTCAATTAAGTGATATAAATACAATCACGTGTACGTTGCCTACTATTTTTTATCAAACACTTGTCGTCGATACTCTTTCCGTCTCGTACTTTTATACCTGGTAAATAAATGACTGATATGGAACGAGTACTGAACATTGTAGCTCCAACTGACGTGACAAACAGATCAATCGGTATTGACATGTCTAGCTAATATCATTTCAATTTCGAGTCTTTTTTGAATGTGTTAATATCATACGAAATCATTAGTAGTTGAAAACTGACTTGACCGGAAAAGCACGACCCGAATCCAGAACCCGAACTTAAAACCCGGATTTGACATGTAAGGTTGTAACGACTCGACACAGCCTAACCAGTTTGAGTAATACTCAAACCGTTTTTGTAGGAAATAAGTCGATATCTTTAGAAAAGTTGAAAATAACAAACCTGAAAAAGATCTGGCCGAAGTTGGACCGATCATCCGACCTTTGGACTTCGGGTTCATCTGGTCCGGTCCAGTCTGGTTCAGACACGGCCGAAGTTGGACCGGTTCATCCGACATTTGGACTTTGGGTTCATCCGATCCGGTCCGGTCCGGTCCGGTTGTAAATGGCAACGAACTCACCATAAAGAAAATCGCGCGAAATTGGTCAAAATTATAAAACCCTAACAATTTTTTAAATTCCCAAAATCAAAATCTCATCCGCCATTTTCATCCATCTCCTCGATTGAACTCCAATTCTAGGTATCAGTCATACTATTATCTCTTTCTTAATTGATTTAATTACTTCATTTCTGTGTTCTTCGTGTCTTTAGATTTTCTATCGCAAATTGAATTGGGGGTAATGTGTAACCCTAATTCCGCAATTGAAGTGATTGAGGATGATGTTGTATGGTACATGCATATTGTGTTGTAGAATTGTAGGTAGTAGTTGGTTATATTGCTGTGTAACCCTAATCCTGCAATGGAGGGATTGGGGATGAATGTATGATGTTGTAAGTTATATGTATATCGACATATCGCTGTCTGATTGAAGATGCCTCTCCCGTCTTTTAATCGTCGAGATGTGAGACATGAGTTTGCACCCTTACAATCGGCAAATTGGATATGGAGGGATTTATCTTTCGCATGTTACATGTTTGTGATTTTACATTGTTGAAATTTTAGGCGTAAAATAATGGAAGAAAAACATTGAATTGATTGGATAAATCATACACTCATCGTCTATTTTTTGGCTGCAGTTTAGTGTAAAACCGTTTCTGATGAACGATTTTTGCTAGAATTTAGTGTAAAGTCGTTTTGCTCGTGGCAACAATCTCTCGATTTGGCAGCTGGTTATTGAAGTTGATTAGTTTTCATGTTTTGAACTTTTGATACAGCTAATATTTATGGCATCATCGGATGTAAGTTTTGGTGCTTTGATCGTATTGGAGGAGCTGAAACCGTCTTCTCCTCACTACCAGGATGGAGCTTCACTTCGCGTTACTGGAAAGTTAGTGTCTTCCCCTCGGATTTTTAGCTTTCGTTTCTACTGTAAAACATTCGTAACGTAGTTCTGCTGTTAGTTTTTAGTCCTGTATAATGTCTCTAATTGCATGTCGGAAATTTCTGACTCGACTTAGTTCACTCTAAATTCCCGTGTTTATGTCTGTTACTTCTACTGTAAAACTTAATGATGCTTGAACATAGGCTAGAGACGTTTGTTGATGATAGCTTGAGGAAAATTAAAACTTGGGTCGTAATATTTTCGTGTTGTTAGGTTACAAGAATATAACGTGGAGACTGCTGTTGCTGTGATTGCTGACGGTGATGCTACCTTGAAGATCGACACCCAAGACATGAACCTTCAATTACGATTAGGCTCCATTTACCAATTCATAGGCGAACTGCTCCTCGTAGCTGGCATTGAGGTATACTGAATTACTTGGAACACTGAAAACAATAATTATACACTATTTTGTATATGCATGGTGTTGAATGTTTGCTCGTTCTATTTTCAGCCCATTCTGAAAGCGAGAGTAGGTAGGAATGTTGATGGTATTGACCTTGATTTGTATCGTAAAACCCTTCGCCTCTTGAAAGAGTTTCAAGGCGAGCACGTATAACTGGTACGTTGTTTTTACGTTCAATTTTTTAGGATGTAAAATGGTGAAATAGTTGTAAATTACCGTTCAATTGATGCTGTTCTCGTCGCAATTTTCATTTCAGGTCATTTGGATGCAAGTTAGTATTCTGCCAACTAACGATTTGGACGAAAAAACAGTCGAAGTTAGTATTCTCCTCTTAATCTGTGCATTGTTTTTGAAGTTTATGATTTCATCTCCAGTTTTCTACAATGAAATAGGAGTACATGATTAGAAACGAAATTTCAGCAACCCAATTTATTACTACTATTAGTTCCGAAACACACACGATTTTTCTCTCATCTTTCTTATTTGGTCCGCTTAAATCACCCGGTAGATTTGTAGAAATTCTGAACGTAATTAGTGAAGTTCGACTTTCTCACCACCTTTCTCGATGGAAACCAACACCGCATCAACCACCACCTGCACTTTCCGACTAATCATTGGCCACTTCTTCTCACACGGTAAACCAAGCCGTTTTATACCGTCAACCAATGTCGAAAACTCTTTCACCATCAACACTTCTTGAGGAAAATCACTCTCCACGACGTGATTTTCTGATTCCTCCAGATTCACCTCAGACTTTGTCAACTTTGTTGAATATGAACCCTTACTCGCGTTGAACGGGATGACAAAGTCCATGACGC
This sequence comes from Agrostemma githago, assembly GCA_958450325.1. Taxonomy (NCBI): domain Eukaryota; kingdom Viridiplantae; phylum Streptophyta; class Magnoliopsida; order Caryophyllales; family Caryophyllaceae; genus Agrostemma; species Agrostemma githago. Next base: position 400,535 of record OY288261.1, on the reverse strand, counting down.
TCAACGTCTTGTGGGTCCCGGTAGCCGTGATGCCCATCGACCAGTCGGAAACGAATGAGCACCGGAACTTTGCGGACACATCATCGTCCCAAACCAACGAAGCTTCACACGATAATATTACACCGGCTTCGTTTTTGATGGCGGTTTTTGGTGGAGAAGTCACATACTTGGGTAGTTCATACTTGTTTGCTAACAAGCTTGCCTCAATGCAGTACCACCCGGCGTCGCCTAGTGCACCAAGCCCGTCCATATCCGGTTTTACTCGGATGTTGTTCTTCAAGAAACTCTCGTCGACGTTCCAGCATAGGCTGCTTTCAATCTGCCAAGACGATCGAAAGGGTTATTGAAACTTGAAAGCAAAGATCCGGTATCTCTAAACATAGTACATAGAAGTACATGAAAAGAAGGGGTAAGCTCAAGTGATAAGATCTCTCTTCCTCCCACCAAGAGGTTGGTTATTCGATTATCACCTGCGACGTAGTGCGCTCTTCTTTAGCCAAAAAACCCTACCAGCTCGCCGGGACAGAAGATCTGTACAGTGGCGATTCTAGGAATTGAGTTGAGGGGGCAACTTGTGGGACTCGAACCCAGGTCTTTAGGCAACTAGGACAACCTCCCACCCACTGATCCAGGTATAAATTAATGAGTATTAACTACACAGAAATATAATTATTCTAAATTTTGGGGGTGCAACTGCACCCCATGCACCCCCGCTAGAATCGCCCCTGGATGTGTACTGAGTTTCTGATCGGGTTTGCCTAAAATTTAGAAACTATCTATACGTATAAAAATTACTCGTACAATAAATTTGATTTTCCCATCCAAAAAATTAGACAAAATATACAAACAAAAAAAAAAAAAAAAAAAAAAAAAAAAAAAAAAAAAACTCACATGTTTGAGCTTCCCAAAACGTTGACCATCACACAAAAACTCTTGCATAGACTTAGTCCTAGGATGGTGCAACCACATGGACCCATACATGAATTGGACACCATTGGACTCACAAGCCTCCAAAATAAGGTCCAAGTCCTCTACTCTTAAGGCAGTGGGCTTCTCAATCAAAACATGTTTCTTCTTTTGGGCCGCTTTGACGGCCCAGTGGACACGCATGCCGGTGGGCAAAGGAATGTAGACGATGTCCACGTTGGGATCGTCTAAAACCTCGTCGTAGGTTCCATAGAGTCTCGTCGACTCTGGAAATTCGTTGGATTTCGCGTAGTCCTTGGCCTTTTCGAGTGATCGGCTGCCTAAGGCTGATAGGCTTGAGTTAGGTGCGAGCTGGATTGCTTTCGACACTTTACGGGCTATTTCTGAACAGCCTAAGATTCCGTAGTTTATTACTGTGTGAGACGAGTCTGGCATTGTTTGTTGTGATTATTATTATTGTTATTGTTGATCGATAATTCTGAGAAATGAGACAAGATAGTTTACGAGTAAGTCGAGTTTGGATTGTTGATTGTGTTTATTTTGAGGAATAAATAGAGTTAAGAGTGCATGGTGAACTTACTACACTCGTGTTCCTCGCATGCTTTGTTTTCATGTGCGTTTATACTTTGTTATAGTACATCTGACAAATGGGTCAACGGATCTGGTTCGGGTTGGTCCTGCTTCCGATTAGAAAAATCAGGTTGACTTTGTGTCAGACTGAGTTATTTCGGGTTCGTGACTCCAGTGTCGTTTTAGGCAAAGATCAATTTGGGTTATGGATCAAACTTCGATCTTCAGGTTGGGTTATTTGGGTTGGATCATTCGGATCAGGTCGGTTTCATTGGGTGTGAAGAGAGTAAACAAACAAACAAATAACATCATTTGCATGGTGATACCTACTCACTATGGTTTTATATGAGGATGTTTTATAGACCGAAGTAGGTTGAACTGGACAGAGGTGGGCAGAACACGGAAGAGGTCCAGTTGTTGTTTGGGTAATAATGGGACGAGATACTTCGTGAGTAACTAGGGGTTGAATTGTCGAAAAATTAACGAGTCAAGTCGAGCTGCCATTAACTTAGCTCGAAAAACTCGTGAGCACGGTTTGTGATGAATATTAATCATAATTATTAATCATAATTAGATTATTATTTCATCGATCTATGATGAATATATCCGTTATAGGTAAGATTTAACTTTATTAGGATAAAGCCCAAAGTCTTTTAAAATGGGCCCACCACAAAGAAAACATGTCAAGTCATGGTCCACATAAAACTTGGCCCATTTGGATCCTTATCTTGTAAAATCCTCACTCAATTATTTACTTTTTCTTCGTTTACTTTTTTTACGGTCTTTGAGATGGTTTTATTACGGTTTTTATAACGTGTGCCCAGTGAACACACGTTAATTTCTTAATAAAGAAATGAATTACCATGACGTTGTTTAAGTATGGTAATTGAGAATTGGTATTTCAATTTATCATGATATTATTATTGTAATTTCTTACTCAATTAGTAGCATATTAACGTGTGTGTCCACTGGGGACACGTTAAAAAAACTGTTAAAATTATGATGGAAGATTGCTACCAAATGGAATTATGATTGAAAGTTTACTCTTTGATGATTTTAGATGATTAACAAAATTTAGAGATTTCCCTCACTAAGTGGCAAACCATACTTTATTAGCATTTTCTAAAACTTAACTTCACTTCAAAGTAGGGCATCTCAATCAATACACTTATTTATCAGTTCGTCTCTTTTAAAACAGATATATTCGTTATATAGATTATAACGAGTCAGATAACATCCCAGTAATTAGATATAATGAATGAGAAATTCTCGTGTTCATCGAGTATATCATGTCATCATACACCCTTGAAAATAAGAAATTTTAATCGTCAATTTTCTTAATTTATTCATGTGAAATCGTTGGTTCTCTTCCGTGTACTTGGCAAACGGGTCAGCCATGTCATGTTCGGTTTAGGTCAACTTCGAGTATGTCATTTCCGGGTCAGGAAAATCAGGTCAACTTCGAATTTGTTATTTTCAACTTTTTTGAGATATCAACTCGTTTTTGGTACAATAAACATATCAATCTATTTAGATTAGACGGGATCAAACTCGGGTCTTCGATTTTTGTGGAGTTGAACACTCCCCAAAGTACAAGTAGTGGAACTAACAATAAATTATGTGATCTAACAGCTACTACTATGTTAATAACTTGTATTCATCGCAAAGGCCCACTTTTTGAGCATTATTAATTTATTATAGCATTAAAAAAGAGTAAAAAATTATAAAGAAATACAAAATAAAAAGTAGCCTATAACATTTTTACAACACATATTACACTATAAATTGATGATCATTATTAATTTTGAACTTTTATTATCTTGGGCCTTTTATTCTTATCCTTCAATAATAATAATAATAATAATAATAATAATAATAATAATAATAATAATAATAATAATAATAATAATAATAATAATAATAATCGTCTTAGTTTTTCTATCGCTAAGGGAGTGGATGCTCAGATAGTATCTCGGCTACCCACTAACTTCTTGTAATTTGTTTCGTTATTAATGCAAGCTCCACTTATAATAATAATAATAATAATAATAATAATAATAATAATAATAATAAAATTTGTTATAGCTAAGGGGGTGGGAGCCCAGATTGTATCTCGGTTATCCACCAATTTTTTATAAATTGTTTTTTGATTCATCAATAAAATTCTTCTCTTATAATAATAATAATAATAATACTCGTAGTAATAATGATAATAATATACGGAGTAATAATACTATGTATAATCTGTATTGTGTAATGGAATAACATTGAAAGTAAGAATATCGGAAGGATATTATTTTATTTTATTTTATTTTGAAAAGTTTCGTCAAAGGATTTAACTCCTAACCTCGGAACTTGTTTCGTAAGAATATCAAAGTACAACTTGTTAAAAAAAAAAATCAACATAAAACGGTTTTAGTAAATATTTGAAATTCTAGTTGCACTCGTAAACTGAACAGGATCTTCAAGTTGTTTAAAGGAACGAGCGAGAATCATCCTTGCTAGAAACTAGCAACTTACGTGACTCGTCTCAATCGAATGAATATTACATAGTTTTCGAAACTAGTAACATTCGTATAACTGACCAACGGTAATGCGACTAAATAGACGTTTTATTAACTTAGTCGCATTACAATATAAGGGAGAAGATTCGAATCTGAGACCTATCGTCCACATTACCTGATATGGAGTATTTGATTATGACAGGTAAATGATACGAGTACGTCTAATGTGCGATTCCTCGCTACTAAACACGCGTTTCTTTTGACAAAACGAAATCATAATCACTATCTTTTCTTCCTTTATACCAAAAAAAAAATCATATTTTGTCCAAATTTGGAATGTAATAAAATCAAATATTGAAGAAAAAGGAAATATATTATTTCCTTTAGTAAATGGATTACCCAAAATAAATAAATGAACTACATACAACCTATCAATTTTCTTTCTTTCTGGCTTTACCGAGAGCGTACCAAAAAGTAAAAATAACTGCTACAGATTCCCTTGTCACTATTTTTTTTTTTTCGGTGGAATCATATTTTCTAGTTTCCTTACCCTCGGTCAAAAAAAGAAATTAAAAGTGAAGAAAAAACAGCAAAATCCGAACAAAATATAGAAAAAAAATGTCATTGACAAATAAAATTAAATTACAACAAACTAAAAATAAAAATTACAATTAATTTACGTTTTTATAACCGTAATAATTCAAATACCATCTCACAAACTTCCTCAACCCGGTTTGCAAATCGGTACTAGGCTTATACCCGAAATCTCTACGGGCCGAACTAATATTCGCATGAGTAAACGGTACATCCCCGTTACCCGGCATTTCGACCACATTTTTCTTCGCTTTTACCTTCAGTAATTTCTCGAGTATAGACACAAGTGTTGGCACCGTGACAGACTGGGTGTTACCTAGGTTATATACTCTGTACGGGGCGGGCCCCCTTTTTTTACCCCCACTCCCTGTCGATTTACCCGACGTGTCCAACGCGCCTAGACACCCCTTAACAATATCGTCTATATAGGTAAAATCCCGTGCCAAAGCGACCTTATTTTTACCACGGTAAACGGTAATTGGTTTTCCTTGTAGGATATTTCGAGTGAACGAAAAGTACGCCATGTCGGGCCGGCCCCACGGGCCGTACACGGTAAAAAAACGTAACCCGGTTATGGATAGTCCGTATATGTGGTTGTAGGTATGAGTGATTTCTTCGCCGGCTTTTTTGGTGGCAGCGTAGAGGGAAGCGGGCCGGTCGGTCCGGTCCAGCTCGGAAAACGGGCTTTTTTCATTGAGCCCGTAGACGGAGCTGGACGAGGCCCAGACGAAGCTAGGCTGGGGATTTGCAGACCTGCAAATCTCCAGCAAATTCACCAGTCCTGCCACGTTGCTGTGGACGTAGGACTGGGGATTCTCGATGGCGTAGCGTACACCCGCCTGCGCCGCCAGGTGGAGCACGTGGGTGAACGCTACGACATCGAACAACTTCGACAACACTTTGTTGTCGTTGATGTCTCCCTCGACGATGAATATCGTCGAGGCGAGAAGAAGGCTCTTACGAGCCTTCTTCAAAGAAGGATCGTAATAGCTGTTGAAGTTGTCGAGTCCCACGACCCCATCCCCGCGCTTCCTCAGCGCCAGGGCGGCGTGGGACCCGACGAACCCGGCCGCCCCGGTCACCAGGACGGACATCCCTCCGGGCCTGCGGATCTGGGCGGACGTACGAACCTGCTTCTCCCACTGGATACCGCCCCACGAAGCTGTCAGGTACCGGTTCCCCGTCTCCACGAAGCTCTGGAAACTCAGATACGAAGCTGTTAACGCAACCAGAAACAAAGCCCAGAGGAACAAAGTGCTCGTCGAAGCGAAACACCGGTTCATTTGCCGGTTCATGAAGTACGCTCTTTGATCTACCTTGATTTTTCCTGGGGTTGATGGAAATACTTCATCTTGTAGATGGGGCATATCTATATCAAATTAAATCAAATCAAATCAAATAATGTTATTATTATGCTAATTGTAATTAGCAGATGCAGAGAAAAATAAAAACTAATAATAATAATAATAATAATAATAATAATTTTTTTTTTATTTTAAATAATTAATTAATGATGATATTTAGGGTGAAAATTGATCTGCATCTGCTAGGGAAAAAGGAGAGGGTTAGGGAGAATGAAGGAGGATATATAGGGGAAAGAATATATGAATAATAATATGAATATATGAATATGAAAAGAAAAAGGGAATTTTTTTTTTTTTATTTTTTTTTTTGTAATTAGGATAAAATATGAGTAATGGGTGAACGCGTTAAAAGAGTGGCCCACTGAATTTAAAACACGGTCCCTAGTCTTAACCAATAGGTTAAAATATCGTCGGTTTCCTTTTTGGTATATTTTGAGTACAGTATTATGTAACGGTTTTTCTATTATGGGTTCGTTGACACGGATGGGTGAACGCGTTGAAAGGGTAGCCTATTGAACTTCCTTTTTGGAAATGTTCGGAACCCGAAATGACCCGGTTCGACCTGATGTTTTTGACGTGAAAGTGGTTTGACCGGAAGCTGACTAGATCTGAATCCAAGTCCGACTCATTTGGTAGGTGTAACCGTGTAAGTACACGTTTAGGAAGTTAACTATGGAAAGATTCACAATGGCGATATTATTGTTGGGAAATTGATATATACAGAGTATATATTAAATGATATTTACCATATTTGAAAAATATTCATGTAAATCTTTCTGTGATTAAGTTTTTAAGTACTTCGCACCTAGTATGTGTCCAGCATATGTAGGTTAGAAAAACAGTGTTTATTTATGCATGTAAATCTGTTTTCAGACTGGACTTGCCAGTATTTGGTACGGAGTACATATTTGGGGTTAATGAATCGTACTGTATCATATTGGGAAAGACTAGATTACACATTTACACTCGGTTTTGAATACCATTAGGATTGATGTTTAAACCCTTAAAAAAACGCGTGGTAAGTTAGTTTGGTACTAAAAAAAACCCTATTCTTTTCATTTGAAACTGAGTTAAACTTATATGCGTAAAACTGAACTAACCCGAACTGAAACTAAACTGAAAAGAGCACGACCTAAATCAAACTCGGTTAAACTTATATACTTTGTATCAGTGTTCATAGGAGTCGTAACTCTTAAGACCCTATTCTTTTCAGGTAAAACCGAGTTAAACTTGTATATGCAGAACTGATCTTCACCGAACTGAAATTAAACTGAAAAGACTACTCCGTACTTTAGTTAGTTCACGTCATTACCAAATACTCCCTCCCATCCATTCAATTCTTTACACTTACTATAAATGGACAATCCAATCAATTCTTTACATTCTTTTTTTGGCAAAAGACTTTACCATATAACCCTCATATCTTTTCTCTATTTACACAAAATACCACAACATTTTCCTTACTTTAAATTTGGTGGACCCATAAAATCATTTGATTTACCAATAATACCCTTACTTTTACCACTTTTCTTAAAAGTTGTGAAACTCCCCATGTAAAGGATTGTTTGGATGGGAGGGAGTACATAGTAATATTTGACCGAAATCCGACCCAAAATATTTTGGATCCAATAAAGTTAGCCCCATGGGCTTTTCAATCCGTATTGAATCGGACCGAATCATGAACTCGGGTCTTACCGTCTTGGCCCATTTGATCACCTCTCACACAAACACGTCCGTTTTTCTGTTCTTCAATCTTCATTCTTCATTTTCTTCAGAGAGCTGAAAAAAATTACAAATTGGAAACTCTACTTATTGTTAGAATTCGATTCAATGGCGGTTGCAGCACCTGGGCAGCTCAATGTTGATGAATATACATCTTGGGGTTCTAGAAATGTTGATTGTTTCAACAAATTGGAACAAATTGGTGAAGGCACTTACGGGTAATTTTTCCCCTAATTCTTGATTTCATTTCGAATTTTCAATTTATGTTGTTAATTTACTGTTTTATTCCTTGAATTAGATTGTTTGTGGTCATGTGTTTTAGATTCGTTCATCGTTTTTGATTTCTGGGTTGTGAATTGAATTGGGGGTTTTCAATTTAGGAACTGATTGATTATATTTGTTGCTTGAATTAGATTGTTCATCCTTGTGCGTGTTTTAGGTTCGTTCGTCGCTTTTGATTTCTGGGTTGTGAGTTGAATTTGGGGGTTTTTCAATTCACGTAATGATTGAGTATTTTGTTGCTTGAATGATTCGTTCATCGTTTTTGATTTCTAGGTTGTGAATTGAATTGGGGGTTTTTAATTTATGTGATGATCGATTATATTTGTTGCTTCAATTAGATTCGTTCATCGTTTTTTGATTTCTGGGTTTTGAACTGAATTGGGGGTTTTTCAATTTATGTGATTATATTAGTTGCTTGATGATCGATTTTACTGTTTCTTCAATTTGGAAATCTAATCAGTTGTGGGTTTTTTCGTATTTAATCCGTTTATTCCGGAGTAAAAGCAAATTGGGGGTAAAAAGTATTCACCTTTATAAGAATGAAACTGTTTAGAAATTAGGGTTTTTGTTGCTACTCCATGATTATGTTGATTCATTCGATTAAATGTACATGACTGGTCGTTTTGCTATCGATTCCTGCTAAAAATTGAATTAATGCTTATAACGGGTCATGTCGTTGGATTGGGATTTGTTTAGCTCCTTTTAGCGCTTCCTTCTCATCGACTTTTTCTAACTGCAGGCAAGTTTACATGGCTAAAGAAATCGACACAGGAGAAATTGTTGCTTTGAAAAAAATAAGAATGGACAACGAGAAAGAAGGGGTATGTATTTACTCTGTACTATTCAGTGAAAAAATTAATATTGTTCCGATACATTGTTTAGAATTTATCGTACCTTTGCTTATATGATAAATCTCGGCTATTCTCTCCAGTTCCCGATCACTGCCATACGAGAAATCAAAATCTTGAAGAAGCTACATCACGAGAATGTTGTCAATCTAAAGGAGATTGTAACGTCACCGGGTATTTATATATTTGACCTTGCACCATTTTTTTTTATGATTTTTTTCTTCTAAAATTTCTCCGGTAAAGTTCCGTGCACGTCCACTTTGCTCATTTCATTAGCATTGTCTCGTTTTCAGGTCCTGAAAAAGACGAACGAGGGAGGCCAGGCAAGTTACTACACTGTTACTCAAACTCTTCTACCAGGTATCGTGTCCGACATAGTGTTGGAGTGTCGGACACGACTATTTTGGGCAAAAGTTTCGATTTTTTGGTCTAAATTGAAGTATCGAAGTGCCGTGTCCCCTTTTTCCCGAAGGATTATTCAGGATGGTATGAATGTATGATAGTGTACTTGTTGCAGATCCAAATTATAAATACAAGGGTGGCATTTACATGGTTTTCGAGTATATGGATCACGATTTGACCGGCCTTTCAACTCGCGATAAAATGTTTTCGATTCCTCAAATCAAGGTACGTGACACGTGTATTGATCTTACGTAAGTAAATGAGTAGAAGTCTAGAACTCGCTACCTAAAGCAATTGCATCTCTTGTATGCTTCAGTGCTACATGAGACAGCTTCTAACAGGACTTCACTACTGTCACGTAAATCAAGTGCTACATCGAGATATCAAAGGTCAGACTTAAATCATACTTCCTCCTTCCCATTTTTATCGTCCCCTTTTCCTTATTTGTGCATCCAAAATTAATTGTCATGCTATGTTACTTTGACTCTTCGAATTATCTCGAGAACTCATGTCCGACACTTGACGCATGGACATGGGTATGATGCTTGAACTCTTCATTTAAACCAAAATATTCAGAATTTTCATAAAAATAGCCGAGGGCATGGACCCGTGTCAGATCCTTCTAAACAAGTCCAAGCAACATAGAGTCCATGTTTAAATTTACAAGTCTTGAGGGTTTTAACGATATTTTCTTGAATCCGATCTTTAGTCAACGTGGACGATAAAATTGAGACGGAGGGAGTATTTTTCTTCGTATTAGTTTGGTGTATGAATATGGATTTAATAGTGTATTATTTCAGGTTCTAATCTCCTTATAGACAACGAGGGGATGCTGAAGCTTGCAGATTTCGGTCTTGCTCGTTCCTTCTCAAATGAGCACAACGGGAACCTCACCAATCGTGTCATCACCCTTTGGTATAGGTGTGCACTTGAAATACTCGTAATAGTTTTCTTCATCCATTTTTTTTCTAACCTTGAGTAGTTATACTTAGAGTTCTATGCCTATATTTCAATGTCTACTGCATGAATGCTGAAACAGACCACCGGAACTGTTGCTGGGAAGCACACGGTATGGTCCCGCTGTTGATATGTGGTCAGTTGGCTGCATCTTTGCAGAGCTGCTCGATGGAAAACCGGTGTTCCCTGGAAAAGACGAGGTAAAGAATTTTCGAGGACGGTATACTATGCCGTATACATTCAGTCGACCTCGACCTCCCTTGTTACTATTAAGTACGATACTGGGTTTTATGCACGTGCTTTGCGGTATTGTAGCCGGAGCAAATAAATAGGATCTTTGAGCTATGTGGAGCTCCAGATGAGGCTAACTGGCCCGGGATTACGAAACTTCCTTGGTATACAAATTTCAAGCCTAACCGCCCTATGAAGAGACGCGTCCGAGAGTATTTCAGAAAGTAAGTCGGGATTATTCATGAATCATGATACCTAGGCAGCCCATGATGAACCGTTTGTTGAACGAATCACGTTTTTACATCCATTTTTTTTTCTTGTTTTCGTTGGGTTATAGCTTTGATCGCCATGCACTGGACTTGCTGGAGAAAATGCTTACCCTCGACCCTGCTCAGGTAACAAATTTCCGTCACCTGTTTTTTTTACGCAGACTTATTTACTATTTTTGAGAATTTTTGAGAATATCGTTTTTTTTTTTTTTTTTTTTTTTTTTTTTTTTTTTATATATATATATATAATTACTGCGAATCCTGTACAGAGGATTACTGCCAAAGATGCACTTGATGCCGAGTACTTTTGGACGGATCCATTGCCCTGCGATCCTAAGAGGTTTCCTTTTGTTTCTCCGTCATTTTATTTTTCATGTTTTTTTTTTGCGTAATTTGAGTTCCTAAGAAAAAAATGATTTATTCCCAAACCAGTTTACCGAAGTATGAAGCGTCGCATGAATTCCAAACAAAGAAGAAACGGCAACATCAGAAACAACAGGAAGAAGACGCAAAACGTCAGAAACTCCAGCATCCGCCCCACCAACCACGTCAACCCGTCCAGCAGTCGGGTCAAACACACAACCAAGCCCGCCCAGGCCCGAGCCGTCCCGTTCACAATTCCCAACAATCAGGCCCAGCTGGCCCGGGCCCACACTACGGTAACCCTCGTGGATCTTCGGGAGGCCCGAACCGTTACGCCCAGAGCGGAAACCCGGGTGGCGGGTACAACAACCATCCATCGAACCGTGCAGCACAAGGTGGGAGCGGCGGCGGTGGGTATGGCAACGCCCCGTACGCTCAACAGAGGCGCGGTGAACCGTATGGGTCAAGTGGGTTAGCCGGGCCGGGGCCCGGGCCGGGGCATAGGGGCGGCGGAAGTGGAACGAGTGGGTATGGTCGAGGTGCACCTAATCAACAACAAGGCGGTCCTTATGGTGGTTCGGGTGTCGGCCGTGGTAACCGGAATCAACAATATGGTTGGCAACGGTGATGTTACGAGGCTCGACAAAGGTATGATGAGAAATATACTCTTGGAATTAACATGTATGGATTTACCGAAGATGTCTTAACCTAGTGGTTAAGACTAGGTACCTGGGTCCGGGTTTGAACCAAAAAAATGCGACTAAGTGCGCTTAGTTGAACCAAAAAAATCATTATATGTGATGACGATATCGTTTAGTTATAGGTAATCACATGAGTTTTAGCTCGGCTATTAACATTGGTCTATTTCTAGGGTTCAAACTCGAGAGCTCTGTGAAGCTGAGTTTACGACTATGCCATTTTTTTTTCAAATCGCGAACTATGTTGCGTTCTTGTTCCTTTTTACTTGTGAAGTTGATGTAAATGAGTAAAATCGTTTGGATGTAAGACAATTATATTATACTCCGTAATCATCTTTAAAGTAAAATCTATTTATATTAAGGTTATTTCGTAAGAATAATTCATATAATATTATTCACATTCTTTAATAAATTCGAACTATGTTTTGACCTAATTATCGATTAGAAGATTTAGCATGTATGAAAGTTTCAGTGATTAATTTGATTTAGTCGAGTTTGCGAGGTTTAATTTATTCAATTACTTCAAGAATACGTTAATGATATAGTCATATACGGAGTATTAATTAATTAATTAATTAATTAATTTTTTCGTACTAAATTAAGTCAATGACTCATTTTATAAATTAATTAAAACTTACTCCCTCCGAGTTCCTATTATTGTCTCACTTTTCTTTTTAGGCTGAGTTTGATTTTTGTCCCACTTTCCTTTTTAGGCCGTAAATGTGTGGTTCACAGTTACTCTCCTATTTCTCTCTCTTCCTGCTTCTTTTTTCAACCACTCATTTCCCCTTCTTTATTTTTCACCCCAAAACCTTTTGGGACAATAATAGGAACTCGGAGATAGTAGTTTATATGACTTGAAAACGTAATTTATTATCGTTGTTTTGGTCTTATGTAGACCTTTATTAGTTGATTTTCGAGTGTAAAGTTGGCGGAATTTTAGGTTCGAGGTTGTAATTACCCTTACGGTTTTAATTAAGATACAAAGTACTATTAAGATACGATAAAAAATGGAATATATAATTTATTTCTACCGATTTTGATACGTCTCAAAAAGTCATTTTAAGGCCTTTAAATGTCTTTATTGAAGACCGAATGACCCATATGATATACCGAGACATTTTATTTGGTGTAGAGTTTGTTCAACAAAAATATGGACCCATTTTATTTCGGGGCCAAAAAGATCGAAAAAACCTTCAAAATCGATCATTTCGGTAATTTTAAAAAGAAGTGAAAGTTGTTCAAAAGCCAATTTTTTTGGACGAAAACTTTTCGATTAGAACGTAATCCTTTATAATGATTGTTAGAACCTTATTACACGAAACAAAAATGGAATATATAACTTATTTTGACCGATTTCGACACGTCTCAAAAAGTCATGTTAAGGCCTCAAAATGTCTTTATTGAAGACCGAATGACCCATATAATACACCAAGACATTTTATTTGGTGTAGAGTTTATTCAACGATAATATGGACCCATTTTATTTCAGGGCCTAAAATGTCGAAAAAACGTGGATAATAACCTTCAAAATCGACCATTTTCGGCAATTTCGGAAGGAGTGAAATTTGTTCAAAAGCGCGAATATTTTTTGACGAAAACTTGTGTATATGTTTAGAATGCCTAATAATGCGTATTCGAACCCTCTGAGACTATATAAAATGTAATACTCCGTATAACACTCGTTTCGACTGATTCCGACACCCTTCAAACGATAAAATTATGGCTCTTAAAGGTCCCTATTTAAAACCAAATTATTAATTATTAATACCGTGCATAATTGCACGGGTCTATACCAGTAGATCAATCAAACGAATTAATACGGGTCGAGTCATTTCGAGTCCATCATACATTTTGGATCGGTTCGAGCTTCGGTTTTCACGATTCATAACTCACGAGCTTCGGTTCTCCCCCTCCTTCCCTCCTTCCTTCCTTCCTTCCCTAAATTTCGAAACCCTTCTTCACACCGCAACGACGGCGTTTCACTCCGACCACCGACCGATGCCGTACCGCCCGCCGGAAAATGACGTCATTGAGGACGTCGTGGAGGAGGATCACGATGAGTTCGTATCGGAAACCGGTCCGGTCAGAAAGTGCTTCAACAATGTACGTCGTCCTTTTCGGATTGTTATTCCTTTGATTTTGATTTTGATTTTGTTTCGTTTTCGGTGTTTTTGATCGATTTAGGTGTGATTGTGTGAATTGTGATGGTTAATTAGGGTTTTTTAATGGTTTAATTTGTGATGAGAAATGGCGAAATGCTAAGAATTGATTGGTGTGCATTATTTATGCCTCGTTAAAGGCATTCAAGAACTGGCGAATGTGTGTTTTACGTTGATTAATTCGGTTAATTGGGGGTTTAGGTGATTTATGTTTGGTTAATTAGGGTTTTGGACGGTTTAATTAATCTGGTGTTAAAACTCGGAAATTAGCTAAAAATTGGTGCGTTACGCCTCGTTGAAGGCATCCAATAACTGGCAAATATGTGTTTTCCGTTGATTTGTTTGGTTTTGTTGAGGTTTTAGGTGATTATGTTTGGTTAATTAGGGTTTTGGATGGTTTAATCTGTTATGAGTAATGGGGAAATGCTACTGATCAGGTATTAAAACTCGGAAAAACGTGTACCGGGGTCCCGTTTCTCCGAAAAACGTGTATTATACACTACGATTTCGGCCTTCCGGGAGGTCGTTTCGGGCAGTGTCTCGATTTCTTCTGATTTAGTTGCCACGTCTTCCCGGACTCTTCCGTATGTCCCCGCTTCAATTTCGGCATCAAATATAGAGTGCATGTCCACTTTGGAGTTGTTTTCGTGTTTTCGGCAACGATAGTTTATCGCTTCCTGATGCTCTCAAATCTCCTCCGTTGGTCCCCAAATTTTGGGAGAACGCGTTATCTGACCCGAGGAACATCCCAGTCAATTTTCGTCGAGTTTTGTTCCGGGGTCCCGTTTCTCCGAAAAACGTGTATTATACACTACGATTTCGGCCTTCCGGGAGGTCGTTTCGGGCAGTGTCTCGATTTCTTCTGATTTAGTTGCCACGTCTTCCCTGACTCTTCCATATGTCCCTGCCTCGATTTCGTCCTCAAATATCGAGTAACTTTGGAGTTGTTTTCGTGTATTCGTCAACGATAGTTTATCGCTTCCCGATGCTCTCAAATATCCTCCGTTAGTCCCAAAATTTTGGGAGAACGCGTTATCTGACCCGAGGAACATCCCAATCAATTTTCATCGAGTTTTGTACCGGGGTCCCGTTTCTCCGAAAAACGTGTATTATACACTACGATTTCGGCCTTCCGGGAGGTCGTTTCGGGCAGTGTCTCGATTTCTTATGATTTTGTTGCCACGTCTTCCCGGACTCTTCCATATGTCCCCGCTTCAATTTCGGCATCAAATATCTACACGTCCACTTTGGAGTTGTTTTCGTGTTTTCGTCAACGATAGTTTATTGCTTCCCGATGCTCTCAAATCTCCTCCGTTGGTCCCCAAATTTTGGGAGAACGCGTTATCTGACCCGAGGAACATCCCAGTCAATTTTCGTCGAGTTTTGTTCCGGGGTCCCGTTTCTCCGAAAAACGTGTATTATACACTACGATTTCGGCCTTCCGGGAGGTCGTTTCGGGCAGTGTCTCGATTTCTTCTGATTTAGTTGCCACGTCTTCCCTGACTCTTCCATATGTCCCTGCCTCGATTTCGTCCTCAAATATCGAGTACACGTCCACTTTGGAGTTGTTTTCGTGTTTTCGTCAACGATAATTTATTGCTTCTCGATGCTCTCAAATCTCCTCCGTTGGTCCCCAAATTTTGGGAGAACGCGTTATCTGACCCGAGGAACATCCCAGTCAATTTTCGTCGAGTTTTGTTCCGGGTCCCGTTTCTCCGAAAAACGTGTATTTATACACTACGATTTCGGCCTTCCGGGAGGTCGTTTCGGGCAGTGTCTCGATTTCTTCTGATTTAGTTGCCACGTCTTCCCTGACACTTCCATATGTCCCTGCCTCGATTTCGTTCTCAAATATCGAGTACACGTCCACTTTGGAGTTGTTTTCGTGTTTTCGTCAACGATAATTTATTGCTTCTCGATGCTCTCAAATCTCCTCCGTTGGTCCCCAAATTTTGGGAGAACGCGTTATCTGACCCGAGGAACAGCCCAGTCAATTTTCGACGAGTTTTGTTCCTGGGTCCCGTTTCTCCGAAAAACGTGTATTATACACTACGATTTCGGCCTTCCGGGAGGTCGTTTCGGGCAGTGTCTCGATTTCTTCTGATTTTGTTGCCACGTCTTCCCGAACTCTTCCATATGTCCCCGCCTCGATTTCGGCCTCAAATATCGAGTACACGTCCAAATGTGTATAATTCACTATAATTTATGTTGTCCGGACAATATAAGTGAGTTAAATAATATCATTCAGTACTTGTTCCGTAACTGTTTATTTACTTTTACCTCAGGTCGCTTACAATTTATCTTCATCTCATGCAGGGAAAAACCCTTCCGAGACGAAGGCAGCTTGCAATCATGGTGCCAAACCGAAGTTCCAAATCACGGCAATGCCAACTTATAGAAAATGGTGCCTCGAAAAATATCTTGTTTCGCCCGGCTTTTATTGTTTGGTATTTGTTATTATATATAAAATGGTGCCTCTGTTATTAGTCTTTTTTCGCGGGGAACATAATTCAAATATCCGACAGAACAGATTTCAACGAATAGACTGCAAATATGGATTCTCCAAAAAAAAAAAAAAAAAAAATGTGACGGATTTAAAAAAAAAAATAGAAAAATTTATGGTACTGATTTTTCAAAAAGAATTCAAATTTTCGAGACTGATTTTCCAATTTTTGGGGCTGGTTTTTTTCAAAAAAATTCAAATTTTTGCGTTGAAAAAAATCAATTTTTTGTGACCGACTTTTGTAATTTGTGATGGATTTCTTTAAAAAAAATCTCAGAATTTGCGACCGATGTTGGAAAAAAAATTGAGAATTTGTGACCAATTTTAAAAAAAAATCCATTATTTGTGACCGGGTTTTGCTATTTTGAGACAGAATTTCAATAAATATTCCAGAATTTGCGACCGATTTCTAAAAAAAATCATTATTTGTAAAAAATATTCCGACCAATTCCTAAAAAAAATCCATTATTTGTAAAAAATATTCCAGAATTTGCGACCGATTCCTAAAAAAAATCCATTATTGGTAAAAAATATTCCAGAATTTGCTTCCGATTTGTAAAAAAATTCCATTATTTGCGACCGATTTGTAAAAAAAATTCCAGAATTTGCGACTGATTTGTAAAAAAAATCCATTATTTGCGACTGATTTTTAAAAAATATTCCAGAATTTGCGATCGATTTGTAAAAAAATTCCATTATTTGCGACCGATTTGTAAAAATATTCCATTATTTGCGACCGATTCGTAAAAAAAAATTCATTATTTGCGACCGAAATGTAAAAAAAATTCCAGAATTTGCGATCGATTTGTAAAAAAATTCCACTATTTGCGACCGAAATGTAAAAAAAATTCCAGAATTTGCGATCGATTTGTAAAAAAATTCCATTATTTGCGACCGATATGAAAAAAAAATTCCAGAATTTGCAACCGATTTGTAAAAATATTCCATTATTTGCGACTGATTCGTAAAAAATATTCCAGAATTTGCGACCGATTTAAAAAAAAATCCATTATTTGCGACCGATTTACATAAAAAATTTCCAGAATTTGCGACCGATTTCTAAAAAAAATCCATTATTTGCAGCCGATTTTAAAAAAAATTGCGACCACCTTTCGTTATTTGCGACCGATTTTATAAAAATAATCCAGAATTTGAGACCGTTTTTGGTAATTTGCGACTGCTTTTTCCAAAAAAATCTACAACTCAGACTGACTTTGATAATTTTGCGACAGATTTTTAAAAAAAAATACCTGAATTTGCCACCAATTTTGTAATAAAATTCCAGAATTTGCAACCGTTTTTCGTAATTTGAACCTACACTTATTTGCAACTGATTTATTTTTAAAAAATCCACAATTTGCGACCGACTTTGATAATTTGCGACAGATTTTTAAAAAAAAATCCAGAATTCGCGGCTCGTGTTAAAAAAAAATCCAGAATTTTTAACCTTTTTGTAATTTTTTTTAAAATTCCAACTCTTTTTTAAAAATTTCTTGCGTTACGTTGTTCATTCCGATGATTGGGTTGTTTTTCGTTGCTTTAGCAGCTCTCCAATCATCGGAACGAACCATCACAGATTAAACGAAAACAATTTATACATACAAGCATTACACACAGACGACAATGTATCGAAGCATAAGAACTAAAAAGACATTTTACGACATGCAACCCTTTCATCGATACGACCATTTGTGAAGCAGTTAATACCCTTCGGCTTAATACCTTCTTCGAGGACTCGTCCACGTGCTGGTGATCTGTATCAAATGAACAAAATCATGTCCACGAATTGTATAACACCGTCTCATACCATAAAACAAGATCCGATTTGATTCATGCTATAGGACGGTAATATATATAGCACAAGAGACATGAATAAGTGATAAATATATAAACTAAGAGTCCTCACAATTAAACCAAAGATAAGAAAATGGACAATCTTAAATATTTAGACAAGTACGTAGTTTTACGAGTGTAAAGAGGCGTCATTACCTGAGATCCGAAAAGATCCGACATACGTTTTACAAGTATGTAGTCTATCAGAAACTATTTATAAACCATCGTCGAAAAATACACAAAAACTAGTGCAATGTAGACGTGTACTTGATATTTGAGGCTGAAATTGAAATAGGGATATACGAAAGAGTACGACTAGACGTGGTAAATAAATAAGAAGAAATCGAGACACTGCCCGAAACGACCTCCCGGATGGCCGAAATAGTAGGGTATAATACACGTTTTTCGGAGAAACAGGACCCCTGAAAAAAAAAACTTGGCGAAAATTGACTGGCCTATTCCTAGGGTCAGATAACACGTTCTCCAAAAATATTGGGACCAACGAAGGAAATTTGAGAGCATCGGGAAGCGATAAACTATCGTTGACGAATACACGAAAACAACTCCAAAGTGGACGTGTACTCGATATTTGAGGCCGAAATTGAAGCGGGGACATATGGAAGAGTCCAGTAAGACGTGGCAACAAAATCAGAAGAAATCGAGACACTGCCCGAAACGACCTCCCGGAAGGCCGAAATCGTAGTGTATAATACACGTTTTTCGGAGAAACGGGACCCCGGTACAAAACTCGATGAAAATTGATTGGGATGTTCCTCGGGTCAAATAACGCGTTCTCCCAAAATTTTGGGACTAACGGAGGATATTTGAGAGCATCGGGAAGCGATAAACTATCGTTGACGAATACACGAAAACAACTCCAAAGTGGACGTGTACTCGATATTTGAGGCCGAAATTGAAGCGGGGACACATGGAAGAGTCAGGGAAGACGTAGCAACTAAATCAGAAGAAATCGAGACACTGCCCGAAACGACCTCCCGGAAGGCCGAAATCGTAGTGTATAATACACGTTTTTCGGAGAAACGGGACCCTGGAACAAAACTCGACGAAAATTGACTGGGATGTTCCTCGGGTCAGATAACGCGTTCTCCCAAAATTTGGGGACCAACGGAGGAGATTTGAGAGCATCAGGAAGCGATAAACTATCGTTGCCGAAAACACGAAAACAACTCCAAAGTGGACATGCACTCTATATTTGATGCCGAAATTGAAGCGGGGACATACGGAAGAGTCCGGGAAGACGTGGCAACTAAATCAGAAGAAATCGAGACACTGCCCGAAACGACCTCCCGGAAGGCCGAAATCGTAGTGTATAATACACGTTTTTCGGAGAAACGGGACTCCGGAACAAAACTCGACGAAAATTGACTGGGCTGTTCCTCGGGTCAGATAACGCTTTCTCCCCAAAATTTGGGGACCAACGGAGGAGAATTGAGAGCATCGGGAAGCAATAAACTATCGTTGACAAAAACAACTCCAAAGTGGACGTGTACTCGATATTTGATGCCGAAATTGAAGCGGGGACATATGGAAGAGTCCGGGAAAACGTGGCAACAAAATCAGAAGAAATCGAGACACTGCCCGAAACAACCTCCCGGAAGGCCGAAATCGTAGTGTATATATAATACACGTTTTTCGGAGAAACGGGACCCCGGAACAAAACTCGACGAAAATTGACTGCGCTGTTCCTCGGGTCAGATAACGCGTTCTCCCAAAATTTTGGAACCAACGGAGGATATTTGAGAGCATCGGGAAGCGATAAACTATCGTTGACGAATACACGAAAACAACTCCAAAGTGGACGTGTACTCGATATTTGAGGACGAAATCGAGGCAGGGACATATGGAAGAGTCAGGGAAGACGTGGCAACTAAATCAGAAGAAATCGAGACACTGCCCGAAACGACCTCCCGGAAGGCCGAAATCGTAGTGTATAATACACGTTTTTCGGAGAAACGGGACCCCGGAACAAAACTCGACGAAAATTGACTTGGCTGTTCCTCGGGTCAGATAACGCGTTCTCCCAAAATTTTGGGACCAACGGAGGAGATTTGAGAGCATCGAGAAGCAATAAATTATCGTTGACGAAAACACGAAAACAACTCCAAAGTGGACGTGTACTCGATATTTGAGGACGAAATCGAGGCAGGGATATATGGAAGAGTCAGGGAAGACGTGGCAACTAAATCAGAAGAAATCGAGACACTGCCCGAAACGACCTCCCGGAAGGCCGAAATCGTAGTGTATAATACACGTTTTTCGGAGAAACGGGACCCCGGAACAAAACTCGACGAAAATTGACTGGGATGTTCCTCGGGTAAGATAACGCGTTCTCCCAAAATTTGGGGACCAACGGAGGAGATTTGAGAGCATCGAGAAGCAATAAATTATCGTTGACGAAAACACGAAAACAACTCCAAAGTGGACGTGTACTCGATATTTGAGGACGAAATCGAGGCAGGGACATATGGAAGAGTCAGGGAAGACGTGGCAACTAAATCAGAAGAAATCGAGACACTGCCCGAAACGACCTCCCGGAAGGCCGAAATCGTAGTGTATAATACACGTTTTTCGGAGAAACGGGACCCCGGAACAAAACTCGACGAAAATTGACTGGGATGTTCCTCGGGTCAGATAACGCGTTCTCCCAAAATTTGGGGACCAACGGAGGAGATTTGAGAGCATCAGGAAGCGATAAACTATCGTTGCCGAAAACACGAAAACAACTCCAAAGTGGACATGCACTCTATATTTGATGCCGAAATTGAAGCGGGGACATACGGAAGAGTCCGGGAAGACGTGGCAACTAAATCAGAAGAAATCGAGACACTGCCCGAAATGACCTCCCGGAAGGCCGAAATCGTAGTGTATAATACACGTTTTTCGGAGAAACGGGACTCCGGAACAAAACTCGACGAAAATTGACTGGGATGTTCCTCGGGTCAGATAACGCTTTCTCCCCAAAATTTGGGGACCAACGGATGTGAATTGAGAGCATCGGGAAGCAATAAACTATCGTTGACAAAAACAACTCCAAAGTGGACGTGTACTCGATATTTGATGCCGAAATTGAAGCGGGGACATATGGAAGAGTCCGGGAAAACGTGGCAACAAAATCAGAAGAAATCGAGACACTGCCCGAAACGACCTCCCGGAAGGCCGAAATCGTAGTGTATATATAATACACGTTTTTCGGAGAAACGGGACCCCGGAACAAAACTCGACGAAAATTGACTGCGCTGTTCCTCGGGTCAGATAACGCGTTCTCCCAAAATTTTGGAACCAACAGAGGATATTTGAGAGCATCGGGAAGCGATAAACTATCGTTGACGAATACACGAAAACAACTCCACAGTGGACGTGTACTCGATATTTGAGGACGAAATCGAGGCAGGGACATATGGAAGAGTCAGGGAAGACGTAGCAACTAAATCAGAAGAAATCGAGACACTGCCCGAAACGACCTCCCGGAAGGCCGAAATCGTAGTGTATAATACACGTTTTTCGGAGAAACGGGACCCCGGAACAAAACTCGACGAAAATTGACTGGGATGTTCCTCGTGTCAGAATGTTAGATAACGCGTTCTCTCAAAATTTGGGGACCAACGGAGGAGATTTGAGAGCATCGGGAAGCAATAAACTATCGTTGACGAAAACACGAAAACAACTCCAAAGTGGACGTGTACTCGATATTTGATGCCGAAATTGAAGCGGGGACATATGGAAGAGTCCGGGAAGACGTGGCAACAAAATCATAAGAAATCGAGACACTGCCCGAAACGACCTCCCGGAAGGCCGAAATCGTAGTGTATAATAATACACGTTTTTCGGAGAAACGGGACCCGGAACAAAACTCATCGAAAATTGACTGCGCTGTTCCTCGGGTCAGATAACGCGTTCTCCCAAAATTTGGGGACCAACGGAGGAGATTTGAGATCATCGGGAAGCAATAAACTATCCTTGACGAAAACACGAAAACAACTCCAAAGTGGACGTGTACTCGATATTTGATGCCGAAATTGAAGCGGGGACATATGGAAGAGTCCGGGAAGACGTGGCAACTAAATCAGAAGAAATAGAGACACTGCCCGAAACGACCTCCCGGAAGGCCGAAATCGTAGTGTATAATACACGTTTTTCGGAGAAACGGGACCCTGGAACAAAACTCGACGAAAATTGACTGGGATGTTCCTCGGGTCAGATAACGCGTTCTCTCAAAATTTGGGGACCAACGGAGGAGATTTGAGAGCATCGGGAAGCAATAAACTATCGTTGACGAAAACACGAAAACAACTCCAAAGTGGACGTGTACTCGATATTTGATGCCGAAATTGAAGCGGGGACATATGGAAAAGTCCGGGAAGACGTGGCAACTAAATCAGAAGAAATAGAGACACTGCCCGAAACGACCTCCCGGAAGGCCGAAATCGTAGTGTATAATACACGTTTTTCGGAGAAACGGGACTCCGGAACAAAACTCGACGAAAATTGACTGGGATGTTCCTCGGGTCAGATAACGCGTTCTCCCAAAATTTGGGGACCAACGGAGGAGATTTGAGAGCATCGGGAAGCAATAAACTATCGTTGACGAAAACACGAAAACAACTCCAAAGTGGACGTGTACTCGATATTTGATGCCGAAATTGAAGCGGAGACATATGGAAGAGTCCGGGAAGACGTGGCAACAAAATCATAAGAAATCGAGACACTGCCTGAAACGACCTCCCGGAAGACTGAAATCGTAGTGTATAATACACGTTTTTCGGAGAAACGGGACCCCGGAACAAAACTCGACGAAAATTGACTGGGCTGTTCCTCGGCTCAGATAACGCATTCTCCCAAAATTTTGGGACCAACGGAGGAGATTTGAGAGCATCGGGAAGCGATAAACTATCGTTGCCGAAAACACGAAAACAACTCCAAAGTGGACGTGTACTCGATATTTGATGCCGAAATTGAAGCGGGGACATACAGAAGAGTCAGGGAAGACGTGGCAACAAAATCAGAAGAAATCGGGACACTGCCCGAAACGACCTCCCGGAAGGCCGAAATCGTAGTGTATAATACACGTTTTTCGAAGAAACGGGACCCCGGAACAAAACTCGTCGAAAATTGAGTGGGCTGTTCCTCGGGTCATATAACGCGTTCTCCCAAAATTTTGGGACCAACGGAGGAGATTTGAGAGCATCGGGAAGCAATAAACTATCGTTGACGAAAACACGAAAACAACTCCAAAGTGGACGTGTACTCGATATTTGAGGCCGAAATCGAGGCGGGGACACTGCCGAAATCGAGGCGGAAGAGTCCGGGAAGACGTGGCAACAAAATCATAAGAAATCAAGACACTGCCCGAAACGACCTCCCGGAAGGCCGAAATCGTAATGTATAATACACGTTTTTCGGAGAAACGGGACCCCGGAAAAAAACTCGTCGAAAATTGACTGGGCTATTCTTCGGGTCAGATAACGCGTCCTCCCAAAATTTTGGGACCAACGGAGGAGATTTGAGAGCATGGGAGGCGATTATTAGGATGGGATGGGTGGAGATTAAGAAGGAAGTTGGGCATGAGAGGGTGAAAATGTGGGTGGAGGAACTTACAGGAATAGGAGAGAGGGAAGATTATTATGGGTTGTTGGGCGATTTGGGAAGCTCCGAAATAAGTTCATCTTCGAGGGGAAAAGGATGAAGGCGAGAGACATTATAGATAGACACATCAAACATTGACATTACTAAACCTATTCCAAAAAATCCCCTCTTTTCCAAGTCTTCAAATAGGTGCAACCCTCCATCTCCCTTGTCCATCGGCCGACCTCGCCGCTAGCTACTTGTCGACTCCGAAGACTAGGCTGGGATGCATATTTTAAAGGATTACGAGTCACTAGACAGACATACTGCCCACCTTGAACAAATAGGAGTCGACACATGCCACAGGTATGGAAAAGGGTGTTTTAGGGTTATGGAAGAAATGACAGCAGTGACTGAAATCGTGGTGTTGATTGTGGCGATAGTGGTAGGGTTTTAGTGTTTGGTTTAATACTTTGATCGGATAGTCAACTTGCCAATTCTTTCCCCTTAAAGTGATACACTCATGAAACTATGTGGGAAAACACGAATGGGAGGAATACGTAGAAGTGTAACAAGTAGCTAAAGCCTACTGATTAAGTAATTAATAACAACCAAATATAACAATAGGAGGAAACACAGATGCGAAAAGATGTTTAATTATTACCTTAACAAACCCAGTACGACGATCCAAATTCAAATGTAAATAATGCAGCTGGCCGAACTCTCCAAAGACATAACGAAGATCCTCCTCCTGTGCTTCCTCGTGCACTCCTGTGACATGTACAATCCAAAGACATTCATATATATAACAAAACTGAGATGAGTAAAGCAACATGAAGTATTTGTATCAGGAGCCCCCACTACACTACACCAGATAATATCCTTTAAACCACAAATTGCAACAAACACAACTACAGATGGAGCGTTTTTTCAAAGTCTACCTTAATGTATCAACTATACATCTATACCAATGTACCACAGTACCAGTTTTTTATTGGGATGTTTCGATTTCTTTCATGATTTCCGATACTTTTTCTGTGATCAAATTGGTGTGATGAACTGGATTGTTGTTGACAGGTACATACCTACATATGCTTTTCTTTGTACATGTCATGTGCTTAGATTAGATTTTGATTTGGTCACTTCACCCAGAGTACGTTACTCTGATTCTTAGTTGATGAGAGGAAACTGTGGTTTAAAATATATAGTTGAAACTTGAGAGGCCAGGGAATGAAATACTAATGCACACGGGTTTTGAACGCATGTCGTATGTCATGAGTACCACCCATGCATAGACGACGGCCATAGTCGTTATGGCTAACACGGTCATCATACCAGGTTCAGGACGACCATAGTCAGTCGCGCGCTATATATATATATATATATATATATATATATATATATATATATATATATATATATATATATATATATATATATATATATATATATATATATATATATATATATATATATATATGGCTAATCGATCACTGTGTGGCCTGGACTACTGCATGTGAACAAGCTAGATACACATATCACTCTGATCAAATTCCTAAGCTAGTAGATTCTGAAATTTCATTTTGTTGCTTGCAGTCCTGATGCAACAACTGCTGGTTTTTCGCTCAACGCCCATAGTTCAGGACAGAAAGGTCTGAAAAGAGCAAGGTAGTATCAAACTATGAATGATAAATTGATAGTACTGTGTTTATATATGGAATTGTGCTAAATTGATCAAGTAAGCTAGCTAGGCTGCAGACTTTGATGAATGAATTGAAGCAGTCTGCTATCATTGTTTGTGCTTTCATTTCTTACTAGGCTAGGCTAACAAGAAATATGGTTTGTGCAGGGATCAGGAGAAGACATGTTTTCAGTCAGAATCGAAAGCATCTCGAGAGAAATTGCGCAGAGAGAAGATGAATGACAGGCATGTACATATATACTCCTATCTTTTTTAACCCTCGGACTCGTTTACAAGTATTGACATATATGGGTACATGTCCAAGTGTATGTGAGACAAGTATCGAATATAACGACTACTCTAGATATAGGATGGCTTGTATAACTAACCTGGTAGGTAATTAAAGGCTGGAAGCAGTTCACATTTTCAAATACTAATCAAGTAATTTCAGAAACACATCCGTTCCAGACCAAAGTAGACATACTATCCGGAAAATAAACACATCCGTTTCAGAAACACATCAGTTCACATCTTGATTAATTTTTAGAGATATCGATCCCATTTTTGGGGGATTTTTTAGGAATCCTGATCCCCAGAAATTTTTAGCTGATTTCCGAGTTTTAATACCTGATCAGTAGCATTTCCCCATTACTCATAACAGATTAAACCATCCAAAACCCTAATTAACCAAACATAATCACCTAAAACCTCAACAAAACCAAACAAATCAACGGAAAACACATATTTGCCAGTTATTGAATGCCTTCAACGAGGCGTAACACACCAATTTTTAGCTAATTTCCGAGTTTTAACACCAGATTAATTAAACCATCCAAAACCCTAATTAACCAAACATAAATCACCTAAAACCCCCAATTAACCGAATTAATCAACGTAAAACACACATTCGCCAGTTCTTGAATGCCTTTAACGAGGCATAAATAATGCATACCAATCAATTCTTAGCTAATTACGAGTTTTAACACCAGATAAGTAGCAATTCGCCATTTCTCATCACAAATTAAACCATTAAAAACCCTAATTAACCATCACAATTCACACAATCACACCTAAATCGATCAAAAACACCGAAAACGAAACAAAATCAAAATCAAACGAATAACAATCCGAAAAGGACGACGTACATTGTTGAAGCACTTTCTGACCGGACCGGTTTCCGATACGAACTCATCGTGAACCTTCTCCACGACGTCCTCAATGACGTCATTTTCCGGCGGGCGGTACGGCGTCGGTCGGTGGTCGGAGTGAAACGCCGTCGTTGCGGTGTGAAGAAGGGTTTCGAAATTTAGGGAAGGAAGGAAGGAGGGAGGGAGGAGGAGAACCGAAGCTCGTGAGTTATGATTCGTGAAAACCGAAGCTCATCCCGATCCAAAATGTATGATAGACTCGAAATGACTCGACCCGTATTAATCCGTTCGATTGATCCATTTTATTATCTTTACTTACGAAATTTAAGTATATATTCTTTCTATCTCGGTCAATTTATTTATTTACTTTTACTGGGATAGAATGACACGCACGCTTCAGTAATCTCTCGAAAATAACCTTCAAAATCGGTGTTTTTTTTATGGGATGAAAAATTGTTCTCAAACGCGAATATTTTTTCATTAAAACTTGTCGATAGGAACATAATACCTAATAATGATTATTAGAACTCTCTGACACGATATAAAATGGAGTATTGAACATATTTCGGCCGATTCCGACATGTCTCGATAAACAATTTTGAGGCTTAAAAAAGACTCTATTGATAACCAATTGATTCTCATAATTCACCGGGGTATTTCATTCGACGAGGGGTATGTCCAGCGTGAATATTGGCCGATTTAATTTTGGGACTCAAAAGAATGAAAAAGCTTGGATAATAACCTTCAAAATCGGTGTTTTTTCGGCTGTTTTTTAAAGGATAAAAAATATTTCTCAAACGCGAATATTTTTTCACTAAAACTTCTCGATAGAAACCTAATGTCTAATAATGATTATTAGAACTCTCTGACGCGATATAAAATGGAGTACTGAACATGTTTCGTCCAATTCCGACATATCTCGATAAACAATTTTGAGGCTTAAAAAAGACCCTATTGAGTACCAATTGACTCCCATAATTCACCGGGGTATTTTATTTAGCGAGGGATATTTGAAGCGCGAATATTGGCCGATTTAATTTTGGGACTCAAAAGGATGAAAAAACGTGGATAATAACCTTCAAAATCGGTGTTTTTCGGTTGTTTTTGAAGGGATAAAAAATTGTTCTCAAACGTGAATATTTTTTCACTAAAACTTATCGATAGAATCATAATGTCTAATAATGATTA
The DNA here is from genome assembly GCA_958450325.1 of Agrostemma githago. Lineage (NCBI taxonomy): Eukaryota > Viridiplantae > Streptophyta > Magnoliopsida > Caryophyllales > Caryophyllaceae > Agrostemma > Agrostemma githago. The sequence continues at coordinate 372,706 of OY288261.1, read as the reverse complement.
TTAGAACTCTCTGACACGATATAAAATGGAGTATTGAACATCTTTCGACCGATTCCGAAATGTCTTGATAAATAATTTAGAGGCTTAAAAAAGACTCTATTGAGTACCAATTGACTCCCATAATTCACCGGGATATTTTATTTAGCGAGGGGTATTTGAAGCACGAATATTGGCCTATTTTATTTCGGGACTAAAAAGACTGAAAAAACGTGGATAATAACCTTCAAAATCAGTATTTTTCGGCTGTTTTTTTAAGGGATATAAAATTGTTCTCAAACGCGAATATTTTTTCACTTAAACTTGTCAGTAGGATAATAATGCCTAATAATGATTATTATAACTCTCTGACACAATATAAAATGGAGTATTTTACTTGTTTCGGCCGATTCCGACATGTCTCGATGAACAAATTTGAGACTTCAAAAAGACTCTATTGAGTACCAATTAACTCTCTTATTTCACAGGGATATTTTATTTGGCGAGGGGTATATCTAGGACGAATATTGGCTCATTTTATTTCGGGACTCACAAGGCCGAAAAACGTGGATAATAACCTTCAAAATCGGTGTTTTTCGGCTGTTTTTGAAGGGATAGAAAAATGTTCTCAAACGCAAATATTTTTTCACTAAAACTTGTTGATAGGAACATAATGCCTAATAATGGTTATTAGAACTTTCTGACACGATATAAAATTGAGTATTAAACATGTTTTGGTCGATTCCGACATATCTCGATAAGTAATTTTGAGGCTTAAAAAAGACTCTATTGATTACCAATTGACTCTCATAATTCATCGGGTTATTTTGTTTGGCGAGGGGTAGGTCCAGCGCGAAAATTGGTCCATTTTATTTTGGGGCTCAAAAGACCGAAAAAACGTGGATAATAACCTTCAAAGTCGGTGTTTTTCGGCGTTTTTGAAGGGATAAAAAATTGTTCTCAAACGCGAATATTTTTTCACTTAAACTTGTCGGTAGGAACATAATGCCTAATAATGCTTATTAGAACTCTCTGACGCGATATAAAATGGAGTATTGAACATGTTTCAGCCGATTCTGACAATAACTGACATGTCTCGATAAATAATTTTGAGGCTTAAAAAAGACTCTATTGAGTACCAATTGACTCCCATAATTCACCGGGATATTTTATTTCGCGAGGGGTATTTGAAGCGCGAATATTGACCTATTTTATTTCGGGGCTTAAAAGGCCGAAAAAACGTGGATAATAATCTTCAAAATCGGTGTTTTTCGGTTGTTTTTGAAGGGATAAAAAAATTGTCCTCAAACGCAAATATTTTTGCACTAAAACTTGTCGGTAAGATAATAATGCCTAATAATGATTATTAGAACTCTCTGACACGATTTAAAATGAAGTTTTGAACATGTTTCGGCCGATTTCGACATATCTCGATAAACAATTTCGAGGCTTAAAAAAAAACTCTATTGACTACCAATTGACTCTCATAATTCACAGGGTATTTTTCCAAGGCGAATATGATCTCAGTTTATTTCGAGACTCAAAATACCAAAAAAACTTGGATAATAACCTTTAAAACCGATTTTTTTCATCTGTTTTTTTTTTCAAGGGATATATAATTATTCTCAAACCGAATATTTTTTTTTAACTAAAACTTGTCGATAGGGACACAACACTTTATAATTAATTATAATACGGAGTAATTGTTAGAATATTCTGACACGATATTATAAATATTACACTTTGCTACTTCAACAAACCAAAACACCAAGTAGTAACCAAACTTGAACATGGGTTGTTCAAACTACTTAGTAGCAATACTAAACTTGATAACATTCCTCCTCTCAATCCCAATCCTGGGAGCCGGAATCTGGCTCTCACGACACGCGACAAGCGACTGCGAACACTACCTAGAAAAACCGGTCATAACCCTAGCCGTATTCCTCCTAGTAGTGTCCCTAGCCGGGATAATAGGCGCTTGTTGTCGCGTAAACTGGCTACTATGGCTATACCTACTCGTCATGTTCGTCCTCATCCTCGTCTTGACCGTCTTCACCATCTTCGCCTTTGTTGTGACCAACAAAGGCGCGGGTGAAGTGGTTAGTCGTCGAGGGTATAAGGAGTATAAACTCGGGGATTACTCGAATTGGTTGCAGAAGAGAGTTGATGATGGTAAGAATTGGAAGAGGATTAGGAGTTGTTTGGTTGATGGTAAGGTTTGTCAAAGTCTTGTTGATGACAAAAATACTCCTTATAATGTCTTTTATTCAAGGAATTTGAGCCCTATTCAGGTAATTATTTATACTCGTCTGTGTCGATCATTTGTTTATTTTTTCGTTAAATTTTTTTATTAATAATATACTCGTTTGTCTCGTTCATTTTTTTTTTAATTCAGATAATTTTATACTCGTCTCGATCATTTGTTTATTTTTTTGTTAAAATTTTTTATTAATAATATACTCGTTTGTCTCGTTCATTTTTTTTTTAATTCAGATAATTTTATACTCGTCTCGATCATTTGTTTATTTTTTTGTTAAAAGTTTTTATTAATAATATACTCGTTTGTCTCGTTCAATTTTTTTTTTTTAATTCAGATAATTTTATACTCGTCTCGATCATTTGTTAATTTTTTTTTTTAAGAATTTTGATTAATAATATTAAAGGTCAATAAATAATCAAGCGTAATAGTAAATAATTTGAGCCCGGTTCAGGTAATTATACTCGTCTGTCCCGATCATTTGTTTATTTTTTGTTGGAACTTCTTATTAATAATATAAATGATAAATAAATGATCAAGCTAGAAGGAAATAGTAAATAATTTGAGCCCTATTTAGGTAAATTTTTGCTTTTTTTTGCCACTTAATTTGGTTGTTTTTAATGGTTTAAACGATAAATACAACCCTAAAAAGAAGAACTAAATACTTAATATTATCGTTAATTATATCAGATTTAGAAAATTTTAATTTCTTATATACAACTCTAAATGTATTACCTTCGTTTTATTCTATTTTGTTGTTGTCTTGAATTATTTATTCATGTTGTAATCTTTTATTTTATGATTATGATTTTTTTTGGTGTGATTATATTATTTCAATTGAGTGTTAATCTATGCATAATTACGTAATTTGTATTAAAATTGTCGTTGTTACGAAGAGTATAAAAAAAATGTTCATCGATAAATTATTCTATGAATGATATCCATTCTGATTGTCGATGATTAATTTAGTTGAGTGTTTCATTTTTTTTTTTTATACTAGTATGTACTTAGTTAAAAAAAAATAATATATTATATATTTAATTAAAATATTTCTTATGAAAAAAATATAAATTAAATAAATTAAAAAAACAAGCAAATTAAAATTGTACTATGAGATAATTAAAGAATTATTCTCATCAACTTTTTTGATGAATTGGTGTTGTTTTGTCATGTAGCATTAATGTTATTGTTGAATGCAAAATGTGACAATTATGAAGACTTTGAAGAATCACATGCATGTTGTTGTCACAACTTGATTAGTTTAGTATCTTTTTGAGTTGTGTGGAACTCTTTTTAATCCTAATATAACTACAAGTACAAAAAAAATAAAAGTCTTTTTAATGTTCTTAAAAGCTAAGAGACTTTATGATCAATTTCGATTTTGGATCATTTTACATGTCATTGCTGAATAATCGTGTTATTTCATTTATTGTTAGGTTTTAGCTAGTTATCAACATGAGTAGATTATACAACCAATTGTATATAACTCTATTATCGCTGATTTTATGATTTCGAGTGTTATCATTTATCAAAATGTTTTTGAGTTTTGCTGTCAATTTTTTGAATTTTAGTGTAAAGTTATTGAATCGAGTCATGTGATTTTGGTTCATTAATTAATGTGGGTAGAAGTCAATATATTATTAGGAATATGAAAATTAAAATAAAATAAAAATAAATCTTTTTAGTGATAGTTGTCACAATCAATTGAAATAGTATGCCAACCAAGTCTATTTTGACTCTTATGCATAATGCACTACAATGTGTCGGCAGATTGGATTAAAATTTTAATTCTAAATAACAATAATAATTCTCTCTCGTAACGGTTTATTCGTCACAAATTTACAACCGCATTATGGGTAATAATAAACAATTTGCTTTTCCAACGCATTATTTTTTACGTCTTATATATATAATACTTGATCCGTCATAAATTTGTGACAGATATATTGTATAAAATATTGGATTCTCTACCTTGGTTAAGAGTTAAAAGACTTTAGATTAAAGTATACTTAGTCAACTTAAAAGTAAAATTAAAATAGGTCCTACAACTCTACAAACATGTAGGCCAAAGGGTACCCCTACAACTAGTGGGTATTGGGTCGGGTCAGCATCAAGTCATGCTCGTGGCAGTGGTTCTAAGACTAATAATTTAAAGTGTTATTTAATCTAACTCGTTTTAATTTGATTCGAACTGTAGTCTGGATGTTGCAAGCCGCCAGACAGCTGTAACTTCACGTACGTAGGCCCGACACAATGGACCAAGACGACTACAACCGTCACGTCCAACCCAGACTGTACCACGTGGAGCAACGACCAGACGGCGCTATGCTACGACTGCCAATCCTGTAAGGCCGGCGTACTCCAAAACCTCAAGGGTCATTGGAAGAAGGTGGCCGTTATCAACATCGTTTTCCTGGTCTTCCTCATTATCGTCTACTCTATCGGTTGCTGCGCTTTTAGAAGCAACCGATGGGATAACTCGTGGAAAGGGTATGGCGGACGAAGATGATTTATCAGTTTACATATCATCGTACATGCTCGACCCTTGGTGTTTGTACAGATTTATCTCTGTTGATACTAGCTCAGTTCAGTTCAGTTTGGTTCTGCTTTGTTTCGGTCATGTGTTTATGTTGTCTACACTAGTTAAGTACGGAGTATATGCTTAAATATTTCAGCTATGTATATATTTATATAATCTTGGTTTTCTATGTTTTCCTTTCTCTTTGCACCTTATATCACACTATGAAACTGTCTCTTTGCAACTTATATGCTTATATCTTGGTCAGGTGGAGGTTCAGGGTTTAGAGTTTAGGGCTGGTAAGAATTTAGGGGTTGATAAGACGATAATATGGATGAACTTTATACATATGGTTCGGATAAAATCGGCCTTATTAATACTACATCTGTATCAACATCTCTACAAGTTGAAATCAGACTTGTTACATTCATCTTCTAGCAACGGCTTCTCTAGACTAGTCTCTTCGACTATATCAACGTATATTTCTTCGTCTTGATCGAGTTTTAGTACTTTCATCTCTTCAGATTTACCCCATAACACCACATATAAGCCACTCATTACTGCAATTGCTCCTAACAAACTGAAAAAACAACAAATGTTATCACTATTAACACATGTTCTTCAGCAGTTGTTTCGTCTGTCATTTGTTTATTTTTATATTATTTGAAACAAATGACAGAGATAGAACGAGTATTGTTTTATGTAAAGAGGTTTTATTATGTAGACTTGCCTTCCAACATGAATTTCTTCCTTGAGAAATATGAATGCTAGTAGTGTGGTGATAACAGTGCAAAGCGGACTAAACATAGCCGAGTAAAATGGACCTCTTCGAGAAACACACCACGATTGTACAAAGAATTGAACCGCCGATCCAAACACTCCCTGCATCAGTTAAGCCTCATCTAGTTCGGTCCAGTTCAGTTAATAAATTCACTTCAACCAGAAAGAACATAGGCTAACTAGGATTTTTACTATCATACATATGACGTTCTATTAATGTTTATAATAAGAATGTAGAATGATTGATGTTCAGTTAAGCACTTCAAACAGAAAGAACATGGCATAATTACTAGGGTTTTTACTGTTATATGACGTTCTATTAATGTTTATCAGAATGTAGAAATGATCGATGTTCATTTAAGTGCATTTCAGCCAGAAAGAACAGGGCATAACTAGGGATTTTACTCTCATATGACGTTCTATTAGTGTTTATAATAAGAATGTAGAAATGATCGATGTTCAGTTTAGTTAAGTGCACTTCAACCAGAAAGAACATGGCATAACTACTAGGGTTTTTTACTGTTATATGACGTTCTATTAATGTTTATCAGAATGTAGAAATGATCGAGGGACGAGTTCTTAATTCATACCGAAAAAAAGCAGCAACCAAGTTGTAAGGTACTAGAGCTGAAATTCCAAGCACTGGGATCATTCTCTAAGATCAATGCAACGATTCCGGCCTGAAATGTGGATATGAGACATGTCCAAGCAGAAAGAGACAGATGATCGGGGTAGCATGTTGTCACTGGTACCTGAAACCACATATGTGAGACGATTTCATATGTGAGAGTGAACTCATTTGTTTTACGGCTTTCCTTTTGTCCATTTGACTTCGGTTCAGTTAAATTCAGCCACAATAAGTTCAAATCAGCGCCATTACATATTCACTTGTGTATGTAAACTAAGTCTTGTTTAGTTAATTTCAACAAACCTCATTTTTGTTCAGTTTAATTCAGTTAAACACCCCGCAGTATACTTCAGTTTAGTTACAAGCCAAACAATCCCGTTCATGGCCACTCAAACATGATTATTAGCGTACGAGCAAGGAAGAGAGATTCAAACCTGCAAGATTAGCCACAAGGACCAACAAGAAGTACTAGCAAAGAGCCATAGACAACCAATCAACCAATTGTTGTCACCTTTCAACAAAGGAATTAGCAATAGGGAAGAGCTTGATAGTGGGAGTTGAGCATTGAATAACTTTGGACCTTTAAACAATGCCATTGAAATTGCTCCTCCTACACAAATTATTGTTCCAACTATCTTGGCTACACTACTCATTGCCTTCATGTTCACTTGCTCCAACCTAATAATAATAATAATAATAATAATAATAATTCAATAATAAATTGCGTTTTGATTCTTCAATAAAATTTTCCTTTCCATAAAAAAAATAATAATAAATAAATAAATAAATAATAATAATAATAATAATAAGGGAATTGATAAATACACCTTAGAGATGTAATGAGGCATCAAAAGAGAAAAAAAAATTGATATAATTACATCAACGTTTGTGCAATTTGGTTTTCAATTTTTAGGTTTATACCAATTTAGGATTTCTCATTTACTATACAGAAAATTTATACGATTATTAATTACCTGAAGACGGCGGCAATCAAGAAGGTGACAGCTGGGATTAGGTTTGAAGTGGCACTAGCCATTGAAGAGGAAGCCAAGAATAACCCTTCAAAGTACATGCTTTGGTATAACACTACTCTGTTCACATGAAGTCACGACGTGACATAACTTAAAAAAGATTACGAGTATTTTTTAATCAAAATAATAGGTCAAAAAATTTTTAAAAAAAATTACCCTATGAAGGAAGTGATAAAGATTAATATGAAGCTTTTGATTTTCATAGTTGACACTGCCCTATTAGGTTTCCTCCTGTAAAAAAAATCATATCATTATTCAGAAATGACCTAAAATTATATACGACTGTCTTATATTATAATTACAATATGTAATGTACCATTTTAAGTACAATTAATCATTTATTACAATTTTAAATGTTTTTCAAAAGAATAAACAGATGACTGAAAGCAAGTAATAACCTGGCGTAAAGGGCGAAAGGGGAGATAACAATGGTTGCGATGGCTTGTCGATAGAATATGAAGACGCGAGGGCTCATGCCCTCTAGAAGGGCAGCTCTATTCATTAGGGCCATTGATGGGCCGTATTTAGTCGTATTTATTACGACGGTTTTGGGGTATTTTGTGAGCTAAATCGGTTGTCTTGTATTGCATTTGTGTCAGTTTGGTATGAATGTAATACAGGCTAATTTGAAGATGTTAACCACTGGACCGTTGATTTGGGCTAAGAACGAAGGAAAAGAAAGCCCGCTTGAAGACCCGGAACGATAAGAATCGAAGAATGGAACGGAACAGTAACAGCTGGCCACGCGAGTCGCGCAGTAGCCACGCGAGTCGCGCGACCAGGCGAGTCGCACGAGAGAGGGGCGAGTCGCACGGCGGCCTGTGATGGACTACGTATTCCGGCTTATTTTGCTCTAATTTATTACGTTTTAAGACTTGGATTTTAATTAGGAAACTTTATTATTACCTTAGGATATTTTTATTATTATTTTATTATTAGTAAACTCTTATTAGGTTTAGTTTAGCCTTAGTTTTAGAGGGGATAATCATTCACATCTAGTTTTTAGAATCCATCAAGGAAGAAAAGGGAGAACTTCGAAGAACCCTAATTTTCCATCGCAAGTATGTGTAACTAATTTCTCTACTTAGATTCAAGCCTTTGAAATACTCGAGAAACGTTTGTGAGTTTGAATGTTTTGATTATTAACCTTGATTATTATGAATTGCTTTGTTATTAATTCTATGAATGTGTTGTTGATTGCTAGGTGTACAACTAGTATTTGATTGCATCGTTCTATCGTTAGTATCGTTAATTGAGTAGGATTTACTGATTAACTTTACATTAGTAACAACTAGGAATTAATATTGAACGGGATACGTTGATATTAGTGCTTAGAAGCGATTCATATAAATATCTAAGGCACGACTGGATTGTACGTGCTATTTATTCTCTATCGAATTCTCAGATCTATATTGCTTCCGTTTAATTGAACCTAGAACTGGATTGTTTAGGTTGTTTTACGGTTAGGGTTAATTAAGAACGGGATTCGTTTTAGTTAACTATTCTTAAGAGAATTGGAATTTCATGTTCACGATAGAGTAGTCAAGGTTATTAATTGAAACCGTCTTACGATGATCAATCGCTATTGAGTGTGGATTTGTGCTTGTGTCTAAGTTATTTCTCATCCTTTGATTTACTTAAAGTTTTAATCTTTATTAATTTTAGTTGTTAGAAAATCATCCAAAACCCCCCCTTTAGTTACTACGGTCTTTAATTACGTTAGAGATCGATTTCATCTACACTTTAGTTAGCATAATTAGGTTAATCTGATTCCCTTGGGTTCGACCCTTATTTCCATTATACTACTGTTTTAGTTAGTTGGTTATAAGTGATTATAAATTGTAATTTGAGGCATACGACTTTAGCCCGTCAAATTTTGGCGCCGTTGCCGGGGAATCGGTGTTAATTATTTTTGTGTTTTCTAGTGTAGTTTTTATTTTTATTTTATTTATTATAGCTAATTTTAATTATATTTTATTTTATTTTGTGTAGTTTATGTATAATACTCGTTCTTCTAACCTGAACCTCGAGCCTTTCGACTCAGAGATTGAACGCACTCTTCACAGGTCACGGAGAATCGGAGAGGGAGCAATAGTCATCGGAACACAGGAATTCGAGGATCTAGAGTTTAATAACGATATTCTTGTTATTCCAGAGGTGAACGAAGTTTCTTCCGAATCCGAAGACGAGTCGAATAACATGGCCAACACAATCAAGCAGCTGACGGCACTCGATCTCGCACAACAACCTTTGTGCATTACGTACCCACCGTTGGGTGCGAATGCCACTTTCGAATTGAAGTCGGGTTTGATCCATCAACTACCCACATTCCATGGTTTAAGCGATGAGGACCCTAACAAGCACTTGTCGGATTTTCATATTGTATGCTTGAGTATGAAACCGGCATCTGTCACTGATGAGCAGCTGAAGCTAAGGGCCTTTCCCTTCTCATTGAAGGATTCTGCTAGGGATTGGTTGTATTACTTGCCACCGGCAAGTATTGATACATGGGTGAAGATGAAGAAGGCGTTCCTTGAGAAGTACTTTCCGGCATCTCGAGCCTCCCAGTTGAAGAAGCAGATTAGTAATGCGGAGCAACGAGACGGTGAGACGATGTATGAGTATTGGGAACGTTTTAAGAAGCTGTGTGCTACATGCCCATATCATGGCTACAATCCTCAAGACCTTGTTATGTACTTTTGTGGAGGTCTTTGTGTGGAGGATGCCCGTACTGTGAATGCGGCATGTGGGGGATCGATCGTGAACAAAAGCCCAGATGCCGCTATAGAGGTGATCCAGGAGCTAGCTGAAAGCTCTCGAGATTTTTCCCGAAAATATAAACGGGGAGTGCATGCCTTAGGTAATTCATCATCCTCGAGCCTTGAAAATAAAGTTGATAGCTTGACCAACCTTGTCCAAAATATGATGTCGGGGAAAACAAATCAAGCTATGGTTTGTGGTATTTGTTCAAACGAGGGACATCCGAGTGAGCATTGTCCCCAAATGTATGAAGGTCAAGAGGAGGTGAACGGAGTGTGGGAAACCGGGCAAAACAAAAAATGGGATCCATACTCTAACACTTTCAATCCCGGATGGAGACATCACCCGAACATGAGGTGGAGGAATCGGGAAGGCGACCAAGAAATTAATCAAGGTAGTCAATTTGGTCAATCGAATCAACAGTTATTTGCTAAGCAACAAGTAGCAAATACGGTTCCTACTAAGCCTCCCCCTAGTAGTCAAATGTCCACCGAGGACATGATCCGCACTTTGGTTGCTAGTCAAGCTACGGTAACCACCCAAATGTCCAATCTTCAAGCTACGGTTCTTCAACATCAAACGGAGAACAAAGCTAGCATTCAGAATTTGGAAGTTCAAATGGGCCAAATGGCGACCGCCATTGGTAGGTTGGAGGCTCGAGATTCGGGGAAACTACCTAGTCAAACCATTCTTACAAAGGAAAACGTGAGTGCCGTATCTTTAAGGAATGGGAGACAATTGGTGGAGGCCGACAAACCGAAGAGGAAGGCCAAAGAAGCTATGGTTCAAGAAGAGGAGCTAGTGATCGAGGAAGGTGAGGAAACTCCAAGTGAACAAGAGAAGGAGTTAATTACTCCTACAACACCGGTGGCAGAACCGGATGTTCCTTTTCCCGAGGCACTCAAGCGAACCCGTCGTTATGAGCACGACAAGGATATCTACGAGGTATTTGAAAAGTGTGAGGTAAACATTCCCCTTCTTAATCTTTTAAAGAGTATTCCTAAATATGCTAAATTCTTGAAAGAATTATGTACTATTAAAAGGAATAACAAGTTGAAGGGAGCTAAGAAAGGGAAGGGTAGTGAGTATGTGTCCGCTATTTTTCAAAAGAAATTACCCCCTAAGTGTGGCGACCCGGGCATGTTTACTATACCTTGCACCATAGAAGATACCTTGTTTGACAAGTCTATGTTAGATTTAGGAGCCTCGATTAATGTGATCCCTCTTTCTATCTACGAATCTCTTAGACTTGGTCCTATGAGGGAAACCGGGAAAGTAGTGCAACTAGCGGATCGATCGAGTGTCTATCCTAAGGGAGTTGTAGAGAATGTCCTAGTTAAAGTTGATAAGTTGGTCTTTCCGGCCGATTTTTATGTGTTAGACATGGAACATGACTATAGTGCAACTCCTATCATTCTAGGACGACCGTTCCTAAAGACCGCGGGAACAAAAATCGATGTCCCTAATGGCTCACTTAGTATGCAATTTGAGGGTAGAGTTGTTAAATTCGATATAAATAAGCCTAGTTCCCACTCCCCGAAAGACAATACCTTGTGTCGTGTTGATATTTTTGATCATTTATCTCCTAACTCACAAGAAGAAGTGGTGAAATCGGTTCCTAAACCGATTTCGTCTACCCCTTCTAGCAAGGAATTTTTGTTTTGTGAGCATGTGCAGGAACCTCCTTCTAAGGGACCCAAGTGTGTCATTCTTTGGGAGTCGCGTAAGGACGCGGAGGTAAACAAAGGTAAAACGAGATCATGGTTCGATCAATGGATGGTTCGGAAGAGCTCAAGCAAGCGTCCGACGGTCTTGAAATTTCAAAAGGGAAAAGTGAAAGATTTAGTCGGCATAAGGCTTAAGCCGACTAGTGAAAGGAGTGACGGATCGGGTGTCGGGAGAAGCAAGCTCTCGGACATGACGATTTCTACCTAACCTCCGTCTCAGTCGAGCGAACGACTTTAAACAAAAGCGCTTCCGGGAGGCAACCCGTTTTGTAGACTTTTATTGTAAAATTTTATTTTACGGGTCATAGGTCGTTTTATTAATTTCGTTGTTTTTCTTTATCGTTGTTTTTCTTAAACTTAGTTTTTATTACTAACTTTTGATGTTTTATTAGGAGAAAAGCGTCGATTTTCCAGGAGGTTGGGCGAATAGCGTGGGTCCTGGGCGACTAGCATGGAGATCTCTCGAAATCTGAGCGAAAATTGAAGAAAAAAAGAGGACGGATTTCCAGGCAGTCGCGCGGACCCTATGCGACTCGCGGGACCCCCCTCTCACAGGTATTATTTTATTGATAAAAAAAAAAAAAAAAAAAAAAAAAAAAAAACGAAAAAAATCAAAAATTTGAAACAGACTGACCCGACTCCTTCTATTCCCTTTCCCCTTCTATTCCTTTCATCCTCATCAATTCAAAACCCTAACCTCCTTTCTCCCCAAATCAATTTCAATCTCCCCAAATCAATTTCTTAATCCTCATCAATCCTTCCTCCTCACTTCAAATTTCAATTCAAGCTGTCGGTTTGTGGTGCGTGAGTCGTGCGTCGTCGTCGGTTCTGTCATTGTCGTCGGTCGCCATAGTCGTCGTCACTGTTCGTGGTCCGGTGGGTGGTCACGCGACTCGCGTGGGTTTCAGGCGAGTCGCGCGTGGGTCCGTAGTCAGCTGTCGCTTGTGCTGCTGCGTGTCTGTCGTCGGCCTTGGTTCCGGTTTGTGGTGCGTGAGTCGGGCGTGTCTGTGGTTCCGGTTTCCGTTCCGAGGCTGTCGAGGTTGTAAGTCATTAACTCCATCCTCTCATCCTCTCTGTTTCATTTCTATAAATCCATAATTATGTACTGTCTATGAGTTGCTAGGTCTAGGTTGGGGAAAGTTTGATTTCTGTCTATTCCGTGTGAATTAAGCAAGCCTAGTTGTAGTCAACGCCCCGTTTCGTTTCACGATTCATCTACGTGTTTGGGTTTGAGTCGGGTGTCGTCCGAGTTCATAGTTTACATATTTTAGGTAGTTTTCACTAGTTAGTGTCAGCTGTCCTAGAAACTCTTGAGTCATGGCCCCGAAAAAGCAAAAAACGACCGCGGTGGATTATATGGGGTGTAAGAATTTGAGTGCGAAACAGAAAGCAGTATGGCGCCAACTATTCGATCGAGTTGTTATGGCGACTAAGTTTGTCGATAATTCGGCATTGGAGAGGCTCGGGATTGGTGATGAGGTGTACACGCTATTGACTCGTATTGGGCTAGCGAACTTTTATGATAAGCATGCGGACACGTATAAGCGCTATACACTTGAATTCTTGTCCACCTTAGAAGTACATCGTGATGACGACCCCCCTCACATTACTTTTCATCTCGGAGATGCGGAACGAAATGTAGATTTCACAGAATTGAGGGAGGCGTTGGGTATAGCACCGAAAGGGGGAGCGGAGTTTTTGACCCCTACGTCTCGAATGATGGATGCGTTTTGGTTGAAAATTGCCGGTCATGCATATGGTAACGTAGGAGCTAAGAATGCTGATATTCGTCACCCCGCCCTTCGTTATGTTCACCGACTTTTGAACTCCACATTTCTTTGTAAAGGTGAACCGACACATCTACCTAGGGCGGATTTGATGTATTTGTGGGCCATGATGCCCGAATGTTTAGAAACCCCGGATTGGGTCGATATATTCTTGACTCGCTGTGAGAAGCAACAAAAGGCGGTATCGGGGAACATTCCGATGGGAGGTATGATTACTCTTTTAGCTCGGTATCTTGGATTACCCCAGATGGCGGATTCTCCTGTCGTAGGTGATACTACTATCAGCATTAAGTTTATGGAGAGTTGTTCTATGATTTCGCGACCGATTGCTAAACACCACCTAATCTGGACGCTCGGCACGTCCCACCAGCATTTCTTGATTTTGCCTCGTCCGGATGGGAAATCGTTACCATTGGGGCCTACTGCGGCTGATTTTTACATTGAACATGATAAGCAATTTCCTACGCCGACTACCGAGTCTAGTGCCCCGGTTGTGGAGGAGCCCGAGGGTACGCCTGATTTCGATCGTTGGAGAGATTGGCGCGAATCAATAGAAGATCGAGTCGAAGAATCGGTTGATAACAGTAGGTTGGCCGCTGAGTTCGGTCGGTGTATGAATCGGTTGCAGTTGAAGTTGCACCCTAATGACTACTCGGAACCATCTCCCGAGTTTTATGAAGAGCTTGCAGCCCGTGAGCAAGCAAGATCATCTAGGAGGGCGGCACGTGAGGCTAAGTCACGTGACGTCGGCTCCTCTTCTCACTCTTGAGCCCGAGGTATTTCTCTCCCCGTTTCTTTTATTTGTCCTTAGTTCACACATTCGAGGACGATGTGTTATTCAAGCGTGGGGAGGGGAATTATCTCGTTGTATATAGTAGTTAGCTTGTTTTACGTCTTTTTAATTTTTTTGAAAAAAAAAAAAACAAAAAAAAAAACAAAAAAAAAGAGAAAAAATATAAATAAATAAATAAACCCGGCTAGGTGAAAACCCGGAAAGGGCGCCTAGGGAAGAATGGGGAATGTGGCCGAGGACGGAGTGAAAACCCGAAAGGGCGCCCCGGGTAAAAAGAAAAATCGAGTTGCGTGCCACGAGAGTAGTGTGAGGAAAAAAATGAAAGCTAGAGTGAAAATCCGCAAGGGCGGACGCTCTAGGCAAAATGAGGGAATTAGGAAAAAATCACTACTACTTTCTCCGTTTTTGGTGTTGGCGTCATAAGAAGGGTGACATAGAAGGTCGGAAGGGTAGGATTAGTTGGCTAAGGTGAGAAGAATCGCGGTGCGGTGTAGTCGTAGCACTAAATTCTATGCGATTGATGATATTTTGTTTGGTATATTGAACTATTAGAGGCGTTTAGGATTGATTGCATGTGTGGGTTGTGGAATATTGTGGTATATGTTTTGTACCACCGGTGACATTTGTAGCACATGCGATCCGTTCTAGGATTGGAGAAATAAGGGGCGTTAGATATCGACATTAGCTTATCCTTATTTGCTAATGTCCCTTGTTTTGATAATTTGAGTCGATGATAGTAGTTTGATATCGGGTGTGTTGATTCACTTGAACATTGGAGTTGAGTTTCATTCAAATGGTGGATTAACTTGTGCATTATCTAATAATGAGGGAGTTTGGTGGAAGACGAGTGAGGGCCGGTGTGTAATATTATTCTCACGCATTTTGGACCGGTGACGGTTGTGTTTATTGTGTTCCTTGAGTTTTACTCGAGGACGAGTAAAGGTTCAAGCGTGGGGATATTTGATGGGCCGTATTTAGTCGTATTTATTACGACGGTTTTGGGGTATTTTGTGAGCTAAATCGGTTGTCTTGTATTGCATTTGTGTCAGTTTGGTATGAATGTAATACAGGCTAATTTGAAGATGTTAACCACTGGACCGTTGATTTGGGCTAAGAACGAAGGAAAAGAAAGCCCGCTTGAAGACCCGGAACGATAAGAATCGAAGAATGGAATGGAACAGTAACAGCTGGCCACGCGAGTCGCGCAGTAGCCACGCGAGTCGCGCGACCAGGCGAGTCGCACGAGAGAGGGGCGAGTCGCACGGCGGCCTGTGATGGACTACGTATTCCGGCTTATTTTGCTCTAATTTATTACGTTTTAAGACTTGGATTTTAATTAGGAAACTTTATTATTACCTTAGGATATTTTTATTATTATTTTATTATTAGTAAACTCTTATTAGGTTTAGTTTAGCCTTAGTTTTAGAGGGGATAATCATTCACATCTAGTTTTTAGAATCCATCAAGGAAGAAAAGGGAGAACTTCGAAGAACCCTAATTTTCCATCGCAAGTATGTGTAACTAATTTCTCTACTTAGATTCAAGCCTTTGAAATACTCGAGAAACGTTTGTGAGTTTGAATGTTTTGATTATTAACCTTGATTATTATGAATTGCTTTGTTATTAATTCTATGAATGTGTTGTTGATTGCTAGGTGTACAACTAGTATTTGATTGCATCGTTCTATCGTTAGTATCGTTAATTGAGTAGGATTTACTGATTAACTTTACATTAGTAACAACTAGGAATTAATATTGAACGGGATACGTTGATATTAGTGCTTAGAAGCGATTCATATAAATATCTAAGGCACGACTGGATTGTACGTGCTATTTATTCTCTATCGAATTCTCAGATCTATATTGCTTCCGTTTAATTGAACCTAGAACTGGATTGTTTAGGTTGTTTTACGGTTAGGGTTAATTAAGAACGGGATTCGTTTTAGTTAACTATTCTTAAGAGAATTGGAATTTCATGTTCACGATAGAGTAGTCAAGGTTATTAATTGAAACCGTCTTACGATGATCAATCGCTATTGAGTGTGGATTTGTGCTTGTGTCTAAGTTATTTCTCATCCTTTGATTTACTTAAAGTTTTAATCTTTATTAATTTTAGTTGTTAGAAAATCATCCAAAACCCCCCCTTTAGTTACTACGGTCTTTAATTACGTTAGAGATCGATTTCATCTACACTTTAGTTAGCATAATTAGGTTAATCTGATTCCCTTGGGTTCGACCCTTATTTCCATTATACTACTGTTTTAGTTAGTTGGTTATAAGTGATTATAAATTGTAATTTGAGGCATACGACTTTAGCCCGTCAGCCATGACTGCAAACAAAACTTGCATGGACACCATTGCTATCGCTGGCAACTGGTCCTCCAACGTCCAGCCCATGGTCGTAATTTAACACCGAATTCTCAAGATATTCTCGAGATATCCTATTCAAGTTTACTGACGAAAATACTCATCAACTCGATCCTAATATCCTATGGATCTCATGTCTAATATAATGCTAGAAACTTCGAAAATATATAATGCATACAACACTTTCCTTCTATATATACAGCAGAACAGATTTTTTTTGTTCAACAAAGAATGTATTTAGTCGCATTATAAAATGACAACAAATGACAGAGACGAAGGAAGTATATGCATGATTGTTAGAATGAAAAGTCCCTTTAAGTTGGGGACCCTAATATTTAATGAAAGCACTTTGGAGCAATTCATCACATGCCACATTTTCGAAAAAAAAATGTAGATTATCGTTTGTGACAGTCATAAAACCACGTAATTAAGCTCGTAAACGAGAGGGAAAATACAGAGATCGAACATAGAATCTTCGATTCATCAATCTTAAAAATTTAGAATATTATTTTTGAGGATCAGAATCCCTCTGTCGTCTACTGTAATATGATTAAGTGCGCACTATTGTTTCTGTACCTGTTTCTTCACACCAATTTATTGCATAATTGATGTACTCTAGCTACCATATTTTCTCATGGAATTGACCCATTTTTGGCAAATTGTGATGATCTTGAACAAATGGGCATCTACAAAATGTTGGAGGTAGTTACATTTAAGACTATTAAAATCAAGTTATCTACTCCCTCCGATTCATTGGATTCGCAACGTATTCCGTTTTTGGCAAATTCATCAGCTTTGCAACATTTCCATTTTGGGCCATATTTTTCTTATGAAATGACTAACCTACCCTTAACTTTTCATTACTATATTCCAAAATATTCAATCTAATATTATTATATTACTTAATCTTACATGACATCACTATTGTGGTCCACCAATTCACTTTTCTTATTTTTTGTGTGAATAGTAAATGTTGCGATTCCAATGAATCGGAGGGAGTATAAAATAGTCCCACATCAAAAAAAAAAAAAAAAAATGTCCCACTTCTCTAATGTAATAAACACGTCATGAACTGCAGTCTACAGATGTCAACTAACTTAACTGGTAAGATAATAAAAAAATGGTTTGTTGATCCGGGGTTGGAAACCTCTCAACATCATCATCAATACATAAAAAACAAGTCGATCAAAACCTAACGATTATCACAATTTGAGATAAAAACCGTCACCAAAAATAAATATATACTCAATTTTTATTTCTTGGTAAAAATAGTTTTACAATGGGTTTTACACAAACGTTTGTGTATCATGGTATCCCTGTGTTTTTCCACTTGAATCGATTTCCTAGCTAGTCACAAAGAATTTACCTAATATCCGATTGATTGATGGCTAGCTCGGGTAAATTTTGGATATTCCTACTGAAAATTTACGGTAATAAATTAATATTACCGCGCAAACTAAGATGACTAATCTCAGGCCGGTGATCAATAGATCGTACAAAGAGGAATGACGCGAGGATGAGACGCTTTCTTACGCCTTGAACAAACTCGAAGGTACCTGAACAATGTCATGAAAATGTAACTGTCATAAATATCTGCAACACTTCGCCAAAAAATTGAAAATTTTGCCCTAAATAGTCGTGATGCAGGACACAACAGCACGTAGAAGAGTCTGAGTAGTAACATACCTTGACATGGTGTGGCATGATCTTGATATCAAACGGTGCATGAAGCCAAGCTTCAGGTGGATAGAACAGGAAATTTTCGGGTTTACTGGTGTAGACATCCGCGTACTGATGGATATGATAAGCAAACGCGGATTCTTGGCCAGTGTCGGTGAGGAAAGTGGCACCGAATGCTTTGTTAAACATGTTTTTCATCGAGCATCGTGATTTTTGTCTTTCGTCGTTGAGTTCTTCCAGGAGCGACTTGTATAATTCGCCTTTTTCTGAGTTGATGACGGTTGCGTGCAGTCTGCCAAGGAGTTCTTGGAAGATGTGGAACTTCGCCTGTCGCAAATGTAAACAACCAGTCTGAGATTTGATGCAACAAAATGAACTGCGCTGAACTGAACTGAAAGAATTGTAGACGGAATTTAAATACCTGCTCAAAGCGGTAGTTATCCTTGTTTTGTGTTCGGATTTCGTTCTGGACAAATCATCAATAACATCAGAGCGTTAGTCTCAAAAAGATTTGGGGTCGACTAACATGAATATCTGAGATCATCAAATCGTCATTAAAAAAAACGAATAATGATAAGAATACAGTTTCAAACGCAATTTTTTTTTTAAAAAAAAAAAAAAATAGGACAGCTTGTGATTGACTAAATATACAAGAAATCTCGAATTTTCATTTTAAGTCAAAATCTGTCGAGTTTTCGTAAAAGTAGTTGAGTCTGAGCAGATACCTCCAATTCATAAATGATAGCAGCAGTACGCCATCCCGCCTTTGAAGGACCTCTAAGATCGCTAAACAAATGGTCACCGAAGTATATAACCTAAAATGTTCAGAGAGAGACGAGATGAGAGGGTAAATGGATAAAAGCAAAACAAAATTACGGTTGAGGTTAAATAAATATACCTCTGGACCGCGCCATTTTGTGATTTGGAGGAAGGATTTGAGGCATCCATGGTAATATATCTTGTTAGGAAGAAATTTGTCGACTTTTGAGAATGCTAGCCTGTCGTTCTTGGTGTCGTAGCATCTGCAGCAATAAAGAACTAAGAGAAAGACATGAGAATGGAAGAAAAAAAAAAGGAAGACGATAGACGACAGCCATCACTTAGGTAGACGGTTACCTGAAAGGACGCTCAGAGTTGTAGAAGTCGGGTTTATTGGCTTTCGCAATGACTACATCAAATAGATCTCGCCAGGAGTCTCCGCTGTCCAAGAAATCCTAGTGAACACATTTGAAGCACACCAATTAGTCTCGAGTACAGGCAAACTGTCGAGAGTCTAGACTAGCAGAGCCTGTAAATAAAGAGGATGCGATTCACGAGGATCATAGCAGTGAGAAATATATATACCTGTAACAGGAAGCGCATGCCTCCATCAACGAAATAGTATGGCGAGTTAGTCAGCAAGAATAACTTTTTTCCTTTCTCCCTCAGCATTCGTAGAAACGAATACAGCTGATCCTGTTGCAACAGTTGATAACAAATTACAAAAAATCCGTATTCTTGATAGTGAACGAGGAATCGATGATAACTGGAAAAAAATGTTCAGAAGAATAGCAATGTAACTTACATTTTTGACAAGGTATCGATTAGGATCGGAAATGATAGCTCTGTGAGCCAATCCGCTTTTATGAACATGCTGTATAGCATGAAAGATATCTTGATAGACATAAGAAGCATCAAACTCCAATTTCTCATCAACAAAATGCTGCACAATGTCTGCAATCAAGCATGCCTTCAAAGTACAAAAAAAATCGAAATTTCAGTACAGCAAGGGCTGCATTCGCTGCACCAAACTTACAAAAAAATGGATAAAATTATCGATTTTTGATGCCCAAGAATCACCTCACTAAAGCAGAAGAAATCCATTAAACGAACGAGCCCACGTGCTTGGACTCGACCAATATGTCTTGTTCCGTATATCTCTATTATCTCCTCCCGGCTAAGCTGGAACAAGTACAGACACGATGATCATAATCAATGTCGAGATTGGACAAATCAGAAACAAAACAAAGAATTAAGTTTTCACACCTTGCGACGACCAAAATAGCAGCCTTCAGGCTCGATTGACCCAAAGAAATCGAGCTTCAAAAGGCACCCTTTCAACTTGTCGTAGTACAAACCTCGAATAGGAAATGTATGATCGTATTTGAACTTCAAGCAGCTCTCTGGATACCTAAACTAGAATTATAACATCCAGCGTAAAGTTTCGCAGGAAAACTGAACCACGTTGAATTGAAAAACGTTCTGAGCTTATGGATTGAATGCAAAAGTTCATCGATCATATACCTCACTGACCAAATGCGCCTTTGCTAGATCGTAAATTAGGGTCTGCAAATGCTCGGAGTAATGTGCGAGTGTGTAATCATAGTCGAAACCATACACTTGGATATCATCTAGCCGCAAATTCTTGTTCACGTATATTCCTACACATATATACCGAAGATGTCTTAGCCATGTGTTTTAATGCGACTAAGTACGCGCCCTCATTCAACAACAACAACAACAACTTCCTGAAATTTATCATTCTCGTGTGAGCTCGAATTTCCCCAACAATGGCATTAATACAGTTTCGACACAAAAAAAAAAATTAAAAAAAAATCCTGAAATCATCATTCTCGGCTGAGCTCGAATTTCGCTGACAATTGCATTAATGTAATTTCCAGAAATACCTTAGTGATTGAAATGTCGAAACTCAAAACGGGGAAGAAAACGGTACCATTGGGGTCCATTCTCGGCATAGACTTGAGAGTCTCAGGAATAATCGAGAAACTCCGCTTCGCAGCATCAAATTCTCTCCGAATTCTCCCAATCTCATCCTCAAAACCTTCGATTTCAACGGTCAACACTTTCTGATCACCGTAATTCCTGCACAATCCCCCTGTCAATCCTGTAAATCCTGAAAATCCTGCAAATCCAACATTCAATCATCACACCACTACAAAATCAAAATCAAAATCAAAACAATCGAAATTCCATCAAATTCAGGAAAAATGATCAAAATCGTGAGGCGAGATCGGACCGAGACGGTGAGTTAGAAAAGGGCGGAGGGTACTCAGAGTAGGACGGAGGAGGAGTCTGCGGACGGAAGCCATTGGAGAATCGATGAGAGAGATAGATAGAGAGAGAAAGGGCGATCAAATTGGGGGAATTCAATTCGTCAATTCGTTAAAAAATTAGGGTTTAGTGAATTGGGGATTTGGTAGTTAAAGTTAGTTACAGAGAGATAAGAAATAAAAAGGTGTAAAAAAATAGGTGGTTGGAAAACGAGGGAAATAAAGTTAGTTAACTCGTGACGTGGTGTATGTGTGATCAAGTATGTAGTGCTTGCGTCACACCATCACACTTGTGATTGATCCCTTGACCCGAAATGATCTGACCCGACCCGTAACCATCCGACCCGATTCAGAAGAGTATATTGTTGGCTCGGAATGACCTGAACTTGAATGATCGTTCTTGTTTGAGTATCGATTTGATGGTATATTGTTGGTTCAGAATGACTCGAACTCGAATGATAGTTAGGGATGATCGTTCGTTCCTGTTTGAGTTTAAACTTGAGGGTATATGTTGGTTCGGAATGACCCGAACCCAAATGATAGTTAGGGTATATTGTGGGTTCGGAATGACCAGAACTCGAATAAAATATAAAAAAAAAAATGTTGCTTGTGATCTGGAGTTCAAATCCCGTCAACATCATACACATTGTAATTTATTTATTTTTTTGAACATCTAGTTACTATTATTACAGTTTTTCAAATGGTAAGAACGTCCTTACTCCAACCAACAGGTCAGGAGATCGATTCTCATCTGCGACTAAATGCGCTCTTCTAAGCCTAACAACATCGGAAACTAACAAAAGGGTCTTCCTCAGTCAGTAATGGATGCTCCAAATCATCATCTACCCGTGTCCGATCCACAGGGAATATTGTCGGATCTTTCACCGGGTTGAGATCTGTAGTTATTCCTTTCGCTTCTTTCGCTTTACCCCATAATACAATGTATAACCCGATAATCACCCCAATCGCGCCTAACAAACTGCCAATGTAGAGTTATTCATGCAGGAAAATGCATGCTAATACAGTTGTAATGACAGTGGCTAATGGTGTGAACATTGATGAGAAAAATGGACCTTTCTTTGATCCCACGATTCCCTGCACACGCTCTCGTAAAACTCTCGTTTGTCAGGTCTAACATGATATCAGAACCAGCGTGACGAAAAGAAGGGGGGAGTTCTGAGTGTTCATACAGAGAAGAAGCAGGAAGAGAGTTGAAGCGGTGAAGTTAAATTCCAGGATGCAGGATCGCGGTCTGTGAATGCTGCAACAGCTGCAGCTTGTACGGCTGCCAGCAGCGACATCCATGCCGACAGAGATACAAGATCAGGATAGCATCTTGTAACTTCAGCCTGTCAAATGAATTTGAGAGGTTCAGAAATCAGTTTGAGGGTCTCAGGTTCAAGCCCCTGCAAGCAAGCGTGAACTTGTGGGAGTTGTATGACTTGAGACTATGCCTTTTAGGTTTTGAGTTTGTCGCCCACAGACGGTTTACATGGTGTGCGTGGTATGCAGGCTATGCATACACCCGAGAGTTTACCCAGAGCGCACCAAAGATTCAGCCATACCAACAAAACCTAAATAACGATTGAGTTGGACCCCGGTTCTGAGAATCTTGTGAAGTCGATATATACCTGAATAATAAGCCAGCCAGACCAACAGAACATGCTTGCTATAAGAATCAAGCAACCCAACAACCAAGTCGGGTCACTATCCGAATTTTCCGAATTCAATATCTTTGGCCCTCTTAGTAATGTTATCGAAACTGCTCCTCCAACACAGATCGAAAACTGTCCCTATTATCTTTGCAATGCTGCTCAACTTTGTTATATCCACTTTCTCCAACCTGTTCTAAGCTCGTGATCATCAGTTATCGACAGTCAAAAAAATTGGTATATCGACTATTAGTTGACTTTCTGCCACTAAATTTTGTAAGAATACGTAGCTCACAAAATTGAGTGGCAGAAGGGATTTTCGAGTACAAACCCACCAATTAAAAAAAGAATTAAATGACGTTCACGTTCTCATGGTTAAATTTTTAATTTTACCTGAAAAGAATCGCGAATAGAAAGGTGACAGCGGGGACAAGATTAGACGTGGCAGTCGCAGTCGATGAGGAAGTCATGTACAATCCTTGGTAATAGAGGAACTGATTTAATACCGCTCTATTTAGAAGGGGGAAAATGTGGTTAAAGTAATAAAGTTTCGTCTTCTGAATAGTAAAAATAATTAAATACGTTAATTATTAATTTTTCAATAAATAGTTCAATGTCGAGACATACCCTATGAAGGCCGTGACAAATATCAATAAAAATATCCTTATTTCCATACTCGGTCTGACATATTTTCCCCTACACAATTTCGATCAGATGTTAACTAATTTAGTTTAATGATAATAATTTTATAATAAATACTCGTTTGTCACCTACACAATTGCATGTCAGGATCATGTCTAATTATGATAATTTTTAAAAAAAAATCACTTAATTAATTAATTACTCTATTATTTGACAAATGTAATAATAATAAGTTCATACATATGATTATATGATCAGTTTAAACACCTCGAGATCCACACTTGATTTTCCTCTGAAAATCGTTTCACACTAAATTAATACAGAATATAAAATACCGAGTATAATAACCATCACGAAAACGTACATTAGAAGATTTTAATTATGTAAAAAATTTGATCGCTAATATAAAAATATAACTTCATTATAAATAAACAAAATTTTGATTTTTATTATAATCAAGTTGATTTACCATAATATATATTAATATTACATACAAAAATCTATTAATTAATAGCTCATAAAAAAGAAACCCTTGCCCTAAAAAATTCAAAAAAAAATATATAAAATCTTCTTATTAATTACAAGTAATAATATTAATAATGTGCGCGCTACATTTTCACGCGGCCTCACACCGTATAAAAATTTCTTTATATTAAAAATTTCGTCTCTTTCACGTGAAGTTGTCTCTGATCTTTCCAAAAATGAATCATCGTCTCTTTCCAGAAAGATTTCTAAAATTTCGTCTCTTTCCAGAAATGAATCGTCGTCTCATCATTAGAATTATTGGACAAAAGTGATTCCTCCAAATCAACTTTTTCTTGATCAAATGTTTTAGTCATCAAAGTTATTGTCTTCATCTCTTTACCTTTACCCCATAACACAATGTATAATCCAATAATCACAGTCACACCACCTAGCAAACTGAAATAAATAATAATAATTCAGGTCATTTTTGATAAACAGCGGATTAATTTAATTTTAACATAATTATATAATTATATAATACTTGTACGAAGTAAATACATATTGTAATTTTAATTGTAAATGTTAAGATTATAACGAGACATTTTTCGAGCATATTTAATTTTCGTCAGCTAAATTTATATAATTTTTCAAGTATACGAAGTAAATACATATTGTAATTTTTCGAGTAATTATATAATACTCGTACGAAGTAAATACATATTGTAATTTTAATTGGAAATGTTAGATTATAACGAGAAATTTTTCGAACATATTTTAGTCAGCTAAATTTATTTAGATATGAATATATATATGATAAACAACAGACGATAATTTATGTTTTTATTGTATCAATAGTCAAAGTTTAAAATTTTTGACCTTAATATCGACTCATATCGAATATATTTAAAAGCCACATGTTAAACCGTATACTGACATCAAATAATGTTATTTCAATACGTAATTTATCAAAAAAAAAATAGTTCAACGTGTTATTTATTTAATTACCCGACAAAGTCAAAATTAAATTAGTTATAAAATTAAATAAATTGAAATTGAAATTAAATTAAGTAATTAATTAATTAATTAATTAAATTAAAATTGTAAGGAAATAGAATTAATTAAAATTAATTACCTTCCAAGATAAAGTTGTTCATGGAGGAATAAACATGCAAAGACAGTAGTGATAACAGTGCATAATGGATTAAACATGGCTGAGTAGAGTGGACCTCTACGTGATATACACCACGATTGTACACAGAATTGTACTCCTGATCCAATTATTCCCTGCACGTGTTCAACAGACGGTCTCACAATAAATTTATTGTTAAAATCGACCTGAAAATAAAAATACTAATACTACTGACCCGGCATGTAAGTCTGTAACCCTATCTATCCTAATTGGTTAATTGACCTGATCTAACACGACTGTCTGTACTCTACTCGAATGTTTCCTTAATTATTGTAGACACCAAGATTTGGACCTGGTGGCTGGATGCAGTAGTGCCCGACAAACCCCCGATGATGATCGGACTGCAACGCGACACGATTTTAGTCATTTTACGATGTTTTAGACGGTTTTTCCATAGAACATATCAAATAATTACTCAGAAAAATTAGTTCAATATCAAGATGGTAGGTATTAGTCGTGTCATTACGGTCGCATCATGAACCGAAAATGATCGATAACCCTACAAATATTGACATTACAAGTCTGAAAATGACCTGACCCGACCCAAAACGAACATGACCCGTATTAGACCGACTTGGTTGACCCGTTTGACAGGTCGGATTATGTAGAGGGAGCTTAGCTTACAGAGAAGAAGCAAGAAGTGAGTTGTAGATTAGTACTCAAATCCCAAGTGTGAGGATCTCTTTCAAAGTAGAATGCTATAACACCAGATTGTAGTGTTGATAGAAAACACATCCAAGCTGATAATGTTAAGTGATTTGGATGACTTGCTGTCACTGGTACCTGTACAAAGTTACGTTCAAATTCTACCTTAGTCACGAAATATTATCGCAACAGGTCTCGTGAGAGATCGTCTTCCATTTAGTTAGTAAAAACGAGCTTAGGTTGGGTCCGAATCAGATCAATTTTGGCCGACTGAAATGACTCGACATGATTCCTCAAGAGTATAATTAGTTGGTAAAGTCGTGAAAACGAGTATATTTATAGCACATTGTGTGTCATATGGACCTAACAAACAAGTTAACTAGGTTGGGTCCAAGTCGGATCAGTTTCGGTCAAGTAAATTCCATTCTTCAAAAATCAAGTCAAGTCATTTTCAGATATATTTTATTTTCAGCTTTTATAAACATATAAAAGATATACAATAATAGAAATTTTCGAGGTGAGTCGGGTTAGGTCGGATCAATTTTATCAAATCTAGACAATAAGACCTGGAAACCAGGTTAAACACATCGGGGTCAGGCAACTTTCGGGTTATAAAAATCAGGTTGACTTCAAGTCAGGCTGAATCATTCCAAGTTCGGGTCATTTTTCAACTTTTTTTAGAGATATCGACTTGTTTTCTATAATAACATCCGCATTAGGCCAGACCAATT
Organism: Agrostemma githago; assembly: GCA_958450325.1. Lineage (NCBI taxonomy): Eukaryota > Viridiplantae > Streptophyta > Magnoliopsida > Caryophyllales > Caryophyllaceae > Agrostemma > Agrostemma githago. The sequence goes on along the minus strand of OY288261.1, from coordinate 346,029 downwards.
ACCGTGAGACGGCCTCACAGGTTGGGTCAATTTGACTTAAAGGTCACACTCGGATTTTCAGTCGGGTCAATTTTATCAGATCTAGACAATAAGACCTGGAAACCAGGTCAAACATGTCGGGGTCAGACAACTTTCGGGTTATAAAAATCGGGTTGACTTCAGGTCGGGCTGAATCATTCCGAGTTCGGAGATATCGACTCGTTTTCTATAATAACATCCGCGTTAGGCCGGGCCAATTACCGTGAGACGGTCTCAGACGAGTGTTTTTACCTGCAAGATGAGCCATAGAGACCAGCAACAGCTACTAGCAAAGAGGAAGACACAGCCCAAAAGCCAAGAATCAGGGCCCAAAGAGTGAAGTAGAAGTGAATGTAGTGATGGAAGTTGGGCATTCAGTAGTTTTGGGCCTCTTAATGAAGCCATGGAAGCTGCACCACCCACACAAAACACTGTTCCACATATCTTTGCTATACTGCTTATTCTCCTTATGTTCACTTGCTCTAGCCTTCCTTCATGTAAACATATATCACAATTAAAAAAAAAAAAAAAACATGATTTTACGAAGTAAGTTAGTTGACATATTCGAAGAAATTTTAATAATAAAATTATCGTAAAACATCTAATGTAATATTATTAGGACTTAGGGCGATTCTAGAATGAAAATGTTAGGGTTGCGAGTCCATCGTATTTCCTTACTATGTACTCCCTCCGGTCATTATTTATCGTCCCGCTTAGTTTTGCACATAAAATAAGGAATTGATATAGAATAGTAAAGAAATGATGGTGGGGTAGTGAAAAATGAATATAAAATGGTAAAGAAATGAACGGTGGGCTTAAAGTGTAAAATTCAATGGTATTTCTTGTAAATAAAGGATAGAAAGAAGAATAATATGGTAAAAATGTAAGATATAAAAGGAAAGTATAGAAGTGGGGCAAAAAATAAAAACCTTCCAAATAAGGAAAGTGGGGCGAAAAATAGTGACCGGAGGGAGTACTACTTAAATGTGTTGTTTTTACGAGCTTTGGGTAGTAAAAATCGATAATCTTAATCAATTTTTTGAAGTTTGAATAAAACAAATCTGTCGACATTACGAATTAAGTTAGCTGACATTTTCTAACTGATTTTATTACATAGAACATCTGATGCAGTATTATTAGGGCGAATCTAGAATAAAAAATTTGAGGTAACGTCGTAGCAAGTCCATATTTGCTTACTTTATATGAAAAAATGTGTAATTATTACGAATTTGGGTAGCAAAAGTCGATAATCTTAATCAATTTTTTGAAGTTTGAATAAAAAAAATTGTCGACATTACGAATTAAGTTAGCTGACATTTTCTAACTGATTTTAATAATAAAATTACATACAACATCTGATGCAGTATTATTAGGGCGAATCTAGAATAAAAAATTTGAGGTAACGTCGTAGCAAGTCCATATTTGCTTACTTTATATGAAAAAATGTGTAATTATTACGAATTTGGGTAGCAAAAGTCGATAATCTTAATCAATTTTTTGAAGTTTGAATAAAAAAAAATTGTCGACATTACGAATTAAGTTAGCTGACATTTTCTAACTGATTTTAATAATAAAATTACATACAACATCTGATGCAGTATTATTAGGGCGAATCTAGAATAAAAAATTTGAGGTAACGTCGTAGCAAGTCCATATTTGCTTACTTTATATGAAAAAATGTGTAATTATTACGAATTTGGGTAGCAAAAGTCGATAATCTTAATCAATTTTTTGAAGTTTGAATAAAAAAAAATTATCGACATTACGAATTAAGTTAGCTGAGATTTTCTAACCTCTAATGCAATATTATGACGGCGAATCTAGAATATAAATTTGGGGTAGTGAGTTCATCATATTTGTTTATTAGACATGAAAAAGTGTCATTTTTACGAACTTTGGGCTAGCAAATTAAAAGTCGATAATCTTAACCAAATTTTTGAAATTTAGGGTAGCGAACGCTGCCATTTACTACTAGCTAGATTTCCCGATAATGGACAGTATAAGAATTAGTATCGAGACGAAAAGAGTAATAGATTAGTATTAAGTAAGTTTACCCCATGATTGCAGCAATCAAGAAGGTAATTGCAGGAACCATGTTAGACATTGCACTTGCTATTGAGGATGAAGCCAAGTATAATCCCTCAAAGTAAATTGTTTGATTCATCACCACCCTACACAATTATGCAAATTTAATTAGGTTGCGTTTGGGTACTCGGAATTGATTTGAATATCAAGAATTCAATTCCTGTATTTGAATTTCTAGAATTCAAATCTAAATCCAAATACAAAATGGTGTTTGGGTACCCTTGGATTTGGATTTGAATTTCGGGCGGGTGAAGTCGGGTCAAGTTCACCAATTTTTATTTTTTAAAATTTTTCATTAGAAAAATGTAAATGTTCAAATACGGGGAAAAATATGAAGAAAAAAAATACTACGACAAAATTATGCCAAAAAACAAAGAAACGACAAGTGACGGAATTGAAATGACTACTATCTACTAGGAATTTGAGAAAACCAAATTTGAACTAGGTTGGATTTGGTTAGAATTTCAAATCCAAATCCCAAGGTTTCCAAACACTCAAAATATTTCAAATCCGGAATTCAAATCCAAATCCAAGTTCCCAAACATGCCATTAAGAAATAGTAGGAGTATTGTTTATATGAATATGAAATGTGTAAAATAATATTAACAAATGAAATTAATACAAATGCAAATATCATGATATAAAATTGAGAGATGAAGGGATTATTTAAATAATTTCTGAAAATTTTCACTATTTTTAATATATGCGAGAAGTATTTTAAATAATTTAGCAATTTTACAAAATTCAGTTGAAGTAACAACTACATGCACAATATTTATCACGATTTTTTCAAGGATGTGCATTTAGGGTCAGACAAACGTTAATAAACTACAGTATTTAGAAGAAGAAAAAAAGGATCACAAAAAAAATCATGATCATAGAAAACTGGTCTGACCTCGAATCTTTCTCTAAATAGTTTATTAACATGTACATTAAGAATACAAATGAGAAAAAAAAAACGTAATTATTACCCGATAAAGGCCGTGATAAAGATCAATAGGAAGCTCCTCAAACTGATACAAAACTTGCTCGATTTATCCCTAATAAATAATTAACGCAATATTATTAATAAAAAAAATCTCATATAGGACAGACTTATCAACGAAAAACAATATTATTAATATTAAATTCTCATATGGGACAACCTTATTATTAAAAAAAATAACTTTACTATAACTAAAAGACTAAAATTTAAAACTAATCTTCATTAAATTGTACTACTTCGTATCACATTTTTTTATCTCTTTCAGATTTAAGACTCGTGAGTATCGATATTTTGATCTGATGACTTTTACAATGACTAAGCTAAGCTAGTCGACATCTGTCACGGTATATGTTTTAGGTTATAGTGTAGTTATTACCTCATTAGATAAGCAAAGGGAGAAATGGCAAGTGTAGCAATAGCTTGTCTATAGAAAATGAAGATTCTAGGGTTCATACCCTCTACTAGGGCAGCCCTATTCAATAGTGTCATTGTTGCATATACACATTGTAATGATACCATTGCAATTAAGGGTAAATTTTCCATCAATAACCCTCCCATGTATACTTACTACCCGACAAAACTGATCCCACTCGAATGCTCCAACCTGAACACGTTACGCCACTCACATACACTTAAAACCCGACTGACTTGTAACCTGAGTTTCACTCGACCTAAACCCGTCCCAGTTGACCCGTTTTGACAAGGAGTATTAGTTTGATTGGTAAGAAAATGTGTTTGAAAATGTTGTTCTTGAAACTTGTATTTATATACTACTAATAAGCTTGGTGTCCAAGAAAATAATGAAATATTATGTTGAAAAAAAGGACAAATTAAGGGCTAGTTTCAATAATGAATTAATGATTCAATCATTTACATATCATTGTATAAACACAAAAAAAATTATTCAGTTTTTAATATAGTCGTAGAGGTGAATCAAACAATAACTCATATGCTTGTATTGTGTTCTCTCTAATATCGAAAAAAAATTGAAGATGTTTTTTCACTTATAAATAGTATAAAATGAGCAAATCTGATTATTGGAATTGAATGGCAGGAATAATAATATTATGAGTTTACGGAATAATATATATTTCGAATGTATTAGAAATTGTCGTCGATCAACACCTTAGCTTCCCTAATATCGTAAAATATAGTATTTGTATCACTCGATTTAGGTAAATAACATGTCAAATAGGTTAAAAGTAGTTAAAAATAAATAAATGACTGAGATGAAATAAGATTTAATCATCAATAATGAATAATAATAGTAGTAGTGAAGTTTCTTAACACAATGTCGTGACCTAATTTGTCATATATGTGCATGTTGTGCATGTTGGCACAAATTACAATACAAATAATAGAAGTAACAAAAATAATGATAATTCATGAAATTATTTGATTTATTTTTATCCTAACCCACTCAATTCTTTTATCCCATATTAATAATTGTAATTTATTTATAATATTATAAATAAAATAATTTATCGGGGATAATATAAATAAATTAAAATAATTGTAAAAATATATTTATTTATTTTTGTCTAGACAAAAGCGTTCAGTCGGAGTAAAAGAACTTTTACCACTTGAACTTACCATTTTCTTAGAAGGTTCTAAAATATTTAAACGGTCTAGTAATTAGACAAGTGTATAATTAATTATTGTGCTAATGGCATTTTATGTGTAGGATATGCTCTTGTGCATAGTCATAGATGAGTAAGCTTGTGATGAATTTTTGGTTTCCATTTGGTTGTGATTGTGTGATTCCATGTGCTATGATACTCATACCAATTACCAAACAAAAATTGTGAGATTTAGAACCAAATTCAATGATGATGACGGGATTCAAATCCTATGAGAATTAGTACTTCACATGACTTTACCAGCCAAAATTAGTAATGTCCAAGGTTAAGTTCGACTCATCACAATCACCTGATGTCTTTCTTTTATCGTTACAGTTTTATTAGTAGTAGTTTGTGATGTCGTTTTTTAATTTCAATAAAGAATGTAATATGAGTTTCGACAGCCTAAACAACATGTAATCCGATGCTTTTCTTTGCTGGCAAAAAAAAAAAGTTCGAAAACCCAAATGACTAAGGCCGAATCAATTAGAACCATGGGATATCATATTTATCGTGAAGCTAATGGATGTGATGATTTGTTAGCTTTTCCGGGGGTAAATAAACAAGACCGAGTTCTACTAATTGATGAATTTAAGCTTTTGCACTAAGATGTTAGAGGTCTCGGGGCTTCATACAGTTCCATTTTATACTTTCTAGTTTTTTCAGTTTCCTTTTGGGCAAATCATACTTCTTTGTCGCCAAAACACGAAGATGATCCTAAGATTCATGGGTTACTACTTGATGTACGACAACAGCATTACTAAGGACGATGATGGATTTCAACAGAATTAAAATATTTCTCGCAAAGAAACCTGAAAGGTCAATTACGTACTCATGAGGCCATATGGGCCAAATTTCTAAAAGAGATGAAGGGATATAGTTGGGCTCCTAGCCCATGTCTTGGCCAGATATCGACTTAATTTTAGGGCTCATTTGGTTGATACGGGAACTACAAATTCATAGAAAGTAGAAAATCATTAGAAGATACACTCTCTGTTCTAATTCATGGAAAGTTCTGAAAAGTGTTTGGTTACCTATGAAACTTAATTCATGAAAATTGCAAGTTACCACAGGGTGTGGGTAACTAACTTCCTACATTTATGTAGAAAATCAATTTCGTGGCAAGTTCCACTTCCCTCATTTATGTAAATTTGAGGCAACCAAACAAATTCATATTTTTAAATTCATGGGAATTCTTATTTCCCAGAAGATTATACAACCAGTTGTACATAGTTCTATGTACAACTAGTTTATGATTTTGAACTTTATCACAAAGGTTTCGAGTTTTGCTGTAAACTTTCTGAACTTTAGTATAAAGTTATCAAGTTAAATCACATAAATGTTTAAGCTCAAAAACTTACAACTTAGTTCAGAAACTCAACTGACTTAAATATATACAAAAAAAACTCAACAAATTTGCCTTGGTGGTACGATGTTACTGTATAATGTTACGGTACCAGGTATATAATCTTATTTTCCCAACCCAACAAGTCCTTAGTTTAATTCCTACTCCATATTTCCTATTTTTGACTTCTTATTGATAGTTTTTTTCCTAGAAAAGAGTGCACTACTTTTATTTCAAACCGTTAGAAAAAGACGGAAAGTATTATAATATACATGCATCTTTAAATCCACATTATATACATGCATCTTCAAAGATATGTTCAATGTTCAAAGGTAAGTTATATGTCAATTTTCAATCCCATTAGATACATAAATCACAAACGTGACAAGAAATTTGGTAAGAGGATCATCATTCATAAATCCATACTCACTAATGAACTATTATGCATGTGATTAGACCACCTCGATCATCAAAGATCGATGTTTTAATTTACTGGTTAAAATAGAAATATTGTTGGTGATAAGTTAGAGGTTTAAATCTTCTTCTTCAAATTCTCCCTAATTAACCTCTTAGCACTCAGAATTACCCTCTTAACACTCATTTTAGAAAAAAACTCTTATATATAGGCAGTATTTTAAACTGGGTCGAGAGATTCAAACCCTCGACCTTTTGTAGCGCTGACTCTGATACCATATTGTAGAACCAATTCAACTAAAACCTTAAGATCAGAGAAAATTGGAAGAAGCGAGAAATATCTAACAATTTAGAGATGTTATAAATATCTAACAATGATCAAGATATTTTATAAAATATCAATTGTTAGTAATAAGTCTATTCCATCATAATAATTAAGGGAAAAAATGGAAGAATGTTTTGTTCTTAAAATTAGACATGCAAGACTTCCTTTCATTACATGGTTTGTTTGGTAGAATATAAATATATAAAGATGGACATTTGCGATATATTTATGTTTAGGACGACGATAATCGATCTGTCTTAACAGTAAAACAGATGTAAATATGTTTTTATATGATTCAGGTAGCTGTTTAGAACAAGTACGAACAGAAGGTTAAAATTTATCCTACTATTATCAATTTTCGAATATCTTATGCAACTAAATTGGTTATTCTCATTTTAAGCAAGACTGGTTAGATATACTCCTTTCTAGTTTCAATTGAAATGATTTGAAATCCTTTAATTGTAGTAGATCAGACGTGAGGTCATCCATCCTTAGACTGCTTTCAGCCAAGCACGATTAACTGCGGAGTTCTTTTGCATGGACAACCAGAAAATAAAGTGCACTTTGTTGATATGAGTAGTACTATCAATCCCTTTAAACACTCATCTGAACCTCTCAAACCATATCCAATATACTCTCATCTGAGCACCATAACTATCCAATCTCTTTAATCTCGGGATATTACAGTGTGAAACTTATCAAAAAAGGAAAGTATGAACTATAAACTGACACACCTGATAAAAGAAAGTGTAAACTATTGACCGGGATGAAGGGAGTATCAGGGTTGCTTCCAAGTTCCTCCCTAATACTAGTGGTCCTCAAGTGGCACACGTTCACACTAAATATAATCTCTAAAGTTAATCACACTTATTGAACTTTCCTCATCACATGAGTCTAAATGATCACACCATTACCCACACTTAGCTTCCCAAGTTTATACCCTTAATAATAGAGGACTATAATGATCTTAAGGACTATTCTTTAACTTAGTGACCCTATCCAACCAAGCCAAGTGGAAAAACATCCCTTAGCATAATAGCATACCCCAAAGTTGAAGTGATTAGACTTGTTAGAGTAATCAATCAATTGAATAGAAGAAGAGATTAGTATGATTCATGTTTGCTTAACTACTTGATTAGTTGTACTCCCTAGCCATACTTGCTACATGCATGGTACTAGTATTATGATTGCTTTTTCGGCTCAAATTCTTGTTCATGACGGGTATATCCCTTATTATTATATGACGGGTCATCTATCACTGAGTGTATATTCATTATTAACATATGACTGTTCGAATAAAAATCTCACAAGTGGAATTCAGCACACAGTAAGAACGCTTGTCTTTAAGATTTTGGTTGAAATGATTCATCTATCAGTGTCTAGGCAATAGTGAATAGCTTGTCATTTTTAATCGGAGACTTGTTTTTCTAAGCTATCAATTGATTAAACTCTATGAAGAAGTCAACTAGCTGGTGTAACTTAGTTGATAAAGTCACGAGAAATGCACAAATTTTCATATGATCGAAAATTAGTTTTACAATTCATAGAGATCTTGCTATCACTTGGCTAAACCACGCGCAGATGTCAATTAGTATAGCTTAGTTGGTAAAGTCATGAGAGATGCACAAATTTTTCAACAAGTTCTATGATTTTGAACCAATGAACACCCCTATTCCGAAGAATCTTTAGAGGATCTTGCTATTAGTTGATTAAACTACACACATACAAATGTAACTACTCTGTAGTATAACTTAGTTGGTAAAGTCATGAGAGATGCACAAATTCTCCTATAAGAACTTCTACGATTTTGAACTAGTAAACACCCATATTCCGGAGAATCTTTAGAGGATATATATAAGATGCCAAGTGATTAAGATTGTTGTGAATTCATTGAGATCCATAATTTGTTGGGTGAATATTTGTGAATTCCCTTAAAAATTTCATTATTGACCAATATAAGTTGATGATAATCCCGATTACTAAGTCTCCATTGTGACAGATTGACAGGTATATCCGTCATAAGGTTATAACGGGTCAATTATTACTCACTTGATGAATAACGACAAAGTGCTACCCATGCCACCATACCTTTTGTCTTATCTAAACTATTTGACCCATTACAAGCTTGTAACTGGTATACCCGTTACAAGCTTGAGACGAGTATATCTGTCACAAACAAGAACGTGTGAATCCCGATTAACCTTACACCTGTCTAGTGCTTGGAAGAAAGGAATGAACATGGCTAGTGGGTCCAATTCAACCAACCATCAACCAAAGTAATTATGTAATCATACTTTTACACCTATAATTCTATATGCACTTTCTACTCCCCATAAAAAGAAGTTTCCTCTTCTCTAAAGGACTTTCATGTCTTTTTCTTCGGAGTAAGTCTCCCTTGTGACAGATATATCCGTTATAAATTGATGACGGGTAGTCAAATTCTTGTATAATAGAAGTACATTATTCCCATATATACAATAAGAGGATTATAACTTCGTAAAATACGAACTCTTATTACAGGTAATGAAAATTCTGACACTAACATCATGAAATACGATCTCTCACGAGATGTAATTTGTTTATTGGTATTTGGTGATGAGAAAAGCAAGTGACCCTAGCCAACTATTGGCTTCACCTTTTTGAGAGATCTCTCAAATATATACTCCCTCCATTCCAATCAATTCCATGTATTTGCTTTTTTTCACATTTGTTGATATGATGCACGTTTTCTTTTATCTATATCTTTAACTACGTATTTCTAAAAATTATAAAAATTTGATATTCATGATGCATTCGATCAGACAATTTAAACCAGATCTCACATGACTATATTTTATCGTATATATTGAAAGTTATATCGATAATTCTTCTCATCTATGAATAGTGCATAATATCCAAATGCATGAAAATGATTGGAACAGACCCTTTTTGTAGAAGATTAATAAAATAAAGAGTGGTCCAAATGTGCTTAATTATGCACAATAGGATTATGTTCCCTCTATACACCCAACTTTCTCTTGTGATTACAGCTAATTAACTAGTATAGTGAACCTACTTTCTAGAGTATTATTATAAGTCTATTTCCATTTTAAATTGAGATAATTAGACTGACAAAACTGACCCAATTCTGATAATATATACGACTAAATTTTACATATATTTATTTTTATTTTTTTGCCTATGTAAGAGCAACAAACTCGACCCGTTTAAGTAATTTAATTTAAGATCGATATATTTTATCACAAAGCATATGTTTATTTTCTTTTTCTTTTTTTTATGTTAGAGTGACAAACTTGACCTGGTTTCAATAATTTAACGTAAATTCTCTAAACCACGAATTTTCATTCGATATATTTTGTAAGCAAGTGGAAATTAAAATCTGAGGCGTTAAGTAACCAGCAAGAAAAAAAGAGAGACAACAACCCAGAGACCGATTATAAGCAACCAGCAAAAGACGACATTCTACAATCAAACAAAAATGTCTCCATCCAGATTATTTTAAATTTTAAAGCGACTTCATTATCATATATCAAATCACATTAATCGAACAAATTTTATGATAATTAAATTTGTTCGAGCTAAACAATTTGTTTTGTACTCCGTATTTTTTTAAAATTATTTTAAATTATATTAGATTGATTAATCCATCTCATTTGCCATTAGTAGGCTACAATCTACATGATTAATGATTACTAATTGTGGAAATTGTTTTTTTACAAATATATTGGATCAAGTAATCTGCTTTGGTTAATTCAAATACCATTTCTAAACCGGGTAAGTCTAGGGTTATTGGTTATCGTACTCTTTCATTGAAATAAGTAAGATATTTCAAAGGAAATGATATTTATTTATTTATTTATTTATAAAATAAAATAATTGCAAAAGGAAAGAGTAAACTTGTATTATACGTACACTATTGATTTATAGACCATGGACCATGTCGTTACACAATAATAATAATAATAATAATAATATTATATGCATATACCAACAAGTAAGAAGAAGACATAATAATAATAATAATAATAATAATAATAATAATAATAAAATATCATGACATTTACGAGCACTTAGATCAACTAATAAATTAATCAGAATTCTCGAGTTCGAACCCTAAAAACGCTATCTGCATTAAAAAAAACACAAATAGCCTACATGGTACAAGTATGATGAGGACAAAATAGTAAGTATTATAATAATATCACGAAACTTACTAGCACTTAGATCAACCGATAAGTTAATCAGAATTCTCGAGTTCGAACCCTAAAAATACTATCAGTGTTAAAACACAAAACACATAGTCTATTCGGTACAAGTAAGACACTCATGAGCAGTTAGATCAACTCATAAATTAATCAGAGTTATCGACTTCGAACCCTGAAAACGGGTCAGTATTCCTGGCCTACTCGAGATCAACTAGTAAAAAATAATACTCGAGAACCGTACCCTGTACGAGTAATACTCATGAGTACTTAGATCAACTGGTAAAAAGAATTTGATCAAATGTCTCGAGATGAAGCTTTGAAACACGGTAGTGTTATAAGTGATCATATTTACTCAGAATCGAGACTAAACCAGATGATTTTTCCGGAAAAAAATAATACTCCCATTGGTTGTATACTTGTACACTTGTACTAATGAATAGTGGCTTTTTCCAATTGCTATATTAGTACCCTTCATAGTGTGCATGTTTCTCTTACAAATCAAACCTCATTTTATTTACCAAAATACCCTTTTTGTTGCAACAATATGCACCCTGAAAATAATGGTCTAATGGTTTCTTCTAATAATGTTGTGGCTTCTGAGGCTCACCCTGAGACTATGGACTTCCTATCAAGTGCTTGGTGCAATTTCGCCGTCCAAGCGCTACAGCCCGAGTTGTTGCAGGATCATCAATCCTGCAACAGCATGCGGGCTATTTTGTATGAGGGCGGCGAGTCTAACTCTCATACCTTGGTATGTTTTTCTTGCTAAAAAATCACAATCTCGAAAAATAGGATTATACACCTGGTTGTACATACAGTAGCATTGTACAACCAAGACAAAGTTGTTAAATTTTTGTATATATTTACTTAACTTATATACAAGTTTTTGAGCTTAAACATTTATATGTGATTTGACTCGACAACTTTAAACTAAAGCTCAGAAATTTTACAGCAAAACTCGAAACCTTTGTGATAAAGCTCAAAATCATAAAACCAGTTGTACATAGAACTATATGTACAATTGGTTGTATAATATTCTCATTGCACAGTCTCTCGATAATGTTAATGAAAGACCTCTCAGATCACACTAAATGAGATTTACTCATTAGAGAAAGTTGTTCGTGTTTGTTGTTCATCGAGTTATTGATAGAAAAAAGGGTCATTGATATTTCCCGTTACACGGTTACACCACTTTTTTTACTTGAAATACTCTCGAGAATTATTATTTATTTTATTTTATCAACAAAAGGTGGAGAAGTGTGCAAGGACCGATGACACGGATTATGGGAATTCGACCATGCCCTCTTGGCAGTCCAATGATCTTAAGGTAACGATTGAAACCCGTATCATTGATCATGGAATTTTTTTTTGTATAAGTGTATGATGACTCTAACTACTTGTTTGGTAAGGTTGGTATAGCCCAAATACTATAAGGGTAGATGAAAATAAATAAAGTACAATGACATTCTTATGTGACGATCTTACACTATAAAATATTCAGCGTCATCTAGCTTAGTGATATTCCACCATACAAATAATATAAAATACAAAAGTGTTAAAGAATCATAACATTCTTGTTGGTATATAACTTTTACTCCTATATATTATATTTGCACCCTAATTATGATCATATAGGTATGAAATTCCACTAATTATTTTCCCAAAAAGCAGATGTCAACTAATTTAATTAATCGTAATTCACAAACTCGAGTTTGAAAAGAATTTTGAATTTTATATTTATTTATTTTCCCTTAATGTCTTCTTGGTTCCTTCATCTCAGTCTTGGATATGGATGCAACAAGCAATGCACCCTGAACTTAACTACAATGGATATTTTAAGAAGAAATTGGTAATTGCCCTTTTTTTTTCCTTTTTATTCATTTACTTCGAAATTAATCATACCCGGTATAATAAAAACAACAGCAACAACAGAGCCTTAATCCAAAAAGATTTAGGGTCGACAGTCGACTAACATGAATCATTCTCCAAAATCGTCAAGTAATTTTCAAAAAACGGTCATACGAAAAGAAATATTTCGTATAATAGTAGTAATAGCAAGGAGAATAAAGTTGAACACGTAAAATCGTCAAGGAGTAATAATATTAATATTAATATTAATATTAATAAATAATTTCAAGTTCAAAATAAAGTTGAACACGTTAATAATAATTTGTGAATTATACTGTAATAATTATTTTAAATTTATTTTTAGTCTCAATGGAAAATGCCCTTTGGAAATATGTCAATAAAGAAGTGGGTGAAGGAAATAAAAGAAAAAAGAAAAGAGGAAAAAAGGGTACAAAGAGCTGAGGTTCATGCAGCTCTATCTATAGCTGGGCTTGCAGCTGCTCTAGCGGCTATAGCCGAAGAGACCACCACAAAGGGCCGGCTCGAGCATGAGCTCGAGCCGGTTGCAAGCCCATCTAGGGAAGCAGCTATGGCTTCAGCCGCGGCTCTTGTGGCTTCTCATTGTGCCCAAATGGCTCAGTCACTTGGGGCTAAAAGAGACCAGCTCGGCTCTGTGATCGGCTCAGCTATGACTGGGACTAGTACAAGTGATATCCTCACTCTCACTGCCGCAGCTACTACATGTATGTCCCCTGTCCCGGTCATTTATTTTCTATTTTAATTTTGGTGATTTTAAATTTTAAATGTTGTGAATTATACTACTAGTTCACTGTGATATTTATAATTATATAATTATATGGAAAAATGATAAATACAGTCACAATGATTGTATTTAAAGGAAATTATATTTTAATACAAGTATTAATTGCATTGATGTATGTGTAATTTAGGCTTCAATTTCTAATTTTATACTAAATTTAAAAGATTTTAAATGTTTAAATACAGACCTAAGAGTTGTATTTAACATTATTCTAATGATTATTATATTCGAGAATTTTAAAATAATATTTATTCTTTCTAACGGTAATTTATCTTTAGTTATGTTCATAACGAAATGAACATTCTGATATTCAGCTCTATATCGCTTGGATTAGTAAAACCGTTAACTAACTTCGTGATTCGTTCTTCATGTCGTGATTACAGCGCTAAGGGGAGCCGCCACCCTGAAGGCACGCGAAGGGTGCAAGAAGCGGCTAAACGGAACACCAATCCTACCAATCGAAATCGATCATTCTAAGCTTGATCAAGATTTGGACTTTGAGAAATGGAGATCTATACTTGCTAAGGGTGCACAACTCACTATTGAGACACCTGATGGTACTCTTCTTTTCACCTATTTCTCGTACAATTAAATAAATTTATTGTGAGATCGTCTCGTTTGAGAATTAGTGATAAATTATAAGGTGTCTAACCAGCATTATTCGTGCAATGTTACAGGCAGAAGCATGAAGAGGATTGTATCGCTATATCTAACCAACGAGGCAAAGGTTTGAACCACACCTAGTCTTAATCACTAGGCTAAGACATTTTCGGTAACTCAAATGCTTTATTGATGTTATGCATAAAAACATACCTTACTGAGCTGAATCTACACTTCCACAGGTGATTCTGATGTTACTGAAACGCAACATGTTGAATATCATCACGAGCAAGAAAGAATGTAAGTCACTCTGATCCTCTTGACCTCCTTCCCGAAACTTGTCGAAGTCGTTATAGCCATGAGTCATCAACAACAACAAGGACAACAACAACTTAGAGTCTTAGTCAAAAAAAAGTCAGCTAATATGAATCAATATCTGAAATTCTGAAGAAGAAAAATTGGGTCAACGAAACATAGTCATAACTGTTAACAAACCATCTCAACCAAAACCTTAAGGTCATGGTTGAGGCCCGTTTATATTCTATTACGCCCCCTCACTCGAATGCCCTTTGGGCTTGAAGAGTGGTTAGTGCGCACCGGTTCCCCCGTACCGTGTGCTGAGATTCCACTTCAGAGTTCGAGATATTGGGGGCTGCCAGGGTTCGAACTCGTGACCTTTGGCTCTGATACCATGTTACCAAACCATCTCAACCAAAACCTTAAGGCCATGGTTGAGGCCCGTTTATATTCTATTACCACTAGGCCAACACATCTTCAGTAAACGCAAAATTAAGTTGAAAGCACTAATTAATAGCTTTTGATTAATACATCGATACGCAAAAATTTCAGGCCTGGTTCTAGATCAGCATGCGGAACTGTACAAAGATTCGGAAGGGGATGAATTTGATACATGTTACCAGATCGTGCTAACCACGACAAGGGGAGCAGTCAAGATCGACATGGCTAACGATTATCAGCGTTACAAAATGTGGGCGACAACCATCAATCAAATGTTGATGCTACCCCCAATTACTAAGTATGATCTTCAGTTCTGCAAATATTGGAAGCTTATATATACGAAGTATAAACTAATGTCTGTACTCTGTATCGTATTCCTGCTTTTGTATAATTTACCCCCATATTGTAAGAACTTTTTCGAGAAATGATCTCTCATGACTCATATTTCAATCACTTTGCAACTACTGTTTATATATAGTCTATAATTCTAACGATCCTAAAGAAAGTAAAAACTTTAATTCTACGTAACATTCTCTAAATCCTCCAGTGTTCCCTCTAATTTGCTCCAAGACATCTCATTTGCTATTGCATTGGATCAGTTGGCCTGGTCTTGACTCTCGAACTCTTGATTCTAAAGAAAAGTGGCCTGGTTTGAACCCGTAATCCGAATTGGACAGAGTTACCTAGCTTTTTAACAAAATAATTTAGTTAATTTTAAAGATACATGATGACGAACACGGCTTTTTAAGTAACATTTTAGTAATGACGATATTATATGGTATGAGAGTATGAGACACTGAATTATGTCTATAGTTTGTTGATATGCTGAATCACGTTAGCTTTAGTTAGCCCAAATATTTAAACGGGAACTTTGTTCGATGAAAACTTGACACATGTTGTAAAGATTAATGTGTCTGTACCTATGTCTGAAAATCTGAAATACGTAACGATTATCGTGACATCAAGTCTTCAGAAAGACCGTCTCAACTTGAGTATTATAAACTTAAGTATTCCCTTTATTGCTTGTATATTATATTCAAAGTATTACAATAATATAGTCTTGTATGGTTGTATATGTGTTTTGTATATATCAACTTATTCATTGATTGAAGTCTCAATATCTTGCTTGAATTCTTCCTTCATGACTTAAGCCCTGAAAAAGGATACAACAACATTATATATTAGTCAATATTTTATTCTTTTTACTTAAACGGATCGTCTCACCTGGTAAAAATCATGTTACTACGTATTAGATATGTCAAACTGGTCAACTGGGTCGGGTTCAGTGGGTCAGGTTAAGGTCGTGTCACTTTCTGGTCAGAAACATGGGGTCTGGTCAGTTTTGTTAGGTCTAAACGGACTGTCTCACATTGTAAAAATCATGTTACTACATACTAGATAGTCAAACTGGTCAACTAGGTCGGGTTCAGTGGGTCAGCTTCAGGTCGTACCACTTTCTGGTCAAAAATATGGTGTCGGGTCAGTTTTGTCAGGTCTAGTACATACGATGAGGAGACTTGCGGGGTGTAATCGATGTTGATACGGCCCTCGTCAGGGTCGGCAATGACGGAGAAGGCTTCTTGGGAAAGATCGAAACCATTGGCGGAGCAACCGGGACAAAGATCGACAACCTTGACGGTGACACTACCGCCACGACACGGCACAGCGACACCTTCGTTGGTGCCACTAGTGCAAGTCACGGTGTACATGCTTCCGCAGGCCGCCTGATTCTGGAATATATCGGCACTCACGGCCGCTATCATCGTTCCTTGGTCATCGAACCCGTAACACGATGACGCTACATCGAAATATATATACAAAGGGATCGAAACGTTAGTATTATAATTAAGTCACTCGAACCGTTCCTAAAAAATAAAAAAATAAAAAGTCACTCGAACCTCAAAAAAGTCAAAAATAATAATAATAATAATAATAATAATAATAATAATAATAATAATAATAATAATAATAGTCTATGTCGCAGGATGCTGGAGCGCGTGCCGCAGTTCACATTTTCACCAGAATTAGTTTTGCTATCGCTAAGGGAGTGGGGGCCCAGATAGTATCTCGGCTCCCCTCTAACTTCTTGTAATTTGTTTTGGTGTTTAATGCAAGTTCCGTTTTAAAAATAAAATAAAATAATAATAATATACGGAGTACAAAGTTATGACATTTTAATTATTACAAACGTAAATAAGATTAATTTTTTTGCTATACGCAAAATTTGAACTTAAGTTAGTCCTGGTACAAAAACGTGAACTTACGAGTGTATTCAGTGTAGAATGTGGCTTGACCGGCGGTTCCAAACGCCACCGAAACAAACGATGCAAAAACTACCATGACGATCGATGTACATAAAAGACCTGCCATTTTATTTTCTCTCGATTTTTCTTAATTTATTATTCGAAATTATCGTAAAATATAAAGTTTTTTTTATAATTGTTTGATGAAAAAATTGAGCAAGTCTATAGGTTATTTATACACAAGAAATTTATTTCAAGTCATGGTCAATTTAGCAAAGCTAGTGCTTTAATTTGACTATTACTTTGCTTGTTAGGCCATATAATTTGTATATTGTTGAAAATTCTATTGAAATTTGAAATACATAAAATAGATAATATGGAAAACATATCGGATTTTGTCGAGTTTATATGTATTCGTATCACATCACATACATAAGACGTGAACCCTTTGATATCCAAACTGACTAAATTTAGTCGTGAGTCGTGTTCAAGTTGGTCTACTAATTACGAAAATTGAACAATAAACCTGAATAACTGATCGAACTCAAACCCTATAATTTTGTGTTGGATAATTCAGATCGGGATAGAGTTGAAATTTCGTATTAACACTACTATCAATTTATTACGCCGTACATATAAATATTGGGCAAGTAAGGTGTTTATATTTGACATTTCCATTATTATTATTATTATTATTATTATTATTATTATTATTATTATTATGTATGGCTTGCACTATTGCACATGCATGAAGCTAAGGCAAATTAAAGAGCAAGAGACAATGTTAGGTCATAGAGTTTTACAAATTTTTGTTTGGGTCGAGCGGATTAAATATTATCCACGTTAATAGATAAAGATAAATTATTTGTATTTTCGATAATGATTATGACAGTCTTATTACACGATAAAAAATACTCCGTAGAGTATATAATTTATTTCGACCGATTTCGATACGTCTCAAAAATCCATTTTAAGGCCTTTAAGGCTTTAAATGTCTTCATTGAAGACCGAATGACCATATAATACACCGGGACATTTTATTTGGTGTAGAGTTTGTTCAGCGAAAATATGGACTCATTTTATTTCGGGACCTAAAAGGTCGAAAAAACGTGGATAATAACCTTCAAAATGCCCATAAGGGTGTTGCCTAGTGGTTAAAACTTGTGGTCATCAGCCCAAGGGTCTCAGGTTCAAGCCCCTGCAAGCGCGAACTTGTGGGAGTTGTATGGCTTGAGACTATGCCTCTAGACTTCGAGCCTGTCGCCTACGGGCGGTTTACCTTGGTGTGCGTGGTTTGCAGGCTATGCGTACACCCGAGGGTTTACCCAGTGCGCACCAAAAAGGTAGCGGCTGCGGGTTCCCTCGTTCATCAAAAAAAAAAAAAAAAAAAAAAAAAACCTTCAAAATCGATCATTTTCGGCAATTTTCGAAAGGAGTGAAAGTTGTTCAAAAGCGCAAATATTTTTTGACGAAAACTTGTCGATAGGAACATAATGCTTTATAATAATTGTTAGAACCTTATTACACGATAAAAAAAATGGCATATATAATTTATTTCGACACGTCTCAAAAAGTCATTTTAAGGTCTTTAAATGTCTTTATTGAAGATTAAATGACCCATATAATACACCGAGACATTTTATTTGGTGTAAAGTTTGTTCAGCGAAAATATGGACTCATTTTATTTCGGGACCCAAAAGGTCGAAAAAACGTGGATAATAACCTTCAAAATCGATCGTTTTCGACAATTTTCGAAAGGAGTGAAAGTTGTTCAAAAATGAGAATGTTTTTTCACGAAAACTTGTCGATGGGAACGTAATGCTTTATAATGATTGTTAGAATCTTATTACACGATAAAAAAAACGGAATATACGAGTATAATTTATTTCGACCGATTTCGACACACCAAATAGCCCACCAAAATGGGTGCTCAACATATTGAAGGTAATTAAGCCCATATTATATGAAGGACCTCTTTCAAGAAAAGCCCAAGAACCTATGTAAACTAGAGTCTTATGGCTTAAGGTCAAGTTCTTGTGGTTGGGTCACTTATGAATAGGTCCATCAAATTCTAACCCGACCCATAAATTTGATCGGAACCAATCCGGTTTATTTTTAGGAATAAGATCCACAAATATGTCCTATGACTAAAACTCGAAATGACTCGTTAATTTAAGGGTCAAAGCCGGGCCTGAAGCGCTTGATACATTCGGCCAACTAGAAGTTGTTAACAAAATATTAAAATAACCTAACCCGATCAGACCCCAGATAATCGGTTTGCCACCTCTTACTTAACCAAGCAAAGGGGTATGTAATATCGACCGATATAATATAACCCAACCCAACCAGACCCAGATGACCGAATTGCTACCTCTTAACAAAGCAATAGGAGATAATATCGACCGATTATGTAAGATAACCCAACCCGACCAGACCCAGATGACCGAATTGCCACCTCTTATCAAAGCAATAGGAGGTAATATCAACCGATTATGTAAGATAACCCAACCCAACCCGACCATACCAGACTCAAATGGCCGGATTGCCACCTCTTAACAAAGCAATAGGAGGTAATATCGATCGATTATGTAAGAGTAAGATAACCTAACCCTACCCGACCAGACCCAGATGACCGAATTGCCACCTCTTAACAAAGCAATAGAGAGTAATATCAACTAATCTACAATAACCCAACCCGGTCATACCCGAGATGACCGGTTTGCCACCTCTTAACAAAGCAATAGAGAGTAATATCAACTAATGTACGATAACCCAACCCGGTCATACCCGAGATGACCGGTTTGCCACCTCTTACCTAACAAAACAAAGGGGATAATACCGTCCGATGTAAGATAACCCAACCCGACCAGACTCAGATAACCGAATAGGCACCTTTGGGGTGAGATAGTATTGTACCCTAATTGTTTGTTATTCCACTTTTTCACAACAAGAGGGGTACTATACGTGAAAGCAACTAGATAGGCCATGCAGAACTTTTTAGTGAAGCCCCAAAGGCAAGGGCACATTATTCGATGCAAAGGTAAGTAGGCAGGCAAGCATGTTTGTGTTTATTACTTTTTACTTTTATTTTATTTTATTTTATTTTATTTCTATTAAAAGCAAATAAAAAACCTTTTTATCAGGTCTCAGAGAATCTGACGCAGGTTAGATTTGGTCTCTCGAACAATGCATGGACATGCGTAGATAGATGCTAAAGATAGCATGCTTATGCTTATGCTTGTGCTTAACTGGTGTATATGTCTTGGCAACTATGAAAGAAAACTTTGTGTATGTGTGTAGGAATCTTTGTGGTATCAACTCAACTCAACCTCTAACTCCTCTCACCTTTTTCCTTTTCTTTATACTCCCTCCGTATGGACCGTATTTATATGTTCGTCCACAAAGTTTATTATATGGGTGGAGTATTATATTAAAAGTGGACGAACATATAGATACCGAGGGAGTACTATATATAGGTTCTTGTGCTCTAATCTCCATAATGGATATATCCGTCATAAATTGGTGACAGCACTGACAGGTCAAATTGTAATACCCTGAGTTTAAAGAGTATATATATATATTGGATATGGTGTTCAGAGAAACGTGTATTGGATATGGTTTAAGAGACTAAGATGAGTGGTTAAAGGGATTGATAGTACTACTACTCATATCAACGAAGTGCACTTTCTTTTCTGGTTGTCCATGCAAAAGAACTTTGTAGTTAAGCGTGATTGGCTAAGAGTAGTCTAGAGTGACCTCCTGGGAAGGTTCTAGGATGCGCATGAGTAAGGAGAAAATGTGCTGGAAAGACATTGTGTTGGTCTGTGGGGCCAGTACACATCTTGTTGAGCGGCAGACGTGACACCAGTCCATCCTCATGTAGTGGCTGGGGTGTTACAAAATGGTATCAGAGCAACTTGATGACGGTGTGGTGATTATGTGGTCATGGGTACCCTAGTCACCCACGCTTGGCTGCGGCCAGCTTCTTGGAGCAACAACGAGGATGTTACTCTCTTAAGTAAGGCAGACAAGGTGATTGTAACACCCAAGTTTAAAGACTAAGTCGTGTGTTTGGCTAGGAATAGTAAAATGGGGTGACCTTCTGGCCTGGGAAGATTTCCGGGATGCACGCATGAATGGGAACAAAATGCATCGAAAAGAACCCATGTTGATCTGTGGGGTTAGTACACATCAGCCCTTTGAGCGCGAGACGTGACGTACACTCAATCCTCAAGTGGTGGTTGGACTGTTACACTTGTAACCTTTTTTTTTTAAAATTAAACTTCTTTCGATAGTCTATTACTTGCAGAAAGATGTTCGCTGCTCGTGTTGATCCTTTTTTTTCAACGAATAACACACTCAATCGGATCACGATATATACCTAATCTTAACCACTCGACATGCAGGAGATGGTAGTTCCACGGGATACATACATCTTGAAAGGGTGTCCACATTATCTTAGCTAGCTAGCCTCTTAGGTCAAGTAGCAATCTGCATTTAATTTGCCAGCTAAAATGTAGATTAACTGAATTTTCATGTGTTGAAGCATTGAAAAATTAAAGATAGAGGAACAATTAATATTGAGGGTCCAAATTACATTTATGTAATGGTGGAATTAAGGGCCAAAGTTTATGTATTTATTTTATGTAATGGTGGAGAAAAAGGGTCCAATTTACATTTATGTAATGGAAGAAGATAAGGGATTAGTTGATCAAGATTATTTTTGTATAATTATATTTTAAAAAAATTGAATTTTATAATGTTTTTATCGGCTGGTTACACGTTAAATAATGATTCAAAATGGTTATAATAAAAGAAAAATCTCTTGAAATATTGAAAATATCAAACATATAAACTTATTATAAACAAGGGACGGTCTATCGATAGTGTTTATGGGAGCTGAGATGTTTCGTATAATGAGGTGATTACTGATTTAATTTTAGATAATTAATGTTATGTCTCACACCAATTCAGCGTGAAATAGTCTCTAAGAAACTTACTCAATATTACATCACAATTGTAATTTTATTCGGGGATTTTTTTTCTCGTTATCTTTTGAAATTACTCGTAATTATTAACTTATGTCAACTTGACAAAGATTACGAAAACTGAAAAATTAAACTAAATATACAGTGTTAAATAAATCATTCTATGAAAGTGTTTTACAACATATAAAGATGTATTATTACAACAAACTTTCATATAGTTATTGCCAATAGTAAATTAAACGTAAATATATATTGTAAAGTCGTTGTAAATTCAGCGAAATATATAACATATTATTCGTAAAAAAAATTACTAGTATAAAATACATTAAAGATGTACTCCCATATAACATTTTTGTTTTTGTTTTTTTTTTTTTTTTTGAATGAATAGCTTTTTTGTTTTATGTAAAATAAATCAATTGTCAGTCTTTGTAAGTAATAAATGAATAAAGGTCTTTAGTTCCATAATTGTCATTATATAGTATTTGAAATATTCAATTCTCTATTCTATATATATTCATTCATTCATTATATTGAGTAGGTCTCCTGAAAGACGGTCTCTCATTAACTTTACTGAGAGATTAAGTACAAATGAAAGTAACAATAATGGTACTAAACCTAATAGAAGTAGGTACGATTAATATAAAAGAGTATACAGATATAAAGAGGGTACGCTTCTTATAAAAATAGGTACAAAACAAAGTTGTACGAATAGAACATAAGGTGGTACTGAAGAGTAGTATCTCAATAAGTTATTGAGAGACCGTCTTTCCCAAGAATTTGTGCATTATATTTAGGCTTGCATTGGATTCAAACTTTTGCTTTCATGAATTCATGCCCATACCCAAAGATCATGTACTATATTTATTGTTATTATAGAAAGTTGGTTCAATGACTTCAATTCTAATAAACTCAAAGAAAATGACACTTTTAATTAAGGCATTTGTATTTGTCAATACTCCTACATAAAACATGGATGCAACATGGAAAAGTTTTTTAAATGGGTAAATATTAATTACAATCGTCTTTAGGGTTATGTTTAAAAAGTTAAATCTCTTAAATCTGATATTAATGACAAAATTATACAAAAATTGATGTAATTAATTACGAAGTATTATTAATTTACTATTTTAACTCTCTAAATAATGGTGAAATGAGTACCAAGACATAAAGTGAAATAGTTACATACTGTAATTGTTAAGTCATCTCATCGATACAAAGTAGAATTTCGATCCTAACAACATTTGATGGTTATTATAGAGTATATTTGAAGTCAGTATAATGTTTATAATAACAAAACACACTAATAAATTCTATATATATACTCCTTAAATTTATTGTTATAATATGACATTTACAAATAAAATAACAACCTATTTACTAATTTTAATTTGCTAATACAAAACACTCTAATAAATTCTATATATACTCATTAAATTTGTTGTTATAATCTACCATTTACGCATAAAAATAACGATCTAAATATTAATCTTAATCTGCTAATATAAAACACTCTAATAAACTCTATATATACTCATTAAATTTTATTGTTTTAATCAGCCATTTACAAATAAAAATAACGATCTATTAATCTTAATCTGCTAATAACAAAATACTCTAATAAATTCTATATAAATACTCATTAAATTTGTTGTTATTATCTACCATTTACGAATACAAATAACGATCTATTAATCTTAATCTGTTAATTACGAAATACTCTTAATAAATTCTATATAATTAGATTAAATTTGTTATTATAAATTTTATAATCTACCTTTTAAAATAGGTCAAGATAGGCATGAAAATACATTTCGTACGTAATGAAAACTTGAAAAGAAAGGAGAGTACAATCATGTTATACATATGTAACCACTTTAATGAGCACATAAGCCTTACTTTTTAGGGTATGGTGATCCTCCCATATATGTAAAGCTATACATAATGGAGGGCATGCAAATCAACAGAATAAAAACTAAGACTGTGTCAATAATCAACGATATAATCAAGGGCAAAATCGATCTTTATTTTTGAAACGATATACACCCTATTAACGACCTTAGTAATTTGTAGCCTGATGTGATATTATAAAGGGTATCAAACTAACGATCTCTATATTGGGAACGATATAATTTGTTTCATATTTACAAATTTTGAAAAAAAAAAAGTATAATAAATGATATCAATCTTTCTTTTAAAAAGGGTATAATTTGTAGAAAATTCGAATTTCGTTCGTTCTTTATTAATAAAACTAGTCCTCGATAAGGGAAAAAAAGGTATAATAATAAATGATATCGATCTTTATTTTGAATTTTGTTCGATCAGTCTAATCTATTACACTTTATTAATGAAACTGATCCTCGTTCGGGACAAAAAATACTTATAATAATACAAACGATATAATTTGTTTGATTTGTACAAATTTCGAATTTCGTTCGATCAGTCAGATCTATGACTTTTTATTCATGAAACTGGTGTTAACTCGAAAAATTAAAAAAAAAACTAATAAAAAGTATTTTACTTTTTATTATGTGTCTCACGTAGGCAATAATTTCAATAATCTTTTGAAAAAAGTAAACAAATAATGAAAGGAGTTTTACACACTTGGAGTAAACGTTTTCTTAATCTCTTCCACATAAAAAGGTGATTGATTATGTTTATGCTTGTGCATAAAGTCTAGTTGATTAGTGCATCATAAAGTCATATACCCCTTCTGTCTTATGACGGAATTATCTGTCATTTTGTTATAACGGGTCAAAAACTCTTCATTGATGAGTCATGTGCTTTTATAGTATTTTGTCTTTTATATATATATATATGTAAACGGGTCGTATTTGACCTAGGGGCGTGCAAAATCTGGTCCGAACCAAAAAAAATGGACCAAACCGGACCAGAATTTCGGGTTCCAGCTCTCAGTTCTGGTCCGGTCCCAGGTCCATCATTTTGAGCGATTCCGGGTTCCGGTCCGGTCCTAACCCGATTTTTTCCGGTCCGGACCGGAAAGACCGGAATTATATTTATTTGATAAGAATTTCGGTCTAATCGGTCCTAACCGGTCTATTTTGGACCGAAATTTCAAAAAAAAAGTTGAAAATTCTGGTCCAACCGGTCCGAAATTTTTAGATTCCGGTCCGGTCCGATCCTGAACCGATGCACAACCCTAATTTGACTCGTTATAAATTTACGATGGATAATTTTTGTATTATCATTACTCACTAAGTCACTAGTCATTAGTGGAGGGAAGAAGAAGAAAAGTGGCTTTCCGCTCGGCCTCTTCTAAATGGGGTTTTCTTTCCTTATATTCTCAAGGATTCCCTCCTTTTAATTAATTAATTTATTTATTTATTTTTCAAAAAGTAATTAACAAATTAGATAAATTTAGAATTAAATAAAATTAAATAAAAAGATGGGATTGGAAGATGCCTTATTCTATCTATATATACAAAAAGTTTTGTAAGGATATGTTTTGTCCAACTAATTAAATTTCTTTTAATTTAATTTGATTTAATATACTGTATATTTTTATTAAAGAAGTTGAACGAATAGAAGTCGTTTCTGAGTTTCAGATAATCCTATAAGATTTTAAAGTTGTCGGGATTTGACTCTTATATTGGTCATGAGTATCACTTCTCGTGACTTTAACAGCTAAGCTAGTTATTAGTTACTTAAGTATTTGTAAGGATATGTTTTGTCCAACTAATTAAATTTCTTTTAATTTGATTTAATATACTGTATATGTTCATTAACGAAGTTGAACGAACAGAAGTCGTTTCTTAGTTTCGAATAATCCTAGAGGATTTTAAAATTGACGGGATTTGAAGTCACAAGTATTACCTCTCGTGACTTTAATAATTAACAAACTAGTTAGTTATTAAGTATTTGTAAGGATATGTTTTGGCCAACTAATTTCTCATATTTGATTTAACATATATCTACCTTCCTCAAACAAGTTGAACGAACTAAAGTCATGTCTTACCTTCGAATAATCCTCAATTTTTACCGGTCGAAAAGGTCACAGAGGCGATTTTAAAGCTGGTTGAGTTCGATGCCCATGCTTCTCGTGACTACTCATAATTAATAATAAACCGTCTCTTACAAATTTTTGCGACAAATTTTATTTTATTACAATTAAAACCTTAATTAAGTCCTAATGCTAGTGACATTCTTGTAGAGTCAAATATGTTGGCTATAGCTTGATGTATTATCAAGATATTTCCATTAGAAAACTTCTTATTATTAGCTGATTTTTAACGAGTATATCCATCATAAATTTGTAACGAGTCAAATAATATTTTATTATGTAGATAAATTAAAAGTAAACAATATATTAATCTTTAGATTTACCTTATCTAATTAACCCGTATTAATTGAACCGTCATCAATTTATTACGAATATATATCTGTGATAGGGGAGACTTAGTCTTGATATTAAGGTATGTACTACCAACTGAAAAAAAGGTAAAGTTCTGAAATTAACTTTTGAAATAAAGCACTTTTTGAGAACAAAAAGTTAGTAGGAGTGTTATGTATAATTGCTTTCATTTTCTTAACCATGCTCCTAATCTTTGTGAATTTGTGTTTTTGCCTTTGTTTGATGCTTTATTTTACAACTATAATTTCCTTTTAGTAATGGCAAATAACTTACTTTTTTATGTCTCGATTATTTATTTACGTTTCATGTTATTTGTGAACAGTATCATAATTAAAGTTAATCAAATTATTGTGACGGATGGAGTATATTTTAGCATCAAAGTTAGCTAGGCTATATTTATCGAAATATTGTTTCTACATGTTATTTCATTCTCGTAATATTTACTAATTGTTTTACAAGTGAATAAATAAATATTTCTTAAGGATACTGTATCTAACATGATATCATGATAATTCTATAATTTATTACTCCATATTCATTTGATTATTTTTTTAAAGTGGTAGTTATTCGATCTGAAGATTTTGAACATTGTTAGGGCTTAATTTTAAAATTTAATAATAAATATTCCTTCATCTATTACTCCTTATTCATTTGATTTTGCACTATTAGGGATTACAATTTTAATATTTGTAATAATATTAGGGGATAATTCCGTCATCTATAATTCGTTTGATCTATTTTAAAAAGTGGTGAATAGGATTAATTTTAAAATTTAATAATAAATATTCCTTAATGATATCAGGAGATAATTCCTTCATCTATTACTCCGTATTCGTTTGATTTTTTTTTTTTTTTTAAGTGGTAGTCATTCGATCTGAACATGCACTATTAGGACTTACAATTTTAATAATATTCTGTAATGATATCAGGGGGATAATTCCGTCATCTATTATTATTCATTTGATCTTAATTATTTTAAAAAGTGGTGAATAGGATTAATTAATAATAATAATAATAATAATAATAATAATTAATTTGTTGCACACTTTGCCTAATTATCTACTTTGAACATCATAAAAGCAAGGGGCCTTTCCTTAAATTAGGCTAAACTAAACAAAGAAAAAGTCTATTTACTTTGAGTGCAAGAAGCTACCAAAACCTTTTATGAAGGATGGCTTTTAGTAGTAGTAGTAGTAGTTCTCTACTCTATTATTTGTGTGAGTGGTTTAATGTCATATCTCTTTACTTTGCTTAAAGTTTGACCCTAGTGATATGATTGTTGTCCTCATATATTATACTCCCTCCTTCCGTTTGTATCCAAATGGTACGCTTCTCTTTTTGGACACTATTCACAATTCGAGAGAATTGTTAATATTACCGACAATCTACCAGAAAAAATATATATAGTTATGTGGGATTCTGTTTGATTCGTCTATAGGAACAGATTAAGAATATCGGATTTTTATGATTTTTGTTAATGTAAAATGTACGATATTGACGGTGTAAAACGTGTCTCGACAAGTGTAAAAAAAACAAACGTACCATTTGAATTTGAACGAGGGGAACAAATGTGAATGAATGAATATAACAAAATAAAAATGACTTTGGCATGCACTAAGTGTAAAAAAGACATGGGACCTCTTGTGTCTCATGATACTCCATCAATTAGGCTTTTATGATCAACCTTTTAAATGAATCAAATAAATAATAAATTGTAGTAGTAATTTTAACATTGCTGATTGAAGTCGGTTTAGCTGAACTCTCTGCTATGTGTGCAAAGTAATATGATATAAATATACGGAGTAATATAGAGTAGTTGAGTCTCGATAAATCTGATAGAGCGAGAATTGCTATCTGCCTTCTCTTTCCAACCTTCTACTCTTCTGCTCTCACAAACATTTAACATATTGTATGCATATGTTGCACAAATAAGGGTGTCAACTGCTCGTGCTCGTTAAGAAAAATTCAAACTCAAGCTGATCTCGAGCTTACAGGGGTTGAAAAATTGAGCTCGCGAGCTAAAAATGCAAGTTCGAGCTTTTATATATATATATATATATATATATATTTGAATTAAAACAAAATATTAACTAATCACCTTATATCAAGCTGCTTGCGAGCTTTTTGAGCCTAAAATAAAAAATAAATAAATAATAATAAAAAAGCCTATCATAAAATAGAGAAAATAGAAAATAAAAAAGGCAAAAAAAAATGTAAGAATTCAGAGCTACGTTTGTTGGTAATAAAAACGAAAAGTTGCTGGCAAAATCCAAAAGGAAACAAATCAATCAAATATAAGTGGCGGGGGTGCCAAGAAAAGTGGCAGAGAATATTTCTTTTTATTTTATTTTATTTTATTTTATTTATTTTAGGTTTTAAAAATACGTTCCACAATTTTTGAGTTAGTAATTTAACTAAGTTTTATTAGAAGTATAATTATAGATAATTATTTTTGTAACAAAAAAATAATTTCAATAAAAAGTCTAGATAAGTGAAAATTATTGTGTAATAATTTAGGAGTATATTTTTATTATATCTATGATTAAAGTTCAATATATTTTTTTCTACCTAAATACATAAATACTTAACCTATATATTATACAGTGTAATAATTTATATTTTTTATTAAAACGATGGTTAAAATTTAAACTTCTTACGATAATAAAGCAGGAATTAGTCTCTATTCCGACGAAATTTTCATCATAATATTAAAACGGTTCATTTACTACTCATTTAGTTAAATAACGATTAAAAAATATCGCTTCTAGGGGAATAACTACGTTTATATCCCGTTATAACAATTTGACAGATATCGAAAAGAATATAGGAGTAATAATTTATACTCCATATATTTTTATTACAGCGATGGTTAAAGTTTATTTTTTATTTTACAATAATTAAGTAGGATTAGCCTCTATTCTGACAGAATTTT
This sequence comes from Agrostemma githago, assembly GCA_958450325.1. Classification (NCBI taxonomy): domain Eukaryota; kingdom Viridiplantae; phylum Streptophyta; class Magnoliopsida; order Caryophyllales; family Caryophyllaceae; genus Agrostemma; species Agrostemma githago. The sequence continues at coordinate 316,495 of OY288261.1, read as the reverse complement.
CATCATATTATTAAAACGGATCAGTTATTACTCATTTAGTTAAATATTCCATCCTTCTTCTTGAATAAGCTTCCTATTCCTTTTTGGGTATTTTTTTGGATTAGCCCAATTTTTTTTAAAAAAATATTTTTATCTCTATTTCTCTCTCATCACAATTCTCTTACTTTATCATCTTTTCTTAATATCTGTGTCAAACCCCAATGGAGCTAACTCAAGAAAAAAAAAGGAGGGAGTAACAATTAAAAAAACATACTCTATCGGTTCAAGTTCAAGCTTCCCTTTTCTCTTTTCGACACTATTAACAATCAAGGATAACTTTCGATATTCACCATTGACAAACTTTCTATAACAACGTTTCTATTCCGTTATAACAATATGACAGATTAACAGATACCGAAAAGAATATACTCCGTATATATATACTCCCTCCGGACACAATTTATCGCCCCGCTTTCTTTATTTGGCAGGTTTTTATTTTTTGCCCCACTTCTCCACTTTCCTTTTCTATCTTACACTTTTACCATATTATCCCTCTTTCTATCCTTTATTTACAAGAAATGTCATTGAATTTTATACTTTAAGGCCCACCATTCATTTCTTTACCATTTTATATTCATTTTTCACTACTCCACCATCATTTTTTACCATTTTATATTCCTAATTTATTTTACGTGCAAAAGTGAGCGGGACAATAAATAATAACCGGAGGGAGTATATATATATAGGGAGTATAATAATTGAGGAAAAAAGGGAACATAAAAATGTGTAAGGAAAAAGGTGAGTAGGAGGGGAAAAAGGTGAAGTGATAAAAGTAGGGAGGAGTAAGTATGAAAAGGTGAAGTGGTAGCCGTGCGATGCCTTTGAGGGCAGAAATTTTTGTGTGTGTGAAAAGCAGAAAATTGGTTCAAAAGCATATCATTTACACCCACGCTCTTCTTACCCTTCGTGTGTTTAAAGTTCTTCCTTTATCATAATTACAACCACTAATTTCCCCCCTTAAAAGAGGGTTATAATGTCTTTTAATGTCTGTCTAAACCTCGGATCAGAAATGTTAGTCACAGACTCATAGCAGTTGTTAGATTGATTAGTATGTATGAGTTGTTTTCGGTGTGTTTTGTCTTTACGATAACTTCTTTAACACCTCGATCGACTCAAATTTCGGATGAGGAATGTTAGTCGCGATAGTTTGCCGTCGGGGTGTGTGTGATGGTCATACATATCAATAAGAGTCATTTGTAGCGCGTCTGGTTCTATGTGTATCCTAAGATTGCTCTCGGTCAATGCAAACACGCTTGACTATGAAGTCTTTGTTGAGGAGAGTCAATAGAGGAAGTGCATGCACTTTGGTGGTAGGAATAGTACTTTCGATCTCACATGTTTTGTCTTTGCGGTAACTTATGTAAGTATGTAACACCTTTACCAAAACTTTGGATCGGGAATGTTAGTAACGGTAGCTTGTCGTCAAGCTGTATAATGGTCAAACACACATCAGTATGAGTCATTTCCAACGCATTTAGTTCTATGTATATCCTAAAATTGCTCTCAATCAAGCATGTTTAACTACGGAGTCCTAAGTATCATGAACGGTGATTGGAATAGTACTTTCAATCAGAAATGTTAGTCACGGTAATGGTAACTTGTCAGACCGATCAACACGAATCATTTTCAACACATTTTGTCCCTCCATTAACTTTTGTAACACCTCGCCAAGCAAGCCCCGCTGATCATAGGGGAGCGAGCTAGTGAGTTGTCTGGTCGCCTAGTCGACAAGGAAGCCTGGCCTTTCAAACACGGGGAAGGTTGCTTGCATTGCTACCCTCTCGCTGACTATGTTTTCCACCCTCGATGCCCATGCTTCGGCTATCTCCTAAGAAAGATCTAGTTCAATCTCTTCCTTTGGTCGAGGCGATTACAATTGTCCTATCTAGCTAAGTGAGTTGTCATTTGATCTGTTTTAATCTTAAGAAAGACTAACTGATTTGTACTAGCTCAAGCTAACAAAGTTTCAACCCAAATCCGACCCATAACCCAGATATCCGGGTTAATTCCGAGAGCTTGTTTTCACATCAGCTACAATACAATTGTCCTATCTAGCTAAGCGAACTGTTATTTGATCCTCTTTAATCTTAAGAAAGACTAACCGATATGTACTAGCTCAAACTAACCGAGTTTCAACCCAATTCCGACCCATAACCTAAACATCAGGTTCAACCTGAGCTCGAGTTCAGATCGGCTAAGAACATAATCAAGGAGCGTGGAGTAGACGAATGGTGGAGTCGAGTGAGAGTAAAAGAGAGAGTGGAGGAAAGAGGTAATGTTGATGACAAATCAAGTAATTTAAAAAAAGGAAGAGAGTCAAGAGAGAGAGTGATGGAGTAAAGAAGGAAAAGTGAGAGTGAATGGTCTCATGATTCTATCTGCTCAACTCCCTAAAAAGCTACTTTATCTCTCACTCTCTCTTTACTTTCATCTCTAATGTCACTCAATCAATAACAAGATCAATTCTCGATTTTCACCACCAATATCTCATTGCACACCTCCCTTTTAAACTACCACTCTTTTTTACTTGCTCCCTCCGTTTCTATGATTTCTTCCACCTTAAAAGTGACACATTTCTTAAGAAAAACAATAAAATAAGTAAAAGTAGAGAGGGAGTAAAGTAAGTGGGTCACCTAGGTAAGAGAGAAGTGTGATAGAAAAAAGGAAAGTGGAAGAAATCAAAGAAATGGTTGAAAAAGAAAATGTTGAAGATATCAAAGAAACAGAGGGAGTACTTCATTTTATTACCTTAATTATTGTGAAATTAGTCGGTATATCTGTCGTAAATTTATAACGATCGAATGTACGATAAAAACTCAAATTTGGTATGGTTATTCGATCTGTTTTAAAGAGAGAGATATTCATGTTAAGGAAGATCAACTGGTTGGATATGAAAACACCCTCTGAAGCACCTTGTAGTTCTACCCTTGTTAGTTATGAGTAACCGATCCTAGGGTGTATTGTCTGGTCTGATCTGGTCTAGTCTGAGACCTTTTTATCCGGTCATGTCTTTAGGTTTAGGTAACCTTAATTATTGTTTAATTAGTCGGTATATCTATCGTAAATTTGTAATGATCGAATGTATGTACTAGATGGTTGATAGACTATGTATTATTCGATTTGTTTGAATGATGGATATATTCGTGTTAAGCTAGGAAGATCAACTGGCTGGATTTGAAAACACACTCTGAAGCACCTTGTAGTTCTACTCTTGTTACTTATGAGTAACTGATCCTAGGGTGTCTTGTCTGGTCCGATAATGTCTTTAGGTTTGGGTTTTAGGGGTGACCGAGCTCTGGGTTTATCCAGTTCCGTCTGGTTCAGTTCTAAATTGGTGAACAATATATCCTAAATGGAAGAAATACGAAGTAGTAATTAATATATTAAGTATTGATAAATGATCACTCTTTTATACTATGATTGTTTTACAGTAGGAGAAAGTCTCCGTAGATTATTAAAAAAACATTGAAAGTACCTTATTCGTCATATAAAAGATCGTCCATTTAATGCTAATACATGGGCACAATTTTCTTTTTAGACAAAACGACTATTAAAATGGAGTATAACACATTAACACGGCTGCACGTAACATAATAATTATTGGAGCAAAAATACTATAGAAACTTTTCAAAAACAATAGGAATAAGTGATGATTCAAAATTTTGAAAATTATATCTCCAAAATTTTCAAATAATTAATTATAAAGCAATTGTTTGAAAAGGATATATAGAGCTTAAATATGTGAAAGAGAAGAAGTATTGCATCCTTTTCTTGTTGAATTATCTCTTCCCCAACCAACTTTTAATCCTCCTAATCCTACTTTCCTCCTTTTTACATGACTCACCTTAATAAATCAAATAAAAAGTTGTTTTCTCGTCTCCCTTACGACAGATTATCCGTCCTAAAATGTAACAAATCAAATAATTTAAAATAAAAACTTATAAAAAACGATATTTCGTTAATGTTAATCAGATATATCTTATACAGATAAAATTCACCTTTTAAATTTTCTCGGGATTTTTCACTATCTCTACTATTTGACTCGGTATAAATTCAAAACGGATATTCCCGTTTTAAAAATCCATCTCAAAATACAACATATCAAATAATACTTAGAAAAACTTACTCCTTTTATTTTTTTTTCGAGTTTTTTTTTATTTATCTATATTTTCTATGTATTTTTCTTTGCATTTTTCGCTTTTCTCTTTACTCTACTAAGTTCAAAACCGATATACCTATTTTAAAAATCGAGTATATATTTGTATATTAATTACCGAGTATTGTATAAATAAGATAAAGCTTTTATTTTTGTGAGTTTTTTTTATTTTTATTTATATTATTTGACACGTCGCAAGTTGGTGACGAAAAGAAATGAAATTAAATTTAAAAAAAGTTGAGCTCCTACTTTAAGAGATGTCCCTTTGTTGGCATTTGTGAAGGACTTGAAGGAATTTTAGCTTCTGATTTTTTTCTGTCTCTTTCTTCTTTCTCTCTCTTCCTTTTTAATTATATTTATTTTATTATTTTGTGTGTATATTATTGATCCTTTAACATAAAGTTGGGGAGTCTTTTGAAATAATATTCCCTCCATTAAATAACTTTATTACCTTTCGATTTTAGTTAAAGTAAATACTTCGCGTTACTTGTACCGTAATTAGTTTAGTCGATAAAGTTAAGATAAACTCATTAGTACTTACTTATCGACTGTAGTACGAGTTGAAGATACTTACGTATAGTTAAAATTGGTTTAAAATCTCGATTAGTTCGGTTATTGAAAGCAAACATATGGCATAAGTATATTGATAGTCAATCTACTCGGTATGTACTTCTATTCAAAATTAAAAATCTGCCAACTTTCATCCAAAATACGTACTCCAATACGAATACATAGTATTATACAAATCGAGTCTAAGACATCATTGGTATCGAGTATCGACTTCTATGATATACTCCACTCATGACTTGACCTAACAAACCTAACCCAATCCGACCCAAACTCAATCCACCTATACAGAAGATCCGAGTTTAACTCGTATCCTAAACTGACTCTACCTAACCCACAACTAACCTGAATGTTATTATAGTAAACGAATCGACATTTAACTAACCCAAACTCTAAACAACCAAACTGATTCCAAAATCAACTCGATATTTCTAACCGAAACTCTAAATGACCTGACTCAATCCAAAATCAACTCGATACTTCTAACCAAAACTCTAAATGACTCGACTCTATCCAAAATCAACTCGATATTTCTCACCGAAACTCTAAATGACCCGACTCTATCCAAAATCAACTCGATATTTCTCACCGAAACTCTAAATGACCCGACTCCATCCAAATTAATTCGATACCGAAACTCTAACTGACCCGACTGGCCGACTCAATCCAAAATCTCGATATTTCTAACCGAAACTCTAAATAACCCAACTCAATCCAAAATCAACCCGATTCTCCTAACCCAAAACCGACCCGACCCAAACCCGACCCAATTGACCCGTTTGCCAGACGTACTCATCACTCATATTAACTCTCGGGGACTTCTTAATGGGTCGGTTTTGTGTCGTTGAGAAAATTGATTGATTCCCCCCCTCTCTCTCTCTCTCTCTATCTCTCCTTCTAAAATGCGACTTTCGTCAACTTCTTTAGCTCTTCACACTCTTTCTCCTTTCAGATAAACTCCTCTCCCCAATTCCCCCAATCAATTCAAAAAAAAACCCAGAAATCAATTATTAATTCAATTGAAATTGAAATTGAAATTGAAATTGGAATTGGAATTGAAGGTAGTGGTGATGAGGGGCGGAATAAGCGCGATCCAACAAACACTAACGCCGGAGGCGGCAAGTGTACTAACCCACTCAATCGCCGAAGCCGGCCGCCGCAACCACGGCCAAACCACCCCGCTCCACGTGGCAGCCACCCTGTTATCCTCCCCAACCGGGTTCCTCCGACAAGCATGTATCCGGTCCCACCCGAACTCATCTCACCCGCTTCAGTGCAGAGCGTTGGAGCTTTGCTTCAGTGTTGCCCTTGAACGTCTGCCCGCTGCCCACCAGATCCCGGGCACCGGCGACCCGCCTATCTCCAACGCTTTAATGGCGGCCTTGAAGCGGGCCCAGGCCCATCAACGGAAGGGATGCCCGGAACAACAGCAACAACCGTTACTTGCTGTTAAAGTTGAGCTTGAGCAGTTGGTTATCTCGATTTTGGATGACCCGAGTGTTAGTCGGGTCATGCGGGAGGCTTCGTTTTCTAGTCCTGCTGTTAAAGCCGCCATTGAAGCTGCTCTGAGCTCCGGTCCGAGCAATTCTGGGCCCGACGGGCCCAGAATTGCGTACCCGACCCGGAATTCGTATTTGAACCCGAGACTCCAACAACAACAACAACAACAACAACAACAACAACAACAGGTTAATTTGGTTGGAAATGGAGGGAGAGGTGAGGAGGTGAAGAGAGTGATGGAGATTCTGACCCGATTGAAAAAACGGAACCCGGTTTTGGTAGGGGAAACGGAGCCTAGAAGGGTGGTGGAGGAAATCCTATCGAAAATCGAAACGGAACAAATTCAAATACGCGACGGGGTACTGAAAGGAATCGAGGTAGTATCAATGGAGAAGGAGATAATAGGTGGTGGTGGTGGTGGTGGAGGAGAATTGACGACGAAATTGATTGAATTAGGGAAATTAATCGAGAAAAAAATGGTGGGAAATCGGAACGGAGTGATAATCGATCTCGGTGATTTGAAATGGTTAGTAGAACAACCAGCAAATCAATCGATTTCGGAGGCGGCGAGAGCGGCGGTATCGGAATTAGGGAAAGTATTGAGGAAATTCAGTGAAGGAAGTAATAATAATAAGAAGAAGATTTGGTTTATTGGTACAGCTACTTGTGAAACGTATTTGAGATGTCAGGTTTATCATCCTTCAATGGAGGTTGATTGGGATCTTCAAGTTGTCTCCATTGTTGGCCGACCTCAAATTTCTGGGATTTTGCCTAGGTATATTAAATATTCATACTCCTCCATTACTGTACTATTTTGTTTCTTCCCCCTTATTAATTCTCGTTTAATTCGACACGAATTCTTGTTTGTGATGAAGATATCGGTTTTATGACTCAAATGGGTCACGGGTTGGGTTAGGGTCAAGTACTAAAGTATTGCCTAAATGGGTAGATAGGATAAAATTATTACAAATTCTTGTTTATGATGAGGATATCCGTTTTATGACCCCAAACGGGTCACGGGTTGGATTAGGGTCAAGTATTGCCTAAATGGGTAGATAGGATAAAATTATCGTAAATTCTTGTTTATGATGAGAATATCCGTTTTCATGACTCAAACGGGTCACGGGTTAGGGTTAGGGTTAGGGTTAGGGTCAAGTATTTACCTAAACGGGTAGATAAGATAAAATCGCAATGGTTAGGGAATAGAAAAAAAAAAGTTTGTCTTTTATGTATGTATGCATGATTGCATGTGTGTGTCTATTATATTCACAAATTCTGGTTTGTGACGAGGGTAGCAGGATGAAGATAGAAAATTTGTTATTCTCGAGGTATTCTGTGAACGATTATAGATGATTGTTGTTGTTGTTGTTGTTGGGTTGATGATTACGGCGTTTGATCTTATAAATATCGTAAAAATTGTGCAGAATGGGAGCTAATGGAGGGATATTGAGCACATCAGTAGAGTGTTTAACCCCAATGAAGGGCTTTACAATGGGAGCAACAGCACCGCCATTAACAAGGCGAGTTTCAGAAAACTTGGATCCGTTGAGACGGTTTCTGTGTTGTCCACAGTGTATGGACAAGTATAATCAAGAGCTCACGAAACTCGAAACAGAGGAAGTTGATAGGGCATCGTCTGAGGTCAAGTCCGATTCCAATAGACCGTCTTTGCCACCGTGGCTGCAGAATGCTAAGTCGGATTCAGCTCAGGTTCGCTCTTACATAAAACCCGATTCTTTTTTTCAAGTTATATGTAATTTTGAGGGTACTCGTACTGATGTTGTTGGTGTCGGATGTTGCAGAGTAAGGAACAGGAGGTGATTTTGAGGCAAAAAACACAGGAATTGCAGAAGAAATGGAGTCAAACATGCATACAACTCCATCCGAGTTTCCATCACGGCATAAGCGCAGAGAGAATCGTCCCATCACCGATCTCTATGACGAGCTTGTTCAACCCGAGTTTACTTGCCCGTCAACCATTTCAGCCGAAGTTACATCAACCTAGACATCTCGGAGACGGTTTGCAGCTTAACATCGGTTCTCCTTCACCGACCTTGGTTAACTCTGATCGGCCCAAATGCATGCCGGGCAGCCCGGTCAGGACCGACCTCGCTTTAGGCCCGATGAAACTTACGGATTCGGGTCGGGATAAGCCCCGTGAGACGTTGAGGATTGATAGACCGGTTACTATTACGGGGGATGTGGACTCGTATAAGAGGCTCTTGAAGGGTTTGGTAGAGAAGGTGGGATGGCAGACGGATGCGGCTTCTGCGGTCGCTTCGGCCGTGACCCAATGCAAATTGGGTCACGGGAAGTCGCGGGTTGGTGGGTCGAAGGGTGATATTTGGTTGATGTTCTCGGGTCCGGATAGGGTCGGGAAGAAGAAGATGGCGTGTGCTTTGTCGGATCTTGTATGTGGGACGGCTCCCACCGTGATCCCTCTTGGTTCTAGACGGGATGGTGACGAGACGGATCTGAACTTTCGTGGGAAAACCGCGATTGATAGGATTGTCGAAGCGGTTAGAAGAAACCCTAATTCCGTGATCCTGCTCCAAGACGTAGACGAGGCTGATTCACTTGTCAGAGGAAGTATTAAACGTGCAATGGAAAGGGGACGAATAACCGACTCCCATGGTCGGGAAATTAGTCTCGGGAATATTATATTCGTGGTTACGTCTACTTGGATGCCACGTCAGCTCAACGGTGTGTTTGGTGTTGGTGCCGGTGGTGGGCTTACCTTAAGTGAGGAGAAGTTGACGTCTCTAGCGAGAGGGGGTTGGCAGTTGAGGATATCAATCGGTGAAAAGAACACGGGAAAGCGGTCGCCGAGTTGGTTAAGTGACGATCAAGAGCGGTCCACAAAGCAAAGGAAGGACTCGGGTTCGGATCTCGGTCTAGGTCTCGGTCTCGGTCTCTCATTCGACCTCAATCAATTAGCCGACAATGACGAGGACCGATTAGACGGGTCCCACAACTCGAGCGATCTCACGGTGGAGCACGGGTCGCCCACGACCTCGTCCCAAGCTTCAAGCGACATGTTTACTTCCGTCGATGAGGTTATCGTCTTCAAGCCAGTCGATTTCACCCCAATACGACACAACATCGAAAGAGCTATCCTAGCTAAATTCGAGTCCAATTTAGGCGATCAACAATTATCGGTAAAGATCGAGAACGAAGCCCTAGAGAAAATCTCGAGCGGGATTTGGTTAGGGAAGACGACACTAGAGTCGTGGGCCGAGAAGGTGTTGGTACCGAGTATCCAACAACTAAAGACGAGTTTACCGTCGTTGCTCGATCATTCGTCCGACCAAAAGTTAACCGCCCGGCTCGAGCTAGATCACGAGTCGGGTGACCGGGGTTGGGGCGATTGGCTACCGGGTAAAATCGCGGTAACCGATGCAATTCATTGAGGGTGGGATTTGTAGAAGAAGAGGTGTAAATATTAAGTTGAAAAAAGTTATGTTTTGGAGGGAAATATATAGAGAGCCAATTGTTGGGAAAATGTAGGGATAAAAATACACTTTGGTGGGAGATCTATACTTGGTCTCATTATTATTTAATTTCTTTTAATTAATGGGTTTAATTAAAAAACCTTCACATACTATAATCCATGTGAAAAATATTTTAAATATAATTTTTAGGGAGTATATAAATATTTATTTATGGGAAATATATACATGATTAACTTAATAAAATGAGGATATTCCTCAATTTTAATTGCTACCAATCCTTGCTCCACTAATCTTATTTACATTAATGAGTGTTTAATTAAAAAAAATAAAAAAAATTAGTTCACTCATCGTAGAACAAATAAATAAATAAATAATGTGCGCTTCGTTGAACCAAAAAAAAAACCTCCGAGCAAGGATAAAGCCATGTAGAAATTCACCTACAAACGATACATCGATCTTACCTATATCTCCATTATTATAGTCGTACAAAATTATCGTTAAATAAATTTACTATTCAAATGTTTTTCGCCCAAAATATCCATCTGAATCATGAACTGGTCGACCTGTGCTTAGTTTCGCTAATGATCACGAGAGGTGAACACATCATCATTGAATAATGGGGGTAGAGTTTATAATTTTTTTTCCCAAATACTCGTCTGGACCATGATCTGATATTCTGATCGACCTGTGCTTAGTTTCGTCCCCGATAACACACCAACATCATCATGTGGTTCATGAAGGGGGTAGTTTGGTAGTAGGTGATTATAAGTGTTTGTTCATTAATTGATGCATTTTGGAATGAGATTTAGAATGAAATTAAATCCAAGTGTTTTAGACCTAATTATAGCCTTTACTTATCTAATAAACTTAACCTTATTTTGGTTGCATTTTATTTTAATTAATTCTTGATGTTTTGTGCAATTTAGGCCGACGATTTATAAATGCAAACGATAACGTCGGTCTGTACTTCTGAATTAAAGTTGGCTGAACTAAATTGAACTTAGATGAACTAAATTGAAGTAGACTGAAATAGCTGAAATAAAATACAGAGTAAATTTTATAGGATTCACCTCGGAAAAACTAAAATAAACTGAACTGAAATGAATTAAAGTGAGTCGAAAAGAAGTCGAGAAAACCATGAGCTTGACATGGTCGTTCACTTTCCAATTCTCCACTTGGCTATCTTCATTTAATAAGTTCAAGTGTCGGTAGCAACCAATTTGTCAAAATTATTGTCTTTATGTCACACAAAGAAAAATAATAATAATAATAATAATAATAATAATAATAATAATAGAAAAAATTATAAGCAAATTGAAATCATATGATTCGAGTATTTAGATTAACTGGTAATAAAAAGTTGTACGATATTAATTTTATTAAAGGTCTCGAAGTTAAACTATGAAAACAGATGGTTTATATCGAAGAAAAACATGTGATTATTAACTTTATTTATCTTTATTGTAATATAATATGAAGGGTAAGATATGTCTCGAGGAATATTATGTACTCGTATAAATAAAATTAATAAAAAAAAATAAAGCTTTTTTTTGGGTGTAAATGTTTAAATATTGCTCGTAAATATTTTTAATACTCCGACGTCAATAATTTCAACTCTTAGACTTTTTCTATTGAACGAAAAAATTCATTAATTTACGCGTATTATTCTAAAACATATTCGGTACTTATGAATGATAATTAAAAATCGTTTTTCAAAGTTTTTGTGATCGTAAAAAAATTCAAATTTATATATTTGATCATTTGACTACTAATTTTTTTTTGTTTTTTTTTCATACCAAAAACTTGATTTATTTTGACTCTAAGATTGTCAAAGGTGGGAAATTAACCAATTTTTTTTTTGTTTTTATTTCTAAAAGACAAGAAGTAAACAAGTGATAATGCCAAAAGTCTAAATTATTTGTCCCCCTCAAAAAAAAAAAAAAAAAAAAATGTACAAACGCGTTTTTTTTTTCTTTCCAAATGTCTAAATTATCATCTTTATTCCGTCGACTAACTCTTGTGAAAAATCGTTTTATAACAGATTAGTCTGAAACAATATAATATTATTAATCATCAAATAAAACTTAATACAGAAAAACAAATAATACCCTTATTATTTAGAAACCGTTTTTTTTTATAAGTTTTTTTATTCATCTTTGCTTCGATACAACCGTTTGACCTTCACTTTAAACCAAAAAATTGAAAATTTCGTCCGTTGAACTTCTCTGACACTCTGATACTGACACGTACGTATTGTATTAGTTTCGTATTGTATTTTTTTTAATTATTAATCTGTTTTACATTATATCAGCGTAAGATCAGGTTACGTTATTACGAGGGTGAGTGTGAAACCTAATTGATACCTTGTGAATTAAGATTGTCCCTTTGGCAAAGGAAGTGAACAAAATTACAAAACATTGAACCTGAAGTTATGAGAAATAGTTGGTGAATCATGAATGAATGGTGACACCACAATAATGCATTAATGATCATTTGTCATACATAAATTAAAGTTGGAAAGAGCCAATTATTATTTCTTTCAAATATAAAAAAAAAAAAAAAATCTAATATATGTGAACATAAAAAAAGCACAAAAAAAAAAACTTATGAAATATGAATCGATATCGCAGTAATTTTATTTATTTACTGATTTAAAAGTGGTAATATTCTTTATTACTCGTAATTGTTTAAATTCTACTCATAAATCGTAACAATAATTAACTTAATAAATAAAATTGTTATTAATGTAGCTGATTTTTCTCATGATCGTTGTAATTTGTATATGTAGACCCGACAAATTAAAACTGATCCTAAAAAAAAGTTGGAAATAGAAACCCCGAAAATGGACTATGATCCGGCCTGAAGTCAACCAAAAAGTGGTCTGAACCGAAGCTACCTCGAAACCAAACCCGACCCGTTTGCCAGATCTGAACAGTGATATGTTCACATACGTGCCTTGCAATGCTATCACATATTCACATACATACATAGCACATCCGAGGTGATCAAATCTGATACGTATCTAACTAAAAACCGCAAATCTGAATTTACCCGTCACCAAAACAAAATAAAATAATATTATAGGTGAATTTATGTGGATAATATATATGTGGTTGGTTGATGATAATCTAGAAAGTCAAGAAAATTGGTCAAAACATTCTATTTTTTGTTCAACTACAAATATTCAAGCTATTTATTTATTTATTTATTTAATTTATTTATTTATTTGTGATATTTATTTATTTATTTATTTGTGATATTATTATTAGAAGGTCAAAAAATAACTTTTTGGGCACTAAAATAGGTAGCCGCGCTTTTAGAATGAAAGGTCGTTTGAGCATTTGACGTCTTTTGCATGTAATACACGTTCCCAACTTGTATGGGGTACTCACCCTTACGACTTAAGGGTCGTCCTTAAGAGTCATTGTGGATCACTAGTTCATCTCGACCAGAAGATATCTGTCGTAATATTATAACAGATAAAATATTATCTGTTTATATAGAAAATAATATATTGAATGTTACAACAGATCGAATATTATCAGTGTAAAGGTAAGCGAGTTAGCATATTTAACACACAGATACTCCCTCCGTTCAAGTCCAAAGTTTCCTTTTGCTTTTTCACGTTTGCCAACGCGCATTTTGCATCGTTAATATCTTCAGTAACATATTAGTAAAAATTATGGAAATTGGATATTAATAATGTACTTTTAAGTTCTCCTTGATTGTGAATAGTGTCGAAAAGAGAAAAGGGGAGCTTGGGCTTGAACGGAGGGAGTATATAACAAAAAAAATTGTTTTATGAAAATATATGTACTCTCGATATTTACTTTGACGATAATTTATAAATAAATATTAGGTTATAAGTATAACATAACAAGATATCTGTCATACTGTTATAAATACAAATGAAATATTATCAATTTTTCTAGATATCTGTCATACTTTGACGATAATTTATAAATAAATAGGTTATAATAATAATAATAAATGGGTTACAATTATTCTGAACATTCATAACTAGGAAAAGTTGGTTTCAGAATTCACAAAATTATTATTACTCAATGCATTGTTCTTGGACCCTATATATATATATTTGTCCCTTCACGTTATTATCGTCAGTCTCTCTTTTATGAGAATTGTTTTCTCGTCCTTTATTTCAAGGTTTTTTTTGTCATTTAATTCGAGGTTTTAGTCCTTTATATTAGTATAGGGCTTAGATTTCAAGAAATATGTGCAAGATCATGAGAGCAATGAAATTTCTACGTACGGTGATACAATTGAGGTCAGATCTCGGTCTACTATTTGTCAAAATAGAGGAAGTTCATCATTTTGGAGACTATTTTATCAGATCTATAGATTTCTTCACAAAAGGCTGTGTCAATAAACAACGATATATAGAAGGCTATGCAGAAGCGCTTTATTCTAATAGTGATCTTTGTCTCAAAGGTGTTCTTTATTTATTTTTTACAAATCTGTATTCAGTTCAATTTGACATTGTTTATAGATGTCGGATGACTTATTATTAATGTTATTGATCTTCACTTCAAAAAACTAAATAATAAATTATCGAGTATTTTATTGCTTCGAAACACATTTTTTCTATTTTTTTTTAATGATATTTGAATCGTTAAAAATTTACGAAAGATATTTTCGTCATAAATTACGTAAGAATATGGAACATGAAGACAAGGTCGAGGAAATTATGTAGCCGACATAACGACGTCGGCGATTAGTTACTATAGTATAAAAATACTTGGAAATAGTAGAAACATGACGAAATACTACACGTATAATAATACAATTATGAATATGTAACTATATACGTATTTATTTGTAGATTTGTAGAATGTACTAGAATTCTTTGAATTTGGTTTTTATTCGTTTTTGCGTAATATAATAATCACATATTCTTATATGAGACGGTCTTTCACGAAACTTGCTGTATAATAATTTAGTGGAAAAAGAATTAAATGATGTATAATTGTACTCGTATAGTCGTATAATCATACTCTGTATTATAATTTTCATACTGTCGTGAAAATTTATATTACCATCAGAATAAAATAATTTTTCTTCTTTATTTAGCATTCGAATTTAGGTTTTTTTTTTTTTTTTTTTTATCGCTTTTTCGTTACCTAAGAGCATTTGGTATATTCCAAATATAAGAGGGATAATTATTCCTTAAATAAACGGGTAAAAATTAAAACAACTGAGAGATTGAGATATCGTAAAATAATGGAATATGTAAACAAATGTTCGGAAATTAGTGAACTTTATGAAAAGGAATCTATAAGTAATGAGTTTGGTTAAAAAAAACATGAAGCAAAGTACAAGAGTATAGTGAACTAAACTTTATTATGAAAAGACTTAATTAATTAAACAAATATATTATGGAATAAATGTGTAAATGTTAGGTAACAAAAGTCCTAAAAGAATATGACACACATAATATTATATTTAGTTAAACTTTTATTAATTAAGAGTTTATTTTCTAAGATCAGATACCGTCTCGCATTAATTAAGTTAGTAATCTGTAATATAAGATATAAAATTAAATTAAATTAAATTAAATTAAAAATTATTTTTACCATGTGATTAGATGTCTCTCTTAATATAATTATCAGAAGGCCGCCTCTTTAAAAATATCGTGATTAATTAAATAATCTTACTAATTAATAGTGAAGTATGATGAGATAACTTGAGTGGTTTGATTAAGGATTAGATAATTATATAATTATCCAAAAAGACTTGTCTTGATGCACCAAAAAGTTGAGTCTTAAAATTATTGAAAAGCTAAAGAAATGGCATACAAATAAACAATAATTCCTTTATTAATTTATTAATTACTCATACATCAAGTTACAAATACTTTAATCATCAACTATAATATAATAATAAAATAATATAATTATCGATTGGTCTTATTTATGATAGAATATCCATCGCAAACCTTAAAACAGGTCAGATATTAGCATTACGATGCTAATAAAGATTAACATTTGACACTTTTTAGACAACTATCAGTGTGATTTGATCGACTGATCTTGCTTATGACAGAATATCCGTTTCAAATCTTAAAACGAGTAAGATATTATCACATGATGATGCTAATAGATATAAACATTTGACAGAGTTTAGATAATTATCGATATAATTCGATATGTATTTGACTCGTTTAAAGATTTTCGATAGATAATACCGTAACTGATTAACAATTTGCCTATATATAATTATATATATATGAATGATCTTTATTCACAACTTTTAATACCACAACAACATGCATGTATGCCACTTTTGGTGCCTTGCCCATGTAAGATTTTAGCCTTTTTGGAATAACTACAAAATCTTCACAACTACTCTACTTTTTGCATATAATTATCCACTTGTATATTCTTTTAATCTAGATTAGGTCTAAAGTGTTAATTCTAGCTACTTTTTGTTAGTGCTAAGCTATTATCAATGAATCTAAAATTGTAAGGATCGTTACATCAGCTGGTCTTCCTTATAATAGATATATCTGTCTTAATAAAAAAAAAAAAAGAATATATTTAATTAATACTTCAAAATAATTTATTATATGGTTAAATTTAACTATAGAATAAATGATATTATATTGTGAATATATATATAAAGTTTAATTAATTAAAGTGATCAATTGGTCTTTTTTTAACGAATATATCTGATTTATAACATTAAAAAAGAATAAACCTATTTAATTAACACTTTAAAATAATTTATTTGGTCAAATTTAATTATAGAATATTCTAATCAATTAAGTTTATATAAGTGATAATACATGTAAACTTCAATTTAATATATATTCACAATATAATAAGATTTACTACTTGTATAAAGTTTCATTTTAATTAATAATTTTCAATTTTCATGTTATTTTCTCTTATTTTTAGGTACCAAAGAACACATTAATATGGGTGGGATAAACTTTGAGCCAAGGACAAATAATGGGCCATAAATCCACAATAATAATGTCATAATATTTGCAAGAAATAAATAAACAATCAAAGAACACAATAATTCATAGTCAAAATTGCTTATGAAATTAAAGTACAACCAACTAATCAAGGACCCAATTGAAAGTGTTTTATTGATTCCATTACATTTGATTAATTATAATATCACGATCAGCCGTTATCGCGTAAGACGGTTTTATTCTATACAACAACAAATTTGTATAAATAGTTTCCTCATCTATTCAATTCAAAACGAAGTTATCTTTTCATAGAAGTGAATCGTTTCAGACGTAATCAGACCGTCTTACACCAAAATTTGTGTGTAACTAAACCCAACAACACTTTATATTTGCCCATCCATATATAGTTCAAGATAATGCAATTTGAATTTAATTTGTTAAAGTTTTTAGTCCATGATTATATGTTCCCTAGTGTGATCCATCCATCCCCATTAAACCAAATAATTCAACCAATCCCTTAATCGTATCCAATTCTCTAAGTATCTATCATAAACTCGGCCTTCGATTCCAGCTTCTGAGGCGGAGCCGGTGCTCCAGCTAGGCCCTTAACCAACGCGATGACTTCATCCGCGTCCTCGAGAAAATACTTGGCCATGCTCGGTTTCTGACCCACGGTACACGCAAATATCTCCGGGGTTGCTGGCAAAGACGGGTCCGACGTCGCTCGTCCAATACTCTCGAACATGTCTTCATCGGACCGGTCATCCCCGATGCACAACACAAAATCCGGGACTTTACCCTCGTTTCTCATCGTCGATACCAGTTTTTCTACCGCAATACCTTTGCTCACACCCTGCAATAGAAATGCCAAATTACGTCATTTCGTGTCACGGGTCAAACGACTCAAACTCGTGTTTTTAGTTTGGGTGTCGGGACGAGGACGAGTTTTACCTGTGGCTTCACTTCGACAATACGCTTGCCACGTTTGACGTCGACGGGTTCATTGGCGAGCACATTCTCAAGGTGATCGACCAGCTCTTTCGACTGGGTGTCCCCAAAATCGAGGGAAGAGTTCTGATAATGCCAGACCAATGCCGTCTCCTTTTGCTCGATGAACGACCCATCTGTCGCCTCTGCGTAGTTCTCCATGATCGCTAAAACCGTCCTTTTCCAATCAAAATCCGAACCTTGCACGCTTGATTCCCACGTCGAGCTACCACCCCACCTACAACCAAAGAAACATGCAAAAAAAAAATCACTATGAGTGGCAAATGGGTCAGGTCAGCCTAAACGGGTCGGGTCAACTTTGGCCGGTCAAGAGACCTACCGAGTGAAGTAACCGTGCTCGGCTGATAACCCAAGCTTCTGACACGACGCAAACCACTTGCTGAGAACTTCGCGACCGCGTCCACTCACAATGAAAACCGTGTTTTTAGGATCATCGCATAAACTACTCAAGATCGAGAGTACTTCGGAGCTCGGAGCTTCATCCACCCACGACGATGACGTCATCGTACCATCATAGTCGAGTAGAATCAACCTACTATGTGTGTTGTCATAAGCTCCTTTAATGTAATCGACGGACAGTTTTCTGAAGTCGGGAGGTAATGCAACAACCCTAAACATCAAACCAAACCCGACACCCCAACACCTCTTCGAGAAATGATCTCCACACGCCCGTACAAGATCTTGATCGAAACTCTTAGCCCAATATCGAATATCATGTGAACTTACATACTTATAATGCTTCTCATGTCTCAACTTTTTCTCAACGTCGTTCATCACGATCGCCCTATGGATCGACTCACCAAGTTGCTCCACGTTCCACGGGTTAACCCTAATCGCCCCACTAAGAGACGGTGAGCAACCAACAAACTCCGAAACAATGATGACACTCCGTTTCCCATCCCTAAGAATCGGACTCGCTTCACGACACACGGTGTACTTATACGGAACCAAATTCATCCCATCCCGCAAACAATTAAGCACGCAACACTCGGATATAGCATAATACGCCGCCTTTTCTAAGGTCGAAACGGTTTCATTGACTAAAACAATCGGTTCATAACCCGGTTGACCATACTTCCCATTCACCTCCTTGACAATACACTCGATCTCATTTCGAAGGGCGAGGATATCCTCCCCTTGGCTACGAGCGGGATTCACGATTTGAACAAGAACCAATTTCCCTCTCAATTCGGGTTGTACACTCAAAAGATACCGCAATGCCAACAACTTATAACTAATACCCTTAAGCACGTCCATGTCATCGACACCAACAATCACAATCTTCCCTTTATACTTCACCTCCAACTCCGACACACGGTTTTCCATCTCAATCGACGACATCAAAGACGAAAGCTGACCCATATGAACACCAACAGGCAAAATCTTGATATTTACGGTCCTACCATAGTATTCAACACCGAGATACCCTCGTTTCGACTTATAATCCAACCCTAACATCCTACTACAACAAGACAAAAAATGTCTAGCATAATCAAAGGTATGGAATCCAATAAGATCACAATTCAACAAACCCCTCAAAATCTCTTCTCTAACCGGTATCGCCCTAAAGATTTCGGATGAAGGGAATGTATTATGCATAAAAAACCCGATTTTAACCCGAAAAACCCTTCTTCTCAAGAGAGTAGGCAATAGCATAAGGTGATAATCATTCACCCAAATGTAATCATCCTCACCTCTAAACCTAAGGACTTCAACAACTTTATGGGCAAAAACAATGTTAGCACTAATGTAAGCACTCCAATTTGTAGGGTCATACCCTACATCATTAGGGTTAGTACAAGAGGGGCTTAAGGGCATTTTGTAATGAAATAAAGGCCATAGATAATGCTTGCAAAACCCATGATAATACTTGTAATTGACATGATTAGGTAAAAAAACAGGCAAACACTTGAATTCATCAAACAAGAATTGGGAAATTTTTTCTTGGTTTTCTAATTCAATATCAACTTTTAAACAACCAATGTATAGGAAATCAATATTTGGGGATAAACCATCTTTGAGTTGGAAATAAAGAGAATCTTCATCATATTCAAACCTCCATTGATGATCACCATCACCATTATCATCATGCTTGAAAGCTTTGATTGGGAGCTGATTTGATACTATGATTCTTCTTTGTTGTTGTTGTTGTTGTGTGATTTGAGGTGATTTTGGATGATCTGAGGTACTATCACTATCAAATTCTGGGATTATCCCAGAAATTGTCATCATTGATGGAATTTTCCCAATTTTTTGGTCTAATTCTGGTAATTCTGCAAGATTAAAACATGGTCTTGAAAGCATGATTCTTTACCCCCTTTTTTTTTTTCTAAAAATTACTCAATTAAATTGAATTAAAATAAAATAAAAACTGGGTTTTTTTTTTTTTTTTTGCAATAAAATTATGAAAATTTGGGGGCTTTTAGATGGATTTTTCTTGAAAGTATGAATCTTTATGCAAAATAACTCAATTAAATTGAAGACCCAGGAATTAAAAGTAGAAAAGATTGTAACTTTACAATAAAAACTGGGTTTTTTTTGCAATGAAATTATAAAAATTAGGGTTTTTAGATGGATTTTTCTTGAAAGTTTGAATTTTTATGTGAAATTACTCAATTAAATTGAAAACCCAGGAATTAAAAGTAGGAAAAGATTGAAAATTTAGAATAGAAATTGGATTTATAGATGGATTTGAATTTATCGGTGGGTGTTGAAGATGATGATGAGCTTCATGTACACTGTATTTGATTTTGATTTATTTAATAGTGTGAGAAATTGGAGGAGTTAATTATGGGAAAAATGTTTTGGATAAGGAAGAAGATGAAAGGACATGTTTTTGGATTTAATTCTTTATCAATTTTTTTCTCGGTTTTCTAACGTGTGTTCACATTTCACGTCTTCACATGCACATGTTAATGAACTAATTGCAAGAAAATCGTTAACATTTCCGATAATCTATAACAGAAAATATATTCGTGTGGATCTAGTTTGATTTGTCTTTATAATTAGATTAAGAAATATCGAATTTTTATAATTTTGTTAATGTGAAATGAAAGATGTTGACGGTGTAAAACGTGTCTCGATAAGTGTGAAAAAAGTAAACGTACCATTTGGATGTGAACGGATGGAGTACAGTAACTGATGTATTAACTCAAAGTAGTACTCCGTGTATTATTCACGTCTTTATGATATCTTGTTTTAATTAACATATTAACGTGTGTCTACGAATACATGTTAAACAATTTAATTTATTTTTGAGTAGGTCTCCTGAGGGACGGTCTCTCATTAACTTTACTGAGAGACTAATTACAAATGAAAGTAATAGTGGTACCAAACTTAATAGGAGTAGGTACGATTAACATAAAAGAGTATAGAAATATAAAGAGGGTACGTTTGTTATTAAAACAGATACAAAACAAAGTTGTCATTTAAGGATACGAATAAGACATAGAGTGATACTGAAGAGTGGTCTCTCAATAAGTTATTGAGAGACCGTCTCTCCCAAGAATTTGTGTTTATTTTTTAGCATAGATTACATGTGGGGAAATGGGAGATTTTGTAGTGTACTACCTCACGAATATATAGATACAGAGGGAGTATGATGAAGATGATGGTCTCTATGTAGTTTTGGATAAACTTGTACGGAGTATAAAAAAAGTAGAAAGAACAAATATTTGGACACATAGAGCTGCCATTTCGATGGATCGATCAGTTACGTCTAGAGTTATACAGTATTTGGGAAGATCCAGACACGTTCATGGGAAATGTCGTGCCGTGCCCGGTCCAGCTCGCCTCCTCCCAACTCCACCTCGATGCATGACCCGTGCCACAGCGTCTGTCGCGCCATGTCGGGTTGTTGGTGCACGTGCCTGACTATATTTCAATCATTTTTGGCCATTTTTCGTCATATAACTTCATGGGGTGGTCACTCGTCGTGTCTAACCCACTATTCATGGGGACGTGCACTCGTGCCGTGTCAAGGCACATTCTTTTTCTTCTTCCCAAAACCTACGTCGTGTTGTATTTGTGCCGCCTCGTCTTTTTATTAAAGAAACCACGAAGTACAATTATTATGATACCGTCTCACCATATCCATACCTAGATGTCAAATCTCAGCAATATGATGGAGGTTGATTAAGCCACCCACATTACCAAAAGAATTAAGATAACAGATATCCATTGTAAGGTTATAACGTGAAAACTGAAAAAGTATCGTCTATTCAGACAAAAAAGAATAACATCAATGGACATTCGTCGAAACAACGATGCTTTATTACGAGTATTATCTAATCTAATAACTAAATGATTAATATTCAACTCGTTATAATAATATGACGGATATATCTGTGACAACGAAGACTAACCGATAAGCATAGATGAACTTTAATTTAGAAGTCTTTATTCTCTTTATGTAGGACCAACACATGTGGATAACTACAACACTTTTTTTTTCCTTAATTACTTCAAATTAAATGTGAATTTAAATAAAATTAGATTGTTGATGGAAAACGACTTATCATTAATAGTGCAATGAATTGTAACATCTCGATTTGTTTTTGGGTTGGACTAAACGACTAATTTTATGGATGAGGTTCTATATTACTATACATTTATATATACGACATCTTCGACAACGGATTGAAAACCAAAATTTCTTCGGTTTTCAACAGATGGTAGTGACATTTTTCACAACTATCGAAAAAATTATTTAAATGATCGAGAACGTAGATCTTTGCGAACTCGTTGCAGATTCAACATAGAATGAACAATGATTCGAATATGAGATTTATTATCGACGAACCTAGAATTTATGTCCCTCAAAAAAACATACTCTAAATTATTCTACCTTTAAGCTTTATGCTTTCCTTTCGACGAAAGATAAGTATAACCAGAACCCTAAAACCGTCAAATAATGACACGACCAGACCCAAACATAACATTGGATTCGAGTTAAAATGTTTGTAATGCGACTGAGTACAAAACCAGAAAATAAAATAAAAAGAACTCATTGTATTAAACATCAAAATTACTGTCGAGTAATTCCTGATCATCTTGTCTAATTACAGCAGGAAATCGTTTTCTACAATCACAGTAAAAAACAGTAATTACTACATAACTCCACATGATTAACCACCCTAACAAAAGAACTAACCCAATAAAATAACTAACTTTAATCTCAACCGTCCATTTTTCACCTTCATTTACCTTACCCCAATCTCCACCGTCCATCACCCCAACCATCTCCCTTCCGATACAATTCGTGATTAATAGAATCAACCCGGATATGACCCACCCGATTACCCGTCTTCCCTTCATCAACCCTGACCCGACCCGGATCGCCTCGATCCCGTATTTGCCTTCTTCTGCTGCTGATACCACTATCGCCACCGCCACCACCGCCATCCCGTACACCTCGACCGCCGCAGAGACCACCAGGACGAGTACTGACCACCCCGGGTGGTGGTCCACCGCGGCGGTCAGGACGGGGGTTAGGTGGCCGAGGGCCACCCAGAACAGGACGCTGACCACGGACGTGGTCAGCGTCCTGTACCACCCGGACCTGAGGGCAGCAAACACTGCCCTCAGGTCCGGTCTGCGGGCAGCAGGAGACCGCTCCCGCGGTCTCCTGCTGCCCGCGGTCACGACGCTGACCGCGGTGAAAAGTGAGAAAATGACTATGGGGACCGAGTGAGCGAGTTTGAATCGGTAAAGGCGAATCAAATCGAGTTCAGAGGTTTCGCGAACATTACCGGCTTCGATCCAAATATCGACGACCCGGTAGAGGAACTCAAGTCGGACGATGTGGGACTTGAGGAACCTCGAGGTGGATGAAAGGGAGAGCGATGTAATCAAAACCGAAAGAGGAAGCGCGCCGAAAGCGTAAATGAAGAAGAAAAGGTTGGGATTTTGGATGAAGATCAGTTTAATGGAGTCTAAGAAGATGAAGATTAATGGAGATAGAGATAGAGGAGATTTTGGGATGCCATGGTTTTCTTCTTGTGACATCTTCAATGGTGGTGGTGGTGGTGGTGGTTGAAGAGGTAAGAATTTATTCTTTGTTGACTAGAATAATGAAGATAATTTTAAGAAAAAAATTTAAGATTTATTGTGGAGTTAATGTTTGTTGTGTCTTTATGATTTGAATCTACCTTAAAAGAACGGGTAAATTCAAGTGGTAAAAATTCTCTTACTTCGATTCTCACAAATTGTGGATTTTTTTATCGAAGATGTCTTGACTTAGAGTTTAATTTGAATCCCCCGCCCCATCCTACCCAATGTAATTGTAATGTGATTAAGTGTGATTATTACCACAATGAAAATTTTTCGTTCAAATTTATTATATTTAGTAAATGGATTATAAAAATATTATACAGTATATTTAGTAATAGTATAATACACAATAAAATAATATCACAAAATATATATTCTTAATAAGAGTTACTCCCTCCCATCCAAACAATCCTTGACATAGGGATTTTCATCAATTTTATGAAAAAGTAAGGGTATTACTGGTAAATCAAATGGTGTTATGGGTCCACCAAAATTAAAGTACGGAAAAAGTAGTGGCATTTAGGGTAAATAGAGGAAAAATATGAGGATTAAAAGGTAAAATATTTTGCCAAAAGAGGAAGGTAAAGAATTGATTGGATTGTCTATTTATAGTAAGTGTAAAGGATTGTTTGGATGGGAGGGAGTATAATGTATAACCAAATAATAATTAGAAAGATTTAATAGAATCAGAATATATTCTTAAAATTGTCCAATAAAAAAAAATCATGATATATGAAGTAATAGGAATATATAGTGTATAATATTTACGAGAAATAAATAAGAAGAAATTTGCACTTTGATTTGTACGGAGAAGGAAAACAGCAAATCACGTGGATCATACTGGTGTTTTGTCTTCGTCACAAACAAGACTAACTGATATGTGAAAGTCATTGAAAGGTCTATCAATAATGTTATTAAGAAATTGTTTCTCTAAAATTATCCAGAAACATTATCTAGGAACAAGACGGGAGTATTATTTAAGCGGTTGTAAACGATACGACTGAATAACTCGTCACGAGGAAGATTTACTGATCTAAAATCTTTTAAAATTTGCTAATTTTCACAATTTATTTTACACAAATTCTCAAAATGAGACGATTTTATTAAGTTAAAAAAAGGTATATAACTCAAAATGGACTCAAATAGTTCCAAAAAATCTTCCAATTTCCCAAAGGTCACTCACCCTTTAAGGCTCTTTAAGTCTTTAATTTATGTAATCCCAAGAAAAATGGCACATTAAAGAATTCAAAGAGTAGAATGGGTCTATCTACCACGGACGATTTTGATGCTGACGAAGTTCAAACTCATTTTACGTGTTCTTTGACTGTGAACAGCACCTAAACACATCGAAAACACCCACTGAATCGCTAACACAAGCAACCAAGAACGCCAGCGTAAGAACTTTAATTCTCGAAACATAGGTTTATGCATAACCCGAAGAACATGGACCAGAAACTCGGGTAGTAAATCCAAAACAAGATCATCAATTCGCAAAAGTTGCTTCTCTGAAACGACAACAGCAACGACAACGACAATTCAGTAAGCCACAGTTCGATTATGTAACCGAGTTCATAAGAAAATGTTCGGTTTCAGCAGGAAAAATGCATCTCCCACAGCACAGGCAGCACAAATTGTAGACGATAATTCGTTCTTGAGGCACTAGGGCAATGTTGACGCGATTATATCAAAAAAAAACCGTAAAATAACATCAAATTCATAACAATATCTACCAGGATACAGTTATACATCAACAATTGGATCAAAGACTACTAATTTCATTGATTTCCAAATAAAATGCACAAATTGTAGACGATAATTCGCTCTTGAGGCATTAGGGTAATGTTGACGCGATTATATCAAAAAAACCCGTAAAATTACATCAAATTCATAAAAACATCTATCAGTATACAATTATACATCAACAATTGGATCATTGATTTCCAAATAAAATGCACAATGAACTTAAACCTACAAGCAACCTAAGATTAGGGTAATGTTGAGGCGATTACGATGAAAAAACCCGTAAAATTACATCAAATTTGAAGTTTCTAGCCATAAGCAGCCCACAATCGTTCCCAATTGATACCATCCCTGCAATCAAGCTCACGACCCGATACTCTAACGGAGCTCCGACAAGTAGGACAACCGGGTACTTTCGCAAGCCATTTATCAACACAATCGACATGAAAGACGTGATCACAATCGGGTAAAACCCTAGAAAAATCCCCAATTTCGATATTATCCAAGCAAATTGCGCAGAATTCCGATTGATTCAATCTCGAAACTGGCAACGATTTGAGCGAATCGGGGGATAACCCGGATGGTGATTCGACGTCGCTACGGATGGGGCGGCGGCGATTGCGACGACGGTGAAGCGCGCCGCCGGCGATGCATAGGTGGAGGAATATGATTGCTGCGACGCCGATGAAGATGAAGAAGAGGGATATCACGAAGGTCATGATTAGGGCTTGGAGGAGGAGAGATAGGAGTTTAGGGTTTGGTTTTAGGGATGATGATTGCGGTGGTTGTTGGGTGTTTTCCGACGATGATTCCGCCGTGAATCGACGATTTGGATTGATACCGGTGGTTGTTGCGGTTCTTGTGGTGGTTCCGGTGGTTGTTGCGGCGGCGGTGGCGGTGCCATTTTGACGGTGGCGATTGTTTCTCGGCATAAGGTTTGTGATTGAAAGGTAGAGATTTTTTGGGGTTGAAGAATTGAGAAGATATTTTTATATATTTATGGTGATATGAATGAATAAAAGGGTGAGGATGGGATATAAGGGGAATTATGCTATTTTTATCGATTATATATTCGTCTCAAAATCATAGCAGCATCTGTAATCGGAAAAAAAAAAAAGGTTTTTGTCAAAAAATATTCGTGTTTTTGAACAACTTTCACTCTTTTCGAAAATTGTCGAAAACGATCAATTTTGAAGGTTATTATCCACGTTTTTTTCGACTTTTGGGTCCTGAAATAAAATGGATCCATATTTTCGTCAAACAAAATCTACACCAAATAAAATATCTCGGTGTATTATATGGGTCATCCGGATTTCAATAAAGACATTTAGAGGCGTTAAAATGGCTTCTTGAGACATGTCGAAATTGGTCGAAATAAATTATATAATCCATTTATTATGGCGTAATAAGCTTCTAACAATTATTATAAAACATTATGTGCCTATCAACAAGTTTTCGTCAAAAAATATTCGCGTTTTTGAACAAGTTTCACTCCTTTCGAAAATTGTCGAAAACGGTTGATTTTGAAGGTTATTATCCACGTTTTTTTGGCCTTTTGGGTCCCGAAATAAAATGGGTCCATATTTACGCAGAATAAAATCTACACCAAATAAAATATCCCGGTGTAATATATGGGTCATTCGGTCAACAATAAAAACATTTAAAGGCCTTAAAATGGCTTTTTGAGACGTGTCGAAATCAGTCGAAATAAATTTCATATTCCATTTATTATCGTGTAACAAGCTTCTAACGATCATTATAAAGCATTAGGTGCCTATCGACAAGTTTTCATCAAAAAATATTCGCACTTTTGAACAACTTTCACTCCTTTCAAAAATTGTCGAAAACGGACGATTTTGAAGCTTATTATTCACGTTTTTTCGGCCTTTTGAGATCCGAAATAAAATGTTTCCATATTTTCGCTGAATAAAACCTACACCAAATAAAATGTCCCGGTGTAATATATGGGTCATTCGGTCTTCAATAAAAACATTTAAAGGCCTTAAAATGGCTTTTTGAGACGTGTCGAAATCGGTCGAAATAAATTACATATTCCATTTATTATCGTGTAACAAGCTTCGAACGATCATTATAAAGCATTAGGTGCCTATCGACAAGTTTTCGTCAAAAAATATTCGCACTTTTGAACAACTTTCACTCCTTTCAAAAATTGTCGAAAACGGACGATTTTGAAGCTTATTATTCACATTTTTTCGGCCTTTTGGGGTCCGAAATAAAATGGTTCCGTATTTTCGCTGAATAAAACCTACACCAAATAAAATGTCCCGGTGTAATATATGGGTCATTCGGTCTTCAATAAAAACATTTAAAGGCCTTAAAATGGCTTTTTGAGACGTGTCGAAATCTGTCGAAATAAATTACATATTCCATTTATTATTGTGTAACAAGCTTCTAACGATCATTATAAAGCATTAGGTGCCTATCGACAAGTTTTCGTCAAAAAATATTCGCACTTTTGAACAACTTTCACTCCTTTCAAAAATTGTCGAAAACGGACGATTTTGAAGCTTATTATTCACGTTTTTTCGGCCTTTTGGGGTCCGAAATAAAATGGTTCCGTATTTTCGCTGAATAAAACCTACACCAAATAAAATGTCCCGGTGTAATATATGGGTCATTCGGTCTTCAATAAAAACATTTAAAGGCCTTAAAATGGCTTTTTGAGACGTGTCGAAATCGGTCGAAATAAATTACATATTCCATTTATTATCGTGTAATAAGCTTCTAACAATCATTATAAAGCATTAGGTGCCTATCGACAAGTTTTCGTCAAAAAAAATTCGCACTTTTGAAAAACTTTCACTCCTTTTAAAAAATTGTCGAAAACGGCCGATTTTGAAGCTTATTATTCACGTTTTTTCGGCCTTTTGGGGTCCGAAATAAAATGGTTCCATATTTTCGCTGAATAAAACCTACACCAAATAAAATGTCCCGGTGTAATATATGGGTCATTTGGTCTTCAATAAAAACATTTAAAGGCCTTAAAATGACATTTTGAGACGTGTCGAAAACAGTCGAAATAAATTTCATACTCCATTTATTATCGTGTAACAAGCTTCTAACGATCATTATAAAGCATTAGGTGCCTATCGACAAGTTTTCGTCAAAAAATATTCGCACTTTTGAACAGCTTTCACTCCTTTCAAAAATTGTCGAAAACGGCCGATTTTGAAGCTTATTATTCACGTTTTTTCGGCCTTTTGGGGTCCGAAATAAAATCGTTCCATATTTTCGCTGAATAATACCTACACCAAATAAAATGTCCCGGTGTAATATATGGGTCATTCGGTCTTCAATAAAAACATTTAAAGGCCTTAAAATGGCTTTTTGAGACGTGTCGAAATCAGTCGAAATAAATTTCATACTCCATTTATTATCGTGTAACAAGCTTCTAACGATCATTATAAAGCATTAGGTGCCTATCGACAAGTTTTCGTCAAAAAGTATTCGCACTTTTGAACAACTTTCACTCCTTTAAAAAATTGTCGAAAACGGCCAATTTTGAAGCTTATTATTCACGTTTTTTCGGCCTTTTGGGATCCGAAATAAAATGATTCCATATTTTCGCTGAATAAAATCTACACCAAATAAAATGTCCCGGTGTAATATATGGGTCATTCGGTCTTCAATAAAAACATTTAAAGGCCTTAAAATGGCTTTTTGAGACGTGTCAAAATCGGTCGAAATCTCCATATTATCGTGTAATAAGCTTCTAACATTCATTATAGAGCATTAGGTACCTATCGACAAGTTTTCATCAAAAAATATTCGCGCTTTTGAACGGTCAATTTTGAAGGTTATTATCCACATTTTTTCGATATTTTGGGGCCCGATATAAGATGAGTCCACGTTTTCGCTGAATAAAATTTACACCAAATAAAACGTCCCGATGTAATATGAGTCATTCGGTCTACAATAATGACATTTAAAGGCCTTAAAATGGCTTTTTGAGATGTGTCAAAATCGGTCAAAATAAATAGGATTATTGATCATGTTTCGAGTCTTTCGACTAATTCCGACATGTCCCGATAAAAATTTTATGGCTTAAAAAAGACTATTGAGGACTATATGACTCATAATTTACCTATTTTATTCCGAAACCCAAAAGATCAAAAAAAAAAACATGGAAAAGAGCCTTCAAAATCAATCGTATTCCCGTCTTCGAAATGTCTAAAAATGATTATTAAAACTCTGACACGATATACTATTAAGAATAGAACTTGATCAATAACAAGGCCTTTGTCGCCTTAGAAATGGGAGGATCTAGCAAATCAGGTCGAGCCTAGGTCAAAAGGATAAGCAATAGTGCAGATCTCAAAAGATTGATTGAATCTATAAGTTTCTGCTCTCAAATTTGATGATATCAAGCACAAAAACTCCAAAGACTGAGTGCACTTATGTAAATTAGTTTTTTCAAAACTATGGTCACGGATTACTCGAAAAGAGAGAGAAAAAACAAATGGGATTATGACCGAGATTTACCTAAACGAAACTAAATCGCAAATCATTGTGAGACTCCGAGCCACTTTGTGAAGTTCTCAAACTCAGTGTAGTCGGAATCAGAGATCATCGTCTTGTAGAATGATCTTCCAGAAGCCTTAATGGTCGAGAGCTCCTCCTGCATTATATCGTGTTGTGTCCAGTCATCAGTGTCGATAATCGTCACACCACTCACAATTACGTCTCACGTAAAAAAATCTAGTCCGACTATAATCCCCCCTATTTCCCCAGTGTTTATTTCGAGTTCAAATTCATACGTCAAGCAAACCTAAATTCAATTACACGCATACGAGTAGTACTACCATATTGTCAAACCGTCTCACATACTTTTAACTTTGACTTTCCCTATTCCCCGATTTTCATTTGAAGGTCAAACCTTTTCATAAAGCAACCCTAATTCGAATCACACACAAGCAAGTAGTACTTCAATATTGTAAACCCGTGTCACCTAACTAATTCTACTCCTCCTAACTACAACCTTCAACATTTCCTTGATTTTCAACTCAAATTCAAACATAAACTAGTACGACTACTATACTAGTAACCCTGTCTCACCAAACCAATCCTACTCCAACTTTAACCTTCAATGGTTTTTATTTCTAAGCTCAATCACAAACATCAAGAAACCCGGGTATAACCTTCAATAATTCCTTGATTTTCATCTCAAGTTCAAACTTAAACATCAAGCAGCCCTGCTTCCATTCACGAACAACCTAGAAGGACTACTATATCGTAAAATTGCCTCACCTTAACTAATTTTACTCCAAGTCTCCAAATTTCAATTTTTCCTCGATTTTCATCTCAGATTCAAACTTAAACATCAAGCAGCCCTACTTCAAATCACACACAAACTAGAAGGACTACTACTATATCGTAAAACCGCCTCACCTTAACTAATTCTACTCCCAGTCTCCAACTTTCAATATTTTCCCGACCTTCATCTCAAGTTCAAACATCAACATCAGGCAGCCCTACTTCCAATCACACACAAACTAGTAGTACTACTATGTACTTAAACCGCCTCACCTTAACTAATTCTACTCCAAGTCTCAAACTTTCAATATTTCCTCGATTTT
Organism: Agrostemma githago; assembly: GCA_958450325.1. Taxonomy (NCBI): domain Eukaryota; kingdom Viridiplantae; phylum Streptophyta; class Magnoliopsida; order Caryophyllales; family Caryophyllaceae; genus Agrostemma; species Agrostemma githago. The sequence goes on along the minus strand of OY288261.1, from coordinate 285,448 downwards.
CATCTCAAATTCAAACAAAAACATCAAGCAGCCCTACCTCCATTCACACGCAATCTAGTAGTAGTACTACTACTACTATATCGTAAAACCATCTCACCTTAACTAATTCTACTCCAAGTCTCCAACTTTCAATATTTCCCCGACTTTCATCCCAAGTTCAATCTTAAACATCAAACAGCCATACCTCCAATCACACACAATCTAGGAGTACTAACACATCATAAAACCGTCTCACCATAGTAATAATTCCATACCATGTACTCAATCCCATTCTTCAAATTCATACATTTTCCCAATATCATCTCATTCACTAAATTCATACCATTTCTCAAGATCGCAATAAAACTAACACTAATCACAAACTATAACCTTCAATAGTTCCCCAATTTTCATCTCTAAGTTCAAATTCAAAACATCCAACAGCCATACCTCCAATCACACACAATCTAGTGGTATTAATACATCGTAAAACCGTCTCACCATAGTAATTCCATATCCTGAACTCAATCCCATTCTCCAAATTCATACCATTTCCCCAATATCATCTCATTCACTAAATTCATACCATTTCTCAAGATCGCAATAAAACTAAATGCTTTCTACACAACATGAATCAGAGAACACCAACAATGGAGATAATAATAAAACGAAAGCGAGTAATAACGAATCGAGAATTGATTGATTGAACAGAGATTAGAGATGATTACCTTGGAGAGGGTAGACCTCTTCTTGCCAATGTTACTAGCTTTATCAGCAATCCTTTGATTCTCAGCAATCAAAGCCATCCTCTTCGCAGCCTTAGCATACGGATTCAACTTCAACATAACATTCAAATTCTTCAATGGATTCTTCTTCAAAACCGCTTTAGTAACAATCCCCTTCTTCGTCGGCCTCACAACCGATTGAATCTCATCAGAATTGATAATCCTGTTCAAATCACCATTCAACATCTTCGCCCTCGGCAAAAGATACTTGTTCTTTTTCTCCGAAACCTTATCGAATCCGCCATAGATGGAATCAAGCTTCTCAAACGCGCCTTTCGTCCATATCACGAACCGGCCGAGGTGGCCCCCCGGTGCGAGTTTCAGCAACGAGAGGCGGTCCACGTGGCAGATATCGACGCCGGGGATGTTACGGAATGCTTTCACGAGCTTCGCGCCTTCGGTGGCGTAGACGATCAACGGACCTTTCCGTGAAATGTAACGGCGGTTGCGCATTTTCCCCTTACCGGGTCGGATCGACACGCTGGACTTCGCTTTCTCGACGTCATCAATGGCGCCGATTTGTTGGAGCACTTTCATGGCGGCCGAGGTTTTCTCAATCGATTCGATTGAATCGGATACAACGAGAGGTAACTCAGGAACGGAATCGATCTTGTGACCGCGAGCAGTCACAAGAGAGGGAATCGCGGAGGCAGCGACGGCGGAGACGACAGCGTACCGTTTCTGATTCACCGGAATCTTACGGTGCCATCTCCGCCACGTCTCAGTCGGAGCGAACATCCGACCACCGCGACACATGTTTCCGAACGCTCCTTGACCGGCACGGTGAGTTCCGCCACCGGGAACACGGGGGATACGAGACACGGCGCGGCCGGTCCCCCATGACTCGGCGGAGGTCTGGTGGCCGGCTTTTCGGGAGACGGCGTAGGGTTGGCGAGAGTTCTTGGAGATGTTGGAGTGGACGTAGTTGACGACGTCGGGGCGGATTGGGGCTTTCATCACCTCCGGGAGTGCGGCGGTGGCGGCGGCGTCGGCGTCCAGTGGTTGGACGGAGACGAGGGGGCGGACGGCGGCGGCGGTGGAGGACATTTTTAGGGTTTTGATTGAAAGGGGGATTTAGGGTTTTTGGATGTGAGTGAAATGGGGAGGCTGTGTGAAAATGATTGTGGTTTGTGTTTATATATGTGGTTTGGGCTTTTTTGTTGTTTCATGTTGGGCTTTGAAACGGGTCGGGTTATGTGTAACATATGGAGTTATATTTGTCAAACGGGTCGGGCGAGACGGGTCTATCAAATACGGGTCGGGTTATGTGTATTTATGACTCTATAAAGGGATTTGCATTGCTTAAAAAGGGGTCGAGCAAGTTGGATCAAGTTTTGACAGATCTATATGAAATATTTGCCTAATTTCAGACGAGTTAGGAGACGATTTTTTTTGTTTTTTTGTTTTTTTTCTGTATACAATTATGAGACGAGTTTTGACGGGTTAGACCGTCTCACAAAAATACGAACTAGACTTTTTTGTATAGGTGGGAAATCTCAAGATGTGGTTGGTGTTGTCATGATTGGTAGAATTTTCATATTTATGTGTATAAAAATAAGATAGCACTCAAGTGTTGATTAAAATGTGCTTGCAAATATGTTTATTGTTGTGTCTGATTATAATTTTATATGAGACGGTTTTATGTAAAAATTATAAGAAAATTATTTAAAATTTTCTTATAATAATTAAACAAATTTATCGACAACATTATAAACAAGGGTGGATTAAGTATAAAACATTATATTAATATGTCATTATCATTATTATTATTATTATTATTATTATTATTATTATTATTATTATTATTATTGAGCAATACTAAAATAAAAGAAAATAAAATAAAAATTACGTATCTTCATCGTATGAAAGGTTTTTCGTTAATGTTTATTGAAAAACCGTATCTGGTTATATTACAATACAATAATGTTGGCATGTATCACAAAAAAAACTTAAAATAAACTAAATATTTTTATGTGATTAATTAGGTCAAAGAAAGTGTCTTTATAAAATTAAAAGAGTATTAAAGAATAATTTATTTGCTCTTTGACTATTTTAAGTTGATTTTCATCCAATCAACCTTGAAATATTCAAGCATTTTAGGTCAAATTATTTTGACTTATAAGTAATATATATAGTTCTATTAATCTTTTGGGTTGATCTTGATTTAATTTTAGCATTCTATTTGCCAAATTAATTTGAGTTTTTATGTTTTCAACTCTCAAAATTAAAAGGCTTAACATCATCAATATATACCTTTTTATTATATTTCTTCTCTTTTTCGAATTTCTCCAAAATATTACTCCGTAATTAATATTAATATGTTTTCATCTTTTATCATCTATTTTTTTTTTAATATTACAAAAAAATAGTGAATAAGACGATCTTTTATAATATTAATTAAACATATCCAATCGATCAACATAGTTTATGTCATAAAAGATTATATTTTCATCTTACATCGTCTCATTTTTTTTACTTTTATCATTTGAAAATATAGTAAATTAAAAAATAATACTCGTAGTATACAAATAAATACCAATATTTTATACTATTTCAGTATATTTGTATGAGACGGTCTTTTATATATCAAACTATCCAATCACTATAAAATCATCCCAATTCAAATAAAATCTTTAATATTTCCTTATTTCATAACGGGTGTGATTCTACGATTTTATGATTTTATGATTTTATCGACCTATATATACAACAATCTCATTCACATTTTTTTTGCTTGTTATTACTAAATAATATTGACAAAAAATAATAATAATAATAATAATAATACATATATATAACGTTCCATTCACATTAATTCATCAAATTCTCACTAAAAAAAAATTCCTTGAAATTCCAAAAAAAAAACCCTAATTAAGCCATGGAAGGTTTACAAAGGTCAGTTACGTCGTTTAGGAGGCAGGGATCGTCTGGTGCAGTATGGGAAGATAATAAATTAATAGTATCGGATCAATCTGGACCGTTTGATCAAAAGGCGGAGTTGAGGAAGATGAAATCGGACGGTGGAAATCGGCCGAGGTATCGTACCGTGAAGGTTCATGAAGTAGTTGATGATCCACCATCTCCTAGGGTTTCTGCTTGTGGGTTTTTTGGCATTTTTAATAATAATAATAATAATAATAGGAATGTTGATGCTAAAATTAAAAAGAAAAAAATTGGTAAGAAAAGATAATAATAATAATAATAAATTATTTTATTTTATGTTATTATATGTGTGTGTTTTTTTTAATTGTGAAATTAATTAAAACAAATGTTTGTGTAAGACGGTTTTATGATTTTTTTATAGTTTTTCGATGGGGATGGTTAATTATGTATGTTGAAAATTTGTATATACTTGATCTGTGTTTTTTATATTTGTCGATTTAAGAGATTTGATAAAAGAATTTAATCAAGAAAATTCGGAGAAAAGTCATCTGATAATTATATGAAATAAATAATGAATTGTGTGGGAATAATAAAATAAGTTTTTTAAAATCAAGTCTCTTTAATCAACATGTTGAACCCAAACTCTAAAGAAAACGTTGATAAAACATAACACAAATTCTCATAAAATGATCTTAGAATATGATTATTGTGAGACCTGTATATTAGGTAATTAATCATATAGGCATGCAACAATTTCACCAAATAAAGACAAATACTTTTATATTTATGGTATATTTATTTTGATTCTTTATTATTTTAGAGTATATATTTGAGTATAATTTGCTTTAATTAGTAGATGATCTTCGTGATTATCTCTTTTATGAGATCGTTTCATTAGAGAATTATGAATTGATTAGATTATGTAAGGCTTTAGTATATGAGAGGTTTCAACGTTTCACAATAAAGTTATTGCATGTGAAACCGTCTATTGAATAATTTCTGCCATGGTATACATCGTGGATAATGTGTTTATAGCGGATAAACAAGTCACACATGGGAAAGATTTGCCTGATTTTGTTGGTGAATCACGTAAATCTGGACATCTGGTGTCCACGTTTTTATTATTCCATTATTTATTAATTCGTCTGGCATAATCAACAGGTTATCGATAACAGATCACTGTTACAACAGATCCCTATTTGTAACTTCATGTGTGAGAATATTTATCAGTGAAAATCGTTTACAAGAGACGAAATATCGTAATAAAAGCACAATATTCGATGTCGAGAGAAACCTTTGAGACAATTAAGTATATTGTTTTTACAATGAAAATGAACTAATTATATATTCACAATTCATTCTCATCATTTACAACTTTGTGAACAAAACAAAAAAAAATAGTAAAAAATAAATAAAAACTAAGTGTATAAATGTTGTATATTTCTTTTATATTCGGTATAATAATAATAATATAATTACCGTGAGACTGTTTTACAATAGAGTTACGATTTTTTTAGAGCTCTTTGAACTTTGGTTCTAAAGAGTAAAATACACAATTTCTCCATAGAAAAGTAAAGAAAACAACCGGTTGCATGGGTCACAAATGACCCGAAACTTGAGCCCACAATGCAATGCCAGGCCGGTCCATATACTTTATCAAACTCCTGAAATTGGCCCACAATATAAATTAGCCAAAAAATAATAATAATAATAATAATAGCCCGTTTATACTATATATGAACTCGATAATTTATTTACTTTTTATATTATTTGTAATAATTATTTTAATAAATTACTAAAACAGATGGATCACTAATTCACTATGATAAATTAAAAATGTCACGAATTGTTTTGTATATGACGATCTTATATAGCAGAACAAGGATAATAATGTCTACTTTTATCAGTTTATGTACCGAAATTATTCTTAAAAACTACTCATTTATTCTCTATAAAGATGTTATATCTGAAATAATATTTTATTATTATTTTTTTGTTTATTTTGTATAATTATTTTGAAAAATAAAACGGATATACTCGCCCTATTTAAGCATGAATTCACATTCAAAAATTTTTTTACAATTTTTTTTACTAATAATAATCAATTAGAAAAGGTCTTAATAACATAGGAAAAAGCACATGGATGATACCAAAAATTAATACAAGTAAAGGACAAAATAGTGTAATTATTAAATGTTACCCTTCATGCTAACACATGGGGTGTTGGTTCGTCCCCTCTAAACCGTATATCCGATCCAAACTTAAACTTAAGACGTGTTCAATATGGAACACGACAAAAAAGCCGTGTTTTCAAGGATTGATAGCTTTATTTTAAACTTAAAACACGTTAAATATGCACGTACGTAGCATAAAAACCTTATTTCCAATGTATTAACAGACTTGAAATAGGACCAGGCACAAACACAGGTACCTCAGGTGAGGCGACCTTGAATTGAGACGACTGGTCCATCCACCCATGCGTCTCAGTTCAATGAGGCCTATAAATGCCTTGTTTCTAAGCATTGATAGCTCGATCTTAAACTTAAAATAAACGTGTTTCTAAGGAGTGGTGAGCTAAGAGGTACGTATTGTCTAGCTATCTGAATAACGTGATATTTAACCTGTATATATTAACTATACATACATATATATTCGTGTTGAGAGATAACCAATTCAAAGAGCCCTATAAATGCCTTGTTTCTAAGGATTGATAGCTCGATCTTAAACTTAAAACGTGTTAAATATACACATGCATATGACATAACAGCCGTGTTTATAAGGAGTGACAAGCTAAAAGGTACGTATATATATTGTCTATCTGAATAACGTGATATTTAACCCATATTAACTATACATACAGATATATTCGTGTAGAGAGAGACCAGCTCGAGGATAAGTGGAGACATGAACTATCAATTTTGAGCATGCATCACCTACCTCCTAATAAGTCCTAACTATAAGGGCAATTATCAACTTGGGACCATATTTCTAGGGACTATATTATTCATTAATTTTTTTTTAAAAAAATAGAAAAAAATAAATAAATTTGTGATCTTTGTACTAGACTCACATGTTTAGTCAATTGACCAATTATTCATGTGATATTATATGTTTGTGATGGGATCTAGGAATCTATATAATTGCGGTTAGGTTAATTTTAATATAAATATGTTATGATTATTGGATTCGTTATGAATATGTTCTTAACGATTCATGATTTGATGTATATGACAGTATGTGTAACGTGTATTTTTAGTGAATGACGAGATAGAATTCACTCTTAACAATTCACGATTCACGATTATTGTTTATGACATTGCACGGTGACTTTTCTTGTGTTGGTATATAACTTACGTATGTATATATGTTAGTTGAGGTATGTAACATCACAAGTAACGTATAAAGCAATAAGTAAGAGTAAATTTAGCCATGAAACAATGAAAAGTGATCCAAAATTTAATAGAGTTTTCTCGATATTAAATCGAAAATGTTATATTTAGTACAGTCTTTAGGATTATATTTAAGATTTTAGAAGAGGAAATAAAAATTTAAAATAAATACTCAAATACAGTATTAAATATATCAATGCACACGTAAATTTATTATATATTTTTACTTTATAATTTCGATTTAATTCTTATTTATTACTCGTATATAACTTTAAAGACGGTCTTAAAAAGTTTATACCCTATGAGATTGATACGTGACCGTATTTAATAATATGGGTGGCATGATAGGGAATATGTCCTAACAATAAATAATATGAAAATGACATTGTTATTATTTTTCATTTACGTCAGGTTATTTTTGCTTAAAACTGTCTTAATTTAGAATAAATATCGTACCGCCTCCCTTTAATTTTCTAGTTTATATTATTTAAATAGAGTGTGAGAACCGTCTTAAATTAAAACGATACTAAATAAGAATGGATTATTTATGTTTCACTCTTCACTACTAATGTTTTCATCTTTAACATTCTACTTATATATATTATAACAATATAAAATTATTAGGATATTAAATTATTGATAAAAATTAAGCATTAATATTAACCCTAGTAAAACCATCTCTAACAAAAAAAAAAATTAAAACTATTAGGGCATTAAAATTGATGAAAATAATTATTACCCAATAAACTATTACAGTAATATATTTCAATTTTCTCATGATAATATCCTTATGTTTTGTTGTTATTAGCATGTTAACGTGTGTTCAGTGGATATGTCATTAATGTTGGATTTAATCAGTTATTTCTTCTTTTGAAACCTTAAATACAGCCCTTAGAACTGTACTGTATATACCATTTTCCAAACGAAAAATCCGTAAATCAGAACGTAATTTATAATCAAATAAAAAAACGTAAATTAATTCCGAAAAAGCGGTTAATAATATAATTAAATTAGTATAAAATTAAAATTAGTAAAATTAAATTACCTTTTTTAAATTGGAAGCCAAATGCTTAGCACTAAAAATCTCCAAACTATCATAAGTATTCCTAGCACATTGAAATGCATGAACTTGCATGAAACTTGGCATATCAGTCACCAATACCTTCACTTGTAATAATTCAACACTTGATCTCACATTATTATTATTATTATTATTATTATTATTATTATTATTATTATTATTATTATTATTATTATTATTATTATTATTATTATTATTACTATTATTACAATTATTATTACTATTATCATTATTACAATTATTATTACTATTACTATTAGTATTATAATTATTATTATTATTATTATTATTATTATTATTATTATTATTACTATTATTTCTTTCCAATTTTGCCCCTGTTGATTTCCTTGCTTTCTCCACTATAATCTTCTCTTCATACCCTTTACTATTATTTTCCACATATGAAACTGATTTTCTACTATTACTATAATTATTATTACTAATAATATTATTATTAGTTGGGAATTCCTTTCCCTTTATCGTATTCTGACCCTGACCTGACTTCTGAAGCGAGTCTAGACCCGTTTTGGGTTTGGACTTTGACTTTCGGAGACCCCAAACAGTTGATGAAATGATCCTTTTGGTGACGGCGGCAGCAGACGGCGGCTGATATTCTGGCGTCTTGCTGCCGCCGCCAAGTTTATAAACATATAAATTATCATTGAATTTTTTTTGTTTATTATTATTATTATTATTATTGTCAAGGGATTTTGCATTACTCATTATATATGTTTTGAGGTAGAAAAATGTGAAGGGAAATTGTTGGAGAATTATGAGACTAAAGAGAGATGAACACACAAGTGAATATGAATGAAATATTAATAGTATTTGTAGAAGTAATAATGTAATGGAAAATTGTGGTTGATGAGATTATTATTATTATTTATTAAATTAAATTAAATGTGATAGACCATATGGTGTTGCCAATGATCAAGGATTATATAGTGGGTCATTGGTTGTAACTCAACTATTTAAGTGGTCGATTAGTGTAAAACCGTCTTATTAAAATCGTTGAATTTAGGATTAGTTGGTAAAATCAGCAGAATAAATAAGAAAAAGAACGCTTAGTAATTACCAGATTACATAACAATTAGCTAGGTTATTTTCATGTATAGATACTGTATATTGAATATGTTGTCACAAATGTTCATATTAGCAGCATTTTCACATACTAATATGTTATTTGAATTCTAAATATTCCGTTTAACAAACACGTGAAATTAGTATATTGATACTAAATCTATTGTCTAAGCTGGAATTTTCTAATTTTCACTCAATATATCGGTTACCAGTTGAACTCGTAGATAATTGACAGTTGATTCTATGGTATGAGACGATCTTATTATCAAACAATTTGTAAGGTTTAATGATTAGGTTAATTAGTTCAATATAATTTAGGTTAATTAATAACAAGATTATCATGGTTCAAAATCATTATTATATATATTATGATGAATATAAATGCATGAAAATCAACAAACATAAAGGGCCCATGAAATTATAACTAGTGTATGGTTTTATTTATTTTGCTTCTATTTTGGATTGGAACTATAAACAAGATAAATGAATTTATGAGAATTGACAATACACCAATAGTGAAATAAAGGTTGTACTCATAGAGTTTAAAAGAGGAGGAGGGCCTCCTTCATGGCTAATAAAGATGTTCTTGGCATTTTCTTACAATTGAATAGACCTACTTATTATCGAGTAAGTCTCCTGTAAAACTGTAAAATCTCGAGTTTAAAGAGTATATTGGATATAATTTGTGGTGCTCAGATGAGTATATATTGGATGCTATAGGGTCGTTTGGTTACTCATGCAATTACCAGGAAGTGCAACTTCCCAGGAAGTGCATTTTCAGGGAGTTGTTTGGTTACCCACTTCCCGGAAACTGCCACTTCCCGGGAACTGCCACTTCCTCCACAATGGGGGAAGTTACTCACCAAGCCCCCCTTGGTGTGTAGAACTTCCCGCATGAATTCATTTCCCACATAGCAACCAAACAATATTTTGTAATTCCCATGAAATACAAATTCACGTGAATTTAAAGTTCCCGGTAACTTCATCTTCCCATGGTGAACCAAACGAGCCCTATGGTGCTCAGATGATCGAGTGCTTAAAGGGATTGATAGTACTACATACTCATATCAACAAAGTGCACTTTCTTTTCTGGCTCTCCATGCAAAAAACTTCACGGTTCCTGGGAAGCATGAGTGAGGACAAAGTATACTAGAAAGAATCCAGGTTGGTCTTTGGGATCAGTACACAGCCTATTGAGCGTCAGACGTGGTGGCTGGGTATAGACAATGTATAGTATGTATAACACCAATAATCCATCTTTATACTTGCCCTATAATAATACTACTACAATACGGTTTTTCTAATTTGTACAAATTAGCATACATTCATAAGATAGTTAAAGCGAGAATAACATTGATATTATCACGAAAACTTGAAATATTAACTCATGTTTACCGTACTAAGATATAATTATTTATTTAATTAACTTATTAACGTGTGTGCTCCATGAATACACGTTAGAAAAAGCAATATTAATAAATACTCAATTATTTATTTATTTATTTGGCTTGGACATTCTATACAACGATTGCCACAAGACGTAGAGAATAAGGAATAATAATTATTATTAGTATTATTATTTGATTTTTATATGTATAATTTATTTCTATCCACATACTCAAATGACAAAGATCAAATATGACTGAATTTTCAATATTAATTTTGTTGTTGGAAGATGATGGAATGAGACAAATATAATAAGTAGTGTCTTGTTCATTTTGTTTAATTAATTTCCTTTACTATATATTTTATTTATTTTGTTTCATTATGAATAATTACAAGTTTATTTGATGTATAATGATCGACTAAGTGTCTAAGTCTATTGAAAAACCGTATCTTACTACGTTAGTAACAGATATATAGCATTACATACTCTGTTACGTGAGAGATCTCCAAATAGTAGACATATAATCGATATATATGATGATAATGAAAGGCATTATATTAGTTGTGACACTCCAGCCACCACTTGATCCGAAGATCGGGTGTCACGTCTGGAAAGCAAGTTTTCAGAAAATCACACATCCTAAGAATATTCTAAGTCAAACACGCTTAACCGTGAAGTTCTACTTTTGCATGAAGAACCAGAAAAGAAAAGTGCACTTGGTTGATATAAGTAGTACTATCAATCAATCCCGTTAAGCACACATCTGAGTATATTACCTTAAACCATCTTCAATATACACACATCTGAACACCTTAAACCACATCCAATATACTCTTTAAACTCGGGGTATTACAATAATGTAATTATGTAACCCCTGACACAAACCTAAGATCGAAAATGTTAGTCACGGCAGCTCGTTCGATTGTGTATGTACACGACCCCATAGACCAACCTGGGTCCCTTCCGACTCGTGCATGATTCATGGATACCTTCCAATGGCTGGTCACTCATCCTAAGATACTTCGAGCCAAACACATTTAACTATAGTCGTGGATAACCAGAAAAGATAGTGTCCTACACTTCGTTGATACGAAGACTTGCAGTTCCTTCAAACCCTAGTCACGTGATCTAATAAATGAGAAATCGTAAATTACCAGAGATAAGATAATGATTGTTACTAGTTTTTATTGATTTTAGTTGTATTGTACTCATCTACACGTCTAGTTTTTTGGTTTAATCAATTTTGGGCTAAAAATACATGATTAGTTAAAGCTAATTAGTAGGTAAATTTTTTCACTTTGCTTATTGTGGAAGTTGATTAAGTATGAAGCTAGCTTAACCAAAGGTGATCTTTCCTACATATTTTCTATTAATCCCTTCTTTTTATACCATTTATTCATTTATTTACATTTTATTAAAATATTTCTCGCAAATAATATGCGTAAAATATAAATAAATGATCAAGATGCATGGAACGAAGAGAATGTCTAATCTATAGTTTTTATATTCATTCTACAAAAAATCGTTAAGATATTATTACAATATTCGATAAAATCAATAAGATATTATTACGATATTCGTAATCTAGAATATTCTAAACTAAATATGCATCTAAAGACATATACACACGCAATAACCTAAAGAAATCCTACAATTAACTACTTCTTCTAAAGTGGTAAAAAATAAAAATAATAAGTAAGCTAATTTAAATGTAAATATTCCACATTTAATAGATACGTGATATTCTTTCTGTTCCGGTTATTTGTTTAACTTTTATATTATTTATTTATGTAAAAAAATGACTGAGATCGAGAGAGTATAATAAAACAACAACTACTTCTCATATATTATATATTATATATTATATATATAAATCAACACAATATTGGCATGTTAACCAAATAAACATTCTAATAGTTCTTCTATTAGTTTTTTTGAGAGGAGTAAACATTATTTTATTTTTTTCACAATCGATATATATGGGTTATGATGGCCGGGACAAAGGGTCGTGATCGTGATCTCACGAAGATGAGCAAAGTCGTCTTAACTCTTAAATAACGAGAAAATTATAGAAATAGGGGTTTCCTTTAGTCCAAAACAAATACGTGTAAATAACGTATTTATATGTCTTTGGACTGAAGGGATCCCCTATTACTATTTATTTTCTCTACTAAGAAATTTTGAAGAGATTTTAAAAAGTTTGGGGAGTACCAAGGTAATTTTGAGTTTTGTTTATACCTAAAATTTATTTATCCAATAACTCTTTTACGAGAATATGAGATGGTTATTAATAAAATTAACAAATTGATAATTAATTTGTTTTAATTATGATACTCAAATCAATAAAATTATTTATGGGTCCAAATTATAAATATAATAAAACTATAAATACTTTAATGCAAATTATCGATATAAAATATTCGGTTATTACCAAAATATAATTTTTGTAATTTTATTAAGTAATGTAATTGGACTTTTTGATACAAGGTAGTTATAGGTCCAAATTACATGGGCCATAGTAGGCCTAAGTCCAACAAAATAGGTCCAAACTAAATTTTGGGCACTATTTGCAAATAGGGAAAAAATGAAAATAACTCAAATTGTATTTGCTTTATTAATGTTCCGACAATTCGACCCTGATATTGGTGTCGTGGTTGTTCTGATTTTTATATTACGTGACAAAATTTTGTTTATTATACTAAAATATATGATCAAAAATTTAGACAGACGATCTGTTAATAATATTATCGACGATATCTAGTTAGACCTAGTCAAATACTCCATATAATTTATGTATTTGCTTCAATCTAGACATATTGTCCCATTTGATTGGAAGGGCATTTCATTACAAAGGGACATTTTGAATGAGAAAAACTATGTCAGAAAATACAAGTACTTTGAGGTAAACTCTACATTTTGTCCTACAAATTAATAAACTATCTTCCATGAAACGGTTGGTCTCTTAATAACGTTATCAATTTCTAAACATTACGAGTATTACATATCTTATTTTAATGTTCTTTAAACAAAAAATTTGGTCTTTAAAATGCGACATAACAAGTTCATTTGCTCCGTACAATATAGCATATTGAATAAGGTTTCACGATATTTCTTTTATATTTCGTATGATGATATAATTCTACGATTGTTACTTAAAAATTTTATGAAGTTGTTACTTGTCACACTCGAGGATGATATGTCGAGCATGTTTCCGTATGTCCACTATCTTTGTTTTAGTTTTATTCTTAGAAAACCTAATTGTCATGCTCATCGAATAGACAAGTACCAGTTGAGATAAAGATGTAATTCTGTAAATCAGCCTATCTGAGCTCGAGCTCTGCTAAAGAAACTGAAGCTCTAGATCGGCTAAATTATTAAATTTACATTGTAAAAAAGAAAAAAAAAATCGAGTCCAAATGAGTTTTTGAGTCAACCCTTACTAAGCTCGGGATCAGCTCGAACTCAAACAAGGTCAACTTGAGCACGAGCTTGTTTTGACTACGCTTGAACCAAACTTTGACCCGAGCCAAGCCTTAATAAGCGTGGGATCAACTTGGACTCGAACAAGCTAACTCAACTTGAACTTGAGCTGGTTTTGACGACACTTGAACCGAGCTTTGACCGAACCAATTCCGAGAACTCTACCACCTCATCGTAAATTAAGAAGAAAAGTTGAAATAAAGAGAAAGTACAAACACATGACTTCAAATACCTAAATGACAATTACACCCAATTAATATTTACCCCATTGTTGATTTGTTGGTTGTACACAATCCTAAGCATGTTGTCAATATTATGATTTCATTAGGTCCACCAAAAATCATTAAATTCATCTTGTTGGATTTGAACTTCATGTAGGTCCAAACTTTATTACCTTTTTTTTTACCATTAAAAACTCTTTCTTTACTTTCTCTTTTTTTCAAATATTACTTTTTTTTGGCAAATCCCAATCATTTATGTTACTTACCGTCTCTCTTGTAACATATATCCTAAACGAGTTTACCAAAACAAGAACAACAACAAAGCATCGACTCAAAAAAAATTGAGATCAACTAACATGAATCATTATCTGAAATCGTGAAACCGTTTCACAAAACAATCATATAAATATGCTTAACAAGATTGATTTTTTTTAATCATGTCGATAATATACGATCATATTCGTTAGAATTTTTATGACGGATATACCCGTCAAAATCTAACAATTTGCAAAGATCTAGTATTAGTAGTAGTGTCACACTCTCACCACCCATTTGACTTCTTTTTAATTTACTTTAATCCCCTCAATTCTAAAACAAACAACAAACTTCCAAACTCAAAATCTTCAAACCTTATTTATTTAATTTAATTAATTACTCACTTTTTTTTCTTACATTTTTTTTTCTTTCTTGCAACACTAAAATCACATCACCATAATTACAAAAAAAAAAATAAAAAAAATAATACTCATTCCGTATTCAAGTAATTGTCGTTTTCACTTTACGAGGTGATATTTGAATGGTAGTGGTTTAGGTTTAATGGGTTTGGGTTGGTTGCATTAATTTCATCATCTTTTATGTTTTCTTCTTTAATTAACACTCTTTCTCTTGTTACTTTGTGCTTTTCCCTCTTCCTCAAATTTCATTAATTTACACTATATTTTTGCTGATTTCTGCTTGATTTTGTTGATCTTTGGATTGAATTATATGGTCAGTTCATCTTTTTTTTGATGTTTTATCTTCAAAGATGAAATCTTTTTTGATTATTTGGAAGTGTGTTCTTCATAATTCAGTTAGATTTCTTATCTTTTTAGTGATGTTGGTTTTATTTATATATCCGTCATAAACCTGTGACGGGTTTATTGTGTTGTTTCTGAGATGGGTTTCTGCATTTTAGTCTTTAGGGTATGAATTTGAGCTCGTAAAGTTCTGAATTCTGTGATTTTCAGGCTCCTTTGTGGAATTTTGGATTACAATTTGATGAATTGAGTTAAATGTTGTTTATTTTTACTGTTTTCTGAGCTGAATTCACACTTTTTCAGGTTACAGTAACTATTTTCTGATATTTTTTGCTGTTTTTACCTCAAAGATCAAATCTTTTGATGTTTTTTGTGCTTCAAATTAAGTTTTGTAATTGAAGTTGTAGGAATTCTGTGATTTTCAGGTTTTCTTGTGAAATTTTTACTGTTTTCTTAGATGAATTCACACTTTGTAAGGTTAATAGTAACTATTTCCTGATAATTTTTACTGTTTTCATCTCAAAGATGGAATCTTTTTGATGTTTTGTGGTGACTGGTGGTTCAAATTAATTGAAATCGAAGTTTCAAAAATTAGATTTCGATCTTTTTGTCATGTATGCTAATGTCGATTGAGGAATGAATGAAATTGCCGACTCCAAATCTTTTTGGCAGGAAGGCTATGATGCATTTTAGCTCATAAAGCTCTAAAATTTCACAAATTTTGTGTGTTTTCAGTGTTTTGTTTGTGGATTTATGCTTAGAATCGAACTAAATATCTAAAAATCGTTGATTTACTTGATTTAATTAGCATCTAATTTGATTCAATCTGTCACATATATACTGATTTTTTAAGCTCGAAATTCTCGTGATTTCAGGGTTTTTCTTGCGAAATTTAGGTTCAAATTATGTTGTTTCCACATCTCTATAATCGATTTAATTCTGTTATGCAGGGATTAACTGAGATTAAGTGTTGAAGATTACGAAATGTTCTTCTGATGAACGCGAAATATGGATAAATTGATACAACCCCCTTTGGTAAGTTGCGTCTCAAGAGTTCGATTTTGTGTTAATGCTAAACCGTCAACTGTAATTTGGTCGGTTTTGGCAGGTGTAAGTGTAATTGCATTCTGCATTAACGATATGAAATGTTGCAGGTCGATACGACAGCATGCTTATGTAGAGTCGACGCAAGTCTGAAAACAGTCGCAGGAGCGAAAAGATACGTCCCTGGCACAAAACTATGTCTTCGGCCCGACATCAAACCGTCCATTCATCCCACTAGGCAAAAACCGTCACGAGGGAACAGAAGTCAAAGTCAATACCCACTTCTCCCGGGTCTACCCGATGACCTGGCAATCGCTTGCCTAATCCGTGTCCCGAGGCTAGAACAACGCAACCTAAGGCTCGTTTGCAAAAGATGGTACCGTCTCTTAGCCGGAAACTTCTTCTATTCCTTGAGGAAAACCATAGGGATCGCGGAGGAATGGGTGTATGTGATCAAAAGAGACGCGGATGATAAGATATCGTGGCACGCGTACGACCCTAGCCACCAAATTTGGCAACCGTTGCCACCCGTACCTAAGGAATACTCCGAAGCTATTGGGTTCGGGTGCGCGGTTCTTAGCGGTTGTCACTTGTACTTGTTTGGTGGTAAACACCCGCTTAAGGGCTCGATGAGACGTGTCGTGTTTTATAGTGCACGAACGAATAAATGGCATCGAGCCCCCGACATGCTTAGACGAAGGCATTTCTTCGGCGCGTGTGTTATCAACAATTGTTTGTATGTGGCGGGCGGGGAGAACGATGGGGTCCACCGGTCCTTACGGTCGGCCGAGGTGTACGACCCGAATAAGAACCGGTGGGGTGTGATTTCGGATATGAGTACGGCCATGGTCCCGTTCATTGGTGTTGTTTACGAGGGTAAGTGGTTCTTGAAAGGGCTCGGGACCCACCGACAAGTTCTAAGCGAGGTTTATCATCCCGAGTCGGATAGTTGGGATCCGGTCTATGACGGGATGGTGGCGGGGTGGAGAAACCCGAGTGCTTGTTTGGACGGTAAGCTTTACGCTTTGGATTGTAAAGACGGGTGTAAGCTTCGGGTTTATGACGACGCGAGTGATTCGTGGAGTAAGCATATCGATAGTCGAGTTCATTTGGGGAATTCGAAGGCGTTGGAGGCGGCCGCGCTTGTTCCGGTTAATGGGAAACTTTGTATCGTTAGGAATAATATGAGTGTGTCGATGGTCGATGTGTCGAGATCCGAGGGCACGTCGTCGAGTACCGAGCACTTGTGGGAGACGGTGAGTGGTCGTGGGCAGTTCAAGTCGATGATGTCGAGTCTTTGGTCGAGTATTGCGGGTAGGAAACGGGTTAAGAGTCATATCGTTCATTGTCAAGTACTACAAGCTTGAAACTCGGACGATGCTTCCCTTCACAAACCAAAATCTTGAAGAACTAAGACTCGGCTCAAGCGGGAAGAACGAGACCGATCCTTCCTTTGAAATATTGTTTTGTTTCGGTGTAGGGCGAGGTTTATAAGCGATTTTAATGTTGACGGGTTTTGCACCCTAGAAACGCTTCTTGGAATTATCTTGTTGAATCAAATCGAAAATCTTCGTCCCGTGTATTGTAATGCGACTAAATACGTGTTTAGTAAAAAAAAAAACTATAAATAAAACTCGTGGGTAAGGAGGTAACTTGATTTTACCCGATCCCGGCTCAACCGACTCACATTTTACCGACCATGAGATAACATGCCCTATCCGAGTATCCGATCCAAATCAAATTCTAATAACCTCGGAATAACCCGATCCTAAGTCCAAACCAACTCGAACTCTAGTGACTCAGAAACAACCCGACCCGAACCTGATACCTGAGCGTGACCTGTAACCTGAATTTATCTGACCTATCCCAAGACTGACCCGAATGTTATTATAGAAACGAGTCAATATCTCTTTAAAAGTTGAAAATCACAAACCGAAAATGACCCGGAAGTCAACCCGATTATCAGAACCGGAAGTGGATCGACTCGACCTGAACCTGACCCGGGTATCGACCCGACCCGTTTGTGAGGTCCATGATGAAGAGAAAGCCCAATAGTAGTAGTGGTGAGTACCCGTTTTCCCGAATTTCTCGTTAAATCCTCTATTCCAATTACAACAAAACAAAAACCCTAATTTTCGCAACAACAACAAAACTCTTCACAATTTCACCCCCAAATCGTTACAAGCTCCAGTTTTTTCGTCGATTCAATCAGGAATTAGGGTTACGTCCGTTTAATTGAATTCGAAATGGCAACTGCTGTAGCGCAAATCACTGAAGGAGTTACCAATTTGAACATCGTCGATCAAGGAAAGAAGAATCGAATTCAAGTTTCTCATACCAAGAAACCTCTTTTCTTCTATGTTAATCTCGCTAAGGTACTTAATTCAATCGATTTAATTCAATTTCATGTTAATTTTATTTTTATTTTTTGATTTTTTTTGAATTATAATGATTTTTTTTGTAGCGATATATGCAACAGCACAACGAGGTTGAGCTTTCTGCACTTGGAATGGGTATTTTTCTCACAATTTTTGA
The DNA here is from genome assembly GCA_958450325.1 of Agrostemma githago. Classification (NCBI taxonomy): domain Eukaryota; kingdom Viridiplantae; phylum Streptophyta; class Magnoliopsida; order Caryophyllales; family Caryophyllaceae; genus Agrostemma; species Agrostemma githago. Next base: position 266,568 of record OY288261.1, on the reverse strand, counting down.
TTTTTTTTGTGAAGATATCAGTGATTTTATCATGTTTGATGTTATTTGTTGATTTTATACTGCGAAAGTTGATGAATTCAGTGTTTCATTGAAGTTTGAGCTTTAAGAAAGCGGTGTTAATGGAGTCAGAAGCGATTTATCGACTATATTGTTAATTTGAAAGCGGTGTTAATGGAGTATTTGTTTAGAGTTTGTTGATTTATTACTGAGAAATTAGTCGGTTTTCGCGTTTAATTGAAGCTTGAGCTGTTAGACAGACAATGGTGTTTTGTGTTAGAAATGTTCGAGCAAACCCGAATGGCTTTCATTTCTTAATAATTAAGCTGTATTGTCGCAAAGTTATCGACTTTTTCATACAGGGCTTGTTTTTTTTTTTGTATGGCAATCTAGTTTTTTTCGCGATATATACATCTTTGGAGGTTGAATTCAAGATTGCTTACTTCATTGAATTGATTTTGATGCTGTCGATTTTCTTATTTGGCTGTTGAATAATGTTTGCAGCAATTGCGACAGTCGTGACTATTGCAGAAATTCTGAAGAACAACGGACTGGCTGTTGAGAAGAGTATGTTTCCGAGTTCCAACCCTGTTAATGTTTCATTTTGCTGACGATTCTCCCTTCCTTTCTTCATATCGTGTGTTCAAATTCTGAGTTTTTGTGCAATCTTTATGCAGAAATCACGACATCTACTGTCGATATCAAGGATGATTCAAGAGGGCGACCGGTTCAAAAGGCCAAGGTAAAACCGTAAAACAACCCAACATCTAGTACCCTTTCTCTCATCTCTTCTTCATAACATGCATGTACGAGTAGTTGTTTGATGTCGAATATTTGCTTGATAATATACACTGACAGTTGGTGTCGATGTTTCTCAGATCGAGATAATGTTGGGCAAGACAGAAAACTTCGACAAATTGATGGCAGCTGCTGCAATGGAGGAGGAAGAAATGGCAGTGAAGGAAGAACAAGAATAAATTTCTCGTTTCTCATTCGTCCTTGAACTTTGTTTGTTTGTTTGTTTGTTCGTTTGTTATGGTGAAGGATACAATCTCTAGATAACTCGTAGTTTAAATATTTTATTTTCGTTCTTGTTGTACTGTGAAAGTCGTGATGCTGAACATGGCTATATCTATGTTGAAAATCTTGGATTCAGTTTCGGGAACTCGTTTGGTGCTATGCTCGACGTTTTCTTAGCATTGGAACGCGTATTAACTTTTGCGGATTCAAGTTACGACACTATTCTAATCCCTCTAAAAAGCTTGGTTATAATTTCATAGACGTCATTCCTAAAAGCTGACCGACACAAAACGTTAATGAGTTTATTTTTGAGCATTATTCACGTGTACTAACTCGTAATTGTCGCTCTGTGACTCGTACAAATCGATGGTCTCCGAGAATTGGCATGAATAGCGACCCATATAGGTAATAGGCTTGTCTCTACCAATATTCGACTCAATACGAAGAATTAACAAGGCCAAAAAATCAAAGCTTCGCAAGACAACAAACTAAAATACCCATCATCAAGAACATAAGCAATATCAAGTTTCCGAAAAATGTTACAGTACTTGTAGTAGTATCGATGGGTAAACAAAGCATAACTAAACTGAAAATAAACTCGCAAATGCATTACAGACCAAAACTCTCAATAAGCTACAACCCGTTTTCACTTGGATTTGCTCGACTTGGAACCACCTTTTGATTTATGTGATCCTTTATGGAACGATCCCTTGCTCGATGATGTCTTCTGAGAAGAACCCACCTTTCCCGATGGTTTCTTAAAAGGCTTCGATTTTGCTTTCAACTTGCTTGAGTCCGAGGACGAGGACGTCTTGCCTTGTTTGCTGCTTTGGCTCTTCTCCTTTTGCACATTAATCTTTCGAACGGCCTTCACATTACAACGAAAAGCCAGAGTCCATTAGCATATTAGCGTAGGAATAAATACATTTTGTCGAAATAATTAATGACATAAAGACGTGATTATCGTACCTTGTCAATATTAAGAACACCATCGGAATGCTTAGAGAGGAGTTTATTCAGAATCTTGTTGGTTTGCTCTTTCTCCTGCAAACCCATTCCTCTTCCTTGGACAACAGGCAGGAACTACAAGTCACCACGAACAGTCGAACACATACATAATCCGTCAATGTCAATGTCTATAACAAGATCGAACACAAATATCAGTGATGTATATATAGTTATATAAGTACCTTTCGATGTTTTCCATCGGCCTTTGGCTTCTTCTCACCAGCTAACTTCTTGTCGAACTTTCCGATACTTGCAGTGGACGTAGCTGCGTGACCTGCAACTTGCTCTAGCTCCCGTTTATCCAGTTTCTTCGGAGCTGTCTGACTACCCGTGATGGGTAGTGATTGAGCAGCAAGTTGGATATGGCTGACAAAAAATATCACAATAATTCAATGCTTCGACGAAATTTGTTTTAAATACAGAAATTAAAACAAAACGGCAACATTCTATGATATATAAATACCTCGGTAGGGCGCCACCAACTTTTACCGCTTCCTTAAGATTCTTCATACGATTCTTCTCATGTTTCGCCACTCGCTCTTTCCTCAGATTTTTTCTCTTTGCGAAAGGATCCACTCCGGGCTCTGCCACAAAAAAACAAGACTAAACTATCGAGCTTTACAAGAAATAGTTGAATACATGATTACCGATAAGAGCGAGGTGAGGCATCGAAGGTCACATTACAAATATTCTTACCATCGGAAGGCTTAGCTACAATGATCGGATCATCGTTCTCATCATTAGCACGGTCATAACCATACGTGCGCTTCCATTCACCACTTTTTTCATCGTAGGCCCTCTTGTCCTTCTTGCGTTTCTTTATGCCTAACGAAATAATACGGGAATCATTATACAAAATCGTCAAGTCGTCTCCAAATAAAACAACCATATCATATACGGGGCAGCTTACCCTTAGTCTGTGCAAACTCCTCCCACCGTGTTTTCGCCTTTGGTCCTGGCAGCTGAACACGAAAAACGTTGAAATGGGTATTAATTTTTTCTTGATTAATTAAGTGGGTACTAATCGGATTACTCAAACAGCAATCAAATCACGAGTTTAGGTAAAAACCAGCAGAAAATGTGCAAAAAAAAGGCGATAAATTTACGTGTTTCTGTCGAGGAACTCTTGTTGTTGGTGCTGGTAATTTTATAATGGGTCCATCGACATCTTCATTCGCAGGCAAGTTGAAGAGGAAATCGATAATTCCTTGTGCTGCTTCCGCTCCCTTCTCCAAGCATAACTTTACGAGTTCCTCCCTTCATCAATTCCGACCCAAAAAAAAATCATAAAGAAGCGAACTTTATAAAGATTGGGTGATTTCTACAGCAACCGAATTGATTATGAACGATGAATTTTACGATAAGAACACGAACAGAGCAATCGATTTTCAGAATATTATACTGAAAAACTCGAGACAGGATCGTAAATTAAAGGTGATTTCGAACCAAGCTACAATGGATTAGGGTTATTTCTACAGAAACATAAATTACAATATGATTGATAAGAATTAAGAAATCGAGTCGGAACAGAATATGAACCCTAAATAAATTACCAATTAATTTAGGGAAATTGGTGTGAATTCAAGAACAAACCCAATTGAAAAATTGCAGATTAATTCAAACATTAACACATAAATTACAACACACAAATTACAATAAAATCAAGCACAAACACACAAATAATTGCTCAAAATATCACATCGAAGCAAACTTTAAACTAAAATTAACAAATATTCAAACTTTTAATCACCAAAAAATCGACTAAAAAATCATAACAAAAAAAACCCAGAAAATTAATCAAGATGCGAACTTTAATCACCAAAAAACCAATTAAAAACATCAAATTAAGCGCAAAAAAAACGCCGAAAAATTAATCGAAAAGCAGAAATTTATACCTTTTGGAAGGAATTGATTTGAAGTGATGATTAGGGTTGTATGCTAAAAGATTACCCCCGTCAATTTGAATGTCTCTCATCTCAATCTCCATAGCATCCATTTTACGAGCTTTCTCTCTCTAAAAACACGGTGTTTCTCTCTCTAGAAATAGGCGTGTAGTGATGAAGTGCAGAGAAGAGGACGAGGGTTTTACCCTAAAACACCCAAGTGAAGAATTTGCTAATAATCTTTGTGAAACGGTGTCGTTTTGGTTGAGGTTGTGAGTATTACTTGTCGTTTTAAGCCCATTAAGTACGTTTTCCGAGACACGATAATTAGACGAGACAGCTCGTGAACCACTCGAGCTCCGCTCGGTAAAAGAACGACTGGTGCAGGCTCGGTCCGACAACTTAACGAGTCAAGCCGAGAAATCATTAGCTCGGTTTCGAAAGTTCGTGAACAGCTCGTAATGATAGGATGATTGTTCGATTATTTCAGGGGTGATAGCGAGTCGAGATGAGCACAAGCTTGACCTTGCTTGACTTGGGCTCGTTAAACAATATTCAAACTCGAACCGATATCAAACTTAGACGATACAGCTCGCCAGCAACTCTAACTCGACTCGATCAAAGATCGACTCATGCAGCTTTATCCGACAGCATAACAAATCAAGTTGCACAATCATTAGATCACGAGTCGCTCAATATGTTTGGTTGGTTGATGATAATTTATAGCTGCCAGCGAGCCGAGCCGAGCACGAGCACCGGAGATTGACCTTCCTCGGCTTGGGCTTGTTAAGCAAAATTCGAAATCGAGTCAACTTCAAACTTTACCCGAACTTGAAAAAATTGAGCTTACCAGATTTGCTATAAATTAAAACAATCTTTTAACCATTGCCATTTCTCTTAAACCCTTTCTTCATTTGCTCAAAACCCTAGCCCCCCTTTTCTTCCCTCTCTTCTCTCTTCAGTTCATCAATCAATCAATCACCATGGTATACCCTATACTCCAATTCCCCCTCTTTCTAATTTCTTCAAATTTAATTACTCAAAGTTCATAGCTTTACTGGGTTTTATTTTGTTAATTTAATTTAATTTAATTTTTTTAGTAGATTGGTTTAATTATGTGAATTAGCTTTTTATATGATTGTTTTTTCTGGAGACGACTTGACGATTTCCGATAACGATTCATGTTAGCCGACCCCAAATCGTTGTTGTTAAAAGTTTGTATCTTTACTGGGTTTTAGGTCTTTAATTGAAAATAATTAATCTTCTAATTTTGAATAGATTAGCTTCAATATATGAGCAAATCATGCTTAATTTTCTGTCAATTCAAAATTTTTAGCTTTATTTTGAATTAAATTTAGCTTAATTACGTGATTAACTGATAGTAAATCTTCAATTTCTTTGTAATTTCTTCAAATTTGTAGCTTAATCATCTGTTTTTTTTGAAGTAAATTAATTTTAATTATTCGATTGTATGCTTAATTGTTTGAAGTAAAGTTTGTCGATTTATCGAGTTTCAATTGTTTGCATAAATTATATGATCATTTGTAGCTTAATCATCTGATTAATCAGCTTAATTATTTGATTAAATGCTTAATCCTCTCTTGATTTACCGTTTGTAATTCGTCAAAGTTTGTACATTTCTCGTGTTTTATTCATTTGTGTAAACCATGATTCATTTTGGCCGACCCCAAATCGTTTTTTTTATGTTCTGTTACGAGATTTGAATTTTAATTCTTCATTAAATTTTAATTTAGACTGGAGAAGCAATAAACCCGAAAGCATACCCATTAGCCGATTCCCAATTGACATCGACAATCATGGATCTAGTTCAACAAGCATCCCATTTCAAACAACTCAAAAAGGGTGCTAACGAAGGTAAAAAAAAAGTCGATTTGTTCCTTAACCCTCGTGTTTTCAACTCCGACAAAAAAAGTTTAACGGGTTATTGTTATTATTTCTATACGATGCAGCAACGAAGACTTTGAACAGAGGTATTGCTGAATTTGTCGTCATGGCAGCCGATACTGAGCCATTGGAAATCCTTCTTCACCTTCCCTTGCTCGCCGAGGACAAGGTAGTATTTCTTAACCAAAATAGCCGAGTTTGACACTTGAACGAGTCCGAGCAAAGTAGGTTTTCATTGAGTATACTCTATGTTGTGTTATTGGTGTATGTAATGTGATGATGTTTGTTGGTGTTGATTGATTGAAAAGATTATGAGTAGAAAAATACATGTCGCTGTTTCGTTTCGTTTGGTAGGATTAAACTAGTAGACCTTGGAAACGGGTCAACCCGTTTGGGTTCGGGTGGGTTAACTTTGGGTCAGAAAAAAATTGGGTTGACTTTCGTGTTACGAGTCAAACTCAAGTCTTTAGTTCATGTGTCAATCATCGTCATTTTTGTGTTTTTCCTCTTTTACAAACGGGTCAACCGCGTCTGGTTTGGGTGGGTCAACTGGGTCAGGTCACTTTCGGGTCAGAAAAAAAATGGGTTGGCTTCGGGTCGGTCCAAATCAATTCGAATTTGAGTCATTTTTGTGTTACGGGTCAAATTCAGGTCTTTAGTTCATGGGTTAATCATCGTAATTTGTGTGTTTTTTTCTCCTTTTGCAGAACGTTCCATACGTGTTTGTTCCCTCGAAAGAACAGCTAGGCCGAGCATGCGGAGTTTCAAGGCCCGTGATCTCTTGTTCCGTGACATCAAACGAGGGAAGCCAATTGAAAGCTCAAATCCAACAACTCAAGGTATAACTTTCATGACCGATGATTCTGACCTCGTCCCTTTTTCTCGACTTTGCGCGTACTAATCTCTGGTTTCGTACACGAATGTAGGATGCAATTGAGAAGCTATTGATCTAAGCGAAGGTGTTTCGGAAGCCTGTTCGGTGTGATAGGCCTCTTGGATTTGTAAAACGCCGGTTTCCGAGGAGGCTTTGACTGATGAACTTGTTGTTGTGCCAACTAGGGATTTTGCTTCTTTTTTTTTTCTTTCGATTTTGAAACTTTGGTAGTGAATCGTTGTTGTCGAAAAAATTGTGATTGTGAACTAAATTTATATAGGAACATGTTTGTGCTTGTTTAATCGCCGTATCTACCTTTGTTTTCGGTTTCTACAAGCTTGTGTTGTGTTCTTGTGGGTTTGGCAAACGGGTTATTTGAACCCGTTGCATATGACCCTTTTTCCTGGCCCACGACTCCCACGAGAGCGCACCACTAGACCATCGACAACCAACCACTGGCTCCACGAAGCCAACAATCTAGACTCGACTATTATTTCCCGCTCATCCTTGACCGTGGCCATTGGCTTGGACCGGCTCGCTCCCTACTCCCTACTTCTTCACTTTCGAGATCTAGCTACTCGACTTTTTAGCCATTATTACTCCCTCTTTTTCGAGGTAGTTTGAAAGTTTCGACATTTTTTTTTTTCCAAGAGGAAGTCATATCTTAATATTCCTTGTGTATGTATCAACCGAGCTTTTTATTTTCTATTATTAATAATGATTCACTCATTTTTTCAAATCTGTTATTTACTTTGATTAAGTTTTTATATTTATTTTTCTTGCGTCAAATAAAATTATTACTGTATAATATGAGTAATAAATAAATAAATTATTGTTGCATAATACTCCGTGCAGTAATAATAATAATAAATTACCTCGGTTGCCCACCAATTTTTGTAAACCGTGTTTTAATTTTTTAATAAAATTTTCCTTCAAAAATTACTCCATTTTAAGATATCAATTTTAAAATTTACTCCCTTTTGAAATATTTGTTAAAAATAACTCCCAAAATCTATCAAAAGTTCCAAAAATTACTCCAAAACATAATTTTCGGACGAAAATGCCCATAACTTGTTTATGCCATATTATAACTTTTTATAATAATAACAAGAGTAATTGTTGTTTTAAAAGGGATTAATTTTTAATTTACAATAATAATATTAAAATAATATTGATAAAAGACAGAAATTATAGCAGTAAAGTGGACGTGCCGGAGTGGTTATCGGGCATGACTAGAAATCATGTGGGCTTTGCCCGCGCAGGTTCGAATCCTGCCGTCCACGCTTTTTTTTTTCCTTATATTTAAAATGACCTGATACGGAAAGTGTACCAACTAGAATCGCGTTATTTCCAACTTATTTTTATTTAATACTATAATATAATTAAACTACTTTCAGCAAAAAAAGATGGTATTTTATTTTTTTGGAGTGAAGCAAAAAAGACGGTATTTTTTTTATAATGTATAATATAAATTATAAATTATAAATAAATTATAATATAAGACGGTTTCATGCGTGATAGATAATTATTAATCATTTTTACACAAATGAAAATCTTTAATTAATCAAGAAAACAAGTTGCATGCAAGTACATTTTTCTTACACTCTCGATTCGCCGCGTATTATAAATCTCTACCATTTCTTTTGTTGCATTTTTTTTTTTAAAAAAAATCTTACACAAAAAAATACAGTAATATAATAGGTCAAATAACACTTTATTTAAATAAATAAGATAAATTATTTGCTTTAAATTAAAACAAATACTTATGTTAATCAGGTTTCGGGTATTATTTCAGGTTAATCATATCAAATGTTTAATCTATTATCGATAATTCAGACCTTTTTTTTATCGGTTTTTCGAGTGCAGGTTATTTAAATAAATAAGATAAATTATTTGCTTTAAATTTAAAATAAAAATATTAACCAGGTTTCGGGTATTATTTCAGGTTAATCATATCAAATGTTTAATCTATTATCGATAATTCAGACCTTTTTTTTATCGGTTTTTCGAGTGCAGGTTATTTAAATAAATAAGATAAATTATTTGCTTTAAATTTAAAATAAAAATATTAATAAGATTTCGGATATTATTTCAGGTTAATCGTATCAAATGTTTAATCTATTATATATCGATAATTCAAACTTTTTTTTATCGATTTTTCGAGTTCAGATTTACTTTGTCGGGTTTTGTGATCGAATGCATGTATGTTTTAGGTGGAGCACTTTGGGGTTTGATCATGTGATGTGTTCTCTTATGAGTATGGCCGGTGCATGATCCAAATTATATTGCATTGTGTTCTTTGTATTGGATTTGGTAGATTTCTTCTCAAATTTTAGTGGCATACTCCAATCATTAGTTTTACAACTTTTTTATTTTTTGAATTGCTAATTTAATTAGATAAATAATAAATACAATTTTATAATTAATTGCAAATAAAAATAAAATAATGTTTAATTTTATCATCAATTAAATCAATTTTTGTACAATTTTTGCATTAGTTTCTATATTAATACTAAATTTAGAAGGTTTTAATTCTTTAATTACAGTCCTGAGAACAGTACGTGACATTACTCGTTTTAATTACGTAACATCTAATTTTAATGCAATGAGCTTGAAAAATGGATTTTAGGTTTCTTTTAACACATATTTTTCCATGGATTATACAAAAAAAAAAAAAACTAATTATTACTCACCTATAACAAGCGATTTTATCAAAATAATTGTTATACAAATTTATCCTTTTATTATGTAAATCGATTTTATATAAGAATTTGTGTAAGATATATTCGACTAATTATTTGTTACATGCATACGATAATAATGTCAAATTTTAATTAAATTAAATTGTATAGGTTGATTAATTATAGTTAATTATTTTAATTTCATGTTAATTTACAAAACTACAATAATTCAATCTTATCTTAAAGGATTATATGAAAAGAGAATATCATATCCCCAACAATGTGTAATGCGTTGAACTGTGTCTCTACTATTTTTGACTTTTTATTATTAGGGCACTTTCCCATTCATTTGGGACAAAATAATTCACATAATATTTATTCCAATTTCTAATTTACGTGGTCATATCTGAGACGGTTTTACGATATGATTATTGTGAAATCCTTAATAAACTAGTAACATTCTTGATTCTTCTGTATGTATGAACGATCTTAATTACAATAGTCATACTTAATAATCATATTGTAAAACCGTGTCACTAAGAAAATTTGTGTTTGAAATTTTTACAATTATTGTAGATTTTCATGATTTGAACTTAGACTTGTGTAATGATATGGGATTATTATTGCTAAAAAAATCAAATTTTATAGTTATACTTATTAGTTAAAATGATTATAAAGTTGATTTAACCAAAATATTATACTCCGTATTGTTGGGGTTTTAATACCTCGCAAGCGCACGACGTAATCGTAGCACAATAGAGGGTCGATCCACAAGGAGCGGGACGGTTCCTAATTGTTTTAATTCTAAATGTTTATCTAAGTCTAATAAGGGAGAAATGGTGAACTACGACTACAATGACGAATGATAGACTAGAGAAAGAAATGAAACTAAAGAAGGTGGAAAACTAAAGATAAAACAAGCAAATACTAAAATTTACGATTACTCAAATAGGGAAAAACCTAGGGTCCGACTTAACCTCCGATATACCATAATCATGAGTAAAGAATACCGGGTATTGGATTGCTATGGACGGTGGGAAGAGTGGAACGCCTCTAAGGGCCGGTTACCTCCCTCCCGGGTTCGTAATCCGACTAAGCTAAAACCGGCCACCTCCCTCCCGGGTTCGTGAGTCGATTCTTTAAGACCGCGTCTATTCCCAATTCTTCCTCCTCCCTTTCCCAAGGCAAAGAGTTCAAACCGAAAGCTTGGGTACCCTACCAAGTTCCCACTCCCATGTTCAACTAGGTGGGGTAAAGCGAGTCTAAGGGCGAGGTCTACTTCCTAAACCTAACCGACTCCCATCGGTGGACAAGGGTTAAGGGTTCAAACACAACCCACAAGACAAGTCAATCCACAAAGCCCAAAACTAACCAATTCCCATCAATCCTCAACAATCTAAAAATAGTATTCAAACACACAATTTAGGCATATGGGGGCCAAATCGCACCCTAGAAGAGGACTACTCACTAATCATGGCTAAATTAGTGGAATTAAGTATAAAGGTGGAGTCTTTAATTATGAACATTCTTGTAAATTGAATTATACTACCAATTATGTGAAAGTGGTCAAATTGGAAGAATCTAATTGGGGATTTCTAATACTAACATGAAATTCATAGATATTAACAAAGTGAGAGAAAACTAAACTAATTGCAAACTAGAGTAACAAACAAAGATAACAAGAACTAAGTTAAGCTAAGAAAAAGAAAAGATAACAAGATGAAATTAAGACAAAGAAGGAAGTAAAAATTACCCACTTAAGGAGGATGGAAAGATTAATTAAGAAGAAGAAATAATAATCATAAAAGCTTCAATCTTTGACAATGGGAAGATGAAGATCTTCAAAGGATTACAAACCTCTCTAAAACCCTCAAAGAATTCAAAATAAAATCTTGTGTAATGGAAAACTTAAGAGGCAAAAAATAAGAATTTGGGTATTTATACTTCTAATTAGGTTACATAGAAAAACCGGTCGAAAAACGAAGTGAAATGGCAAAACCGGAGTAACGCACGATACATGCGTATCGCACGGTGAGTTGTGCACGGTGCCGACCTTCTGACTTGAGAATCGCACGGTCGACCGTGCTATTCTCTTCCTATGCCCATTTTCCCGTTTCTTGTCTTCTATGCGCTTGTTTAGGCTCGAACTCGGGTCATGTACCTCCTTTTACCCGGGCATGCTCAAGTTTCATCGTTTTCGTCACGGAAATGCCTAAAAACAAGTGACAAACACAAGAAAACCGAGTAATACAAAATATAGCCAAAACGAGCCAAAATGCCTAAGAAAACACGATTAATCGAGGCTAAATAAACGTCAAAGTAGTGTGAAAATACGGTCAATAACGGAGTTATCAACCTCCCCACACTAGACATTTACTCGTCCTCGAGTAAACGCGACAAAGGCAAAGACAAACACCTAGGACAAAAAGGAGTGAATGCACAATATAAGCATCCCTCAATCACTAAAATATCACTAACCGCATGAGTATTAGCGCACTCAACGCCCCTTCAACTCACAACGATATACCATGAGGATAAGCATGCCGTTGCAAGGCAAGTTGGGTCTTGCACAAAACTTTTGACACAAACAATCAATTAAGCACACAAATACATGACATGTTTGCATCACAAAAAGGAGAACACCGTCACCCTCATCAAGACGGCGGGGAAAAACACTAATCATCCACCTATTATGAAGACTAACATTCTCAAACTAGTTAACCTACAAGACATGGGCAAAAATCTAATACTATAGCTATAAATTACTATGAATATCGATAATCTAGCGAATTTCCTCCCAGCCTTCCAAATAAACTACACGAGGGCGTAAGATGGCGTGGAAAGGTAGAACCGTGGCGTTATAAAACACTGTAGGTAAGTGTGCCTCGACCTCTTTATAAAATAAAGAGAAGGGTCGTCCCAAAACTCACTATGACCAAATAATCCAAGTAGAAAGGAGATAGAAAAATAATAGTTCCAATGACCGGTTCACCACTGCTATCTTCCTTCCTTAGGAACTCGGTCCCTCGGTAGGCCCTTCACGATGGCTCCCCAAATCAACGGAAAATTTATTTATTTTGATGTGTGGTGATCTTTCTTCGATTTTCATAGTTTTTCATTTCTTTCTTTCTCCCCCTTGTTTTCTTTTCAATTTCTTCTTTTTCGGTTTTTTTTTTTTTTTTTTTTTCTTTTCTCTCTCTCTTTTTTTTTTTTTTTTTTTTTTTTTTTTTTTTTTTCGAAGTGGGGAGAACATTACACATTAGAATCACCAATAAGCAAAAAAAGCAAAAATTATTGTGGAAAGTATTTGTGATTTTTGATAGATAATCTTGGATTATAAAAGCGGTCACAATGAATAATGGTCACCTAGGGACACGAGGCACGGTAACCAAGGAGTTTTCACACCACGGGGGATCAAAATGGTCAAGTGCAAACCCCCGAGTAATCTATTTGGTAGGGAGGGTGGACCTAAGCTAGAATGTCGATAAACCTAGTATTTTAAAGCTATTCTACTAGATTCAAGTCCTACATCAAGGTAAGTAAAACTAATAAGAGAATGTAAGCTCCAAAAATAAGCTTCAAGACTAGGTTTTCGAAAAGTTTTACACTACTCTAAGACACACTAAACTAGACACTAATCACACAAAAATAAAGAAAACAAATAAAACAAAACACAAATGAATCAATTTCCACAAGCAAGCAAACAACCAACAACCCAAATGTTCATCCAAGAACCTCCAATACAATCAAAATCCCATCCTCCTTCAACAAATGCAAGGAAAAAAAAAGGAATAAGGTGGAAAGAATATACCGGGGCGGTCTTCATCCATCTACCTCGGATTTTGATTTTTGGCGTCCGACGGGTTGTTTACCTACACAAGGGAAAAAGAGGAAACAACACAAAAACAAATATATGTACACAAGCTACACTAAATCAAACTAGACACACAAGACTCCTCCCCACACTTGAACTTTGCATTGTCCCCAATGCAAAACTCAAGAAGGAAAGAAGAAGGGAAGCAAAAAAAAAAAAACTAGGAATTAAAAAAAAAACTAAGGAAAGATTAAAAGAAACTAAGAAAATCTAATAAAAAAAAAATGAAAGAAAGTGAAATAAATAAAAGAAAAAAAAAAAATTTTGGATTTTCAAGTGGTGCTTTAGTGTAATCAAGTCACTAAAGCACCGGGAGCAAAACATTTGGATTTTTCAATGGATTTTCGGTGTAATCAAGTCACCGAAAATCCGGGAGCAATAATTTTGGATTTTTCGAAAATGGAAATCCGGTGTAATCACATCACCGAATTTCCGGGAGCAATAATCGTACTCTCATCTTTCATCACTCAACACTAGCAAATACACCAAGAATAACTTCATCAAAACTAGCCATCACAAAAGTTTCACCAAATCAAAAATTTCCACTCAAAGTTCCACGAATCCTCAAGTATAAACTCGCATCCAACAATCACCAAACTCACCCTCCAAAACTCACCCCACCTATATACTCCACTCCTCACCATACAACACAACCACTCAACTCCTCAACGATCACCAACAACCGAAAACTACCTCCCCACACTTAAATGAAATCATGAAGTTCAATGGGGAGGGGGGAAACGAGAGTAGAAACTATCAAAGAAAGAATTTACCGAGTTTTCAATTCGGTGGATAGATCCCATCGCTTCTTCGTGTTGTTGTTGGGATAATGTTCGGATTTCCTCGATGGACCGACGATTCTCCTCGTGGTTAGAGGTCACAAGGTCCGAGAGTGTGTTGATTTGGGTAGTAATAGCGGACATATCCCAAGGTGTGTAGCTCGGTTGGGGAAATCCTTGTCCGTACCCAAATGGTGGTTGTTGACCATGCCCATGTCCAAATTGTGAACCTTGCCCATACCCAAATTGTGAACCTTGCCCATACCCAAATTGTGGACCGGTGTTCAAAGAAGAGGGACCGGGTTGGTGCATAGATGAGCGGGGAGGATCAAGAGGACGACCTTGTTCCTCTTCCTCATTCTCATCCTCAAACTCGTCCTCATACACGATGCGGGAAGGGTCATGGCCAGATTGAGACGTCTTTGACGCTCAATGGATGAGGTGCTCTCATCTTCCAAGAGTATACGATGAGAGCATAAGGCGGGACTAATACCACGAATATCATCAATAGTGTACCCAATGACTTCTCTATATTTTCTCAAAACTTCCAATAAATCATGTACTTGATAGTCATTAAGTGCACTATTAACAATAACGGGGTATGACTCATTAGGACCTAAGAAAGCATATTTAAGAGATGAGGGAAGAGGTTTCAACTCCACTTTAGGAGGCGTAGATCTCTCCTCATATAACCCTTCCTCGGTCAAGCTTTCTAGTGACCTTGTGGTGCATTGCTTCAAGATTGAGTCCATAGCTAGAGCATATTCCATTGCATCCATTTCCGAATTCTCGATAATAGACTCCTCAAGGACATGATGAGCATCTTGCTCCATGGTAGACTCTTCAAGCATTTGCATTTGGTAACACGATCCAAGATTTGATGGTTCCTTCATGGCTTTCTCAAGTGAAAACTCCATCTTGTCATCCCCAACTTGGAGTGAGAGCTTACCATTCTTGACATCAATAAGAGCTCCCCCGGTGGCTAGGCATGGACGACCAAGTATAATGGGAATCTTGGCGTCTTCGGGGATGTCCATGATATAGAAGTCACACGGGATGATTAAGTTCCCGACTTTGATTGGCACATCCTCGGCTATCCCCATCGGATATTTAACGGAACGATCCGCTAATTGGAGGGACACTCTTGTTGGAGCTAGCTCAAAGCCCTCAAGCTTATTGAAGATGGAAAGGGGCATAAGGCTTACACTTGCCCCTAGATCACAAAATGCCTTCTCAATGTTGATGGAACCAATTGAGCAAGGAATAGTGAAGCTCCCGGGATCTTCCAATTTTTGTGGCAACTTGTTTAAGAGAACGGCACTACACTCCTTTGAAAGGCTTACCGACAATTGCTCACCATATGCCTTTTTTGAAATGACATCCTTCAAGAACTTGCCATAAGAGGGGATGTCTCTAATGACCTCAAGGAAAGGAAGTGTGATATGCATGCTCTTCATCATCTCCAAGAACTTACCATACTTTTGCTCAAGCTTGGCCCTAGCTAACCTTTGAGGAAATGGAATCGGTGGCACATAAGCTTTGACCTCATTAGTAACCTTTGGGGTTTCTTTTGCCACATGATCTTCAATGATGGACGGTTCATCAACAACCACTTCACTTGAACCCTCTTTTTCACCCTTTACTTCCTCACTTACTTCATCTTCAACATTGGCCTTCCTCTTCTTGTTAACCACAACTTCATCCAATATGCGCCCATTCCTTAATTGAATGGCATTCAATTCGCCTTTACCCTTAGGATTTTCTTTAATACCTCCCGGAAATATCCCACTCGATGCGGTCAACTTGTTGACTTGGTTCGCGAGTTGTTGTATTTGATGATCGGTGATTCTTTGGGCATTTTGGACTTGACTCTTCAATTGAGAGATTGAAGAAGTAGTCTCTTCATGACGTTGATCTTGGCGTTGAATGAAGCTATTTTGGGTGCTCATCATTTGCTCCATAAGTATTTCCAAATTGGACTTAGGTGGTGGAGCTTGTTGTTGCACAATTTGTTGTTGTGGGACTTGAGTAAGTTGTTGTTGATGTGGTATAGGAGTAGTGAATGGTGTAGGGGTTTGATATGGAACTTGAAATTGATTTTGGATGAGGGTTTGGAATGGGGTGGTGTTGAATGTTGGTCTTGCTTGGAAATTTCTTGCTTGAAAACCCGATGTATCTTGTGCTTGAAAGTTGAATCCTTGATTAAAGCCTTGATTTGGCCTTTGAAAATTTTGATTAAATGTAGTCTTTTGTTGATTTGGAGTTTGGAAGTTCTTGTTCCCATAGGATAAGAACGCTCTTTGTCCGGGATGATATTGGTTGTTGTTGAATGCTTGCCTTGCATTTGTTTCCCATATACCATTGGCTTGCTCCATTGTGGTGACAACACAACACTCCGCGGCATCATGACTTGGACTTCCGCATGGCTCACAAGAGAACTCATTGATCTCCTTAGAAGAGCTCGATCCCCCTTGCTTGAATTGAGAAAGTTGCTTTGTCAAGTTATCTATCTTTGCATTAAGAGCATTCAAGGTCTCACTATTATCTTGCTTCTTCAACTTCCTCCTATCCCCACCCCAATGATGATTATTGGAGGCCATCTTCTCAATGAAACCCATAGCCGCGGTGTGGTGTACTAGATCAATAGCACCACCGGCCGCCGCATCCAATCCCACTTGATATTCGGGACGCACACCATTGTAGAATGTGAGGATGACCACATGAGGGGCTATGCCATGATGAGGGCATTGTCTTAGCAACTCCTTAAACCTCTCCCATGCATCATAGAGGGATTCATGGTCTTCTTGGACAAAATTGGTTATATCATTTCGGTACTTCGCCGTCTTGCCCGGTGGAAAGAACTTCAACAAGAAAGCCTTGGATAATTTGTCCCAAGTATCAAAAGAACCGGCCGGTTGACTTCTTAGCCACTCCTTAGCTCTCCCATTCAATGAATACGGGAAAAGTCTCAAGCGAATAGCTTCATCCGAGGCTCCATTGATCTTGACATTATCGCAAGCTTCCAAGAATACATTAATATGCTCATTGGGATTATCAAGAGGTAACCCGGAGAATTGATTTTGTTGTACGAATTGAATAAGAGTAGTCTTGATCTCAAAATTGTTTGCTCCAATTGCGGGCCTCGTAATACTTGATTGCGACACCACTTGGGGTGTCGATTCCTCTCGTATAGAAGCCATAATAGGAGGTGGTGATGGTGGTCTTGGAGAATTAACTTCTTCGTCGGACTCAATTGTTTCTTCGGATCTTATTTCTTCCTCGGATTCGGAAATAATAGGTGGTGAAGGTGGTTGCCCTCGATTTCTTCTTCTCTCGGCGTTGTATCGCCTTGCGGTAGCTTCAATCTCGGGATTCAACAAATGAATTGGTGAGAGCCCAAGAATCCGCCTACTCATGCAAAACAATACACAAACTAGAAAGTAGGAGTTAGATCACGAGCAAAGGCACACCGGAGTGTGCAAAGTAACCAATAACTTAGTCTAAACGCAAGAATAAAAACTACTAGTACCGCTAACACTCCCCGGCAACGGCGCCAAAAACTTGTTGGGGTTTTAATACCTCGCAAGCGCACGACGTAATCGTAGCACAATAGAGGGTCGATCCACAAGGAGCGGGACGGTTCCTAATTGTTTTAATTCTAAATGTTTATCTAAGTCTAATAAGGGAGAAATGGTGAACTACGACTACAATGACGAATGATAGACTAGAGAAAGAAATGAAACTAAAGAAGGTGGAAAACTAAAGATAAAACAAGCAAATACTAAAATTTACGATTACTCAAATAGGGAAAAACCTAGGGTCCGACTTAACCTCCGATATACCATAATCATGAGTAAAGAATACCGGGTATTGGATTGCTATGGACGGTGGGAAGAGTGGAACGCCTCTAAGGGCCGGTTACCTCCCTCCCGGGTTCGTAATCCGACTAAGCTAAAACCGGCCACCTCCCTCCCGGGTTCGTGAGTCGATTCTTTAAGACCGCGTCTATTCCCAATTCTTCCTCCTCCCTTTCCCAAGGCAAAGAGTTCAAACCGAAAGCTTGGGTACCCTACCAAGTTCCCACTCCCATGTTCAACTAGGTGGGGTAAAGCGAGTCTAAGGGCGAGGTCTACTTCCTAAACCTAACCGACTCCCATCGGTGGACAAGGGTTAAGGGTTCAAACACAACCCACAAGACAAGTCAATCCACAAAGCCCAAAACTAACCAATTCCCATCAATCCTCAACAATCTAAAAATAGTATTCAAACACACAATTTAGGCATATGGGGGCCAAATCGCACCCTAGAAGAGGACTACTCACTAATCATGGCTAAATTAGTGGAATTAAGTATAAAGGTGGAGTCTTTAATTATGAACATTCTTGTAAATTGAATTATACTACCAATTATGTGAAAGTGGTCAAATTGGAAGAATCTAATTGGGGATTTCTAATACTAACATGAAATTCATAGATATTAACAAAGTGAGAGAAAACTAAACTAATTGCAAACTAGAGTAACAAACAAAGATAACAAGAACTAAGTTAAGCTAAGAAAAAGAAAAGATAACAAGATGAAATTAAGACAAAGAAGGAAGTAAAAATTACCCACTTAAGGAGGATGGAAAGATTAATTAAGAAGAAGAAATAATAATCATAAAAGCTTCAATCTTTGACAATGGGAAGATGAAGATCTTCAAAGGATTACAAACCTCTCTAAAACCCTCAAAGAATTCAAAATAAAATCTTGTGTAATGGAAAACTTAAGAGGCAAAAAATAAGAATTTGGGTATTTATACTTCTAATTAGGTTACATAGAAAAACCGGTCGAAAAACGAAGTGAAATGGCAAAACCGGAGTAACGCACGATACATGCGTATCGCACGGTGAGTTGCGCACGGTGCCGACCTTCTGACTTGAGAATCGCACGGTCGACCGTGCTATTCTCTTCCTATGCCCATTTTCCCGTTTCTTGTCTTCTATGCGCTTGTTTAGGCTCGAACTCGGGTCATGTACCTCCTTTTACCCGGGCATGCTCAAGTTTCATCGTTTTCGTCACGGAAATGCCTAAAAACAAGTGACAAACACAAGAAAACCGAGTAATACAAAATATAGCCAAAACGAGCCAAAATGCCTAAGAAAACACGATTAATCGAGGCTAAATAAACGTCAAAGTAGTGTGAAAATACGGTCAATAACGGAGTTATCACGTATATAATAAAATTACATTTATTTTATAATATGTAATGTTTCGAAACATTCTCAATGTAATATTAATTATAATTGTATATATTTTCTTAAAAAAATATAATTATTGTAGATATAATAATAATAATAATAATAATAATAATAATAATAATAATAGTAATAATAATAATAATAATAATACTAAGGGAGTGGGAGCTATCTCGGTTCCCCTCTAACTTCTTGTAATTTGTTCTGGTGTTAATGCAAGTTCCGTTTTTTTTTAAAATAATAATAATAATAATAATAATAATAATAATAATAATAATAATAATAAATGTTTCGAGCTCAATATAAAATGCGTTATAATAAAAAAATAATTTTAAAAATAAATAAATAATAACAATTACTTTTGGTATATTATTATTTCCAATCACTTAGCTTGAATTATTGTTAGTGAGAAATAATATGTGGGTTACACCTAGCATTTCTAGTATATGTCAACTACTCCAATAACTTTCTTAAGTTCATGTATTTTTCATGCATTTTTAGTATTTATTTATTTATAACCCTACCATGAACATTATTACCTCTATTTGACCTATCATGACTTTTGTTCATCAAATCACTTTCAAAATTATCTTTTTATTCTATTATTATATATAATAATATATGATCTTTATCTAATCTCCGATTCTCATCTAATAATTATCACATTTTATTCTTTTTCGTGCATGTCGGTTTTTCTAGTATCTGTCCACTGGTCACGCGTTAATAGTTTAAATATAAAAAAAATCAAATAGAATTTTCTACGTAATATAAATCTGAATGAATATATCAATTTCACGTGATAATATAATTGTTAATCATTATGTAATTAGACTATTAACGTGTATCCAATATTCTAAAAGACACACGTTAAAAAAAAAACTATTTTCCTAGTATCTGTCCACTAACCACACATTAATAGTTTAATTACGAAAAAATTCAAATGATAAATCTGAATGAATATATATGTTTTTCTTGATAATATACTCCGTATACGTTTATTCAATGGACACAGATTAAAAAAATCGACTTTATATAGGTTGATCTTAGCTTGTATTGGGTTCCACATATAGTGCTCAAAGTTTTTTGCCAATTTGCTAATGTGTTAAGTGTCTAATAACTAGAAGACACGAGATTATGTATGTATGGCTCCTAGGATTTTATTGTTTTGAGTGGAGGAATTAATAAGTGATTTTATTTATTTATTTATTTATTATATTGATTGTGATTACAAATTTACAATCAATAATGTGCTCAAAAAGAAATTTAATAATGCATGTTATTGGAGTCTAATCTTGGTCCTAATTCTCAAGTAATATCCTAAAATTTTCGGTTTATTTTCAGACCAGTATTCCAATTTAATCAACCCTAAATCATTTCGATTAAATTCGGTTCGATTCGGTTTAATTCAGTTAAGACTCATTGTCTTCCTAATTACCGTGTAAATTATCCTGAATTAAAATAAAGTTTAATCATGGTCATCTATGAATTGAAACATATATAAATAGTAAGTCAACATTTTTACATATGAATTATGAAATATATGGGTATGAATGGTTGAAATTACATGAGTACATTGACATAAATAGAATCAACATCTTTTCTAGTTTAAGATTCCTTATAGGGGTAAGACATAAATACTCATAGAGTAGGACTTGTGTATATAGGTTGATGATATTTGTTCTATAATGAAGATATCCGTCACAAATTTGCAGCGGTTTAATAAGTAAGAGGTTTAAAATGCATGTTGATACTAATATTAATATTAATTAATTAATATTAATAAATCATATCAACTTTCTTGAAGGAATAGTAGGATTCAACAATGGATGATTTGAATCAAGGAATTTAACAAGTAAATCAATGGTTGTGTATGTAACAAAATTCTTTAATGAAGAATCTTCTACTCTATATATAGTAGAATGAAGTCCCGTCACTGGCCAGTCGAGTAAGAATACTAGTATTAGGTTATAATCTTAATAGTTAGTACGGTACTCCGATATATATGATTATTAGGTTATAAATTTTGTAAAATTAGACTATATATATACCATATGTAATTGAAGATGTGTAGGTCTGAAATTTCAAATATATGTATCGATAAATATAATCAACGAAATACTATCTATATATCAATTTGTCAAAGAAGCTAATAAGAGATTGTATCGATATGATAGTGAAATGAATCTTTTATCTTAATATTATTTTACGTAAAAGATGATCGATTGAGTCGCGCATATGTTCTATTATTCATGAAATATTTCAGTTTAATGTAGAATACGAAGTACTCCCTCCAATTTTTTGGATTCGCAACGTTTACTATTTACACAAATAATAAGGTTGTGAGTGGAGATGGTGGGTCTCACCAATAAAGTAAAAAGCTAACGCAAACAAAAACTTACCTATTATAGAAATGTTGCAAATCTAATGAATTTGCCAAATATGGAATATGTTGCGAATCTAAAGAATCGGAGGGAGTATGAATTATACTCTTGCACTCTTTCACAATTTTATCCGGATCTAAGTTAGTTTAGTTGGTGAAGGCGTGAAGCCACACGAATTGTTACTCATTACGCTATAAATTCGAACCCTGTCAACATCATAATCATTTTCATGAGTTCATGAGAATTAAGAAAACTTTTTCATAATTTTGTGGAGAATATTATCTATCTAACTTCTATATTAAATATATTTCTTTATATTATTTTTCCTAAATATAGACATTTTAAACCACAAATGAAATAATAATCCATATTTGGACTAATTCTATGGCTTATATGAAATGAAATCTTGCCTAACCAAAGCAAGAATGTAGGTAGTATATGCTATAGCCACCCATCATTCCTTGACATGTATGTGAACCTCAAGTAGCTAGGGACTATTCTTAATCACTATTAGTGGGTTGACCTATATTCAATGCAACTTGTGAATCAACCCCTACAAGGTCGACATATATCAGATCGTCTTTCCCTAAGTTAGTGAGAAACGTAGATAGAAAAACAGAAAACATAATTATTATGTAGGAACCATCATCTTAATTGTGAGAGGTCTTTCATTAACGATAATGAGTGATCGTGCTGGGGTGACGATGAATCTTGAATAACTAAAAATTGGATATATAGCACGGGTTTAGTCACTCATATTGTTTTATATTTATGTTAAGGTTTCATTTTTACGATGTTTTTACTAGTAACAGTCGATAATTTTGACATTTTTCTTTGTAAATTTTGCTACCCTTTACTGCCAGCTAGATTCGGTTGCTTGATTGTGCATGGATACATTATACTCACAAATTAAAATGGTCCTATATATATATACATTTCTAAATTTAACCAATATTTTTATATAATTCATACATAAATAATAATTGAAATCTAACATAACTTATCATACTAAAACTCTCAACATGTGATTGACATTCAATCCACCATTTTTTTTTTTTCATTTCATAAAAAAAAATAACTTTATATCATTATCCTCAAAGTTTTTTTCCTTCTTATCTTCCCATCCCCAATAACAATAAAAGAAATAAAACAAAATATACATAAAATTAGGAGAATTCAATACACATATTTCACCTTTATATTTGTGAATGTGGGGTATCTAAAGCACTAGTTTTTTTTGTTAATTTTTTTTTTTTAAAATCTTACATGAGAAAATAAAATAAAATAAAATAAAATAAATGGGGACTTCAATTCACAATCTTCATGCATGAATTGTACCTATCTTCCACTTTCACCATCACCACCACCACCCCAATAAAATTTGATATGCCCAAATTCAGATCAATGTTGTTGGCATATTCATCTTTGAGAATAAAGATTCTCTCTTTGTATTTATTTCCATTTCAAAATATAATAAAATGAATTACGATAATAATAACGACATATGTGATACGTGCAACTACTGAAAGGCTGAAATTGAGTTTTATAAATACTCGTATATAATGTTGAACTAATAGAGTGGTCTGAAATATGACACGTGCCATGCACTCAGTAATAATACAATATCGATCTTTTTTTTTTCTGTATACGAAATAAACGTTAAATTAAAATAAATTAACATGTCACTAACAAGTTCCATAAAATCAACCACACATTGCTATCAAAATTTATAAAACTCCACTCAATTTTCATAAAACCCTAAATAAATATAGATAAAATTTCAATAATATAAATAAATAAATTACTTGTGTTAAATATAATAAACACATGTGCTAAGTTAGTCCAAATTCAACCAAATCAATATCAAATTTTTACAAAACCCTACCCAACTTTTTATAAAACCCTACCTATATAAAATTTAATTTCAAATAATAATTAATAATATTTTCATCTTAGTACGTCATCTGGTCTCAGTTATTTATTTATTTTTATACTATTTGTGACTAATATTATTCCAAACCCTACTAATATTTATTTAATTTTTATATAATTTGTACAAAATATAACACAATATTTTTGAGTGCCCTAGAACTTTCTAAATGGGATAGGCTTGATCCATCCTTTGCCTTTCTTCCAAGAACTACATGTTATATGTGTCTCAAACAACAACTAATGGTAGGCCACATTTCTTCTTTTTAATTAATTAATTAATTAATTAATTAAATTTAAATAAATTTTCTTCATTGAAAAATCTCCTAACAACATAAGTCACCTACATTCTTTTGCCTATATAAGAGAGCCTAAAGCATTCACAAACTAACAAGTGTCTAACATACAATCAAACAATATTACTAAACCTAAATTATTCACATAATCAATAATAATATTTCTCTAAACTCTTAGTAATTGTATAATTAAAGTAATTAATACTACATATCATAATATATGGCTCTTGAGGATGGGAAGATGGGTTGGGTCGTGAGTGATGCTCAAGACTACAAGGGTAACCCGGCCGACCGGTCTAAGACCGGTGGCTGGATTCCCGCTGCTCTTATCCTAGGTTAACCCATTATTCTCTGTTAATTAAATTAAATGCAGTTCATTTAATTCAATAATTCGTATAACTTCTCAATATTATTATATATATATATATATATATATTTCTTAATAATTTTGACTAGAGCATTAGTATTAGCATGTTATAAAGTAGATAGATCATGTAATTGAACTACCTAAAGTGCCCAATTCAAGTAGGTAAATCATGCAAAAGTTTGTTATAATAAATTATAATATATTTAAACTAACAAAAGTTTTTATTTAATTTAATTAACTAATTTCATCCTAAACTCACACTTACAAATTTCTACATTCAAACATTATTCTATAACTTTTCTTCCTCCAACATTAGTGTGTATTTTAGTCTTATAATATTATCATATATACTCACATACACTACTTTGATTACAAAACTAGGGGAAATAATAAATACGAGTAATAAATACAACATTAACGATTGTATTTTGAAACTTAATACCGAAAACCAATATACTTAATAATAACAATTTTATTTTATACAATCTTATCATCAATTTCTGTATTAATAACAGATTTAAAAGGTTTTAAATGTTTAAATAAATCATTTATACTTAACATTCCCCTTAAAATTAAATATTAGTGCATCAAAAACTGGTGACGTTATTTCATTTTCCTTAATCATAGTTCAAATTTAAATTATCAAACAAAATTATATTTTTTTTAGTTCAACGAAACGCGTAATTAGTCATATTCTAATTATGCTTATTATGACAATAACAGGAATTGAGATGTGTGAAAGACTATCAACAATGGGGATAGCAGTGAACCTAGTGACATACCTCATAGGCACAATGCACCTTCCAAGCTCGACCTCGGCCAACGTCGTCACCGACTTCATGGGCACTTCTTTCCTCCTTTGCCTTCTCGGCGGCTTTGTGGCCGACGCTTTCCTTGGTCGTTTCAAGACCATTGCCATTTTCGCTGTCGTCCAATTACTGGTACGCCCTAACTCTTTAATCTTTTCATAATAATAATAACAACAACAATAACAATAACAATAATAATAAAATTGCGTACGCATGTTTGATTTTTCAATAAAATTCTCCTATTTATAATAAAATAAAATAATAATAATAATAATAATAATAATAATAATTAAGTACGTATGTTTTTTTAGTAAGAAGATTAATTTCATTAATATTGCGAGTAAATTAAATCATATGGATATTACAATCGATATACACATAAAAACATAAAATTGTGTATACATGCATATACACACGTGATATATACATGCATATTTTTACGTGACAATATAAAATTGTGTAGGTCGTATATGAATTATATCGACTGACTGTTACTTCATAATTTCAGGGGACGGGAATGTTGGCACTATCAACAAAATTACCTGAATTTCGACCACCACCATGTGACACGACCAAACCCGACACATGCCAAAAGGCAACCGATTTCCAAATGGGCATACTATACTTAGCCCTATACTTAATTGCCCTAGGAACAGGCGGTCTGAAATCAAGTGTGTCAGGGTTTGGAAGTGATCAATTTGATGAGAAAGACGAGAAAGAAAAGGCTCAAATGACTGCATTTTTCAGTCGATTCTTCTTCTTCATAAGCCTAGGTACGTTACCATATCTACAATTATTTCATTCCGTGAGTACATATATAATAATATTTTCTAATAACAGTGACTTTAATAATGTTACAGTGTCACCAGGTGATACTGCCACAATAATACTCACAATTATTTCATTCTGTGAGTATACGGTGGCATACGATATATACACATAATATTGTATTTCCGATATGATTTCTAATATTTTATATTTATACACTAAAATAATAATATTTTCTAATATCGGGGACTCCAATAATGTTACAGTACCACCAGGTGGCACTGCCGCAATATTCACAATTATTTCATTCTGTGAGTATATTATAATAATATTCTCAAATACCAGAAACTCAAAAAAATGTTACAGTGTCACCTGTATTGTTTCTCCTATATAATTTTTTATCTTTATACTGATATAATAATATTCTCTAATACCAGAGACTCTAATAACGTTACAGTGCCACCAGGTGGCACTACCACAGTACTCACAGTTAGTTATTTCATTCTGTGAGTAATATTAATTGTTTCTTCGATATAATTTCTGATCTTTATATATACTAATATAATAATATTCTCTAATACCAGTCACTCAAAAAATGTTACCGTGCCACCCACCAGGTGGCACTGCCACAACACTCACAATTATTTCATTCTGTGAGTACTTCTTCGATGTAATTTCTGATCTGTACACTGATATAATAATATTCTCTGATACCAGGGACTCTGATGGCGGTGACGGTGTTGGTATGGGTACAAGATGAAGTAGGAAGGAGTTGGGCATATGGGATATGCTCAGTTTCAATGGGGATAGCCATTGCAGTGTTTTTAGGTGGAGTGAAGAGGTATAGGTACAAGAAGAGTGTTGGGAGT
The DNA here is from genome assembly GCA_958450325.1 of Agrostemma githago. Classification (NCBI taxonomy): domain Eukaryota; kingdom Viridiplantae; phylum Streptophyta; class Magnoliopsida; order Caryophyllales; family Caryophyllaceae; genus Agrostemma; species Agrostemma githago. Next base: position 239,894 of record OY288261.1, on the reverse strand, counting down.
CCAGTTGTGAGTATTCTTCAAGTTGTTACTTGTGCTATTAGGAAATCTAAGTTGCAAATGCCTTATGATGTGAGTATGTTGTATGAAGATAATCCTGATTCTTCAAGAATTCAACATACTCAACCATTTGGGTAAGTTTCCTAATCTCAACTGGTTCAGTCAGTCGATAAAGTCACGAGAGGTTGTACTTACGATGATCTGGGTTCGAATCCATTCAGCAATATATTGGATAGATAGATTGACCGACGGTTATTTCATAAAAAGGAAAAAAATGATAATTTAATACACATTTTATGCCTTGAACTAGTTCAATCAGTCGATAAAGTCACAATCAAGGGATGGTATTTGTAAGTTTCTTATCTCAACAAATATCAACTCGTTCAGTCAGTCGATAAAGTCACGAGAGGTTGTACTTATGATGGTCTGGGTTCGAATCCAATCAGCAATATATAACTTGGGTGAAAATGTATGTAGGTGCTTGGACAAGGCAGCAATAGTAACTGAAGACGACTTCGAGAGGACCGGGATGAGGACCGGTGGAGCCATGACGGCTAACCCGTGGAAGGTGTGTTCGATCACGAGGATCGAGGAGGTGAAGATGATGGCAGGGTTACTACCAGTTTGGGCTACAACAATTATATTTTGGACTACATATGCTCAAATGATCACATTTTCAGTTGAACAAGCTTCTACTATGGAAAGATCTCTAGGCAAAAACTTCCAAATTCCCGCCGGTTCTCTAACCGTCTTCTTTGTCGCCGCGATTCTTCTTTCTCTGGCGGTCTACGATCGTCTCATCGTCCCCCTCTGGAAGAGCTGGAAGGGCAAACCAGGTAAAAATACAGCATTGTACTCTTAAATGTCCTAATAACTATGGCTGTATTTATCATTTCCCTGAATTAATTAATTTTTTTTTTCAAATCGGATCTGGTTCTGGGCTGGGCTGAGTGAGGTTCGACCCGAACCCGGCCCATGGGCTAATTACTAAGGGTGGTCCAAAGAATGGACATATCACTAATGTTGTGGTGAGCATGGCAAGGGTGTAAAGGAAGTAATTAAAGTGCATAGTATTATATTGGGACAAACTTGAAAAAGAGAGAATAATAAAATAATTAATTAATTTTCTACATACATTATTCATATGGAATGTCTTGAGTGGATATATTAATTTTAATTTTTAATATATACAACATAATTAAATTATACAAGAAGACATGGGTGGTAAGTAAGATATTTGTGCATGGATCTTACTTTTAAAATAAAAAAATTTATAAAATAAAATAATACAAAATTGTGGATCTTGTTGTGACTTGTGAGTCCTATGTTTTAATAAAAAAAAAAGATAGTGTATATGAATAATGTACATTGATCCGGAGTCCCACGACATCATGAAGTGAAAATTTTGTGTATATTTTATCCAATTCTTTAAGATAAAAAATTAAATATTTATATATTTTAGTGTAGAAGTATTTTTAATATTTACATCATAATAATAGAAAGAAAAAATTCTGGATCCGTCATCAATCCAAATGCACATGCATGGAATGTCATATTGTCTACCATAATAATGTTCCATTCAAAATTAAAGGATATTAAACTATAGTTTTATATATGGAGTAGTTGTGCTCACATGATGCTATCTAGCTACCACATGCACCTCTAATCCTCTATGGTTAATATTTATAACCTGAATTCAAATCTCGTCAATAAGTTCTAATACTTGTGCGCGTACACGATTGATTTCATTTCAGGTTTCACTAACCTACAAAGAATCGCAATAGGGCTGGTTCTATCGATACTAGGAATGGCAGTGGCAGCCTTAGCAGAAAGAAAACGTCTCTCAGTAGCAAATTCAGTCGGAAGGAACACACAGTCCCTTCCGATCTCAGTCTACTACTTAATCCCTCAATTCTTCCTAGTTGGTGCAGGGGAGGCCTTCATCTACACCGGCCAACTCGACTTCTTCATCACTCAATCACCTAAATCGATGAAAACAATGAGCACCGGTCTCTTCCTAACCACATTGTCACTAGGGTTCTTCCTAAGCAGTTTCCTCGTGTCTGTCGTAACCAGCATTACTGCGACTAAGGATTCTCAGGGTTGGCTCGCCGATAACATTAACTATGGAAGGCTTGATTGTTTCTATGGCTTGTTAGCTTTGTTGAGTTTTGTTAACTATGTTGTGTTCATGGTTTGTGCCATTTGGTACAAACCTAATAGGAAGCAAGACTCATCATCTAAGCCTCTTAAGATGATCAATGGTAATGGCAATGGGCCATATGTTGGACATGTAGAAGAGAAATGTTAGGATTTTTTTTTTTTTTTTTTTTTTTTTTTTTTTTTTTTCTTGGGTGTGGAATGTTGGGAATGTATGATATGTGTATTTAGTTGCATTTGCCTACATATTCCCAATGTATACTTTCTAATTTAATCAAAGTTGTGAGCTTGGATCGATGTAACTTTTCATCGAGTTTTTACGATGTAATTGCAGTTACTTGATCGTTCTATCTACAATGTTGTCGATACGTATGTTTCTACATATGAAACAATGCTTACGGTTGCATATACTCGACCCTTTGCGTCCATATGTTATCAAGGTAATTAAGCAAAAGGATCGGACTGATAAATTATCGTGAAACCGTCTCATATGAGTTTTTAGAAACAAGACAAAGATAGGACAATAATTTAGAAACAAGCAACTAAAAGAGGATGCTAGATGTTGACACATAATAGTAAGTAATTAATTAAGCTAATAAAAGCATTAAATCTCAATAATAAATTAGGCACCACAATATTAGGTTAACTACACCCACCAATTGACAAGGACTTTCAATGATAATAATTCATGACTCCCACCATTATTCAATGATAATGATAGTTATAGTACTAGTACTAATAATAATGCATTAAATTCCATTGCTATATTCTTTCAAATTTTCAATTTTCAAGCATAAATGTTATACCAACCCGAAAACTCCCTTTTTATGCTTGAATTAATGTCGAGTTGATCTCGATGTAAGACGATCTCATGCAACAATTTTTTACGCAAACTACAAGGAATGTATAATGGCAATAACATGTAAAGTGTGACACCTCAATTCCCCAATTGTACTAAAAAAATGATCATATATAGAGATATAGTACAAGGTACAAGTTGCTAGTAAATGCTCATAGGTAAAGCATGTCATGAACTTCACATTATTGGCAAACCTAGATCTGCAATTTTTTTGTTCACGAAGCGTACACTTAGTCGCATTACTATACATGGTACTAGATCATGTTTTCGAGTGACTTGAGATGAAAATTGCATCATCGAACAAAGTAGAATTGAAACGAGCATTACGAAAGAAATACGAGGAAAAGGTCTTCTATTAATAACTTACGATTAAAAGTACTTGCAACAACGACAACAACAACAACAAACCGAAAAGATGAACAAATTAACAAAAAAATGAAAATGGCAATGCTACATTGCCATTCCCTTTGGATAAATATAGCAAAATACAATGACAACAAAGGGGAAACTACTAAATGACTACCATACTTTGCGCGATTCAAAGAAACCGCGATTATCCAAATTATACTACTAGTACCCTAAAAAAAAACCGTCTTTCTAAAAACCATCATCGCAAACCCAATTCATCTCGAATTCTTCCTCAAGAGTCAAAACCCCGAAGGGGTTTTGACTTTTAAGATTGGTTTTCGTTCTTCTTGCCATCACCATCGCGAGACTCGAGCAAGCGGCCTTGCTCATCATCACCTTGAGAAGAAGCCTTCTTTAGAGCTTCTTTAGCCTTAAGAGCTTGCAACTTAGAATGATTATAAAACCCGACACCCAAAAAGGCGAGGCCATACCCAAAAAGGTTAACAGGAGTGACAGTATCCTTAATAACGGACCAAGAGAAGGCGATCAACAACCAATCCTTGACGACACCAGCGACATTCATAGTCAAAGCGGACGTCTTCCCAACAAGAAGGAAGACAGCAAGGTTCAATGCAAAAGCACAAAGCGAATTCGTCCCGAAAATGAACCAATCAAGGTGGAAACTAGAGGAGTCCCTCAAAATAGGGTACTCAACCAAAACCCAAGGGACGGACAAGAACACCAAACAACAAGGGGCAACATAGAACAAAGAAGTTATAGGATTAAAGCTAATACCCTTAGAAGTAAGTAAGATTTGGATCATGACTAACCTAGTAGCCTCAAAGGCAACTGCCCCTAATTGTAGGGTAACCCCCCAAACATCAAATTTGGCTTCACCATAGGCAGCAATAGCAACACCAAATGAAATCGACATCATATTAGCCATTGTTTGACCTTTAAAGCTTTCTTTTTTGAACAAAACACCAATTGAATAGACAGCAACAGGCATAAGGGCTTTCAACATTTGAATAAAGGATACAGAAAGGTAAATGTAAGCTGAATTAGATAACCAGAGTGAGAATGCATACAATGCACCTATTGGTAAGACTGAGGATATGTAGATTTCCTTCGACATCGAAACCGGTTCCACTAGTTTCATCACTTTCACTAGGATGAATGCAAGTGATGAACAGAATGACATGTGGATCATGGTTAGGGATATTGGGAATGGCCAATTGTACATCTTTCGATCTAGGATGTATTTGTTGTATACGATTACTGTGAAACTTAGGAAGATCCAGATTGCTACGTAGGTGTAGGACAATATTATTTTCTTGATTACTCCATCACTTAAAGATCCAACACCTGAAGACATGGTTTTTTTTCTAGGGTTTTTTTTGGGGGTTTTTCGATTAAATTGATTAAATTGATGAAATTGACTGCAAATTGGGGCGAAAGATTGGATTTTGATGAGATGGGTAGGGAGATTTGAGGGATTTGTGAAAAGGGTCGATGAGATTTGAGGGAAAGAGGGGAGAAAATTGGGGATCTGAGGTGAAGAGGTTGAAGAACACAAGGAGAAGAGAAGAGTAGTGAGTGAGTGATGTGTTGTTGTGTGGAGACTCAACCTCTCTCTCTTTCTCTATCTCTTTATTGAGTTGTTTGTGTGTTTCCTCTTTGGATTTTTCCACAATTATTTCCTAATTTGGTTTTAATTACACAACAATTTTCGTGTCAAATCGTTTCACGATAACTTATCGTAGGATACTGAGATATACTAGTTTACAAATATTTCCTAATTTGGTTTTAATTCACAATAATTCGATAATTCTCGTGTCACATCGTTTTACCGTGAGATATCGTGTTTCCTTTTTAGATTCTCTTACAATTATTTCCTAATTTGGTTTTAATTAAGAGTAATTCTCTTGCCAAATCGTCCCATGACAACTTATTGTGAGATATATATACTAAAAAAAATAAAATAATACGGGGTAATGAAAATAACTTATACATCGACTTTTTTTAACATGTATCATACATCGTTTTTTTTTTTTTTTTTTGAAGTGGTTTATTTCTATTATTATTAATTTTTTTTTATGAAACGTACCTATTAATATTATTATTATTGATGAAACAAAATGTAGTTTACAAAAAATTAGTGGGTAGCCGAGATACAATCTGGGCCCCCACCCCCTTAGCTACAAAAAAACGTAGTTTAGATTTTCCCTTATTATTATTATTATTATTATTATTATTATTATTATTATTATTATTATTATTATTATTATTATTATTATTATAACATGAGTTATCCCATGAAATCAAATAATAATCTTTTTATCGACAAATATTCCATATTATTATTATTATTATTATTATTATTATTATTATACGGTTTGTTCGAATTCGAATATGATGGTGTATATCGATCTGAAGTCTTAATTTTTTAACTTTAAAGATGCCTAAATTTATTATGACAAAATTTGAGATCGTCTGTCGGAAAATTTGTTTTTTTTTTTGACAAAATTTGAAGAGGCTCTTGATTAATTATTAATACTGAAATCGACTGTAGCCAAACGAACAATAATGCCAAGTGAAATATCGATATCATAAAACCGTCGACCAAGAGACCTAGAAGATGATTTTATATTAGTTACTCATTTAAGAACTACATGGTCATGGACAACGATAACGTGTAGGAGTGTAGGACTATGACTTCATATAATGTAGTTTGTCAATAATCCATCTTTTTCATACCTTTGCCGACAAAGGTTTAGTACCAATAGTACTCATGTGATGATATGATTTGAGTAAAATTGGTTCGAGTTTAGATCGATTTATATTATGAGTAGTTCAAACTAGTTAAGCGTGGTCAAACCTTCGAGTCAGGTCAGTCAGACTCGTGGTTTGGCCCTCACATGGCCAGTCCCATGGTCGGCCATCCCGCCTACCCCATAGGCTAGGCCCGGCCTAACTCGACTATTGACCTGACTAACCCGACTCAAAACCGTCCCATGACCACCCCCTAGTTGGCCCACCTGAATAGTGAATGTGGTTGGGAGTGGAAGATTATATATAGTGGGCCAAAGCCCAAATTACCATAGAATTGGGCCGTGTGATGAATCAACTTTCATACTTCGTATAAATTATGTGATTTTGAGACGTGTCGGATTCAACTGAAACAGGTTCTATATTCCAATTCATATCGCGGCGGAGGGTTCTAATAATCATTTTTAGGCATTATATTCATGCTGACAAGTTTTCGTCAAAAACTATTCGCGCTTTAGAACAAATTTAAAAAACTCTCGAAAATAGCTAAAAACGGTCGATTTTGAAGGTTATTATCCACGTTTTTTCGGCCATTTGGGTCCCGGAATAAAATCAACCGATATTCGCGCTGAACAAAGTCCACACCAAATGAAATGCCCCGGTGTAATATAAGTGTCATTTGGATGTCAATCGAGTCTTTTAAAGGCCATAATATGTGATTTTGAGACGTGTCGGATTCAATCAAAACAGATTCTATATTCCAATTTATATCGCGCCGGAGGGTTCTAGTAATCATCTTTAGGCATTATATTCATGTTGACAAGTTTTCGTCAAAAAGTATTCGCGCTTTAGAACAAATTAAAAAACTCTCGAAAATAGCTAAAAACGGTCGATTTTGAAGGTTATTATCCACGTTTTTTCGATCATTTGAGTCCCGGAATAAAACCGATCGATATTCGCGCCGAACGAAGTCCACATCAAATGTAATGTCCTGGTGTAATATAAGTGTCATTTGGATGTCAATCGAGTCTTCTAAAGGCCATAATATGTGATTTTGAGACGTGTCAGATTCAATCGAAACAGGTTATATATTCCAATTTATATCGCGCCGGAGGGTTCTAATAATCATCTTTAGGCATTATATTCATGTTGACAAGTTTTCGTCAAAAAATATTCGCGCTTTAGAACAAATTTAAAAACTCTCGAAAATAGCTAAAAACGGTCGATTTTGAAGGTTATTATCCACGTTTTTTCGGCCATTTGGGTCCCGGAATAAAATCGACCGATATTCACGCTGAACAAAGTCCACACCAAATGAAATGCCCCGGTGTAATAAAATGGTCATTTGGATGTCAATCGAGTCTTTTAAAGTCCCGAATTATAAATCACAAGTTTTCAAATCGATCAAGAGCAAGTATTATCCATATGTGTCGTTAGTGGCGACAAAATATTTGCTGCCTCGAGTTACATGCATACGTTTATGAAGACAAAACATTTGCTGCTCCGCCGACATATAGATTTGTTTTATCAACCTATGTAGATGATGATACTCAACACGTTATAACTTTAACAGATATACATACTCGTCACAAGTGAGACAATATTACTTATATGTATCAAGTATATACAATACAACAACTAGTACTAGTTTCCCTTACATGCATGATCATTGGACCTATCAACCTTCAACATGTAACATTTTTTTTGTAATATAGAAGACGACTATTGATAAAGAAAACATTAACATTATTAGTTCAACCTAATAATACTTGAATTAGTTGAATTAGTTATATTGATAAAGAAAACATTAGCATTATTATCTTGTAGTATACAATCGTTGATTGTACCGTACGACAGACCTAAAAAGTTATCACTTTAAGTTGAATAGTGAATACGTTTTAATATGAAAAAGTGGTAACTATTTATCTGATCGAAAGTGATAACTAACTAACCTAAAATGATCACTTTTTTTTCCATAAATTGTAAATTTTTACTATTATCGAATGCATGGTACAACGATTGTACACAATAATTACGGATCCTATGATAATAAACGACTTTTAATATTTTATTGTAAAACCGTCACATTCTCTACCTAATCTTCCCTCTTTAAAGACTCATCAAACAACTCCAAATACCCTCCAAATTAAAGCAAACCCTAGAATTAAAGTCATCATCATCAAAAAAAAAACTCAAAATCTTTTTTCATGGCAAATGCATGGAGAACTAGACAACCACCAAGAACAACACCAACTCTCAACTTCTTCCTCTTCCTCTTCTCCTTCTCCATCTTCCTCCTCCTCCTCCTCTTCTTCTTCCTCTCAAACCCGACCCGACAAAATCCCCAAACTACCCTCAATTCCCACCTCAAATCTCGAAAAAAACTCGAAAAAAATTCAAAAATCACAACATTCAATTGCAAAAACTCCCCACAATCATATCCAATAATAGCAACAATAACAGAAGGACTAAAATACCCTTTCATCTTCTCCTTAGCTGACCTAGGGCACCTGCCCGAAAACCCTAATCATTTTTTCAAAAGAATTCTGAATAATAAACCATTTAGGAGGCCCGACATCTCGGGCCCGGTCCAAGATGTGTTGGGCCGGTTTCGAGATGAGGGTAAAATGGGTATTTTTGTTGATGTTGGGGCTAATGTGGGTATGGCTAGTTTTGCTGCAGCTGTGATGGGTTTTCATGTTGTTGCTTTTGAACCTGTTGTTGAGAATTTACAAAGGGTTTGTGATGGGATTTATTTTAATAGGGTTCAGGGTTTTGTTACTTTGTTTAATTCTGCTGTTTCTGATCATTTTGGGAACATTACTTTTCATAAGGTACGTAAACAAATTATAGTGTAAGACGGTTTTAAATTTTAAATTATCTGATGGAGATATGTTTTACTGTATGTAAAATGATAATCACACATTTAATTTATTGATCACTATGACGGTTTTAAACTATAGATATCTGATGACGATTCATTTATGTAAAACGATAATCACACATTTGTTGATCACTGGAACGGTTTTAAACTATCTGATGACAATCGTTCATTTTATTGTGAATGACTGAATTGTCTTCTTACATTAGAAACCGTCTGACCGTATCACAAGCAATTTGATCTGAAATTGTCTTTTTTTTTCTTAGTTTGAGTATGTAAAACGGGTTTAAACTATCTAATGATCCATTTATGTAAAACGGTAATTACACAATTATTGGCTAAGATGGTTTTAAACTATATATTTGAGTGAGTGACGATTCATTTATGTAAAACGATCAATCATTATGGTTTAGGGTTGACTTTTTTTAAGCACAAACGAAGACAAAATAGAGGTATGTTGACTTTTTGTATATAAGGTTTGGAAAACGGTTTTTAAACTATCTGACGATGATGATAACACATTTTATGAAAAACGATAATCACATATTTATTGTTCACTAAGACGGTTTTAAACTATCTGGTAGCTGATGACAATTCATTTATGTACAATGTCAATCATTATGGTTTAGGGTTGACTTTTTTTAAACAGTATATATAAATGTAAGAACGTTTTCTTCACAGTACATTATTGTAAAACTGTTGTTTGTTATTCACACATACAGTTAGTAGGCCGGTTGGACAACAGTGCAGTATCAGCAGTCGGTGCAAAGATGTCATTCAAAAAGAGTCAAGAGATAGCAGTTGAAGTAAAGACGATACCACTAGATGACGTTATCCCAGCATCGCAACCCGTGCTACTACTCAAAATTGATGTACAAGGGTGGGAATACCATGTACTAAAGGGTGCAAAGAAGTTACTCTCAAGAAAAGGGACAAATGCACCTTACATAATCTATGAGGAAGATGAACGTTTGTTGAAAGCAAGTAACACAACTTCTAAGGAAATTAGGGATTTCCTTAAGGATGTTGGATATCAATGCATTGGTCATGGGAATGATGCTCATTGTACCAAGAATTGAGATATCGATTAAGGGTCGTTGACGGTTTCAGATGATGATTTCATGTTAGATGATGTTCCTAAGGCCAAGCTCGATCAGATCACCCAAGGTTCTGGTATTGCCGTTATTTTTAGGCAAAATTATACGTACATTATTATGTCCTTTTGTAAACCAGTTTTATTTATTAAATTACTGCCTTATAAATTCTTTCGTCTTAGTTAACATTTCTTTTGTCTTAATTAACCTTTTTACTATCATTTACTACCAACATATAACAAAAGTTATAAGGTAGCACTTTTAAAACAAAAATTACAAGAATATACAATAATTACTTTGGATTACAAATTTAACGTTCGAGTCACCATATTTTCGATAGATTTATCATTGGTTAATGAAGGGAATGTTCACAAATTCCAACGTGACTTACATATTTTTATTAAAACGTTTCGATAACTGATATGTCGACACGATGAGCACATTGAATAATGGTGAATTTGTTTGAAATTAAATTATCATCATAAAAAAAAAATTGGAAGCAATAATTTTCAAATCAAAAACAAAAATACATAAAAATAAATTATAGGAGTATTTGATTATTGTTTTCAAAAAATAAATAAATTATATTTGATTATTATTATTATTATTATTATTATATTCAACGGATGAAAATAGACAAAAAGCGTCTGTAGCTCAGTGGATAGAGCGTCTGTTTCCTAAGCAGAAGGTCGTAGGTTCGACCCCTACCTGACGCGTTTTCCTTTTTTTTTGCTTCAATATTTATTTATTTCATTCTGAATTTGTGATAAATAAATAAATAATCTTTGATTTTGGCAGAATAATTGCAGAAAAAACAGTATTATTACGGTGTCTCGAGACCCTGTAACGCCACACAAAAAAAAAAAACACGATTTCCATCTTATTCAATCATCGTAATTCTTCATCATTCAAAACAAACCAACATCGTCAAACTGTCACAAAAAACACACGATTTCCGACTCAATACTCATAGTTTTTACTCTCATTTCAGATTGGTTTACATTGCGGATTAGTTTGCGAAATGACCGTTGCAGTAGTTGAATCCGAACCAAACGTTGTTAGGCAACCAGTGTTTGAAGTTGAATGTCACGGTTCTAATGTTCCTTCCTGATATTTTCACGTTGTCGATTTCCAACCCATCACGACCTCTTCGGTTTAGGTAGACGTAGCATACATCGTATGTGCACGGTCCTGAAATGTCGAATGTGTCTGTTGAGCATGCCTCGAATGTGCCTGATTTCGGATCGTCTATTCTTGGCACATATACCTGTCATTAGAGGCCAGACACGAATATTTTAGGCAAAATTTTCAAATTTTTTTTTTTGTTCGGTCTAAATTGAAAAATCAGATTGTCGTGTCAGCTAACATGAATCATTATATCAAATCGGATTGTTCTAACGTATATCATACGGATCACAATAATATTATCACGAGAAATTGAGATCGGGTACCTGGTTGCCTTTTTTATCACCAAAAGACAGACTAACTTGATCTCTAGTGTGTGAGATTGAAGAACAACTTGTAACAATCTTAACTGTGTAAGCACATGTTGCTGCAGCCTGCACATTTTACAAACCTTTGACGGGTCAAGTATTAACTCAGTACAAGATGTCTAATAAATCGTAAATGATTTGACAACAGATATGCCAGCCTATACTCGATTACTCGTCCCACATGAGAACTTGTGTTTTTTTTTAACTTAGTAATAAAAAAGTTTCAAACTTTTTATACTTTTTGAGGTAAACACACTTAATTAGCAAAAGGGTAATCATTAACAAGTTGATCAAACATGTGACGGGTCAAATATCAACAATCAAAACGCGTACAGAATACTAAATATTTCGGCTTCATCTATCTATACACACGAGTCTTTATTTGACAACGAATATGCTTGATGGCTAAACACAATAAATTAGCAAAAGGGTAGTGATTAAAAAGTTGATTAAACATGTGACGGGTCAAGTATTAACCAGACGTAAGTCGAAAGTAGATTAAGTATACCAGATTAGGTTGATCAACCCTGAGAGAAAGCAGAGGAAGTGGTTCTCCAGAAGGCAAAATGTGTTCTTCTTCAGATGATGATGAAGAAGAAACTTGGAAAATGATGAGAGAAATCAAAGAAAATAGCAAATAAAATCCAATTTGTTTCACCATTTTTGATAATTTTGATTGATTTTTTTTGGGTTTTGAATGATTTTGAGTTGTGAATACTTTGAATATATGGACCTGGTTTACAAATGGGGTCTACTACTAAAAAAAGACGATTTTGATGCTGATAAGATCGATTCCCAATTTCCCATATCATGAATATCGTCTTTTGCAACTTTAACAAGTATGACGAGTCTCTATATATTGTAATGCGACTGAGTGAGATCAATTTTCAATAGGATGAATACCATCTTTCGTGACTTAATAAATGAGTTAGCTAGCAAACAAATATATCATGTTCATCATGGTTTTCTTACACATACTGAGTCACTGACATACTTACCAACTACTCAATGCTTGTCTAGATTTTTGAATATTATCCAACTTTGATTGGATCGATTATGAGTCGGGTCAAAGCGAACGGTAGATAATCTAGCTAGTAACAAAGTCAAGCTTTAAAAAAAAAGTTCAAAATTATCGAGTTTTTGCGTAACATATGAGACCTAAACATAAAATTTTAGCTCTAAATTCGTCTATGTGATCTCCCTTTAGAGACCCAACTTCTCTCGAGAGGTGATCATACTCATGATTCTGGTTCGAACCCCAAAAGGGTAATTACTCATTAAAAAGTCGAATTTTTTTTAGTGAATATCGTAATGGAAACGGATACAAATCTACCAAATCGAATAGAATCAAATCAGATAAATTCTCGTTAAAAAAAAAAAGATCATTAAACTTAATTTACTATGTACTACGAGTAATGAAAAATGATCTATTCGTTCAAAAAATTACCAGATTAGGCTTAATCCTGAGAGAAAGCAGAGGAAGTGGATCATTAGATGGGAAAATATGAGATTCTTCTTCATGTTCTTCTTGTTCAAGTTGTTCTTCAGCTAACGAAACTTGGAAAATTATTACAGAAATCAGAAACCATAATGCAATGTGTTTGACCATTTTTTTTTTTTTTATAATTTGATTCAATCTCTAAATTTTAATTTTGTTTTGATTGATTGAATTTATATATTGAATTGGTTTAGTAGTAAGTGACTGGCAACTACCTTGATTTAATTAATCAAATAATAATATCATGTTCAATCAAGATTTGTTCATGTGCCTAATTTGCTAATCTAAGTCAACATCATTTCTTTCCTTTTTTTAAATTTTTGGAAAACTATCAAAATTCGATGTCGAGTCTTCCTTATTATGGATATATCAAACTGGGTCGTTACTCGTTATGGATCTATTGTTATGTCGGGTTGGGTCATTATCGGTAGACCGGATCCGAACAAGCTAACCTGATAACTCCAAAAAATACGGTAGAAAATAACAATCTCGGAAAAGATTTGATCCCAGAATGATCCGGTTAACCAGAAGATTATCAGTAATCTTATCCTTAGTTATAGTATAATATCGGGTTGAAAAGTTTTCGTGGAATGATTCAGTGATAAGTCAAGTCAGGTTTAGTTCGGATCACTATCGATAACTTGAACTAATTGATCCATCTATGGCCCAACTCTAGTGTCCTTCTAGGCCCAATGGACTTAGTTTCAAGCCTACAAAATTGAGTCCAACAACTCCCTCGTATTGTTAGACCGTCTCAGCCAAAACTCAGCACATTAAGTTCACCGTCTCAGTTTAGTTCAGTTTAATTCAATTCAGTCAGTACACCTAAATTCAGTTTAGTCAGCCTAAATCAGTACAAAAGAACGACCTAAGTCCATAATTTCATGACCCAACCATATATTACATTAATCGAACGAATCCAACGTTTTATCATACATCGAGTCCCAACTTAATACTCTTAGAGTATAACCTAAAAAATTTCGCTTACATCAAATTTTACGAGTTTTACATTACATTATACATTACATCCCGTGTTGTTAGTATCTACTAATACGCGCCATGAAAAAATAAATTATTAAATCGAGTAAAAAGATTTAAAAAAAAACCCGAGTTCAAATTAAACCGGAATCGTGTTCCAAGTCTCCAAAGGAGGCAATGAAAACATACTAACAGTTGAGCTTTTGCTTCTAATCTCTTTCAATGCCCTTAAAGCAGAGATAGTACTCTTCATGTAAAGGCTCTCAATGTACTCTATCTCTGAAAGCTCCTTTGGAGGGCACTTGATCAGATTTGTAGGGCACCCGTCGTTTGTAGGACAGCCGGGGCAGGTGGTCGTGGTGGTTGTGGTGTCAGTGGGGAAGAGGAGGTCGAGCATTCGTTCACATTGCTTGACGAGTTTGTAGATCAAGTCCGTCGTGAAGAAGGGTTGTTGTAGGACTCTTTGGATGAAGGGTAGTCGGATTAGGGCACCCGTTCTTTTGTCGTATTTCTTGAGGATTTTTACGAGTCCTATGAAATTCAGGAGGAAACATGTCAGACATGCGACACGACACGACAGCCAAGTGAAGTTAGTTAAGGTCGAAATTCAATGGTTTGACTATAGAGATTTTGACTTTGATCTAAAGATTTCGAAATTGAATATTCTACATAATTTTTTTTATAATTATCGTTGAAATGATTTCAAAATCTTAAACCCAATTAAAGCATACCATGATCATTTTTTTAAATTTTTTTGTTTTCGTATTTGAAAAGATTTTTCTCGTATTAGATTAGTCAAACCAGGATGTCACATCATATCGAGATCGAGATCTGTGGATCTCTTATAAACCTATCTACCACACCCAATTAGAAATTATTACTAACCCTACAATCAACATCACTTAATTTCCTTTGAATAATATACTCCCTAGTAGGAGTATTATTGAATTTGAATTACATGAAGATGAAGGCATAATAATGGCACTACTACTATTTGCCAAAGAATAATGAAAACATGTGGTCATGTTTTTGTCAAATATGATCATAATATTAGCATATTCTTTTGGTACAATCCCATATGCCATTGGCATATCCATTCCATGAAAATGACAATTGAAGTAACACCCGTGATCAGATATACGTCGTATTGTTACAACCAGTGAAATGCACTACTACGTACTTAGGAAACGACCTGACATGTTATAGCATTATAACATATATTTTGGTCACAACCAGCGTTGAAATTAACATTTGAAGTTCACATTTGGCAACTAACTTATGACTTAGTATGAGTTACTCTAAGTTCTAACCGACTCTTTTGATTTCCTCGCATATTAGTGTCTAAAACGCCACGTTCTGCGAAAGATTTGCTTGAATAATGAGTAGTATTACCTGTATAGTTGAGTGCACTATAATTTTCCAACAAAACCATCTCCCCATGAAAATCAACAATCTCCTTTCTAATTTTGAGCATTTCATCATAGTTGGACCTCTTTGCCTTTCCTACTCTATCTTGCAACTCCTAAAAAAAAAATAACACCATAAATGTCAATTTCGACTAGATCTGTCAAATGAGTTGGGATCAGGGTCAGACTAAAGTCCGAGTTTCAAAAGTAACAATGACTATGAATCATGATGAGTTGATCAAATCACTAGATTGTGACTAATCTCAATTAAGCAAGCTTAAACATCATAAATTACATTAAAAAAATCAAATCAATACTCAACTCAAGAATTAATCTAAAATTTAGCTCAATACTCAATTAAACATCATAATTTACATAAAAATCAAATCTTTACTCAATCCAAGAATTAATCCAAAATTTAGCTCAATACCCACATAATCAAACATCATTAAATACATAAAAATGTAAAAATGAAAGAAAAAAAATCCAAACCCAAGAATTAATCTAGAATTTAGCTCAATTCCCACTTAATTAAACATCATTAAATACATAAAAAAAAATCAAATATTTACTTGTATTTGTAACAACAATTATACATTTAGCTCAATACCAACTTAATCAAACATCATAAAATACATTTAAAAAAAATCTCAACCCAAGAATTATTCTAAAATTTAGCTCAATTCCCTCTTAATCAAACATCAAAAATCACATAAAGTTCAAATTTTTACTAATTAATCTAAAATTTAGCTCAATACCCACTAAATAAAACATCATAAACTAGATAAAAATCAAAACTTTACTAGCAAGTAATTACTTAACGGTTTTTCTAGCCTGTGCCAAATCTTTACTAATTAAATCAGAACATCATAAAACACATAAAAATCAAATTTTTACTAATTAATCTTAATTTTAGCTCAATACCCACCAAATAAAACATCATAAACTAGATAAAAATCAAAACTTTACTAGCAAGTAATTACTTTTAACGGTTTTTCTAACTTGTGTACACTGAGCATATGTTGATACGCTCATTATTAACGAAGAAATCACAATGATATTATCACGATATTATTATACCTTCAATCTTATGATATACTCTTCTTCTTGCTCAACAAAGAAAGTATTGAATTTCTCAAGTTCATCTTCCAATAACCTTAGAAAATTCACTTCTTCTTTTGTCATTTCATCACACCCAATTCTCTGTTTTTTAGTTGGACGATCATTAATATTATCTTCATTATTATTATTATTAATACTATTAATATTATTATTATTGTTATTTATATTATTTTTGAGAATAATAAGTTTTAATTTTTTCTTCAAATCTTTGTATGACAAAAATTTATCTCTCCATTCTGGTAAAGTTTCTTCAATTTGATTGCTCAAACTCTTGCCAAACTTCATTGAAAATTTAATCAAAGATTAAATGGGTAGTGAAATTTTGAAATTATAATGATTATAGTGAAATTGGGTGTGAAAAATTAAGGTTTAATTTTGGTTTAGGAGTGAAAAAAAGAATAAAATTGGGGAATAAATATAAGATAATTTGGTGGAAGAATGGATAGTGATAAGAATATTCGAATTTATTGCGTGGGAATATCCTTAATTTAATTGTGTATGCAAAGAGTTTATTTCAAAACAAAAAAAAATGTCGGTTTTGTTTGGTAATCAACATATTGGTGAAAATTAATAGATTTCGATCTAAATTGTAGATTGACGGTCAATTGTCTAGTTTCTAGTGTTTAGTAAACGTGATATTGCGATAACATATTGATCTGAATTTACTATTTTTGAATATACTGCTAATAGTAGCATAATTAAACAACATATTCAATTTGTATATGAAAATAATTCGATTATCTGAATCTGCAAATCACTAAACAGTCATCTTAATTCTGTTAATTTAACTTCATAGTCAATTTGCTAATACAATCTTTTAACATTATTCTGCTAATGTTATCCCCTATTACAAATCTGCTACTGTTGTTTGCTAAACAAAGTTAAGGCTATTAACGTGTTTGAAAGAGACGATCTCTAATTAATTTACCGATTTTTGTTGACACCCTTTATGTATTGGAGATAAATTAGTGGGAGTTAGAGTGGCTTTTGTGAGGTGGCTTGAGGTGTTGGCTTGGTTTAGGGGTGTTAGTTTAGTTAGTTGGGATTGGGATAGTGGGTATTATGTCAATGTAAATCCGTGTATCATTACGTGTCTCATCTCCTGTTCCACTGTTTCGATCTGCTTCTAACAGATAACATTTTAATCTAATTATCACAATTGTTACTAATTAAAGGCGATGTGTCACTTAATCAAGGCAATAAGACAGAAGATGAGATATAAAAGTGAGACAGACGATCACAACTCGGTATCATGTATTGTGTGTCAATGTGTGTAATGAATGAGTTGAGTTTCTTATGGGTGTGTAACATAAAAAGGAATATACCTTTGGATATTACTCTTCTAGTCTTCTATATGTAAGCATGGTAAAGGAGTGGTTTAGTTAATTAATTAATTAATTAATTAAATATTTAATTAATTAACTTCATAATTGTAATTGGTTTAGTTGTTGGTTTTCAACTCTTAGACCAAAAGTTAGTCAATGGGAAGTAATCTCTTTGAACTTTCTTCAATCTTTATCGTCAATGATATGTACCAATGTTTCAAGAAGATATCTTTCTGAAAAGCAGAACATAATACTAATTAAATAAGTTATTTTGAATTATACTTGTATTTTCTTCGGTTTTGAATAGTGAGGTATCAAAATATTATTTTTATCGTTTATAAATAAATAATTTTCTCGATTTTGGACTCGTATTATGATTGGACCATTCATTTTGCAAAATGGGCCTTGAAGATGGGCCTTTGGTAGACATATGTTACGGGTCGGTTAGGATATTTAAATGGGCTTTCAAGTTTCAACAAAACCGATTTAAGTTTCATTAATTAATTTGGACCGGCTCTCCTTATAACCCAAGATGAACCCATATCCTAAACCCTAAGATAAAAATATGTTTTTTTTAATCACGATGTGAATTTATTTGTCTGTTTCGAGTAATTACTTTTTAAATAACGATAAATTTCATCACTTTAAAGGTTCGATAACATTTTTTTCCTAATTTTTCATGTCACAAATTGTATGATTTTCGTATTTCCGAAAGTAATTTGTGTATTCAATTAAGGGCATAATCACATTGAGTTAACTAGATTCTCATAACATTACTTGACTCTTGCTCAAAGTATCAAGCCCCACCCTCTCATTTGACACCACCAAAACATATATGCAATCATGATCATATTAAGGCAACACTCTCTTTATTAAAAGCTTATCGTGTCGTGTCGAGATAAGTAAATTTAAAATCTCTTTCCCCCTTTACATACATAGAAAGTCTATTAGTATTGTAGAAGAGACAAAAAATTCAGTTTGATCGAATCATTTCGATTATTTCAGTGGATCGCACCAGTGCAGGCCGATCTGGCTAAAATGACCTCAACGTTAGGAGGAATCGATCGGGTTGAGCCAGATTATTGTAGCCTTGGTCTCGCCAAGGGTAATAACTCATAACTCATGGTCACGTACAACCACTCAGGTCGACTATGTTTTATCAGATCTTCTTGAAATACACACGTTTTCCACACACAATTCATGATTCTAAGCGACAAAATTGACGAACAAGGTAAACGACAAAATCTTTCGAAAATAAGTACAAATTTTCATATAAGACGATCTAACGAGAATCATTATATTGTGAAGATCGTCTTTCAGAAGATAGAGGTTGGGTTTCTAGAAGAGAGCTTATGGGTTACGCCCTTACATACCGACATCGTATAGTTGTAAGTGTATTATTAGGCCAAGTGGGCCAATAGAAAAGGACGATCAAGACCCATCAATGTGATACATAGTGGGCCCATTATTATTTATCTCTACTTTATTTTGGACCAACCACCTTTCACATTTCACTCGTTTCCGATCCATTTTTTCTCATTTAATTTTTACAAATTGTAGTTGCTGACGGTCATATCTCTCATATTATTATATAATTATAGATGAAATATTTGTTCATTTTGAATAATAAAAGAAAAAACGTTATTATTCTTAATGAATAAAATGAATAGTATTTGATCTGTTATAATAATATAACAGAAATAACAGAGTCATTAATCTTCTAGGCAAAGATCAATCTATACTTTCCAAAATACTTTATTCAAATTTTGTTTTTTCTTTATTTTAGGCTGGACAAGGGTACGTCACTTTGATACGCGGATTAACAAAAATTATGAAATTAATAAATTTGTTAATCCTATGCTATGTATAATAAATCGATTAAGAAAAAAAAAATAGTACCTCGTGATTAAAGCCTGAATATCGTCAACAACATAGTTCACATATATACTCTTAAGTATAAATTTTGAATAAAAAAATAATCTTATTATCTACAGATAAAATCGACACATTTTTCATAATTTAATTAATTCATAAAAGTACCACGTAATAGCTTCGGCATAGACTTTTTTGACAAATCAATTTAGGATTAACATCCTTCATTTAATTTCTTAGACCCCCACAACCCCACATTACACAACTCTAAACCAAAACTAATCTTTTCGAGCTTAGCAGTTATTGTGTAAGACTGTTTCATATCATAAAACGATATCTCTGTATAACAAATCCACTCATTTATCACTAATAAGTGAAGTTATGTTGATGTCTTTTAAAAAATTGAAATGTTTCATACGTGAAACCGTCTTATTACTGTCTAATTGGTGAATCTTTCTTATAATTATTAAGAGTATTATATAAATGAATATATATACTTTATTTTCATACAACTTGGACTTTATTTATAATCTCCTAAATGCATACATCTCTCTTTTTGTAGGTGATTTCATATCATTCTCTTTGCTCATCATCCAATCCAACTTTGCTCTATCTCTTCATCACTCATCACAACAAAACCATTATCAAAATTCCATCACTTTGTTTGAGGTAACATCATCTTATAATTATCTTTAATTTATCGATTATTCTAATTGACATCTGCATCCATTTTCGTGTTTTTTCTGCTCATATTTAAAATTTATCGACTAATAGTTGACATCCGCATATATTTTCATGTTTTGTTCATTCGTATTTTTAATTTATCGACTATACTAATTGACATCTGTGTATATTTTCATGCTCAGTGACAAGTAATCGACACTATTACATGATAATAATATTATCATAATTGTTAAATAGTTGCATTTATTTGATAACATGTGGTGTGATCACCTTTATTTTTTCCCCTTTTATATCATCCTCTTATTTTTTTCCTTATTAATATTATTAATATATTATCTAATAATTATGATGATATAATAATTATATTAATATTTACATGCTTTGTGACTAGTAATTAGCTAATTTGTTTTTTTTACATGTAGTAGTAATTTGTTTAATTTTTTTTGCTTAATATTATCTTTTTTTTTTCTTTGAAGACATAAGTAAAACAATATGGCAAAAATACTACTCCATGGAACACTTCATGTGACAATTTATGAAGCTGAGCGACTTTTCGGAGGAGGCGGTCGTGACCTGTTTCACAAGGTATGAGACGGTTTTACTCTATAATTTATATGTTGTTTTTTAATGAATTGCAAGGGTTCCTAAATCTTCATAGAGTTCATGATAAAACATCAATGTCAACTTTTGTATTTAGTCTTTGCTGGTTGATGAGTGGTTGAGCCACTTTGTTGATTCAATCTTATCATTAATGAGTAATTATCTAATCCCATTATTCCATCTGCCTTGTTCATTTGTTTAATATGAAGTACTTTATTTACGTTTGATTAAAATATGGTACAATAACTAAATATATACGAGTAATAAATAAACGATAAACAAATTATTAGGATGGTTAAAGTCATTCCCGTGTTTAATTAAATTATCCGATAAAGATATTTTTGTGTGTATTCGTTCCCTCGAAGCAAAAAATTAAATCTGAAATTTAAAACATGAAGTAGAAGTAACGTACTTATTCTGTTTCAGTCATTTTTACTGTATTTGTTTATCTTTTATTTCGTATATTATTTGTGATTTGAGGAGTATATATTATTTTAGTTAAAGATTAAATAGATGACTGAGTTGAGTAAATTCGTTAAACCATGCAAATTGTATGTGCTACAATGACTTTAACTATATTCTATTGCGTTAGATCGCAAAAATTCAGGGCTGTTACATATTATCATCAAAATGTTGTGCCAATGCTCCAAAATTATTAGTCACTTATTGATAACTAATAACTAATTAGTGGTGAATTAGTTTCAGTTCCTGTAAATGCACCGCTTATACAAATACAAAATACTTAATAAGGGCGCGACATCTGTTTTTTTTTTTTGTTTTTTTTAATGGTTTTTCATTTAGTATATATATATATATATATATATATATATATATATATATATATATATATATATATATAATAGCAGGCGTTGAAATGTTAATTACTTTGCATTGTCAATGGTTGGTTTTTCAGATTAGAGAGGGAGTGGAAAGTCTAGTAGGAGACGGAGCCGGAAAACTCTACGCAACAGTCGACATTGAGGGTGCTCGAGTTGGTCGAACAAGGCTCCTAGCACACAAAGACTCAAACCCGAGATGGTACGAGCAATTCCACATCTACTGCGCCCACATGGCCTCAGACGTTGTCTTCACCTTAAAACAAGACAACGCGATAGGAGCCACGCTCCTAGGCCGAGCCTACCTCCCCGTGTCCCAGCTCCTGGGTGGGGAGGAAATTGACACGTGGCTCGACATCCTAGATAGGGAACTAAAGCCAATACATAAAGGGTCTAAGGTCCATGTTAAAGTCCAATTCTTTGATGTCACGAGGGATATGAGTTGGGATAAAGGTATTAGGTCACCCAAATTTCCTGGGGTACCCTACACTTTTTTTCCTCAAAGAAACCTATGTAAGGTTACTTTGTATCAAGATACTCATGTTCTTGATAGTTTTGCACCTAAGATCGCGCTAGCTGGTGGCAAGTTTTACGAGCAACAACGGTGTTGGGAGGACATTTTTGATGCTATTACTAACGCGAGGCACATGATTTACATTACCGGTTGGTCAGTTTATACTGAGATTACCCTTATCAGGTATTACTCTGATACCATATAAGATAATAAAATAATGAAAAATGTCACCGTATTTATATTTTCCTGGATATATGTCTATTAATAATAGGGACCCTAGGAGGTCGAAGCCAGGTGGAGATATGACCTTAGGTGAGCTCCTCAAGAAGAAAGCGATGGAGGGTGTTCGAGTTTTGATGCTCGTTTGGGACGATAGGACTTCGGTCAAGGGTCTAAAGGAGGACGGGCTAATGGGGACCCACGATCAAGAGACGGAAAGCTACTTTCGAGGTAGCGAAGTACATTGTGTTCTTTGTCCTCGGAACCCAGACAATGGAAGGAGTTTTATACAAAATATTGAGATCGGGACTATGTTCACCCACCATCAAAAGATCGTGGTCATCGACAGTGAATTGCCTAATAAAAGACCGGATTTGAGGAGGATTGTGAGTTTTGTCGGAGGTATAGATCTTTGTGACGGGCGATATGACTCGCAGACACATTCCCTTTTTAGGACTCTCGATAATGTTAACCAGGATGATTTCCATCAGCCAAACTTCCAGGTATCAGGCCATGTTCTTTTCAGCTGAAATGATCAACTTGCTGAATTTAACTTTTTTTTTGCCAGACAAAAAAGAAAATGTGATTACATATTTGTTTGTGCTCTGGGAATCCATATTACTTCTCTTATTAGGCAGCTGAACTAACTTAAAATAAGCAGCAAAGACGGAGAGCGTCTTTTCTGCAAAGTCTTTGAGTATTATAAATACGCTGACATATTTTTAACAGGGTACGTCGATCAAGAAAGGAGGGCCAAGAGAGCCGTGGCACGACATCCACTCAAGGCTAGAAGGTCCGGCAGCGTGGGACGTGCTTCAGAATTTCGAGCAACGGTGGAGGAAGCAAGGAGGGAAGGATCTTCTCCTCAGCCTTAGAGAAATGAAGGACATATTCATTCCTCCGTCTCCGGTCACATTCCCAAACGACGATGAAACTTGGAATGTACAAGTTTTTAGGTCGATTGATGCTGGGGCCGCGTTTGGGTTCCCTGAGGCACCCGAAGAGGCGGCTAGGTTTGGACTCGTGAGTGGAAAGGACAACATCATTGATCGAAGTATCCAAGACGGGTACATCAATGCTATAAGGCGGGCAAAGCGGTTTATCTACATCGAAAATCAATACTTCTTAGGTACTACTACTACTATACTTTGTATTTCATTGATACTATACTTTTTTTTATGTAGATTTAGCGAGGGTTACCCTTGCTACCAGTTCTTGAAATAGTTTCTTAATATATCTCTAATATTTCCAGGCAGCTCGTTTGCTTGGAAACCGACCGATATAGTCCCGTCTGACATAGAAGCCCTACATCTTATACCGAAAGAGCTCTCACTAAAGATCACTAGTAAGATCGAAAAGGGTGAGCGATTTTCAGTCTATGTCGTTGTGCCAATGTGGCCCGAAGGGTTTCCTGATAGTGGTTCGGTCCAAGCCATTTTGGATTGGCAAAGGCGAACCATGGAGATGATGTACAATGACATAACCTTGGCTCTTCGAGCCAAGGGGATCGAGGCTAACCCTAGGGAGTACTTATCGTTCTTTTGCTTGGGTAACCGAGAGGCTAAGAAAAGCGGAGAGTATGAGCCGACAGAGCACCCTGAACCTGGCTCGAGTTATAGTCTAGCTCAAGATCATAGGAGGTTCATGATCTATGTTCATGCTAAGATGATGATAGGTATGTACCTCTTTATACTCCCTATATATACTCTTGTTTAATCAATCAATTTTTCGTCTAGTAAAATCCCGTCTGGAGAAATCCAGCAGGTTAATCTTACCTATATTTATAATCATTTACTCGCTCAGGCATTGCCTGGTGGTCAACTGGTCTTGTATATATGTTCATAGCTTCGTCCCTTTCACTGCCTAAACTGGCTGAAGCCTGAAAAGTAATTATAATGAGAAACTCGACTCTAAAGTTTTTTGACATTTGGTAATGAGGTTTTGTTTGACATGTTTCAGTGGATGACGAGTACATAATCATAGGGTCGGCCAATATAAACGAGAGATCGATGAATGGAGCCCGAGACTCGGAGATAGCAATGGGAGCATACCAACCTAATCAAATTAACCACAATAATCAACAAGCAAGAGGTCAAATCCATGGGTTTAGGATGTCATTATGGTATGAACACATGGGATTACTTGATAATACATTCCTTAACCCTGAGAGTAAGGAATGTAATATCAAAGTTAACCAAATTGCTCAAAAGAATTGGGATTTATACTCTTCTGAATCTTTAGAACACGATCTTCCTGGTCATTTGCTTACCTATCCGATTACAATCTCTGAGGAGGGAGACATTGGCGGCCTTCCTGGGGTCGAGTTTTTCCCCGATACTAAGGCCAGGATTCTAGGTCGGAAATCCGATACTCTACCTCCTATTCTCACCACTTAAATTATTATTAAGTGAGAGTTTATGTGTTTGAGTCGAGCTAGACATAAGACTCATATTTATATTTAATAAATAAACCGTGATTCGAATTTGTCACTTATGAAATAGTCAATCATATGTTACAAATATAAAACTAGGGTTTCATTCCTAGTTTGAGGATTGTTGTATTGTAGTTTGATGTGTGTATGGTGATGTAAAAACAATGTTATTCGTCAATTCTTCAATTTATTTTATTTTACTAATAATTCGTGAAAAACAAATAAATGTGAGAATATTAGGGCACATTTCTTACGGTTTTTCTATGTAAATATGTAAAACAAAGTATAGGGTTTAATTTGATTAAGTTTATACCGTCTCATATAAATAATTTATAACCAAGAAATTATATATACTCTGTATTCCTTACTCCCTCCGATTTATTGGGTTTGCAACGTATTCCATTTTTGGCAAATTCATTAGGTTTGCTACATTTCCAATTTGGGCTTTATTTTTCTTATAAAATGACTAACATACCCTTCACTTTTTATTATTATATTCCAAAATATTCACTAACTTTTTCCATTATTATATTGTTTAATCTCACAATAACATCACTCATAGTGACCCACACTTTTTTTCTTTCTTATTTTTGGTGCAAATAGTAAACGTTGCAAACCCAAAGAATCGGAGGGAGTATTATTTATAAATATTTATTATAATTTTTAATTTATAAATAAGAATAAAGTGAAGTAAAGGGCACATATGGCACGATGGACCTTTGGTGATCTATTTGGGACATGTATGACTATTAATAACACACATTATTGGTACAATGGAAGACTAAGAGCATGTCCTTCCTTTAAACTTTAAAGTCAGGTTACCTTCTCACTTTATAATTATTGCCATTTTACTAGTTCGATCAATAAAAAAAATTACAAAAAATTTAAAGAGACGATTTCTTGATAATATTATTGAGAGCGAGATCTAATTCTTTGATCGATCTAATCGTCTTATATTATACTGAACTTATAATATAACTTATATGAAGTAAAATTTTAAATAAAATACGTTCACATTTTATATATGTAAAAAAATATTTATTTTTGTTATCTAATTAAGATTGAATATCCCTTTAAATCCACCTTAATATGATTTGATCATGTACTAATTTTATTAAATCTACCATAAAGCGATTTGATCTTCTATCAAGTCTCATTTGAACACTTAATATTCAGTAAATCTTGCGTGCGACCGTTTATAATAAAAACAAATGTATACTTTCTATATATTAATGATGTAACGAAAAAATTAATATTATTTTATGATAAATGTGATTATTATTATAAATTAAAGGGTGACTACTTTTTTTTATCATAATTAAAATGATCATTTTTTTCTTCTGTGACGTGAATATAAATTGTAGACGGTTTCGTTAATTAGAATTACTTTAAGTAGTCCAACTAAAGTTAAGATTAGTCTCAAAGAAATGTAAAGGGCCAACAAATAAAGATCATTGGTTGTACTTTAAATGTAATTATTAATTAATTAATTAATTAATCAATTAATTAGACTAATTAATTAAGCTAGCAGTACTTGCATTGTCATCTTGCAAGTCCTTTTCATTTTGTTAGTTTATCTCCTGAATTAACAGAAAAGTAGAGTATATTCCATTATTCCCTACTATAACCAATTAATTTATTTATACCAAATACCGTATTAATTATTGTAGGAGGCGGTCTTATATAATTGTTATACATGTGAGACGATGTTACTCTATAATTTTGGATATATTTGATGTTTTTGCGTTTCGAGATAATCTTTTACATTAATTTTTACAAAAAAAAGTTAACCAGAAAATTATAAAAAAACATATAGCCAAAATTCGTATAACTTTAATAAATTAATATATGCGACTATATCTATACATGTCGATACAGAGTATGAAGTACGAGTAAATAGTAATGCTTCGTATTTACTCTTGTTTAAAATATTCATAATATTGAATAGAGAAATGAGCGTGTATCGAGATCCGTGATTTATATATAAAAAAGGAATACTTAAACAAAAAAAAATTGTATAAACTATTTATTTAATTACAATGCATAATCACATGTCAAATTAAAATTATTTGTATATTTCATATTACTCCATACAACAATAATTTTGGATCAAATTTTCTTAATTTATTTTGAAAATTACTTTATTACTTCGTATTAAATTTGTGTTTTATCCCTAACGTAAAATCCTGACTCTACCAATAATCGCATGTTAGATTATAATTTCTCTACTCGTATTTAATATCACTCCATATACTCCATTATAACAATAATTTTACATTAAAACTTCTCTTTTTTTTTTTGCAAAATTATTTTATTATAAAATCATTGTTTTATATTATCTGTAACGTCAAGTCCTGACTCTACCGATAATCTTACGTAACACTAAACTTTTTCAACAAAAAACCC
Source organism: Agrostemma githago (assembly GCA_958450325.1). Classification (NCBI taxonomy): domain Eukaryota; kingdom Viridiplantae; phylum Streptophyta; class Magnoliopsida; order Caryophyllales; family Caryophyllaceae; genus Agrostemma; species Agrostemma githago. The sequence goes on along the minus strand of OY288261.1, from coordinate 212,402 downwards.
TTTTCCATGCATGATACATTTTTATTTAATTTAATTATTTTATACTAAATCAAAAGTGACCTCTAATTTTTTTTATAATTTTTATTTTTTTATATTTTATACTTTTAAGTATTTTATTTTGATTTTCCATGAGGGTTTGCTCCTTTTTCTTGCCTTGTGGAATGAGTTGGATTGTCTCCCTCCTACACACCTTCCTACTTTCTCTCTCTAGAAAATCCTTCAATGTCCTCCATTCTTAGCTCTCAAGGTGTGTTCTTGGCTACTGCCATGGCTGCCTTCTCCGGTACCGTGATTCTCTTAGCATTCAAGCATCAGAAATCATGTCTTCTTCCTTCAAACACCTTCTTTGATCATGATCAAGTCAATCCGAATCGTGTTCTTCGTCCCTGTCTTTCTTCTGGTATGATCTTTTTCATCAATTCTCGTATGAGACGATGTTTTTTGTTAATTCTCGTGTGAGACGTTTTTTTAGTTGTGATTTTCTTCGATCTTTTTCATTAATTCTCGTAGGAGCTCAGTCAATTCTAGTATGATTTTTTTGTTAATTCTCGTATGAGACGGGTTTATGGGAGTTGTATCTGTCTTCTGGTATGATCTTTTTCATTAATTTTCGTATGAGACAGTTTTTTCGTCAGTTGGGTGTGTTTCATGTTACTCGACATTTATAAATTTAGAGTAATAAATCGAAATTTATATTTATATTGGACTGTCTCACGTTAGTTGAAATTTATTATATTAGCTACAAATTTGAAATAATTTGAGACATAATTATGTCATTTTTCGCGATTTAGTTGTTTGAAATTTATAGTTAGATGACCTGTCACACGTTATTAGTTGAAATTTATTATATTAGCTATGATGCCTATGAATTTCAAATAAGGCAAAACATATTCTTTTAAATGATTTTATGAGCTAGTTATTTGAAATGAATACTCGTTAGATAGATCTGTTTTATGTTATATTAAAACACGACTATACCTTACTCTTTTTTTTACTATGGTATTAGGTGAAAAGAGGGGTGAAAAGAAGAAGAAAAGGGTAAGATTTGCAAAAGATGTGGTGGATCCAAAAGCAAATAATGAAGAATTTAGAAGACAATTTAATGGTAATAATAATACCAAGTCAAGAAAAATTGGAAAAAGTCAACTTAATGAAGTAGTAATGCCAGCCAATCGAGTTGCACTTTACAAAGGAATTCTCAAAGATCGTGTGATCCAACGTATGGGTTACTCCTATTGACCTTGGACCCGGTCCGATCGATATCGAGTTCAGTATCATCGTATTCAGTTTAGATTTGTGAAAAAGTCGATAAATTAATTTGATCAAACGTGTAGAAAGGTAGTAATCGTGGATTCTTGAAGATGAGTGAATGTTGAGTCGGTAACAACGTATTTCCATCGTGTTGGATTTGTGAAAAAGTTGATTGAATTGGCTGATGTGCTCAAACTTGTAAGAAGGTAATTGTAGATTTTTGAACGTGCGTGCGTGGGTGAATATATTGAGTCCAGTAACATCATATTCCATCATGTGTTGGATTTGTGAAAAAGTTGATTGACTGATGTGTTCAAACTTGTAAGATGGTAATCGTGGATTTTCGAAGATGGGTAGTGAATATTGAGTTCGTAACATCATATTCGATGAGGTTGGATTTGTGAAAAAATCGTCGATTAATTAATGTGTTCGAACAGTCAAACTTGTAAGAAGCTAATCCTTGATTTTCGAAGAAGCGCAGTTAATATTGAGGTCAGTAACATCAAACGTGTAGAAAGAGGTAATTATGGATTTTCGAAGATGTTTAGGAATATTTAAATTAACCAATTTGATCAAACTTATTGGGTGATTATGGTACGTGAATTTCTTGCATAAAGTATTGACTTTATGTTATACTATATGTTGTGGTTTTGGTGGTTGATTATGATTTATATTACGTGTTAAAATATGTACGTAGGGGGAGTTGGTGGACAATTGGACACGGTAGTAGGTTTGGGAATTAAGTAGTGTGTTTCACAACGAGTTATTATTATATGACGACATTTCAGGTCTCAGGTCCGACACGAATTAACCCGATGAGAATAGCGAGGCGATGCAAACACGATACGATGACGTTTTTTTGGGAAAAGACGGTGCCTTGGTAAGTCGTTGCCCGAGATACGACAAAAATCTGGCAGATAACAGGAAAAAGAAAAGGAAAAAACAACAGAATTACAGCCAAACATGACGGGTTGCATGTGGGCCAACCCGACATAGCAAGACGGGCCCCGTGTGTCATGACCGTGTTTTTATCGTGTCATGTGTGGGTCTAGACACGAAGCACGACCCGACCCGTCGAAATACCAATTCTAACCGGGCCTTTGGCCCGGAATTTCATTAGGGTTAAAGCCCAACTAAATATATGATGTTAAACCCGGTCCAATTAAAGTCATCGGATCATTCTTTATCAGCTCTCTCAATCGAAAAACCCTAAATCCCCAAATTCTTATTCTTGGATCCCAATTCCTCGAATTAATCCGGTAATCTCTCGATTTTCGTCAAGGTTTGTTCAAAATTCGATTATTCATCTTTCATTTGATTGTTATTCTGATCAAATTTGATTATTTATCCCTTTGATTTGTTTAGTCGATTGTTTTTTGATTGTTTCTCCAAATTATAATGTCGGATTTGCTGAACCTGATCTTCACTAATATCTTGATAGTTGTATTATGATAATCAGATTAAGAATGTATGAATTGAGCCGAAACGATTTGATTAATCATTGCTTTCATATGATACAATGATTCTTGATTGTTTTGATTTAGGGTTACCAATTTCCCCCAATTCCCAGAAAAAATTGAAACTTGTTTAAGCATATTATTCCAGTATCATATCCCGAATCGAGTTAGGCAACCATGAATCTGTTGATGTGGAAAGCTCGTATTTTGTGTGATTTTTCGAGTTTACGAAACCTAATGTGCGCATTGCAATGAGATGCAGTAACAATGAAGGTTCGTTCGTCAGTGAAGAAGATGTGTGAGTACTGCAAGACTGTCAAACGTCGTGGTCGTGTTTACATTACTTGCTCTGTCAATAAAAAGCACAAACAGCGACAAGGTTACTCGACTTTTGCCTATGATGGTCCCTTGATCTGTAGGTATGAAAATCCCATCTCTTCTTGCTGAATCGAAAACTGATACTGTGTTGTTTAGATAGTGATACGAATTTTGCAGAAGCGATTTGATGAATGTAACGGTTTTTGTATAGTTATGTAAAACGCACCAAATACACGCTCTCTCACGACACACAGAATGGATATTTGCTTCGAAATATACGTAAATCTGACTAGTGTTTGAATCTTTGATTCTTCATGTTGGTTTTCGATTTGTTGTTCATACTCAAAATCGCATCTGTTTTATGTTGGTTTTATTGGTCAGGCCGATTGATATGATATCAAAGCCAGAGATGCTGAAAAACCCACCTGTGAACAACGGTAACCTGTCTCTCGTCCCCAAAGGTCAACAGCTACCTGCGATATTTAGTTTCTGGAAGAACTCGGTCTTCTCGCTTTTATTCAAGAAGGGTGATTAACATTTTGGGAAAGAGAACCAACCCGTGGGTGTTTTTAATCGTTTATGTACACTGAAAATGTTTGAATAGCAGCCGGAGAAAATTCTGATGCTGACATTTTTCGCTTTTCTCGCTTTGTCTGTGTATCATTTTTTTGGTACAGACGTACAGTAATAGAATGCCATGGTGTATTACGAGGGTAATTTGGTTAAAATAATCATGATTAGGGATTCTATTATTTATGGCTCTTAAAGGTCACGATTTAAAACCAAATGTCCTCATCTTACTCCGGGATATTTCATTTGTTGTGGAGTTTATTTGGTGCAAATTTGGATCCATTTTATTTCGAAACCCAAAAGTCCGAAAATACGTGGATAATAACCTTCAAAATCGATCGTTTTTTTGCTATTTTTTTAAGCGGGAAAAGTTGATGTAAAAGCGAATGTTTTTTGATGAAAACTTGTCGAAAGTAATTGAATGTATAATAATGATTATTAGAACTCTCCGCCACGATATAAAATAGAGTATTGAACAAGTTTCGGTTGATTTCGACATGTCTCGATAAATAATTTTATGGCTTAAAAAAGACAATATCGAGTACCAAATGACACTCATAATTCACTGGGGTATTTAATTTGACAAAAGGTATGTTCAGCGCGAATATGATCCCATTTTATTTCGGGGCCGAAATTGCCGAATAAACGTGGATAATAACCTTCGAAATCGGTTTTTTTCGGCTGTTTTTGAAAGGATTTAAAATTGTTCTCAAACGCGATTTTATTTTTTTACCGAAACGTGTCGATAGGAACGTAATGCCTAATAATGATTATTAGAACTCTTTTACGCGATATAAATGGAGTATTGAACATGTTTCGGTCGATTCCAACATGTCTCGATAAACAATTTTATGGCTAAAAAAGACTTTATTGAGTACCAAATGACTCTCATAATTCACTGGGATATTTTCTTTGGCGGAAGGTAGGTTCTGCGCGAATATGATCCCATTTTATTTGGAGGCCCAAATGGTCGAAAAAACGTAGATAATAACCTTCAAAATCATTGTTTTTCGGCCGTTTTTGAAAGGATTTAAAATTGTTCTCAAACGCGAATATTTTTTTTACTAAAACTTGTCGATAGGAACATAATGCCTAACAATGATTATTAGAACTCTCTAACGCGATATAAAATAGAGTATTGAACATGTTTCGGCCGATTCCGACGTATCTTGATAAACAATTTTATGGCTTAAAAGAGACTCTATTGAGTACCAAATGACTCTCATAATTCACCGGGGTATTTTATTTGGCGAGAGGTATGTTCAGCGCGAATATGGTCCCATTTTATTTCGGAGCCTATATGGTCGAAAAAACGTAGATAATAACCTTCAAAATCGGTGATTTTCGGCTGTTTTTGAAAGGATTTAAATTTGTTCTCAAACGCGAATATTTTTTTTACTAAAACTTGTCGATAGGAACATAATGCCTAATAACGATTATTAGAACTTTCTGACACGATATAAAATGGAGTATTGTACATGTTTCGACCGATTCCGACGTGTCTCGATAAACAATTTGATGACTTAAAAAAGACTCTATTGAGTACCAAATGACTCTCATAATTCACCGGGGTATTTTATTTAGCGAGAGGTATGTTCAACGCGAATATGGTCTCATTTTATTTCGGGGCCCAAATAGCCGAAAAAACGTGGATAATAACCTTCAAAATCGGTCTTTTTCGGCTGTTTTTGAAAGAATTTAAAATTGTTATCAAACATGAATATTTTTTTACTACAACTTGTCGGTAGGAACGTAATGTCTAATAATGATTATTAAAACTCTCTGACGCGATATAAAATGGGGTATTTAACATGTTTCGGCCGATTCCGACGTGTCTCAATAAACAATTTTATTGCTTAAAAAAGGCTATTGAGTACCAAATGACTCTCATATTTCACCAGGGTATTTTATGTTTGCAAGAGGTATATATGTTCAGCGCGAATATGGTTCCATTTTATTTCGGAACCCAAATGGCCGAAAAACGTAGATAATAACCTTCAAAATCGATCATTTTTTTTTGCTATTTTTCGTAAGCAGAGAAATTTGATCTATATGCGAATGTTTTTTCACGTTGAAAAAACCTTCACCAAGTAAACTCTCGTCATAGTATATTATTACGAGGGTCATTTGATTTTCAATATAGTTTTCGAGATTTTGAGGTTCCGGAACTGAAACTATCATTATTATCCTGAATGGATAATGATTGATCAAAACAAATGAACCAAAGACAGGTGGTAACCAAGTATCCATTAACAATATTATTCCCCATTTCTCAATTATTGATATTTTCTTCAATTCATTTCTTTAATTAATTAATTAATTAATTAATTAATATCTCTTGTCTTCTTTGTTCTTAAACACTCTGTTTTTTTCTGGGTTTTTGGAGAGTCAATGACTTTATTTGATTCTCTTACTGCTTGGATCGACAGCTTTCTTGCTTGCATTGGGTATGTCTTCTCCCTTTATCTTCTTCCTTTTCTAATTTTACATATCGTGTTTGATACGACACCTCATGTTCGTCCCATAAATCAAAAACTTCATACAAAACCCTAAAAAGACGAGTCTGAGTAACACAGGTCCGAATTATAAACTTTTTTTGTATTGTTTCGAAATAGTTGTATTTTAAATCTGCCTATATACAGATAAGTATTTGTTTAATATTAAATGCAGTGTAAATAGTCGTATTTTTGTAAATATGTTACAATAGAAATGAAAAGATTGGACTTGAACGTCAGCAAAAAAAAAAAAAAATGGATTGATTGGTACGATTTGAGATTTTGTTTGATTCGTCTTTCATTCGTCAGCCTAGGGCAGAGGGATGATGGGTGTCTAGGACAACGACAATCGGGTGAAGAAACCCGTTTGGTGAACGAGAACGAGGATCAATGGATAATCGAACGACAATGGCACGGTCCGGGAGAGGTTTGGTGTACACATAGTTTTTCTGAAGATTTTTGGGGGAGTAGCAATGGTGATTTAGGCTATGCATTTGGTGTTGTTGCACAAAGAAGTATTTCTTCATTTAGTACATTGACTCTCATGAGTTTCCACTCTGATACCAATAACGACTTCGTGAACCACGGTTAGCTATGTTACTCTGACTCTTCTAACCTAACCTAACCTAACCTGTGTCAGCTCGGACAGGGTATGACATTTGGACTATTCATTTTATCGTAATGGTTTGGTTATTGTCGTTGGTAGGTCTTCGTCTTTGGAATCAAACTCGGGTTTGGTGGATTGGAGCTATAAAGTCCTCAAATGAAGCTCACTTAGCTCAACAAAATGCAATTAGGTTTGTTATTATGTCACACCTGGCTCGTCTCAGCTCGACCCATTTTGATATATTCGTCAAATTGACTGATCGATTTCTCATTATAACAGCTTGCTTAACTCTAAGGAGCAGTTTCGTCGGCCAATCCCCTTGTCGGTAAGTGCGTGCTCTTTGTCCTGAGACCTCGTATTTTGATCCTAACTCGACCATTTTGGTGCTTACTGTCGCGTTATAATTAAATGTCAGGAAATGGTTGACTTTTTGGTCGATTCGTGGGAGCAGGAAGGGTTCTATGATTGAAAGTCGATCCAATGACAGACTGAAGTGAACTGAAGTGAGCGGCAGGAAGAATGTTCTACGATTGAAGAAGTGATGTCGATATATTTATTACTATAGATGTCCGCCAATCTACTCTCGAAACTCTGGATAGTGTATAGTGATGTTATGTAGTACTCCCTTTGTCGTCCGTAAAGGCGTTATAATATGAAGTGAAGTCGTTCATTCGATATAATTCTCAACGACGTAATCCATCAAGGGTGATCAAGAGACGGTCTAGCATAATGTGCATCGGATCTCTTACCCCGTTTGGTTTGTTATTGAATCGAACGTGGCTCTATTTTAATGAATTAAACGAAACGAGATTAAATCTAATTGAACTGAACGTGGCAGATGTGAACGGGGCCAAATTGGGCCAAATCGACATAGATGAAAATAAGTTGGGCTTTGTTTAATTGTTCCCAAAGGCCCATAACTTACATTAAAATTAGTGTTCCAAACAATCATTGATGTCTTTTTTTTTTTTAATTATTCCTTAGATTATCAAACTATTAAATTAAGGATAAATGACAAAAAAAAAAAAAAATTATCAAACAATTTGTATAAATTTATAATATGAGTGTCATAATTAGCTTCACAGTAAAAATAAATATACTTGTTTCTTTTTTTTTTTCTAAATAATTATTTTTCAAAATAAATCTCTAACATTAATATTTACATAAACATAGAATTAGTTCAATTTTGTTTTTAAAAGAATGTACTACTAAAACTCTTTATAAAAGATTTATCATATTATAATAAAAATGTTATCGTTATTCTACATATATTTTTCATTAACGTATTGAAAGACGATCTCTCATGAGACCTGCTCATGCAAATATATACAATGTAGCTTGCGTTTTGTATAAGTCAAGATTTGCAACCAATCGTTTTGTTAGTTGAGAATTTTGGATGCAATTTCTTGCTTATCAATTGCATTTTGAAAAAGAAACATGATAAGGTGCATGCATGACACTATTTACATTAACATTTTTGTTTATTTACTTCAAAGATAAATAATCACATTTTTAGATCGACAATTTGATTGATTCTACATGTTTTTACGATAATAATATTAGCAGAATATAATTATCAGATTTTAGTAACAGGTCTAACTATAAAAAAATTAAATTAGCATAATAGGCAAGAATACTTGGTAATAATTAGCAAATTTCTGGGATAATTGTATTGTTTTCGTGTGTAAATTGAATATATTGTTTCACTATACCGTTATTCGCATCATTTTAAAAAAAATAGTAGATTATTCCAGATAATATGTTATCAGAATATGCCTTTTAGCAAACACGCAAAATTAGTAGATCAAATCGATAATAGTCAATCTAATTATTTAGGTCAAAATCCGTTAATTTTATTATGTTATTTATCAGACAGGAGGACTGTAATTATCTACATTCAGTAAAATCACAATAAAAAATGTCAAAAAAATATTAATATTCTTAAAGGTAGTACTTTTATATTCACTCATACTCCTCTATAATTCAATGCATTTTGAACAAAAAGCTAAGATCATCCTTCTTTTGCATTTGTCCAATGCACAATAACTCTACTAAATATAGTTAATAAAATTGATAGGATTATTTCATAAATTATTTACTCATCGATAAGAGTCGTAGTTAATTAGTTATAATCAATGGCGGAGCCAGAATTATTCTTGTTATTATGAGATAATTTACTCAAAAAAAAAAAGTTTTATAAGTATATTCCTTCTGTATTAATGTAATTAACGTTTTGAAAAAACTGATTGACCATGACAAATTCAAAATTATCAATGTTATGCAGAAATCTCTATAATTTCGATGTTCACGATCCATAATTTGTGACGGATTTTCTCGTAATTTGTTTTTGGTTGTAATTATGGTTCACACATTAAATTCAAGTAGAGATGGTTGACATATTTGACATGAAATTATTAAGACAAAATTTGAATGAGAAATTGTGGATTACTGGATTGCCGTAGGTGCATCCCAATTCCCAACATTTGACATTTGTCTATTGTTTTAACACACGTAACCTTAGCTTTTACGTTTTTGTGTCAAATGCATGCATGCACGATTTATGTTCGTGACCGTGTTATTTATCGTAAATTATAAGACAGTTAAATATATATATATATCAAATTATATTGCAAATTATCTAAGAAATGTCGAATATTTTTTCTTTATTAGTATCATATGTTAATATTCTTATAAGACGGTTTTATGTTAAGTTATTGCGAGGTCGTCTCTTATGTTATCTGTTTTCATACTCGTATTTATTTTTCTTTTATAGGTTGTCATAGTCGATGGATAATTACAGTTTAATCTTGTACGAAATATATACCGTAAATTTGTCCTTTAAAAGACTCACTTTCTCTAGTTTGTTTAGCTAAATACGTTGAACTTGCTTAAATGTGGTTTTTAATTAAGTTTTGTTACACGTATACTCTTGGACAACGACTGCCATATTACTATAAATAGAGAAATGTATTTACCCTAATCAATTGCAATTAGTGATTGAGTATATTTGAGTGATTGTAATAAAACATGATTTAGGTGATTTGATATTGCATTGTCGGCTAAAGACTCATACTATTATCGTTGATGGATACTTATAAAGATGATCTTTCATCTTTATATTACCGATGTGGGGTAAGAGTTTGCACCCTAACAAATAACAATATTCCCCTAGCTCAAACCAAAGACCATCATCGTGACTTAGTCCTTGGTGACCTCGCTCTGTGCATGAAGATCAGACCTGGCCTCCTTATAGTCTTATACCATGCAACCCCAATTTCTTGGCACCTCAAGCATCCCCAAGATAACTTGTCTCCCCTTAACTGACACACCATGTATCCGGACGGTGCGACACTTGCAAACCGAACTTCAGCTCCTCTGCGTTCAATATAACCTGAACTAGGTTTGCATTCATTGCCTTAGTGCGTCATGCCAAGCCACCATTGAACTCGCTATGATTGTAATTAATACCCCGGGTTTAAAGAGTATATATTGAATATATAGATAGTACTACTCATATAAACAAAGTGCACTTTCTTTCCTGGTTGTCCATGCAAAAGAACTCCACAGTTAGGCGTGTTTGACTGGGGATGAGTGACCTTCTTGGGAAGGTTTCCGGGATGCGCATGAGTGACCTTCTTGGGAAGGTTTCCGGGATGCGCATGAGTGAGGTCAAAATGCGTTAGAAAGGACTCGTGTTGGTCTGTGAGACCAGTACACAACCTGTTGAACTAGGTCATTCTCTGAATCCATTGCCTTAGTGCAACATGTTGGAGCATCATTAGAGGCGCGATGGCCTGGCCTGGAGTGCTTTTAATGCGTCTATTAAGCCTGAACACACCATACTTTACTAGACTGTTGACAGTCTTCTTTTGGGGAACCAGGTATCATTGTCGTGAGACCAATAGCTCTCTCTCTCAAGCTTAAGAGAACTGCACATCTTACGATGTAAGCCACCTTCAACTTCTTGGGCATGATGCACTTTCTTGTGCTTTAGTCACATCGGCCTTAGGTTCTGATACCACTTTCTTGTACAGTTGTGCACAGAAGCGTTATTGATAGCTAGCTACAATATTGTCCGCTTTAAGCCAAGTCATCGCAGACTTACTCTAGGGTTCCTTTACATGGATAAGCAAACACCCCTTGGACTTAATTATGTTAAAAGCAAGATAGTTCAAATTAAATCAACCATGAATATTCATTAATGCATTATATCTCTATTTATTCACTACAATTATGTTTTTTTTAGTATTGCTACAAGTAGTTGAGTGAATGCATGAGTTGAGTTCTATCTACAAGAGATCTTTTCAACTTTTTCATTCATGGAATTTCATAATAAATAGAACTAAGCTCTACCTAGCTATTAACTTGCTAAATCAAGAGATTAACTTGCTAAATTTCTTCACATAAGTGTTCAAAGTGTAATTTTATTGATTTGTGTGAATCTTAGCTTGCAACCTTACTTCAACCAACTTCTTTATTTAGTATACAATTGATGTGAAAATAAATTGAAAAGTATAGAGCTACCTATATGATGTTATATTGTAAACTTTGTCACATTTGAATTATCAAAAACAACAAATTTTTCTAGTTGCTATTTTCAAGAAATGCAAAGTGGTAGTTAATGTATATTATTACAACACATGAGTATAACTTTTTGTTTGAGGAAAATATTTAATTTTATCAACTAAATAAAGATGAGATCAAATCAACATAAACACGTCAGCAGGTACTACCAGCAAAAACACGTCAGCAGGTACTGCCAGCAAAACCACGTCACCAAGACCAATGTTGTAACGACGCGTGTTTCACTCTGTCACAATGTTTACTTCCATAGCGCGTTATACGTTACCTTTTTTGTGTATATCATTCATGCAAAAAAATCGTGTTATTTACCAGAATTAACTCAATAATCGAATAATTAATTCATTTTATTATCACAAATATTGCTAGATACTATGAATTTCAAATTTCTACATTATTAATATTAACAAGTTGATTTTATAGTATGGTTTCTAATTTTAGATATGGAAAATAATATATAGATACATTATGCATGAGCTAATAATATTTTTGATAAGAAAGACTTGAGCACTATATAAAGATATGTCATGGTTATATATTTTTCATGCATAGTGAGTAGTGAGTAGTTAAAAAAAAAAAATAATAATAATAATAATAATAATAATAATAAGAGAGTGATCCATTACCATGGCAAACATGTAAGTTTTCTTATTCTTAGCTTCAATTCACAAGTTAATCTCTTATGAATATTTATAAATTTAAGTTAAGTTGTACACTTGTATATATAGTACTCACACACTATAAAACATAAGGTTGAAAAGAATACTTGTTTTATTAAATGAGATGTTATTATTAAATCATTGTTTGCTTTATTATTGTTATTAGTAGGAATTATTGCAATATTTATTTAAATTTATTATATTTTGTTTGAATTTTAAAAATACCATATTATATTGAATAATTGAATTAAATTTCATATAAAAATGTTTAGTCATAGTACTAGGGTGAGATACCGTTGGATCCGATCCAGATCTTTGGATAATCTAGATCGATCCAATGGATAATCTTGATTAAATCGTTATTAGAATCCTGATTAGATCCTATGATTTCACGATTTTAGGATCTAAAAGGCTTGACCGCTCTTGATTTTACGATCTGACTCGTTGTAAAATGTTACTCCCTTCGATTCTTTGGAATCGTAACACTTTTTAAAATTTGTTAGAAAATATTTTAATCAAATGTTGTAATTCCAAAAAACCGGAAGTAGTATGATCTTATTCTTTTGAAAAAAAAATTGAGTAAGGATTTTAAAACGATCCAACGAATAGGACAAAATATTTTTTTATTTAATAAAATGACATGTAAAACTAAATTTCCGTGTAAACTATAGAAACACGTTCATAAAATTATACTCCGTACTAAAACTTTTAAGTTGTCGATATTTTATGAAAAATATTATTCGGTAGTAAATAAATATTTTGATCTTTACCTACATATATCTCCCAAATAAAAACCAATATAATTAAAAGTGTCTTTTTCCTTCATTTTTAATCTCTTTATGTAATACCAATGCTAATAACATATATGGAGTATTCATTTTCACAATTTTTTTTTAACAATTACAAATATTTTAATTAACCATGCAATTGCAATTAGAAATTGTTTGGATATCCAGAATCGATAATTTAAACCATTATCTGTAAGTCTAAAGTATCGAGAGTTATCCCTTACTATCAACTAAATTCTCCTTTGCCAGTTGCGCCACCGAATGATCTATAACTTCATTTTTATTTGACGCTTTTAACTTAACTCGATAAAATACTACATGAGAATCTAAACCGAATTTAAAATTTAATACGAAGTATGAACCTTTGTAACACTGATCTTCCGAGCTTAAAATAGAAGAGATCAATGTAAAATATCATTAATCACCTCCTTAATAATTAAATTAATTAATCCCCCATTATCATGATCTTTCTAAATCATAATGCAACCATAATCATGTGTGTTTTCTTCCCTTCTCTAATCTAATCACCCCCACTATATATATACTCCCTCAATATTTTTATTTTCTTTCCATTTGTTTTTTCAGACTCCAAAACGATACTTTGACCGTATTTTTCGACATGTAAATGAAACTTTTTCTTGACGAAATTTATATTTTATGAAAGATAATTTGATACTCCTTCTGGTTCTTCGGAATTGCAACATTTGATTAAAATATACCTCACAAATCATATAAAGTATTGCAATTTCAAAGAACCGGAAGGAGTAATAAATAGCATAACTATTTTATAACAAACGTACTTCATTTATCAAGTTTGATACCACTATTACCAATAACACAAATTATACTATACAACCGTTGTACCGTACGACGGAGCTAATTTATGATAAAAAATTACCACTTTACGTTATTTAGTGACTATTTTAAGTTAAATAGTGACCACGTTTTAATATGAAAAAGTGGTAACTATTTATCTGAAATTGGTAACTAACTAACTTAAAATGGTCACTTTTTATCCTAAGTTGCAAACCTTTACTACTGTCGCATGGTACAACGGTTGTACACAATAATTACTGTACCAATAAACTTAGTAAAAAACCGTCTCTCATCGAAACTATAAATATATAATCTTCTCTTCCCTCCCAACTCACCTAAATCAATTTAATTCATTTTCATACCAAAAAAAAATTGAACTTCTTCTTCTTCTTCTTCCTCCTTCCAACCATATTTCTCAATCAATCTCTGTAATGTACACTGGATTTGAAGCTGAACTTCACAGATTCTACTTAATTTTACTTTTGATTATTGGGTTTCTCTTAATTTTGTGTTTGATTGTTGATTTCTCACCTGGGTCTCACTCATGCCTCCCCTTCTTTATTACAGAGGTATTGCTCAATTTGCTCATCTTCTTTACTCTCAATTTTGCATGACCAATTGATTTTTATTTTGAATTTTTTTAGCGTAGAAATCTTTGCATGTGCAGATTATTGTTAATTTTTGTGTTTTGATTGATGGGTTTTTCTCAATTTAGCTAAAAAAATTCTAACTTTGAAAAAAAAAAAAAATCAAAAAATTGTGAGTATTATGATTGTTTGATTATATGCATGTGCAAATGTTGTTAGAATTGTATCACTTTCAATTAGAAAATGGGATTAGTTTAGTCTGGATTCGAGTTCGAGAACTCTGGTTAAGCTTAAGAAGATGTGATTAGTGTAGTCTGGATTCGAGCTCGAGAACTATGGTTAAGCTTAAGAAGATGGGATTAGTTTAGTCTGGATTCGAGCCGGGTAGGACTGAATTTGAGGTAGGTAGACTAGGTTGCCTAATTAAGCTTAAGAAGATGGGTGTTGTGTCGCGTGTTTGACACTGACACTGACACTGACACTTACAAGACACTTCGATATTTCAATTTAGACTAAAAAAAATGAAACTTTAGACCAAAATAGCCGTGTCTGACACTCTGACACCATGTTGGACACGACACCTGGTAGAAGTGTCTTTGTGATAGTAAGAGCTTAGCAAATCATGGATTCAAAATGGTAAAAGGAGCAAAAATGGTAGTCTCGAGATTCGTGATGCTGACGGGATTTGAACCTTAGATCATTGGTGACATGCTTCGATGAATAAATGAGAAAATATTTTGGTTCTTAATGTGTGATTGTTACATGTAATTTTCAGGGGAAGATGAATTATTCAGTGGAACAATTAGTGGAACTTCATTTCATCCTAACTCATTGGCTAACATGGATTCAAGCAAATCTCGAAACAACACCCGAATTAGGAAACTGGATATCAATGCTCTACCGGACGAATGCATCTCCGAGATCTTCCGATTCCTGTCTGGTCAAGAGCGGAGCAACTGCGCCTGCGTCTCCAAACACTGGCTCAAAATCTTGACCACCATCCGACTCTCGGAAATGCACGAAAATGCCTCCGAAGATTTCACTCCAGACGGTTTCCTGACGAGGTGTCTAGATGGGAGGAAAGCTACCGATACAAGACTCGCTGCGATTGCGATTGGAACGGCCCCTCGAGGTGGACTCGGGAAGCTTTCTATCCGAGGTAGCAATGTTACGCGTGGTGTGACAGACTCGGGTCTTTCGGCTATTTCTCGTGGGTGCCCGGCCCTTCAATGTCTCTCTATATGGGACGTCTCGACTATTGGTGATGAAGGGCTCGCGGAGATATCCAAGGAATGTCACGTGTTGGATAAGCTCGACCTTTGCTTGTGCCCGTGGATCACGGACGCGGGTTTAGCCGCTATTTCCAAAGGGTGTCCCGTTTTGGAAACTTTCGCGGTCGAAGCGTGCACTAGCATTGGGGATGACGGTATACGATCCATCGCTCAAGGTTGCACTAAACTAAGATACATCTCAATCCGAGATTGCCCTTTGGTCAGCGATGTAGCCGTCGCGAGTTTATCCACACCCGACTCGGTTTTAACCAAAGTAAGGCTTGAAGACTTGAACATCTCCGACGCTTCCCTAACTTCCATCGGTGAATACGGGAAATCCGTGTTGAGCCTTGCTCTAGTCAATCTTCGGAATGTGACCGAAGACGGGTTTCTTGCAATGGGAAATGGTAAAGGGTTAGAGGGTTTATTGTCATTGAGTATCGGCTCGTGCTCGGGGGTGACGGATTTGAGCCTAGAAGCTATCGGCAAAGGTTGTCCGACTCTCAAACACCTCTCGCTCTATCGATGCTCCGTGTCGGACGCCGGGTTGTCGGGTTTCTCAAAGTCGGCTGAGTCTCTCGACGCCATTCATTTGGAAGTTTGTCATAGCATTACTCTCCTAGGTGTGATATCCACCCTCTCGAATTCCAATTCGAAACTCAAGTCCTTCTCTGTCGTCAAATGCATCGGTCTCAAAGACCACCCCATCGAAATCCCCACCGACACCCAAACCCAAACCCCGTGTACCACCCTCATTTGCCTTTCCATCAAAAACTGCCCTAACTTCGGAACCCCGTGCCTAAAGGCACTAGCAAACATGTGTCCGAACCTGATCCGACTCAACCTGATGGGCCTAGACCGAGTGACAGACACCGGGCTTCTCGCCCTTCTCCAGACCGTTTCACCCGGCCTAGCCAGACTAAACCTAACCGGGTGCGTAAACCTAACCGATAGATCTCTTATATCCATCCTGAGGCTACACGGTGAAACCATCGAGCTACTGAACCTCAGCGGTTGCAGGAGAATAACAGATGCAACCCTGTATGCTATTTCATCCTACTGTCCCGTACTGGTCGACCTCGACCTCTCCAAATGTGACATTACAGACTCGGGAATTGCTGCAATGGGGACCTCACTCAGGCTGAAACTACTCATGCTGTCGATATCAGGGTGTAATAGGGTGTCGAACAGGAGCCTGCCTTACCTGCTTAAGCTAGGAAGGACGCTTACGGGTTTGAACATCAAGTACTGCAATGCCATTAGCTTGGACACTCTCGATGTACTCATCGGTAGCCTTACTTGGTGCGACATCCTCTCGTGAACATCCGTCCGGTCCCTGTTTTACAGCATCGGCGACTGGTTGATCCGTGTTTCGAGAAGTGAACTAGTTAATCTTACTTAGTCATGGACAACATTGGTTGTTTTTTTTGTCACATTCTGTGACTTTCAGTTCTTTTTTTTTAATAAAACTTTATGAATGTTTTTTTACTGTTATTTTATAAAACCTTTCTTTTATAATATTTTATCGGTTTTAATATACTGGTTGATATCGGTAAAGGTTCTGTTTGGCAAACGGTAACATCAAATTGCAGTAAATTTTATGTTTGTAGCGCTGGATCTATGTTTGGCGTTATGGGGTCTCCGTAAATTCTAAATTTTATCAATTGCTTCGTAAAAATAATTCTGGATCCGTCGCTGAATGTATTAATTATTACACCAATAATTGTTTAAACTTTTACAGAGGAAGGTCAAATCAGTAAGATTAAGATAAAGATATAAGGTAAAAAGTGGGTAAAACAGTAAAATATATCAGAGTCTGTATAAAATCTAACTGTTTACTTTAACTTTCAGCTAAAAAATCTATCATTCCCAATATTATATCTACTGTACTATTATTATCTAGTACTATTACAGTACTTCTACTGCCTTCAGTTTTTCCTACAGTGTTAGGCCTACAGTATATGACTTGTCTAGTTGTCTTCATATGGAAAGTCGATAGGGAGGACGATACTCATGATCTGGATTGGATTCAAAATACTGTAAACCGTAAAATTGTTTATGTGATGATTATATTTATCGTTGTGACATCCAAATTAAAGTTTCGTGGTTGACTAGTAACCCTAATTGACTTGTCTTAACTCGACTAAACCCACGTAACAAAGACATACACGTGATAAAACTGACTCGGAACCCGAACTAAAGATCCGAGCTGAGGTTAACCCTTCCCTTAGCTTAAACCTAATTGATAACCCGACCTAACTCGACCCGACCTATCCCAAAATCCTATAAACCCAAAATGACTCGATCTGAAGGTGACTCGATTGACTAGTCTATGAGGAGTAAAAGTGTAAAACCATGAGTAAAACATAATTGTGGGTCCAAAGTCCAAACTTTAATTTACTTACAGGGTATACAGTAGATGAGCAACATTATTTCACAGAATGCAATTGCAGCAGGGTAATGTACATGTACTGTACTGTACTACTACTACTGCAACAAGTAATCAGATCAGCCTTTAAAATTCACAAACACACCATAAAAACCATCAGTTTTCAACAATTTTAACCATAAATGTATGCAACACAGTAGAAGAGATAATGGTTTTAGTAACAAGAAGAAGAAGAAGAAGCTGCAATAATTTTGCTCTATTATTATTTCTATTTCTGTTCTTCATTCTCTGTTTATCTCCTCTGCCTCTCCTTTCAGGTATGTAACTATACTCATCATTCCGTCTCCTCTCTCGATCATTTATTTACCTTTTATATTATCTGTTGAAAAATTCAATACGTTGTGAGTCTTCTATCCATCATTGATATTTGACTCATTTTCTCTATCCGGTACGATAATCCTGTAAAACTCAGCATATACGACTAGACACACAACCTGTTACGTGCCACTTGTAATCATAAAAAGGCACAAAACCAATCTCGAGTCTTCATCTGTAGACATTGGATACGCGTTGATAAGTTTTTGTTACGATTAGGTAAATCGGAAAGCGGAAAATCATTGGTGATAGGATCAAGACCACCAAGGTGCAAGAATAGATGCATGAAGTGTTGGCCATGCATGGCTGTTCTTGTTATTCCTCCTCATGGATTAATAACTACTCCACATGATCAAGAAGAAGAGAGTTATTACCTTCTTTCATGGAAATGTAGGTGTAATAATAAGCTTTTTCAACCATGATCGATCTACCAGCGAGCAGTATTCTTTCTGTTTCGATCATTTGTTTAATTACTACTACCTTTTATTCTGTGTATTATATTATGTTCGAGAATGATTTTAATCAAAGGTATTCAGATTTGTGTGTATGAGGCAAGTTATTGGATGGTCAACGACGTCACGGACCGACTCAGTTCGACTAGCCTAATACATAAGGGAGTCTGATCTGGTCCAACCTAACCCACCCGGCCGACCTTTCTTAGGACTCAGTCGTCGATTTTTTACGTCTGCTCTATACACGTATACCAATACTCGTTTCCTTTTAATTTGTCCATAGCTTTATTAGTTGCATATTACGGAGTAGTATACTAAGCTAACGATTATAAAAGTTTGATATTCGTAATAATAATACAGTCTGGTCAAATAGTTTAAACAAGATTTTGCAGCGCGTAACGTAAAAAAATCAAATGGAACAAATAACCTAGCTAGCTAAATCAGGTATCCTCTCAAATGTTGGGTTAGTACCCTATAAGTCTTTAAGTGTCTCCTATACGTAAGTAACGTAACCCTAGATTATTTGTACTTGAAAGTTTTGACGTACCATTTACATTAATTTCTCTGTAAAAATTTCGTATAGTCCCCGGAATTTACTGCATGAAAAATGGGGGGAAGCAACTAATTAAAAGCAAGACAAGAAACATACGTACAATGAAAATGAGTATTTAATGTCATATCCGAAACCCGTGTCCAATCTGCCATACATTTTATATCGGTTTTATCGTTAGCCTTGTGGTCGTTGTAACTTTATTATTACGAGTACATCTTACTACTATTATGTTGCGTAATTTGTGTTGTAACTATGATTCTCGGAGTCAAAACATTACGTTGTATAGTACATCATTTTTCATGTTGGAAAAAAAAAATTCATATCTTTCCACCGAAATTACGAAGATGTCAATATTATTGTCCCTCGTTGGACTTAGTTTTTTAAGTCGTCGATAGTGAAGGTAATTATATATTTATATTGAAGGAATATGCATATGCCCTAAGATATTCTCGACGATGATAGGAATTTATTTCTTGAAATTCTGCTTTCGTACCAAGAATCTTACTCCGTATTAATTAGTAACCAATAAGTTGCCCGATGAGATGATGATCACTAACCGAGACATCAACATTATTTCGTTGACGATCGAGTAGGGTTAGAAAATAGACAAGTTTATTTGTAATTTGTATCTCTTCAATGAGTAGATTTTCAACTAATTGTACATAACTCTCTATGTACAACTGGTTTATTTATGATTTCGAATGTTATCACAAAATTTTCGAGTTTTGTTGTAATTTTTTTGAACTTTAGTGTAAAGTTGTCGAGCTAAATCACATACATGGTTAAGCTTAAAAACTTACAACTCGACCCAGAAACTTGTATAAACTCAATAAATATACACAAAAACTCAACAATTTTTGAGGTGATTCTACATACAATTGGTGATATAATACTTCGTAATATTTTCCTTATTCATATGTTACACATGAATCAATTTAATACTAAAAATTTATCATTACTTTACTTTGTTATAATATAAAAGAAAATAAAGAAGAAAAGGACAACACTACTATGAATTCATCCAATTCAAAAAAATAGAAATAAAGATGAATATATTGTCTTTGTGAATTTATCCAATAATGCAAACAAATACATGCTCCAACAACAAATTAAAGTGACTCATATATTGGAGACGCGATCGACTCATATTAATTAATATACACACGTAAATCAACGGTTAAGAAATTATCGAAAAAAAAGCTCAATAAAGACGAGCTCTATCATAGATCAATGAGAAGATTATACACAACCGGTTGTACATAACTCTATGCACAATTGGTTTTATGATTTTGATGAGCATTATCACAGAATTTTCGAGTTTTGCTGTAAATTTTCTGAACTTTAATGTAAAGTTGGTGGGTTAAATCACATAAATATTTAAGCTCTATTTTCCATCATACATACGTCATAGTAATCTTTTTTCTATCTCGAATCTAGATTAATTCAGACGTGATTCTGCACCAAAAGCAAAGATATGAGTGTCCAATTCAATAAAAATGGTCCTAACAATAATTTAACACCATATGCACGTTTTTATTTAAGTTTTATGGTCCTTAACATTATTGAGGATAACCCCGAAGTCGGCCACTAATCAGTGACAGATCTATGCTTGATATTACAAGATCCCATCTCGGGATCCCGTAACACAGCAAGATTTATTTTATATTTTGTCTAATTTTTTAAGTATATGTTTTTTTATGTAGTAACCGTTTCTACATTTTTATCATAATTCCATAAATTAAAGAAAATTTTCTGAATCCGTCGGTCTTTCATCTGCAGGGCACAAGGCATGTAGTTAGGTCTCAATTATTGTACAACAATAAAGAGAACGGTGGGAAGTGGCGAGGGGGCCTTGATTGCTCTCAATTATTGTAAATAATACGAGTACAAAATGAAGAAATTAAATAATATTTTTAATATTAAAAACATAAATACTTGTAATATTTTCCCCTATAAATACCGACATTTTCATGCAGTTCCATGCACCTCATCATCTCTCTACGTAAATAATCTTTCACAGTTACAATAATTATAAAAATAAAAATAAAAATAAAAAACGTTCTTTTCGATTTGTTAATCGCTTTTTAGTGAGAGATCGAAGGTATTAATTCATCTCATCTTCGCCCTAATTTGTTCGTGACCTTTTTTTTTAATCTCGTTGAGTATAAATAATCGGTCGTATAGAATTATATATGTATAATAGGCGACTTTAAAACAAATTAATACGTAACTAAACTATTTTTCAAACAATCTAAAATTGAAATACTGTCATAAATCTGTGACGTATATCAAATTTATCAGAGTTCTGTCTGATCTAGCTACATCCTCTACAATCGAAGCAACCACACAATTTTTTTTTATTTCGGCGAGCATATCCGTCACAAGTACACAGTGACAGATTACGGAGTACAGAGTACTATATTATTTGACTATACACGTTACAGATTTATGACGAGATATTAACTAACAGCGAAACTGATTTATTTTGTAGAGAATTAAAAGAAAAAAATAAAATTTAATACATGTATTAATTGCATCGATAATAATTGATTAATTAATTACGCAGATGGCAGAGACCAATGTTGAGTTTACTAACAACACCTCCAAATTGTTGTACCCATACGGGCAACACTTTTGGGCCGGGTCACCCGTGACCGCGCCCGGTAGAATTCCGCCTAAATCGACCGGGCAAGGAAAACAACAAGCCACCACCGACGGTGCACTCAAGTTCGCAACTGTTTTTGTCGATAGTGAGGCGGAAGTCGACACCACTCGGAAATTCATCACTGCTTTCGAGATTCCTGCCCCCCAGGTATCGTATATATTGGCTCTGTTTGGCAAATGACAGTAACAGATTTCACTGCAGGTGTACGTACTGTATAAGGTCAATCTACTATTTAGACCAGAACGTGCTGATTTTCACTGAATATATATACTGTTACTAAACAGAGTCGAGATAGAAGGAGTGTAAGACGATTTTACAGAAGATTTACTCGTATTTTCGTTTTATTAGGTGTTTGGGCCTTTTGGTTCGGATTCTCCGAATAACTATTCAGTCATAGTCGGGTCGGATGAAACTATCAAAGAGGTGATAGTGAGGCATGGATTCATCGTTGACGCGATCGGGCTCGTCATAGCCGATAAATCCGGGTCAACCTCCACCAAAGTATTTGGCGGAACTAAAGGAAACCAAGAGACGGTACATTTTCTCTATCTCAGTCAATAATTAAAAAAAACATTAGTCGAAAATTTAGTTTATTTATAATTTCGATTTTTTTTTTGACGAATATGCATTTATATGTATTTTGTAGATTAAGCTCCAGGAGAATGAATTTGTGGCGCATATATCAGGCACGTACGGGAAATATGCACATTCGGATAGCAGTGCAGTTGTTGCAACAATAAGTATACACACAAATGCAAGGCCCAACGGGTATGGCCCGTTTGGAGAGGGCCGACTTGTTACGAATCCAACTAATTTTTCGACTGAGAGAAGCTTCACTCCGGTTGTCGGGTTTTTTGGTCGGAACAGCAATTATCTTGAGTCTATTGGTGTCTACAGAAATAGACATGGTGCTGTTAGTAAGGTACGTAAAAAAACCATCTCAACCAAAACCTTACAGCGCCGTTTTGGCATTTTGAGTTTCGAGGGTCAAATTGACTGAACCTGATTAACCCGTTTGTTGAAAACTAACTCGATCAGTGACCTGACACCAGAACTGAAGACCTGAGTGAGTTGACCTAACAGAAAATGACCTGATTCGACCTGAACCCAACCCGTTTGCAAAAGATGACCCGACACCTGAACTGAAGACCTGACTTGACCAAACCGTCAATGACCCGGCCCAACCTGACCCGACTTGTTTCTCACAAATCCGAAAACTAGCTACTGAACCCAATTATCCAATTCACGACCCCTTTTCTTACAAACCCGAAAATAATCTGACCTGATTAACGTGTATATAATACAGGCTTATGCAGAGAGTGGACCGTTCGGACCGATCGACTGGAACGTGGTGGAAGTGAAATTGGGTCTGTCGCAATCATCGGTTGTGTACGAAGATAACATTTTGGGAAGCAAGGTTGAGGCAACGGTTGAACCCAATAATGATGCCACCGTCGTCATTAGCGACAATTAAGTGCATAATTAATTTATCAATATATCTACTGTGAGACCGTCTCACAGTAATTAAATAAAAAATAAACTGTGTTTGTAAGATGATCTTAATTATAGTTTTGTGTGTGTTCTTTTTTTTTTTTTTTTTTTTTTTTTTCGGGGTGTGTTTGATGTTGTTCGTGATGAGCTACGCGTGCGTACGCTTAATTCGGACTAATAATAATGTATCGGTGTGACCTAATAAAAGTATTTTTACGCCAATTTCTCGACTTAATTAATTTACATAAATGTGATGCCCTAACGTTTAATATTTCGTACGAGTTAGACCATATTTTTCTCGGACATAAATTATTCATAATATATAAGGAGCGTAGTTGAATGACTGACCATAATCAGGTAATAAATGAACGAGACAAAACGGGTAAGTAATTTTCCAAAAATGCACTTACAAACCTTTGGACAATAATCGAATTTATTTCATCATTATCGACTCCACAATCAAGCGTATTACGGGATTTATTGTATGCGTTTATAAAGCCTAATCATGTCGATTTCGATATACTATATATATTTCAACAATTTATTTAACGCTCGATCCAAGTATTTCTAAAAACGATAGTAAAAACAATAATCTTAGTTCTCCGATAACTACATATACGAGAATAATGACCAATTAATTAATATACTAGTATATACGTATAGTACAAAGTAACTCGATCTTATATTAAAAATAACTCGGTTTTGTATGGTTGGTCGTGATTATAATAATAATAATTTCAAGCGCGATTCTAGAGTTAAATAAAAAATTTGAGATTCCGAGTTTTCTCATGTAGTTTTAACCATTTTTTGGTAGTAATAAAAGTCAATAAATTTAATTATTTTTATATGTTTGAGGTAGCGAATGTTATCCCTTACTGCTAGCTCGATTCCTCGACCAAGTTGCTCTATCATGCATATGTTACACATGTATGAATAAAAGATGCATGCATCTTCTTTGTAAATCTAATAAAAACAAAAATATAAGAAAACACTCTTCTATGAATTTAATTATCCAATATTACTTAAATTAAAAAAAACACCTGCTCGTATTCAACGGTGGATCTATGTTTGACGTTATTATGATGTTTCGAGACTCTGAAATATGATTTTTTAATATATTCCGTGTATTTTATCCAACTTTTAGGATACAGAAATTAAATTTATGGATATTGAGTAATTTTTATATGTATAAATAATTTTTAAATTTTAACCAGAAATTCGTAAAGAAAATTTTCTGAATCCGTCTATGCTATGTATGATTACGTGGTCAGTCGTATATAAATGTCCAACCGTCCAAACAATTTAAAAGCCATGCACGTTTTTTTTGTTTTATTTATTGGCTTTATTTACACGTACTAGAGAACTTGTTCTCAATTATTATACGACGACAAAAAAATAAATAAAAACGATTAAAATTTTAAAAAATAATAATATTTTATTCTTTTATTACCATGAATTAATATTATTTTATTTTAATATAACATATATATCCTCCCTATAAATATCGGTTTATTTCCCATGCAATTCCATGCACAATACATTCATCTACGTACTAAAATCTTCAAAACTTCAAAACTTAACAATATAATAAACCATTTTCAAAGAGAATTGAAGGTATGTAACTTTATATTAATCCATCTTGATTCTTGAATTCGAGAGATTATATCGTGTAATCTCTTCGATCCATTCCAAATTATACATTTAACTTTTCACGATTTACAAAACGACATTTTAACATGATTTTCACGTACAATTCATATATACTACGTAGTAGATAGCCAGTATTTTATTTATTCTGTTTTAAGTTATATATTAATTCATCTCGATTATTTATATCGTGTAATCTCTTTAGACTATTCCAGATTATACATTTAACTTTTCATGGTTTACAAATTAAAAACGACATTTTAACCTGATTTTTCACTATTTAATCAATCTTACCAAACATTTTCGAGCTAATTAAACATTTTACTCTCTATTTCAGTCATTTGTTTATATTTGATTAAAATATTTCGCATGCACAAATAATTATCAGGCTAATTAACGTTATTTATTCTATGGAACAGGCTAATAATACTCGAACAGATGGCACAGCAGAACATGGTTACATTTACCAATAACACTACCAATGTGTTGTTCCCTAACGGGCAAAACTTTTGGGTCGGGAGGCCCTTGACAGCACCCGCTAGAATTGCTCCTGGCGCGTCTGGACAGACACGACAGCAAAGCAATGATCAGGGTGTTTTCAGATTCGGAACTGTCTACATTGACAGCGAGTCAGGACTCCCCACCACCCGTAAATTCCTTGCAGCTTTCGAGATCCCTGCTCCCCAGGTACATACAACGCGATATAGTAATACATACTCTCTCTATTTAAATCCAAATATCCTGATGTGCACGATACTGTAATATATATATACTCTCTCTATTCAAATTCAAATACGGTTTTGTTTGTTTATTATTAGGAACATGGACCTTATGGTTCTTCTTCTGCAAGAAACTATTCAATGTTACTTGGACCAAATCAAAGTATTAGAGAGTTTATAGTGCTACATGGATTCATCGTTGATGCGATTGGGTTCGTTGTAGCCGATAGAAATGGATCAACCTCCACTCAAATGTTCGGCGGAAGGAGTGGAACTCGTTCCCAGGTCGATCTCATTTACACACGCACCTTTAATTGCTCATCATTACAGTGATATATGTGAAGAATATTTTATTGAAATATATATTAAAAAAAGCAGCATTTACTGGGGTTGGGGGTTGGGGGTTATGACGAGGCCAAACTGACTCAATCTGACATTCTGACTTCACTTGACATAACGTGACCTGACCTGTTTTTCTTGGTATGTATGTATGTATGTAAATGGTACAGGTTAGACTGAGGAATGACGAGTATATAACAAGAATAACGGGAAGCCATGGGGATTATGGACCGGAGAGAAACCTAACCGTTATTGGTATACTGAGAATACACACAAACTTGAACCCGGGTGGATATGGACCGTACGGGCGGAACCAAGAAGTGAAGCGGCCTCGTGATTTTGCATCTCCTTCAACTGGTCGAATTACTGGATTTTTTGGGAGGCACAGCGGCAACTATATCCAGTCTATTGGTTTATTCTCTAGGAATATTGCTAATAGCAAGGTACATACACCTGACACACGTTAGAAAAATCGTAATTAATTTTATTTTTTTTGGTACGCTAACAAAACTAGTTAGAACAAACTCTTGGTAGTTTATCTGATAGAAATATGTATGAATGTACGTTGTGCAGGCTTATGCAGAAAGTGGACCGAACGGTCCTATTAACTGGAATATGGTGTGGAACAAATTGGCTCAATCGAAACCCTCACACGGGTTCGTTGATAGCGTTCTCGGAGGCAAGGTACTAGCCGCGGTTACAGAGAATGGTGATGCCACCGTTGTTTTCAGCGACACTAGGGGCGTTAACCTGTCTGAAACCGAACCAGAATTAGAACCAGACACCAAGGGCGTTAACCTAACTGAAACCGAACCAGAACAAGAATCAGACACCAAGGGCGTTAGCCTGACTGAAACCGAACCAGAACCAGAGAGTTCAGAGACCAAAATTTCCGAATCTCCAAAATGAAATATTTAAGGGGTCTGATCCGCTACGATCCAACCCTAATAGTATTTAATTATGTCGAAAATAAATTAATAATTTAGAATAATCTTGCATGGTGCAATGCATGCCCTAATAATAGTATTACAATTTCACGGATGTTACTACATGTATGATGTATCAATGTGACCTGAATAAAAGTACGCATTTCATTTCATCATCTCTATTATACGAGTAAGTATTTGATTATTTCCTAACTTCTCGATCTTCGAAACCTGATCAATAAACTTCGCATATTAAGTTATCCACTTATTTACGTATTTTTATTACTATAAATATAAATTAATTTCGCGATTTATATATATATATATATATATGATTTATATTATAAAATAATTATTAATTAATTAATTTTAGTAGTCTATTTAATTAAGATTTCCAAAAAAAGATATATTGAAGGTGGTTCACTAATCTATTATGATAAGAGTATGAATAATAATATTTGGCTTTTAGGTTGATTACTTAGTTTACAAGTCGTACTCACAAATTTACAACCATTAGCTAAAAGCTCTCACAAATCCCAAATTAAGATAGAATTATGAAAGTTAGAACGTCAAGTGGAGTGAATGAAAATGAAATCTCAATTTGGTGAAAGACGGTTTTACGATGAATAATGTAAGATCATACAATCACTTATATATTCACAGATCACGTTTAAGGCTCATAGGTTTTATTTATTTTCCGTTTCATGAAAATTCCTTCTTCGTCCCGCTTAGTCTTATCCCTCTTCAACGGTATTTTTTTAGTGATATCACTTATAAATACTTCTTGTTTATATACTCTCGAAAAAGTAAACTTTCGATGAGACGATATATCTGTGTTTTGTGTTACGCTCCATCTAATTATCAACTTGTTTGATGTATATGACGAATATCCGTGTTATATATATCGGTCTTAAACTTATTCGGTAGGGTTCGTGAAGCCCATCAATTAGGGCTGATGTTAACCGTCAATTTTCAAAGGCAATGGCCCCCTCTGATCTACCCGTAGGACAGCTGTACTTGTGAAGTTAATGCTTGGGGTATTGTTAGGGGTCCATTTACCGTCAAACCCACGGGCAGCAGCCACCACTGCCCAGGCCATTTCCTCGCTAATTATTGTATAAAACCGTTCTATATTATACTCTTACGATGGTTTGATAGGAGCGAGTGTCGCTCTTTAGAACAATCCTTAGAACGAAACGGGTTAACCTAGTCAAGTTCGAGTGGGTCAGCTTCGAGTCAGGCAACCTTGGAGCCAACACATTATTAGGGTCGATGAAATATGTTTTTTGTTCGATGAAATGGGTGTTTAACTATTAGGCTGAGACATTTACGGTTTTGTAATGGACTTGTAAATTGTAGGGTAGGGAGTGTTTTAAAGATAGAATATCACATGTTAGATGTGAGATATGGACCGTTGGATATGAAGTGTCTTGGAGATTGGGCCGGCACCAACCAATAATGTTAGCTTTGTTGGACGGACGAGATGAACCGGGCTCCACGTGAAGTAATGGGCGGTTTTTCTCACTTTCTAACCCTTTGTTTTTTTGGCACCTTTTTCTTGTTGATGGTTTCATAATTCAACTCTTTTCATTTTCAAGCCCAAAAAAAAATGTTAAAAAAAATGTAAATTGTAATTTAAACGTTGTTTTAAGACCGTCTCATGTTAAAATAATATAGGAAAGAATGTCTCGTTTGAATGAAATTGAACTGAAATGTCTCGTAAGGTGAAGTCTAGTGTTTAATACTTGGCGAAAGACCCACCACGCACGAGACTTAGGTTCAAGCCTCCACGACCACAAGAACAATATTGAGGAGCGTTCATTGGCCGAGAGTCTGTGAGTCTGTGCCTTATAGGCTTCGAGTCTGTCGCTCTTGAGTGGATTACCTGATACACGTGGTTTGTATCAGGTAAAGATTGCGGGTGTCTCATTATCAAAACAACTAAACCGAACTGAATCGTAGTGAGCTGAAGCCTGAAGTAGTTGAAACTGAACTGAATTAGGTGGGATAAACTAAATAAACCGGAAAAAACAAATATCGATTATTTCCAACGCAAATGACTTATATAGTACTAGTATTTGCCTCGATATAGTTATGTGATATTTCCGTCTCAAACGAGAATTTGTGACCGCGTAGGCTTATATATACCTCTTCTCCCTCCTTCCCTCTTTTTCCAACCAAATATCACAAATCAATTGAAATCAATTGAAATTAAATTAAAATTAGGGTTTTCAAGAAAAAACAATTAAGAATGCTACTACGAAGCTCATCAACTCCAATACTAAATTCATGGATGACACCCAATTGCTCCTCATCATCCTCTTCCTCAACCCCAGATCATCACCTTCTTCCAAAATCAATCCACATTCCTCCTACAATCAATACGACGCCGTCTTGCTGCTCTTGTAACTGCACTACTACTACTACTACTACAACCACTAGAACCACCACCATGAGCCGCGCTTCCTCCGACTCCGACCTCCGTAAGCTCAACCGTCCTTCATTCGGGTCGGGTTCGGGGTTCGGGTTTGGGTCGAGGTTGTTGACGTGTAATGGGCTGGGGTTGAGGGAGCGAGTTGCGGTGGTTGAAGAGGAGGAATCGTTGTCGGACGGTGGTGGTTGTGGTTGGAGTGGTGGTTCGTACGGTGGCAGTGGCGGATTTGGCGGCGGTGACTGTAATAATAATAATAGTAGCGGTAATAATGGCACGGATGCGTATTATATGAAGATGATCGAGGCTAATCCTGGAAATTCGCTTCTTTTGGGGAACTATGCTCGATTCTTGATGGAGGTACAATACGATACGATTTTCCGTCTCATTGAATTGTTATCTATTTTCGCTCCATCTCGATTAATTGTTTTATATTCGATTTGATTTCATTAGTACGAGAGTTTCTTTGTTTTTGCGATTAGAGCGAGTTTATCTGAATAGGACCCGACCCGACCCGACCAAATAGATTCGGATTTGAACCGACCCGACACCCAAAAGGAAGCGAGTGTGACCTGTGACCCGAATCAACCAGGCCTAACCTGAACTCGTGTTGAAAAAAAAGTTAGAAAATAACAAACCTGAAAATGACGTGAACAGGTTGGAGGCGATTATTTGAAAGCGGAAGAGTACTGCGGGAGAGCGATACTAGCGAACCCAGGTGACCCGAAAGTGTTAGCCCTTTACGCGGATTTGATATGGCAAACACAACGCGATTCCTCAAGGGCCGAGACTTACTTTGATCAGGCCGTCAAAGCCGCTCCTGACGACTGGTCAGCCCCCTCGTCCCCTCCCCTTCAATTCCCTCACCCTTTTATCATATCAAGTCGATTCACAGTGCAAATCTCCTGTCCCATTTTCGTAGCGTAGATGTGTAGCTAACGCCTAAACGGGTATCTTATTTGATTACGCAGTTATGTTCTTGGCTCGTATGCGCATTTCTTATGGGATGCTGAAGATGAAGAAGACGAGGAAGACGAAGATTTGAAACCGTCTATGAATCAAGTGCCACCAATGTTCTTTCATGGCGTCTCTCCTCCACCGCCTCCTTTAGCAGCTGCGTCTTAGATTTTCGTCGTTTGTTGTATGATTAAGTAGTTTAGTAGTGCTAACCTAGTATTTGTAAGATCTTCCCCATTTGTAGCAGCTTTGATAACTGAAATAATGTAAGATCGAGCTGGTATATATATTACTCGATGTTTCCGAATTCAGTATGATGTAAATAGACTTACAGTTTCCGAATTCAGTTTCTACTGCGTAAATCGTGGCTTCTGAACGACGCTGTTCAGTTTACTGTCGGTAAAGTATGGTGCCGGACTGGTAATGTCGTCTCTAGACACGGAGTAATGGCTTTGAATGTTTGCTACGAATGAGGTGATCGATTTCAAGATTAGAGCCCCGTATTAGGTAGCGGGGAGGGGAGATCGAACGTGAAAGTTATTGTCAATGTTAATTTCGTCTTAAAACATTATAAATTGTGACCAATTCGAGTGACTAAGAAGTACCGATATGAAGTGATTACTAGGGCTAAAGAGTTGTATGCATCGACAAACAAATTAGTCTTGTATAAAGACGATATATTAACAATACATCAAAAAACCTCGGTATATCTGCATTAAAAAGACACTAGAAAATCTCGTTTAGGGTGATAACAAGTCGAGCCGAGCTGTGCTAAGTACAAGCTTGGTCTTGGCTTAGGCTCGTGAAGCAAAAGTCGAATTCGAGCCGATCTCGAACTTGAAAAAAATGAATTCACATACACGCCGGCGAGCTAAAATGCGTGTTCGAGCCTAAAAAAAATACTATCAAATTTCGTTTTTTTTAAAAGCTCGAGATCCGAAAAATATAGTACTCCGTACTCAATATTAGGCAAATCGATTTTATTATATCAAATTTTTTTCGAGTTGCGCGTGAGCTTTTCGAGCCGAGTCATTAGTTACTCGACCGGACTTATAGAGTTGTTGTTCCGGACCCAAACACGAGTCGAAATTTCACGAACCGGGTTTTGACCGAGTCGAGTTGACGTCATATATAAAGATTTGATTTTTTTTTTTTTGGGTAAAATAAAAGAATTGATTTGACATCGAAGTCTCAAGTCTCAAACCCGCGTCAGTCTCGCACTCATACCTTCTCACTCTCCACACACAAACAAAAATGGCGGACGGCGGAGAAGCGCCGTCGAGAACACCGCTTTACGGTGGAGAGAGATACAGCGGAGTCGGAAAAGTGAGAAGAGAGAGAAAACCTCCGTCGACACCATACGATCGACCACCGCTTCACCGCCGTCCTACTGGTTGGATTTCTCGGATTGTGGACCCCGCTAAACGCTTACTCTCCGACGGCGCCACTCGTTTTCTTCCCTCTCTCTTCTCTTCCTATTCTCCCTCTTCCCTCTCTGGTATTTACACACGCACTCTCTCGATTGATGAGATCAATTGTTGTTTTCTAGGGTTTTGTTTGATTGTGATTGATTAGGAATTGTGATTGATTTTATTGAGCTCTAGATTAGGTCAATTGAATGTTTCTATGGATTATATGTTCTTTCCTCAGCTACTTGTTGTTTGAGAGTAGAGCTCTTGAGAAACCGTCTCACGCTAGATTGTATGAAATCGTGTTTAGGTTAGTTGCCACTAGCTGAAAATAATTGAATTGAGCTGAGGACTCTGTGGTGAGAGAGGGGTTGGAGTTGCTGGAACCGTCTCGTGCTAGATTGTGTGAAATCCTGATTAGGTTAGTTGAATTGAGCTGAGGACTGTGGTGAGAGAGGGGTTGGAGTTGCTGGAGAAGTTTTGAAGGATCTTTGTTTGAAGACACCGTCTCGTGCTAGATTGTGTGAAATCGTGTTTAGGTTAGTTGCCGCTAGCTGAAAATAATTGAATTGAGCTGAGGTTATTGAGCTGTGCTGTGAGAAGGATTTGAGTTGATGGAGAATTTTGTTGCTGTTGTGAGGCAATAAGCTTAGGTTAATTCCGTTGATCTTTATTGCGTTGTGATCATTAGTTGATGCACCGATTTGTGGAAATTAGCTGAACTTGGTAGTCGGAGTTGTGATTATTTAGTTGATGCACCGATTTGCGGAAATTAGCTGAACTTGGTAGTCGGAGTCGTGATTATTTATCTATTTTTTGGGCTATCGCGGAAATTATTCATCTATTTTTCTGTATAGGAACAGAGGAGATACAGTCAGAAGAAGAGCATGGAACTGAAGTTCACAATGAGAAACTTTCAGTGAACGTGAGTTTTATCCTGTTCTTCTATCCGTCAGTTTACTGTAGATTGTCTTGGCGCTGTCTTTTGCCTTTTCTTTTAGTGATTGTGTTTATGACATGTACTGTTTCAAAATTCAAACCAATGTAATGCAGGTTTTGGATCCATCTTCAAGCGGAGGAGGTGGTTCAAGGGCTGATGTAGAAAATGTAAAGCCTGACACCTCTAATAAAGTTGGAGTGGATAATACAAATGGGCATTCTGATACTGATGGTGCTCTACTCGACATTGAACAGCTGATCAAAGGGAAGACATTCTCTCGGTAAGCTATGGAAGCAAAAACGTGTTTCCCTTTTGTGGTTGTTTCTGCTAATGAATTAGCTGTTCCGTGCATTTCAAGATCAAGCACTGAGTTTGTTGAACTTGACAGTTGCAGAGATAGTAGTATACACTGTTGACACGTTATGTGATTTTCATCATTTTTCAGGAAAGAAGTTGATCATTTGATGGAAATATTGCGTTCAAGGGTTGGCAATGTTGAACAAGAAGGGAAAGCTCCCTGCTTGACTGAATTGCAAGAATCGGAAAAGGCACCGACTTCTAAAGGAAAGCAAAAGACATCAGTTACCGTAACTGAAGAAGTAGATA
This sequence comes from Agrostemma githago, assembly GCA_958450325.1. Lineage (NCBI taxonomy): Eukaryota > Viridiplantae > Streptophyta > Magnoliopsida > Caryophyllales > Caryophyllaceae > Agrostemma > Agrostemma githago. The sequence goes on along the minus strand of OY288261.1, from coordinate 179,103 downwards.
AGTTTCAATGGGCGTCAACTCCTCTTCAAAGGCCATCTGTGAGTGAAATACTCTGTTCTCGTTCCAATTTAAATTTATGCGCTTCAAGCCATTTATGATTAGTCGAGTAGAGTTACATAGAAACCAGTATTCTGTAGGTAGAGGTTTTGCAAGTGGTTGCAATAAATGTGTTAGAAATGGTCGTTTTTTTTGGTACTTCTGCTAGTTAAGTAACGCAATTGGCAAATGGCTCTGTTTTTCTCTGGTTAGTGTGTCATGAATCTGTCTTTCGGTTTGGCAGCTTTCTTATGTAGTTTATGTTTTAAATGCCAGACTATTTTGGCTTGTTCCGCTCACGGCAACAATGGGCAAATGTTCTTTGCCAAAAGGTTAATAAAACATCAAGTTGGCATCTATTGACTTCAAAAGGTCTAAACTGTTGTCATTTTACGGTACTCCAACTGTTGTCATTAAGATTTCATTACCCACTGGATTTTTATGATTCTGCAGTTGCAGAGTGATATTGGTGCTTCACCTGTCGATATTGCCAGAGCTTATATGGGCTCTAGAACGTCAGAAGTAGGTCTAGCATCACCAAGTTTATCTATCAAAAATGATAAGAGGGTACATAGCAACGAACTTTCAACAAAGTCAATCATGCCTTCGCCTCTGCCTAAAGCACCGATATGTTGGCCTGGTGCCGTCACTCAGAATCAGGAGGGTTATTCAACACCACAAAATCAAAAAAGTAGATATGGTCTTCATAGTTTCACTCGCACACCTTACTCGAGAACTATGTATACAAAATCCAAGTCCAAGGTTTGCTCTCTTTATTATACTCCGTAATACATATAAATGCCCTTTGTGAGGTGTATATTAGGAGCTGTCTCAATGTTTAAACATTTTTATGTCTGATAGCAGTTGACTCCATTAAAAGGTGACAGTGAGAGACTGCCGAACATATTGTCAACACCTTTGCAGCCAAGGGAAACCTCAGTTTTCGGGAAGGTAATCCGTCTATTATACACTGTACATTATCATTGAGTTTTTGAGCCTGCACATTGCTGTCTGTTAGATGAAATGGCTGGTTGTTTTGCTTGTTTGGTAGGATTACATTTCGCCGTTGCTATATAATGGCTCCATTTTAAACCCCAAGTGAACATGTTTTCCTTCTAACCGAATCAACATCCATCAACTAACACATCTACTTCGAATCTTCTTGTTGCAGTCAATCAGCAGGTTAGCACAGACTAGTTATGGAACTGGAGGACCTATACGTCGGACACGAAACAAGTCCACTTCAGCTGCACCCGCAAATGAATCACCGTTGGCACGCAGCATCCATAGAAGTCCCTTTGCTAAAGAATTCAATGCAGATCATATGATTAAGAACAATGTCGGGCCCAGCAATTTTAGTACTACTAAGTTTGAGTCCGCAGATAACAAGCTGCAGAGCTCTGAGGCTGCCGTACCCACTGTTCATCCACATAGCACTAAGCTTGCTAGGCAGATATTTGAGCACATCGATAGACCAGTCATGCTGAAAGAAAGATCAAATGAGTTGAAATTAGCTGCTTCATTAAAAAAACCTCCTGTTACAGCATCGGCTTCTCCTGTTGAGGACATTAGTGACCAACGTACCACAGGAATAGGTGTCCGTGAAAGTGTGGACTTGGTAAACACAAAACTTCATCGTCAATCAAATGGCGGGATCAATGGATTTGCTCGTGAAAAAACTGATAATATTAATATCCATGATGGAAAAGATGTGGTGTCTGGCTCAACGGTAAACCTAGATAAGACAAGTGCTAGGGCCGGTGGTAATGGCGACTCTTCAACAGGTTGCTTGAAACTAGATTCACGATCAAAAAGTTCAGAGCAGGTAATTAGGTTTCGATAGTATAGTTTATACGAAGTTTAATTTTGTCGTTTTTTTGGCTACATTTTTCACTTTTACCGTTTCTGAGTTCGTGTTTCACTAAATTATTTTGCAGGCAATCAAGAATAACGTCTCGAACACAAGCATACTCGACAGCGACAAAACCAAGGGAGTAGACAAAACTTTTGACTCAACTGGGTTTGAACCTCTTAATAGTAACCAAAGGAAACCGTTTCTGCCATCAATTGCTGTCGGCAAGTCCGGGCTAAGAAACCCATTTAATTCCGACACAAACGCTACCTTCTCTTTTCCAGCCACATCATCTACCAACTCATATTTCGATCTACCAACACCAACTGTCATGCCGTCTTCCTCAACAAGTTCCCCACAAAAACCAAACATGTCTACTACCGACAGCAAAATAACCATTGCACCACCCGTTTATTCCCTCCCTCCTACCTCAAAAGTACCTGATGATGCCGAGGGTCCCAAGTTCAAATTCGGGTCTGGAAAAACCCGACTGTCTTTCGCCTTAGAAGGGGACGATGGTACCTCATCAAGTGATCCTCCGAGTATCAGCTATAAATTCGGGTCAGGAAAAAGCAGGCTTAACTTCGGATCCATCGCCTCTTATGCCGTCTGCCTGTAGTGTTTATTTCAGGTTTTCCTCTGTTCTTTATCCTCTGATCGATTTTGCATATATATATGCATCGTGTTTGAACTTTAGACGAGAATGAACAGAGGATAGTGCATTAAAAACATCTCGTCACATTATTACTCGTTTTTTTTCTCTTCCTTTCTTCTAGGATTTACGATTTTACTCTGTATTTTGTTAGACTATATGCCCTTAGTTTGAATGAAACTGGCTTAAAGCCTTTTGGATTGGATTGCGAATATAATTCCCGTTTGGTCGTTGATTGCTTTCATCCCGACTCCAACCGAAAGCTCCCACGTAGTGATGTAGCGAGATTTTATCGACAAATCGGAATATTTTGGTACAGTTTGGGATAAGGGAGGTGGGGGCATAAGGGCATTGTTCTTAAAGATGGTCTTTTCTTCATGTTAAACCATTCTTTTATGTTTTTGTGGGACAATATAAACATATTCTTTTCAGCCTTGGCCATATGATCACCTCCTCTAGCTGCCTTTATAAAAGGCTCAAACAATAAAACTAAACTCTTATTGACAAGGTACTCTATAAGACTATAACCATTTCTGTATTGACCGAGACAAAGGGAGTACGAAAAGACGAGAATCACCGACTAACCCAAATGGCAAATACTCCATAATATTTTCCACATACATTACTTCAAACAAGAATGTTACTCGTACTATAAAAAATTTAGACGGGAATCGAAGATGAAGGTATTGCGGAACGTGGATAATTGATCTCAAATTCAAATCACATTTATTGTAATACGATTATGAACGCGTCTCTTTGGATCAGATCATATATGATATGAGCGTTTTAAGAGAGACGGGACGGGGACGAAAGTGGGGATAGGCAGGCTTTAAAGTCAGACACACAAGGGGCTAATGCGCCCTCGATTCGGGGTGCCGGACTTAGTGGGGGGGCGACGACGCTGTGAAATGAGAAATTGTGTCAGTAAAAATATTGTAAGGTGAGAGACAAGTGACTTGACCTCTCTTTTACCTCTTTCTCCTATTCAATTCCAATTCAATTTACCCCCACACACATTGATTTGATGTTTCCGATTCTTGGTCCCATCCATTCTTGTTTTTGTACCTCCTCTCTTGCCCTAACTCATTATATCTGCTCTATCGAGAAACCGTCTTCCACTGAATTATTGGATCGATCATTATGTGATGGATCATCTCTCAATAACGTTATTGAGAGACCGTATCTGAAGTATTAGTTTCATTTTTCATTGATTTGAAGTTGTTTGGTTCGTTATTGTAGGAATTGGGAACGTTATCGTGAAAATTGTGTTCAAGATGGTTAGATTTCGACCTAGGAAAAACAAATCAAATGGGTCGTGTTTAATTTGGTTGTTTGAGTTAGTTCGTTTTGAATTTGGGAGTATTCCGGTAAGATTATTATTGGGTTGGTCGGGTCATTTTTTGGGTGTGGGGAAATCGATTTTTGATAGTTTAAATTTCGACCTAACAAATGGATCGTGTTTGATTGTTTGAGTTAGGTCGTTTCGAATTTGTAAGTATTCGGGTCACAATATCATCAATTTGTTAGATTAGGCAAACAATAACGAATATAATTATGATGGTTTCACGATAATTATTTTCGATGAATTGATTTGTTTTACTCGTTAAAAAAAAAGGAAATTATTTCTTTTTTAAGAAAAAAAATAATGAAAAAAAATCGAGGACATCATATTGCTGTATCGCATATATATATAGCATGCATTATATGTGGAGCACACAAATGAAATACGAGTAATAAAGTGAAGCAATGCAACCAACTAATTGAAGGTGGTCCATGCATCAACTATTTATAATATCAGACAGGTCTCTCGTGAAATCGTCTCACATAAAAATAGTATAAATACTTAGCCACCGACAAATACAAAGTGTAAATTTTCTATGAAAAAACGGTTTCACATGAAAATTTGTGCAAATGGAAATATTAGGGCAAGTTTACCCTACAAATTGCATTAGGGCAAGTAAGAATTGTTTTAGTCAAAAAAAATTCTATATTATTGCATAAATTATATCGAATATTAATAATAATATTCGATAAAATTATTTGTTTAATACATATTCCGTATATTATTTCATTTTATCCTGAAATAAAATTTTGTCATATTTTACCAATTGTATTTTGCTTAAAACAATTACATTTAGTAGAATAGATAATAATTAATACTCACATTTATTACAATTAACATATTAAAAAGACAATAAAAAAGTGAAACACTGATATATACCATGATCAGAATAATATCATATCATGAAATTAAATCAGTATTATCTTGTTGTCATTGACTAATATTATTATTATTACTGTATAAAGATCGTACTATTGTGATAGTGAACATGATGAATCAATAATAATACATCGATTTTCACCCGTCTATATATTTTCCGAGTTGTAAATGGAACAAATCCAAGCAATAATTCACACACAAGAATAAAAAGGACAACACAAAATTAGAAATATTACTAATAAGTTTTGTGAATACAAATTAAATGTCATAATCATTCATGTACTTGAATTGAAGACATACAACATTACAACATACACAATACAATAGCCTCGATCAATGATCATCATCATATATTAATAGTAATTCGTACTTACGATGATAATAATAATAATAATAATAATAATAATAATCAATTGTTTAGTAGGGCAGTCGTCGACAGTTGCTTCTGCGATCCCTGAATCATCGAAAACATAAATCAGACAATTAATTTTCTCCAATAAACGATCAATTTCATTAATTAATACTCGTATAAAAATTACAAAAATAATAACAATTTTTGTTTAAAAGAGTATAAATTAGGCTACTAGTTTCAAAATTAATTTATTAAACATTATATTTAAAAAAAAAAAGTAATAATTATATATTTTTACGATTCATAATGAAAATTGTATGATCCATATGCAACCCTAAATAATATAATAGACCAATCTAACTAGGGCATGAACGAGTTTATGATACAACGTAATTAAATCACTAATTATCATATGAGACGGTTAAATTATTACCTCATCGAGTTTAGCAAGGTTATTGTTGGTCTCAAGCATGAGTCCAAAGTGAATGTGAGGGAAATGTGCCCACTGTTGATATTATATCACCAAACAAATTAAAAATATCATTAAATTAACAAATAATAATCATAAAAAAAACGTAAGTTACGTCTCACACTATGTTATACGAGTATTAAACAATAATTATAATTAGGGTTTAATTGCGGAGTATTTTTTTTTTTTTTTTCCGCTAAAAAAATATATTCAATTTTTTAAAATTATAAAACGGTATTTTCAAAAGACGAATAATCGTTGTTAAATTACTCACATTTTTGGCAGCAGTGCTGAATGCCTCCCTATGGCTGATTTCCGGGTTGTTGGCCTTGATCCTCTGAATTTCCTCTCTAAACACAATTTCGAAAATAAGACGGACAAAAATAAAATAAAATAAAAATTGTGTCACCAGTAAATAAATTTTTTATAAGACAGTCTCACGGCAATTTAATTTTAATTTGCGAAACTTAACATGAGACCGTCTCATCACAGAAGATGTTAAAATAATGTTAATATAACGTAATTAAATGATCAATAATTAATAATCAAAATGATATGAAAATTAAAGCTTTTAATTTGAATTTAATTACTTTATAAATTGATTGTAAGCAGATGGTACACGCTGCCTCTTCTCTGGTGCTGAAAAAATTAAGAGTTAAATTAGTTAAAAAATATTCGACAAATAATTAATTAATGATACGTGAGACGGTTTCACAGTAAAATGAGACGTACGTCGGTTTACGACACGTTCCTCATTGGGTAGATTAGGAGGAGGAGATCGAGTCTTGTTATTGTAGTTCATCAGTTTTGTGGATGAACTCATCATGTTGTCAATCTTGAATTCTCCCATGTTTCCATAGCTTGATGCCTAATTAAAAACACATTTTTAATAATTAAAATAATAATTAAAAATACATTTTAATTTTTCACATTAAATAAATTTAATTTGATTAAAAAAAAAAGTAGGGAAAAAAGGGTTCAAATTATGATAATAAAGGTGTTTTAAATTGATAACAAATGAGGAAAAATGCATATTTTTTATTGTATAGTAAGTTCTTTAATTAGACGGTCTCATACTAAATTTGTTCTGAAACCTTTTATATAATGACATAGGGCAAAAAGTAAATCAAATAAACTAGAATCAATGAAATGTTTTCACTCTTAACTACTACTAATAATAACACAAATTCATCTTTAAAACAACACGTAATCAATTACCCTTAATGATACACCGTGTAAAGTACGAGACAGAGAAACAAGCAGATATACATTATATCATGAAACAAGTATTTCTAACAAATAATAATAGTTGGATTATTAGTTTGGCTATTGTAAAAGGAGTGAGGACCTAAATTGTATATCGACTGTCCACTAATTTCTGGTAAACCTTGATTTTTTTTTTTAATAAAAATTTTTAAAATAATAATAATAATAATAATAATAATAATAATAATAATGTGAATTTTTTTTAAGGAAAAAAAAAAGGGGAGAAAGAGGGTATATAATATATATGCCTGGATAACCTAGGACATTAGCTATCAAATCACAATCAAATCAAGGTCAAACCTATGAGACCAAATCCCAATTTTATAGTACCAAAAAACAATGTTTAAAGGAGACAAAACCTGTTTTTTTGTTAGTTTTATTTTAACAAACTTTATTTTATTATTGCAGCTTTAAATCTTTAATATTTACATGTTTAAAGCTGAAATTAGTACTCTAGTAGTAGTAACATTTTCTTGAAATTCACATAATTTTCGGTATTTCAAATTTGTGACAGATATATTCGATATAGATTTGTGATAGATCTAGTAAATATTACATACATGAGTAAATAAGATAAAATCAGAATGTTTAACTCGTCACAAAACACAGATTTTGTGTTGATAATCGAGATATAGTCAATCTTTTAGGTGTATATAATTTTCAAACATATAACTCTCGACTAATTATCATTAATTAATTTAGTGTTACATAGACAGAGATGATAATCCTTAATTAATTACTCCGTGTATCCTGATTTCCAAAACTTCGATTACATATAGATTATAGACTGAAATAAATGATCCTAAATCGTTATAAACCCTAAAACACTAGGGATTAGTTTATAATTTTAACAAAAATATAAATAAATTACAGAGATTTTTAGGAGACGATTTCACGATAATTTTACCTGTTGAAGAAGCTCTTGTTGGTGGTGTTGATGGTGTTGCCAAGAAGAAGAGAGTGATTGAAAAGCAGCAGCCATGTTGACTGACCATAGATTAGTACAATGCCCACATCGAACCGTGACTATATCGAACAAATTGTTGCATGGGACACTCACCTATAAATTTCGAAAAATTATTTAATTATTTAATTAATCATGCTTTAAAAACACACAAAAAAAAATAGAATAATTATTTAATTAATTAACCACACATTGAACACAAAAAAAAAATTTGCTAGAGTAACATGCATTTATATCCAATATAATTGATACGACGCGTGATTAGATGTACGCAGTCTTATCCATGGAACAGAGAGCGATATTGATAAAATAAAGAGTGTTTATCAGAGTTTAACGAGGATTATATATTATATATACACGAGTTTTGGAAATTAGGGTATGTAAATAGACATCAAGCTTTGCTTTCATCGAGATTAGGGAAAAAAACTCAAATTAAATTAGCACAAACTTAAAGACCAAATTAAACAAAATTTTATTTTTGGAATTCAATTTTTTAATTAAATTAAATTAGCTAAAATTGATTATTTTGAGTTATTTTTCCTGAGATTTGAGGTACGACCTTCTGTCTCAGTCATTTGTTTGCCTTTGATTAACAACAGTAATATAAAAAGTAAATAAATAATCGAAACGGAAATATAATTAAGAATCTAGATGTTATTTAAATTAAAACATGCTTTTACTTTGACTAAAAAAGAAGAATAAATTAACATGAGAAATTGATGAGAAAATTAAAGAGGGTTGTGGATTGTAGAAGATAAAGACTTGACAATTGGTACAAAGTAAAAACAAACAAAATCTAACTCCCTTATCAAACTAAATCTAACCTACATGAGCTAATCAAGCAAAAAAAATATATATATATATAATTGACATAAAATAAAAATCCCTAATTAACTAATACTCCATAAAATAAATAAATAAATAGGAAGAGATGCTAAATATATAAAATAAATGAAATATTTAACCTTCAAATTGACATAAAATAAAATTCCCTAATTAATTAACTAATATTCCATGAAATTAATATATAAATAAACGGTTTCTCTAACATCTACCCACTGAAAAGATGATAAATATATAAATAAATCATTATTATTGTATCAAATAAAAATCCCTAATCAATTAACTAAATTCATTAAATAAATAAATAAATAAATATATAAATAAATAGGAGGAGGAGATGAAGTAAAAACCGCAAGAACAATGTTGCAGAAATTGCAAGGGATGTAGCAAAGTTGTTCAGTAGGAGGAGGAGGAGGAGGAGGGGGATTATTTTCGACACAGCTCGAAGACATGATGATTAACTGACGATTTATGAAATGGATTCTCTCTCTCTCTCCTTTATCTGTTCGACTGGTCTGTCGATCAGAAAACTAAAAGAAAAGTTGTGGTATAAATGGAAAGATCGGAAATACCCAACTTGCCGAAGATGAAAAAAAAAATAACTAAGGTTTAGTTTTTATGGTAAAATAACTAATAATAAGAGACTAACTAGAGAGTGGTGGTTAGTATGTTACTATTATTCTTTCTTTGGGAAACTAGGTTTGAATTGCTTGCTTTAAAGGTGGACAACCCTAGTCCCGATCATCTGTTTACGTAAAATATTTCTCATAAATAATATAAAATTAGATAAATGATCTCGAGAGATCAGAAAGAGTATTTTTTTTTTACTATGGTAAAAAAAAAAGTTACCCTTTGTTGTGTATTTATAGAATTTAGTAAAGGGTTTCTTGTGGATATTGTGAAGAGGTGGTAGGGTAAGTATGGCAAGGGAATATCATAATGGTAAAGCAATCAATAGCAATGTGCCAAAAAAAAATTAACCATGCATGCAAATTAAAGGTAAGTCTCATCTTATTACCTACAAAAATTAGTTACCGTTTGACCGGTGCAGATCAGATATTTTAATTTATTTAACCTAGTGATTAAAACAGAGCGAACTAGGTGTCTTGAACGATATAAATAGCTTTTAAATTTGTAGCAGGATTTCGGAAAGACAATTTTTCTGGTTCGTCGTTGTATGTAGGGTAGTTTAGTTGGTAACTATACCTTATTTTAATGAAAGGCCAAGAAGGGTCAAGCCTTGTGATACTAAGAGGAAATGTTGTTGTATTTTTAGCAATTTGAATGACCATTTTCCCAATTACCAATTTGTACTTAATAAAGGGTGTAATAAGTTTTGCCAAATCAATTTGAGTAACTCTTGGAAAAAAAGGTCAACCGGGTACGGTTAAAGTTAGACTCGGTTTTATAAATTTGACTATAAATAAAGTTGATTTTTTCATTATTAGATAAAAATGAAGGGAAATAAAATAACGGGTAAATATATATCTTATTTCTCAAATTTATTAATGGTTATATTTTATTTCAGCCAGCTTATTCGATCAAAAGTATAAAAGTAACAACTTTGCAACCATGATATGCACCTAGCAAATGATTAGGATCCCATCTTCTAACTTCATAGTTGTAATGCAACCACACATATATATAATAATTTAACTAGGACGATATGTTGTTCAAGCATGAATATAACTCCAACTATTATTCGTTAAAATGAATCAATCATATATATAATAAAACCTTATAAATCCGGTACTCCCTACGGTCATTATTTTTTGTCTCATTTCATTAAAATATTTCTCACAAATATTCATGAAATGTGGACAAAAAAATGACAAAATTAATGCAATTAACGATAATATTAAGTATTGATTTCCTCAATTAACTTCTTAGATACACGCATACAGGTCAGCCTTAGGATTGTATTTATCGCTTTTTCTTAAAAGTTCAATGAAGAAATAATATCTATAACTTGATAATCAACCTGGTTACGTAATTTTAAAATGAACATATCCGTTATTATATATATTAAAATGTAGAAAATATAAGCTTGAGGAAGAAGATTTTTGGAAGGACTAATGAAAATAGACAGATGAGTAAGGCTGGCTCTAATTGTCTTGTCCCTCTCAATTCTAACTCCTTTACTTGCCACTATACATACAATTTGGTGGATCAAACCAATTATGTAATTATGAACTAGACAAGGGATTATATGATCTGAATTTGAATCCCGTCTATATAAAAATCGTCCATGTAGCTTTTTTTAGACATAAAAGAAATATGATAATTTATTATGCATGAGACGGTCTTAATTACATTGTAGGTATTTTTGTTTATTTTATTTTATTATATCGAGTATTAATATATTTTTCAATTTATTCAATTTAAACAACTTTTTTTTGCTTATGTATATTATATTATGCTACATAGAATTTTTTCCATACTTTAATACATATACAATATCTCTCGAGATATATATATGTGGTATATATATTATACGTTTAATAAAATTATCCTGAGAAATTTAAATATTAATTCATAACCTCGTAGGATATAGGATATTATTATTACGTTATAAAAACCGTTTCTTAAATTGTTTTTTAAGATATATAGTCTTGACCTGACCTGGCCTTTAGAGTAATACTCGTAATATATATACTTTGTATCTTATATCATCGTCTTCAGATAGTCTCGTGATATCGTATCATCACATCATATGTATATATAGGGATGAGAAGATGTAGACATTGTAATGTATGTATGTATGTATGTATGTATGTATGATCGATCATTGTATTCCTAAAAACTATTTTTAGTTGTGTTTCTCAAATGAACTAAGTCAAGTAATTGTCTATTAATAAAGGTCCAAATGAAAAGAAAAAGACCTAAAAATCTTCTTCTTTCTTTTTCTCAACAAGTGTCCCAATAAAAAATAAACCTAAATCATAGATTTGAGAATCAACAATTAATTAATTAATTAATTTAACCTAATCCGAGCGAATCTAGAATAAAAATTTAGATCAAAAACATACTTTTTTCAGATATATATTTTTACTAAATTATTATCATGTGCATGTTATATGAACAAGTGTCAACGAACACCTAAATCATAGATTCGAGAATCAACGATTAATTAATTAATTTGACCTAATTATAGCGAATCTAAAATAAAAATTTAGATCAGAAACATATTTTTTCCCAGTCATTTATATTTTCACTAAATTATTATCATGTGCATGTTATATCGACTTGAAGTGAATCTGTTGTGAGACGAATAATATAATAAATATATTACGAGACCTCTCAATCTGATTCTTGATTACAAATTAGTAACGATTTCACGTGAGAATTTGTGATCGACTTAACGATAATAATCCATGCATAATAAACAAACAAGTAACAAAAACAAAGACGTAGTTATCATGGTTTCTAATTTGTCGGTTTAGCCAAACTTTGCCTTAGGTTTTGTATATGGTGGAAAATCGCCCGTTTATTTTGGGGGTCTATTTCCTTTGTCTTCTAATGTTGTAATACCAATAAATGTGTACTCATATAAAATAATATATTTGACTTTTTAAAGTTTTCTTCAAAATTAAGATTTGGATAAAATATATTTATATTATTTATTTGGACCGTTTTTCTACCGTTTTATGATTGTGAAGTGTTAAATACAACTCTGATTTTAGTTTATATTTAATCATTAAAATGATTAAATATATCTTTCAAAATTTATATTAATCTAATTTAAAAAATGAGGATTAAATTACATATAAATCGGTGGATAATTTCTATTTTAAATCCTTAAATACAGTCATAATATGCCCTAGCTAGCCATTACTATATATATATATATATATATATATATATATATATATATATATATATATATATATATATATATATATATATATAAAGCCGAGTTTTTTTAGATTAAAAACTCGTACTTTATTAACACTTACAACTCTACAAGTAGGATTTAGTCATTAATATATAATCACGTTAATTAAGACGAAGTTTGCATGTCATTTCAGCTCTTCTCAGCTTCGATAAATACGAGTCTATGTGAACACCATTTTAATAAACCGTGATGGTGACTATTCACTAACTATTTATTTACTTCATTGTTACATAAAATAACCAATAAGAAAAATAAAATGATCAAAGAAGAAAAAGAACTTAATGAAGTAAAAGATGATGGTAAGTCACTTCACAATACAATGCAAACTAGAAAAAAAAAAGTAAAAGGTTATATGGTAAGTCATGTCAAATAGAGTAGATTTTTTCTTAATGTCGTAAATATCCGTAAAAATTCTGTGAAATGTCAAATCTAATTAAAACAAATTAAAATTTCGAAAAAACAATAAATTATTTATCTTTATCTATCCATATAGAGTAAATAATACTTGATCTGTTACAAATTTATAACGAATATATTGAATAATGATTTGTCAAATTTTGATCTGATATGTTTGATCCGTTTATTAGGGTCATTTCTGTACTCGTGACTCATTTATCTTGAGAGTTAATTTAGTGTCGACTCATATTTTTGAACTATAACTTGTACTATGATTATCCGTCCGGTCCGTTTGACAGGTCTAACTAGTACGGCTTTAGGCTAGGTACCTCGAGAAGAACAGAATAAATAGGTAAAGCATTCAAAAGTGCAGCTAGCAATAACACAAAACGACTGAGCTACAGTCTTAGCTTTGTCTCACTTTCAACAGCATGCACTTCAAATATTAGACATCAGTCAACTGACCTACATACATACCTATATATGTAGATTGTAGTTAGATAATCGAGAGTAATTATTGTGTGAAACCGTTTAATAGATCTATATATGACCTAAAATCGTGTATTAGTATGAGTATATATGTTGATCGATTAACATTTTACGATAATATGAAGCTAAGATAGGCGAAAAAAATACTTTTTCTCGATGGATTTAATGAAATTTAACCTAAAACGATATATTATTAGTGGATATAAATAAAAAAATAATTTAATTAAAATATATTTACAATTAATATAACACGTAAATAAATGTGAGTTGTGAGGTTTCATTGTTGCAGTACTGAATGTACTGCAATGTGTCAGCACACAAGATTTAGACTTATTAGCCGTGGGTACAATATTTATATTTACTGTTTATAATAATAATAATAATAATAATAATAATAATAATAATAATGTATTTATAGTTTTATTTAAACCATGCAAAATCTACCATTTAAATCATAAAAATTAATTGTAAGGAATAATTATAGTACTGACAATATTAAATATATATAATGAGCTAGTTGTCAGTGTTTTTTTTTTCATTCAACATTCGTATTGGTTTAATCGATTAATTTAATTTCAAAATGGTCAGTATAATTATTATTTAGTGAAAAATCTCTGATTACATCCTAATGAATTTTGCTTCGAATAAGAAAAAAAATTAATTCATGACTCATGAGAGACGTACACAGTATGTGCACTCTACTCGATCTTTCCATTTTCATATACACTGCCCTACTCCATCGACCTACGTACATTATATACTACTCGGATTGTTATGCACTGAAACCTGTATTCTCGTGTTATGTCATCGTGACTCCTATATCCACTGATATATATGGAACAACACGTACGAATGATCGGGTTACCTAGATCATATTTTCGATGTAAAAAACAATTGATTTGATCATGTGTTTTAGATGAGACAAACATTTAGTTATTCATTATGAATACTTCCCTTAGCTTGTCCGATCTATTCACATTAATTGAACAGATTAGTCGTTATAATGTTACGGCTGATATTCCTGTCACAAATAAGAATCGATGAAAAACAATAGTATCCCATGCACAATTATATTGCACACATACATTGAATTTTGCAAGTACTTTGAGTTAGAAGATGATTTGATAGTTCTTCAAAAGAGTGATAGTTTTTGAGTTAACTAATACAATGTAAACAAATGAAGTTGTCATGCTATTTTAGGAATTCAACTTCTCCCCAATTTGTCTTTCTTTGCTACACATTATTCAACCTTCATGCTAACTACCTACTTTGCAACCTTCCCTCTTCGAAGATCGAGATGTTTTAGTGTAGTGATTAATCTGGTTATTATGATTATTGATTAGGTATTGCAGAGGATATGTTTCTGGTTCATTCGAATCTCTCGATCGTTATAAGTGATTCACATCAAGGCAATTTGATGTTGATCGGATTCAGATTTAGATCAAGACGAGTTAGCTGACATCTGTATTGGATTATATTATCATACTAATGTAAATGTGATATGTTCGGAGTTTATATACTCTTGATCACCCTAGATCAGATCACCTAGTCACGTTATAATATTGGAATAAAAAATCGAATCTGAAATCTATTGTCCAAACTCCGAAGAAAGATATACTCCCTCCGTCCCTAAATGATTGTCCCATTTCTCTATTATTTATGAGGAGTATTTTAATGAAATGTGACAATCTTAGTGGGACAGAGGCAAGTTAGTCCTACCCTCAAATATCAAATGCAAAAGTACTCTACATTTAATTTGAAACACAAAAAATTGGGGATGATGATGAAACATATCACATGGAATGTTCATAAAAAAATCAATGGATAATATAGAAAGTGATTCATGGTTGAGAGAAACTATTGATAATTGTGTTTGGATCTTTACAAGCCCATTCTAAGAGGTGGGCCTTTAGGATAGCTATAGAAACGTTATATAGTATGAGACCGATCTAAAAGAGAGTAAGCTCACTAGCCTAGGCAGTAGGCACCGCCACGAGGCCAGTCGTGTCGTGTTCAAGCTTGGCCATTTTTCTATTATCCGTCATTTTATTGTTGTGCCTCTGGTCAAACCGTGCCAAGACACGGTTTTTTTCTAAAAAAACTGCGCCATGACTCGGCTTTGGACCCGTTGTGCCCGTGCCATCTCACCTTTCTCATCAGGTTGGACCGTGTCATATCATACTAGACCATGCCATCGTCGGGCTTGAGGCACGAAATACCAACTCTAAGACCAATTGGACCGAACAAACGAATTTGAAACCAATTGGGCTACTACATAGTTTTCCTACATTGTCATGAACTAAGATCCAAGCCCAACTTTTATAACGAAAACACAAAACTTCAAAAAGACGATATCTCAATAACGTTGTCAATATGTGGAAAGATCTTTTGCAAATGCCGACAAATTTCACCAAAATGTTGGGAAACAAACTGAAATCAGTTTGACACCGTTAGATACACTTTAGATTTATCCATTATACAAGGAAGGACACATGTCACTACATTAACACTTACATAATTATACCAATAATAAATTAATAATTAGCTGAATTTAGTTTCACCGCATACCAAATCTCCACTCTCTCATTCCAAGAAGAAGAAAAACAAAAGGTAATTTTTTTTTGATTTTTTTGGGATTTTATTTGGGTTTGAATGCTTGAGCTTGATTACCCATCTTTTGAATTTCAGCAAGATTTGATCTTTTTGGTGTTTTTGAGATGGGTTTTCAGTGAATTTCAAAAGGGTGTTTTTTGTTTTGTTTCTTGAATTTGCAGGAAAAAAAATGGTGACTGAAGTTGAGAAAACTGATTCACATGAAGTCGAAGAAGAAGTTGTTGTTTCAATGGAGCTTCCTGCTCCTGCTGGTTGGAAGAAACAGGTCCTGCTTTGGTTTGAGTTTAATTTGTGATCAGTGTTGACTTTTTTTTGTGATTTGAGGTTTTCTTAACTTGAGATGGTTTCACAATACGATTATTACGAGGCCTCTTGCCTTTTGGTTTGGTTGTGGTATTTGTTGCAAGATTTGTGCTTGATTTGGGGGTTAGGGTTTGTGAGTGTGTACTGAATTTCAGCCAATTTTAGGATAAATCTGAAGAAAAAAAATGTTGATTTGGTGTGTTTGATGAGCTCTTATCCAATTTGGATTAATTTTGGAGGTATATATATATCTCAAGTTGTAAGGATAATCGTATTGTGATCTCGTCTCACTTTGAATGTGTTACGGAATGAGGTTATTGTAGTATTACATGTCGAATTATCGACATTGTGTCGAAAAGTGAGGGATTTCAGTGAGTTTGTAGACACATTTGACTAATTTCTGCTAAAATCGAGTAAACTCGTTGATTGACTTGCCCATGAAATCTTCCTGAAAAGTCGTGTACTTTCAAGATCGTCAATAGATTGCTCGTTTTGATGTGTATTTTGGATGATTTTTACATTTTACCGTTTGTGATTTGCCTTCACTGAGTTGTCTCATGAAATGTTTGCAGTTCTTTCCAAAGCGAGGAGGCACGCCAAGGAAGAACGATGTTGTATTTACTTCACCAACGGGTGAGGAGATCCGCAACCAAAGGCAGCTTCAACAGTACCTGAAATCACACCCTGGTGGCCCACCAGCTTCGGAATTTGACTGGGGTACAGGCGAGACACCTCGGAGATCCACTCGTATCCGAAAGGTCAAAAGCAGTCCGGAAAGTGAGCAGCCTCCTTTGAAAAAGGGAAAGCGGTCGTCTTTATCTAAGAAGGGTAACAAAGATGATGAGGCATCGGCTGAAGAAGACACAAAGAAAGATGATGACGACGTTCAGATGGAAAATGCTGAGGAAGAGAAAAGAGCTGAAAAGCAGGATGACGGTTTTGAAAAGGATGTTGCGAAAGTAGACGTAGATGAAAATAAAGATACAATTATGGAGACAAAGGAGGATGCTCTCGAGTCAAAGGAAGTTGAGACGAAGGGGGATGCTCTCGGGTCAAAGGAAGTTGAAAAGGAGGATCAACCTGAGAATAAAGACTCGACCTTGGAGACAAAGGTGGAGGATGCTCTCGAGTCTAAGGAAGTTGAAAAAGAGGACAAATCCGAGAATAAAGACTCAACTTTGGAGACGAAGGTGGAGGATGCTCTCGAGTGTAAGGTAGTCGAAAAAGAGGACCAATCCGAGAATAAAGACTCAACCTTGGAGACAAAGGTGGAAGATGCTCTCGAGTGTAAGGGAGTTCAAAATGAAGACCCGCCTGAGAATAAAGACGTGACCTTGGAGCCAAATGAGAAGGATGCTCTCGAGTCTAAGGAAGCTGAGAATAAAGACTCGACCTTGGAGACAAAGGTGGAGGATGCTCTCGAGTGTAAGGAAGATCAGCTAAGTGATGTGAAAAACACCGTCATTGATGCTTCTCTGGAAATCAAACAGGACATAATAGAAGAAGCAAAGCCCGAGGAAACAGTCCTACCAAAAACCGATTCAGATAAACCAGACGGTTTGCAAGAGCTAGATGCTGCCAACATAGAAGCAATGATCAACGAGGATTACGGGATGAAAGACAATGGATATGTGGAGACAGGCAAGAATAATGTGACGGAGATGAACGTGAATGGAAGCGTGTCAGGCGAGGCTATGCCATGGTTTTAACACTGCCTGTGAAAACAGCAGGCAGTTAGCTTTTGTTGATGGTAGATTTTCTCATTTATTGTTCAGTGAAGATATCATATCATATACCCCTGTACTGTACACTGCTGTATTATGTTAGGTATTGACCATAGCCAGTATCAGTAACATTTAGAGAGAAAAGGGGGAATTTGTAGTTTTTCAGAGATTTCTTTTGTAACTTTATGACATAAAGCAGTTGTGTTCACTGCTATGAAACTACTGCTGTGTACTGAATAAACTCCGTGATATTGTTCTCATTTGACTTTACTTGCAGTCTCGCGTTGATTGCTATGTATAAGCAGAAACACACTAAATCGATGTTAGTTTTTGATAAGCGATCATTCGACATACAGATAGTTCTGAGAGTGTGCATATATGTTACATTTTGACAGTATCGGAATCTTGCAGATTGCAGCCTGAAATCGTCGACCTGCCCTCTGATCTCGAGTTTTAAGAGGGCACAAAAAAAAAGAATGAACATTACATAAATTGTGTGAAACACAAGACTTTGATTAAAGAAAAGGAGACATTTAGAGGCCTTTGAGCTGTCCATCTAACCCTGTGAGAGTCGTCCATTTCTCAAAGGCGAGAGCTGAAGATACAAACGCGAGCTTTGATGATTCCACGTCTTTGTTACCCACTACAGATACGACAAGGAAGATCAGATTAGAGGCTCGTAGATCACAGGAACTACTGCATAGGATCGAGAATTCATTCATCCTGACTTACCAGAAGATATGAGCTCAGAAATAGAGGCATTGAAAGCATCAGCTTCTGCCTTCTCTTCATCACTTTCAGTCAGCTGTATCATAAACACACACACCATCACATAATTAAATCGAGTTACTCAAACCGATTAAACTACTCCTATCTTGTTTAACTACAGTACCTTGCCAAATGCAGAATTAGCCTTACTAATCCAATCAGACCCGAGAACTGAACTCGCAGCATTGAGATCATTCTTTTCGATAGCTTGACCTACTTCACTTAGTTTGTACACAACCTCCTGCAAGTACCCTGTCATAGAATTTCATAGCATTACAGTCATAATGGTATCACAGCCAGCGTGACCAAAAGTTCACGTATTTTGAATCCTGAAGTCACTATGATGATAACTTTACCGACTAAGTTAACTGACACACCAACCTTTCTCCTTAACAGAAGAATTGAGGATGCCTTGTCTTTCAAGCCTCTTTTTCCTGTCTTGCTTCACTTTCTCCAAGAGCTCCAAATCGTCCTCGGCTTCCAAAGGCGCCGCGTTAACTGTACCAGCTAATGACAGCAGAATTGCAGAGGAAATGCTGAATGCAAAGCTTCTCTTGCTCAAACTTACATGTTCCAATGCTGCTGATACTGATGCTGATGATGCTTTACAGACAAGATGTTGATGTTGATGTTGATGTTGATGTTGTGTTACATTGTGTTTTTGAAGACAAAATGATGAAACAGTAGACAGGAAACTGGCTGCTGTCATTCTTCTTCTTCTGTTTCTTTGAGTAAGTCCACAGTTTGTGAATGCAGCATAGCTTTGTGAGGGCTTTCAATGAAGAGATAAGATTTGGATGGATTTCTGTCATCCATTCCATCAATTTTCTACACTTGTTACCATAAACCTCATTAACCCACCCAAATCCCACCCGAGTTCGACCCATAACCCGAATTCACCCGATCTAACTCGGACTGATTCGAATATTTTTTTATAGAAAACGGGTCCATATCGAAAAAAAAGGGTATCTCAAAGACGGTGAAATTTATAAAATACTCGATCGGAGACGTACACTGTACACATGTTTTCGATCTAATAACCCGATTCGTAACCAAAGTATCCACGTAAACAAAACCAAGAATATTTCACTTTTCACCCAAACAATTTTTATTTTATTTTTTTGGGAAAATGGGAAATAAAAAAAGGGAAAAAGGGGGGAAAACAAAAAAAAAGATAAACCCTTGTAATACCCTGGCGGCTGTTGTAAGATCTTGATTGCTGCATTTCACTTGAGATTTCTTACTCTCTACTCTTCTTCGTCCTCTCTAATTCAACTGGGTATGATCTTCTTTCTCTTATTAACATTTTGATCTTGGTGTTTTGTATCAATTAGTTCCCAAAGTCTCTAACTTTAATTTTTACTTTGTGTTTTTCGAATTGAATTGCTTAAAATTGGATTTTTAGATTTTAATTTTGTTCGATTTTGCTCTGAATAAGTGAATTTTTCAATTGGGTTTTGGGAATGTAGCTCATCTTGCTGATTAATTGACAGAAAAAAAATGAAAAAGTTCGAGTTTTTATGCTTGAGAAGCTGGAAAATTGGGGAAAAAGTTTATTTTTTTTAAACCTAATTTGATTGATTGAACACTACAGAGGTATTGGGTATTCAAATTTGATTGCTGTGATTGAGGTGTATCTTGTTGTTTGAGATCATATTTTACCTGGGTTTTGGGTAAATGATGATATAATGGCTGAATAATTGATCATGAGTTTGTAAGACGAATCAAAAGACGGGTTTTTTGTATGTGTGTTTGAAGTCGATTCTACCTGATGTTTAGTGTTTGTTTCCTGCCAATATGATTTGAGGTCGACAGACATGATCACCCTATGGTTGATCCACTTTCGTGTACCAGGTAAAATCGCAGGCTGTGTAAGGTATCGGCTAAATGATGGGATAATGGCTGATAATTGAATATGGTTTGTAAGACTAATCAAAAGACGGTTTTTTTGTGTTTGTTTGAAGTCGATTCTACCTGCTGTCTAGTGTTTGTTTCCTGCCAATATGATTTGAGGTCGATGGACATGATCATCTTATTGTTGATTAACATTTCTGTACCAGGTAACATTTGCAGGTTGTGTAGGTCGAAATGACTGATAGTAATTCGTTTTCTTCCCTCGAGAGCCAAAAGGTGAGTTTTTTTTTTTTGCCGTCTTTTTGATCTCTAACTTCTAGCATCGGTTCATACATTAATCAAGCTCATGTTGTTTATAACGTCAAATTCATCAAAACGAATGTTTAGTTTCTTCCTGCTGAACTGAATTTGGTCCCCGACTCCTTGTTACAATCCCAAAAACACTAACGTCGAGCTTATGAAAATCGTGTATTTGTATTAATTTATCTTTTTTTGTAAATTTGTCTAGGTCATTACTACAGTGCTAAGTGATATGGAATACAAAGTACAACTGTTCAACACGTATGTAATTCGTAGCATATACATCTAACCTCGCTGCGATTATATTCTGATATATACATATATTTATTTACGTGTTTCTCTGATTTAGGCTTTCGGAAACTTGCTTCCGTAAATGTATTGAAAACAGGTAGTCTTTTTTGTTCCTAATCCTTCATTGGATACTGATTGTCTATGGTTGTCGTGTTTTCGATATAATTTATCTCGTTTACTATTAGGTACAAGGAAGGTGAGCTTCATCTCGGTGAAACTACTTGCGTTGATCGCTGTGTTTCAAAGTACAATCAGGTGATACGCACGAAAACAAATTATTACCCATGACTTTATTGTTGGTACGGTTCAAATATTATCATTTAGATAGAAAAAAAGATAGTATTTGATCCGTTATAACTATAAAATGGATGCTAATGCATGGCATGAAAGTTTCACAATTTCGCGACTTTCTAATCAAACTTCTATCGTATGTTCTGTCAGGTGAATAACATGATAGGTCAGGTGCTTGCGTCTGGTAAACATCGCATGTAAATTCCCGCCTGTTTGTTATGCCTTGCATCATAAATTTTGTAGATCGTGGTGGTAGGTGCTTTGATATACTCGTAGTTTTTGTTAACGCAGTCGTTTTATTTTTTGCGATTTTGATTTGAAAGCGCATTTATACCATATACGGATAATACTGAGGTATAATGTTGTTAGCTGCCATTGTTTTCGGATACTTCAATAACCAAGTGATCGAGTTTTTAGCTCATATTTCTGGTTTCTGATGTTTATTTCCGACCTCAAATTGTTTTCGGTACAAGGATTTGTTGTTGTAGAAGATATTTCGAATGCATAATGGACCCTTGCAGAGGTCTTGACCTCAGAATTTCGGATTTTTCTCCTGAGTTCCTAGAAAACTAAAGCCATTACGCGTCAAAGTACTAGTAAGACTATATTCTCCTTGGACCGCATTTCATACTACATGTTTCGAAGGTTAAGACTCTTAGAAGTCGACAAGTTTCTGTTTTAGCTCTTTGTATTGTCTCGTTTAGTCGCTCTCCCAAAACTACGATATCATATCAGATTGTCTTCACGAGATAAACAGATGGAGACGGGACGAGCAATTGGACGATGATGTTTGGACACCATGAATCCATGATAGACTCATATGTGGTAGTTGGGACTAAAAGAAAAGTCGTCATTTGTGTTGTGTTGTGTTGTGTTGTGTCGTGTCGTCAAAAGCGAAAGCTTTATACATACAAACAGCGTTGAAAGCACTATCTATGTAGGGAATGAAGCATTGAAGCGTCGGTAAACAAACTCCTTAAAAGATCACAAAGGTGGTAGTGACTAGTGTAGTGAGATTATGTAATCTCACTTTGATGATAAACATAATACAGTATGATAAAGCAATTGGAATCTTTGACATCCCCTCACTTGTTTTTCTATACATCACTTTTGAGATTAAGAAAACGAAAAGACGGTTAGGTATAAGAATAAATTATTGCGTTAAGTGAGTATCACATTTTAGAGCTTAAGAATAGAAAAAGATGGTTAACTAGTTAAGTGTATAAGAATCAATTACTGGGTTCAGCGACCTCACATTTTTGAGCTTAGGAACGGGAAAAGATGGTTAGGTATAAGAATCAATTATTTGGTTTAGCGACACAATAATTTTGAGCTTAAGAAGGGGAAAATACAACTAGGTATAAGAATCAATTATACTTACTAATCCGTATTTCCCTTTCAAAAATAAATAAATTATTGGGTTCAACAACATCACATTTTTTGAGCTTAAGAACATGAAAAGACGGTCAGGTATAAGAATCAGTTATTTGGTTCAACGACTTAACATTTTTGAGCTTAAGAACAGGGAAAGGTGGTTGGTTGGTTATAAGAAACAATTAGTGGGCTCACCGACATGTTTTTAAGCTTAAGAACGAGAAAAGACGATTAGGTATAAGAATCAATTATTGGGATCAACGACATCACATTTTTGAGCTTAAGAACAAGAAAGATGGTTAGGTACAAGAATCAATTATTGGGTTCAGCGACATCACATACATAATATCACGAGTTCAACAACCAAGATTTTTTTTGATAAATGTCTAAATTAGAATTTTTTTTTCTTCAAATTTTCAAATCTTGAAATTTAGTTATTTCGAAAACTATACTCATACCTTATTCAGTTAATATAGCCACATATATAGCACAAGTTTAACAAACGAATTAACAAAAATATTAAGATTCGATCTTATGACCTATTATTCGAGAATTTCGATACTAAAAACAAAATTACTACTCTACTATTTCCTAGTTTACTTACTTCACTTAACAACCAAAATAAAATTAAAATTCAAATTAAAATTATCACATTTTTATTTGCAAATCTTTTTTTTTTCTTAAAGTTACAAACTTTGAAAAAGAAACCCATGTACCACCAAAAAAAAATTCCCCTATAAATCACCTTCAATCACAATCCATGTTCTTCCCCCTTTCTTCCAATTTTTCTATCAACTTCCCAATATTTTAGTACTACATAGAATGATAGAAGCTCAAATTATTGCTGAATAATTTTTTCTTGATTAAAAAATTAGTTTTTTTTATAAAATTAATTGCTGGGTAATAATTGAATGATGATTAATTTGGGATTTTAATAGTAAAGTTGAGTTCTTTATCATTTTTTTTAAGTGGGTTTTTTTTTAATTGCAGAAAGTACAGTTATAATTTTTTTGGTGGAGGAAATTGAGGGAATAAAAGTTTGTTTTTCCCCCTTTTAGTTGAAGATTATACTGCTGAACTTTTTTTTGAATTGTAGGGTTTTGGAATTTGAGAATGAATCATAAAGTTATGAGATTCTGCAGATTGGTTTCTCTTCTGTTCTTCCTGCTCATTTCCCATATTGGTACTTTTTTTTTCCTGTGATTTGATTTGAATTACATGTCTTTGTGCTGATTAGGGTTTTGTTTGCTTTGTTTTGATGATCCAATCTGAGTTCTTTTAAGCTAATTATTGAAATAAGTGTAGTTGATTGGTTATACTTCTGCTTACAGACTGTGTTTCAGTGAAATTCTTGTTTGTGACGAGCATATCGGTCATAGATTTGTTGGTTCTTTAGTAGGGAGAAGATGAGATCTTTTTATTGATCATATGTTGATTTATTATTGAAAATCTTGCAAGATGTAGATCTTTCATCTTCTTTTTTTTCTTTATAGTATGATTTTGTTCATGGTTATCGGATTCGCTCTGAATACGCCCTTACCAATTCTAGTTTCGCTGTTATAGTGTTGCGTGTATTTTTAGTAAGCGACGTGATAGAATTCAGTGGATCGAGTTTGATAGATATATGGCTTTGCTTCTTGTGGTAACTTCTTTTCTACAGAATCTTCGAGTGTTGATGCTTTTACCGGAACATTTGGCATAAATTATGGGAGGATTGCGGACAATCTCCTACCACCGCCGAAAGTAGTTCAGCTCTTAAAAAAAGCAAAGATTCGAAACGTTAGAATATTTAATTACGATCACAGTGTGATTCAAGCATTTAGTGGCAGCGGGCTAGAGTTAGTCGTAGGGCTTCCAAATGAAGACCTCAGTAATATGAGTGCTAACCCTGATAACGCTTTGAGTTGGGTTCAGCAGAACATAGCCGCGTTTTACCCGCAGACCCGTATTGTTGGAATTGCTATAGGAAATGAAGTTTTCGGGAATGATCAAAATCTGTGGGGAAATCTGTTGGGTGCAGCCAAGAATATCTATAAAGCGACAAAAAGTCTTCATCTTGATAAAATTCAGATTACGAGCTCTCAACATTATGGAGTTTTCGCTAATTCGTACCCTCCTTCGAATTGTACTTTCCGTGATGATCTTAAGCAATACTTAAAGCCGCTTTTGGATTTCTTTTCACATATCGGGTCGCCTTTCTGTTTGAATGCGTACCCTTTTCTTACGTACATGAGCGATCCGACCCATATAAACATAAGCTACGCCCTTTTTGAGAAAAACCCGGGAATTATCGACTCACAAACGAAGCTACATTACGACAATCTTCTAGATGCTCAGGTTGATGCAGCTTACGCTGCACTTGAAGACGCGGGTTTTGGAAAAATGGAGGTGATAATTACTGAAACGGGTTGGGCGTCTAGTGGTGATCAAAGTGAAGCCGTTGCTACGCCTGAAAATGCAAGGACTTATAATTATAATCTCCGAAAGAGGCTTGCTTTGAGAAAGGGAACGCCTTTCAGACCGAAGATAATGCTTAAAGCCTACATCTTTGCTATGTTTAATGAGGATTCGAAACCCGGGCCGACTTCTGAGAGGAATTTCGGTCTTTGGTTTCCCAATGGAAGCGTTTCCTATGATGTTGGATTTCCTGCTTTGACATCCTCCGCTCCTCCGACTTCTTCACTTCTTTCGATAAAGGTACCCAATACCCGACAGTCCGATTTTGCTCCACCATTTATGACCCATTAATCCACTTAATTTGTTATTATATCGTTTAAATTGGTGCATTTGTGTTTACAATGATGAGCAGGGTAACAAAGGTCGAGGCTGGTTGGTCTATGCCACCTCAATGTCGATACTCTTTCTGCTTTTGAGATCGTGGTGAAGCGAGGATTTCGAATTTTGTTCTTGGAGTGGATTAGATAGCAGGTACTATAGTTTTTGACATCCGTTGTGCTGATTGGAATCGCAAGTTCTATTGTTGTGCAGCCACAGATGCTTGCTAGATGATGTAGATACTTTAATCGATCATTAGTATGTATTGTTCTTGATAATACAATAAAGGCTCTTGTTTTCCGTCATCTCATCAATCTTCCTCTTATCTTACTTGGTGCACGTCGTTTTATGAATGATCGATTGATCTCATTTATTAAACTGAAACAAATGTGAGGTAACGGGTAGCCATGAACCTGTGTGTACATACTATGGACATGTCCAAGATAACGGGAAGCCATTAAGTTCCGAGTCATAGGCTGTCTACCTGAATCCCGTGGCTTATTTATTACGGTATGAGTAACAGAAAGAGTAGTTCATCAAATACTAATTGCAGCTTAAGGGGCGATCGGAGAGAACATGGCAAAGACGAGCATGGTAATCATGATCGTCAGAGGTGACTAAGGATATAGTCTTCCTGATTCGGAGGATTTTTATACCAACTGTGCTGCAGACCGGACGTTTTGGTGACGTTCTAGGTAGTTTCATACTCGTAAGTCGTAACACATTCATTTTTGATCCAGTCTATTGTTATTCACTTATTCAACATTTTTCTCGACGTGATTGACTATAGTTATTCGTTAAGAGAATGATTAATTGATTTCATTTGAATAATTATCAAGTAATATTATAGTACTAAAACTAGTTTGCCTCGACCCGGTCAGTGTAATGTCCACTTGTTCATTTTTCAAGATAACTGGTAGACATGATCTTCATCCCGTGCTGATAAATTCTCAATTTCATCGAATACTAATTGCAGATTAAGGGGTGATCTTGTTAAGAACACATAAAGGAGAGAAAATGGCAAAAACGACTGTGATGCAGATGATGACAGTAGCAGTAGCAGTAGCAGTAGCAGTAGCGATGTTGGTTAATGGTATAGCAGCCAAGAAACTGGTTGTGGGAGGAGACGATGGATGGACCGTTCCTTCCCCTTCCTCGCCCGACTTCTACACTACCTGGGCTGCCAAACAGAATTTTACCGTTGGTGACATTCTCGGTAATTTCTTTGTTTACCATACATCGATCTGTTACTTTTTTTTACCGAGTCTTGCTCATGATGGTCATAGTTTTCACGATATTTTGGAATCTGATACGATTTGAGTATTTGTTGCAGTGTTTGAGTTTGCAACGGATTTCCATACGGTGGCCATCGTAACATTAAAAGACTCCTACAACAAATGTAACGTTACCCTCGATAAGAATTCCGAGGTAATCACAGACGGCCCTTACGAAAGGAACCTGACCACTTCCGGATTAATTTACTTCTTCTGCACCGTTGGCTCGCATTGTCTCAATGGACTGAAGTTCACTGCCAATGTCTCGGCTTCTGTAGCCAAGAGTCCCCCGGCGCCTTGAGAACCATTTGGCACCGTCTCTAACTCTGGTTATTGTCTTAACTTATGGCACTTGTAAGTCTTGTTTATGGTGTCGGCTTTATGTTTGATGCAACTTTTGAAATTCATTTTACGGTATAATTTTATGAAAGCCTTGTAGGCTCGTCTCTTGTTAATGTTGTCGAGAAATCGTCTTATATGAGAGGTTCTCTTCTAAACGTTATTAAGAAACCGCTTTTTTTTAAAACTTTTTTGTACGTAAAGTAAGCCTTACATCATGTTGACATGGCTTAGTTAAGTATGGAGTAAAAGACAAACACAAACACATCAAAGTGTCAAACTACGTTTACTTTGTGCATCACGGGCTCATTCATGGTTTCTCGTATCCATCGATTCTTATATGACACGGTTTCACAATAATAAGCTTATTAATATAACGTGAGACGGTTTCTGGAGGGAGTTCAGCCAAATAAAATGTGGACTTAGTCAAAGCATGGCACAAAGGAAGTCAAATATGTTTGGTGAAGTTGACCAACCTTAGAGTACTACTATTCCCATCTTCCTTGACTTCATCCCTTTTCACGCGGCTAAATGGCTTAATTATACTCATTTAATTACAACTTATATAATTACGATTAATTATTTTCTTTGTTTTGATCACTTATTTACGTTATGTCATTAACTGAAATATTTTTTTTGAATGAATCAAAAGGCGATAATGAATGTTGCGAGTTGAGATGAAGGGAGTATTCTGTATCCGTTAATCTGTATTTAATACACGATTTTAGGTTAATTAGAGTCGAATTTATTTAAGTCTGGTTAGAAATGAAATGGGTTGGGATTCATTCATATGTTTGAGCATTAGGTATGACAACACTAGAGCTTTTAATTTTAATGTAATCATGGAAGGATTTGTTATGATTATATGTTGGGAGTGAAAGCATTCTAATGATACTAATTGATTAATATTTTTTCCGTCATTTATTTAACTTTGATTAAAATACTACTCACTCATTATGTTGGAAATATATATTAACTCTCGTAACTTTACCGATTAAGTTAGTCATAAAAATCGTAAATAATCCCTCCATTTCTACTGGAAAAAGCCTTAAAAATATGGAAAATATTCATTTTTCAATAAGAAAGAATATATACCATAAATTATTAAAATAAAAAAAGACAATAGTTGACCTCGTGGTCACTAGACACTTTAGATCTCCAACTCCAAATCCAACGACCTAAAACCACCAAACCCGGACCCACAACACCCATGTGTTGGACATCCAAGGGCTAAGTCCAACCTAAACCCCTCCAACTCCACCCTAATCACACCTACACCCTTCCACTATAACTCTCCATCATTTAAGATCGATATATCTGTTTTAATCTTATTATAGGACGAGATATCAATCACAACTCATATGTAGGATCGTAAGTGATCCAAACTGAGAGTATTAAGTATCAGCCGGTCAAAAGTCAACTCGTCAAAAAAATTGATTCCAAGTCGAGCTGAGCTTGACCAAATCAGAACCGAGTTTTTAAAATTCGTGGAACTCAGATCGACTCGGTTAGCCCTTAAAGTCATAAGGGACATCACCCTTAGGCCTTAGGCTTATCTTAGGTTATATATATCCACCACATGCACTTTACTACTACTTGTAATATAAATACAAGCCTGACTTTTAGATCCACACAAATAAAACACTACTGCTTCTCACTAACTAGGTTTCTACCAACAGTTGCTTTATTTATTTACTTTACTTGTTGCTTGAAAGTTGAAACTCAAAGCAAAAGCAAAGGGGGGGCAACCTGAGTAACACAAGACATCAGAAAACAGGAAAACATGGGAGGAGGAAACATGATCAAGGGATTTGTTGCTGTTGTTGTTGTGTTGCTGGCAACTGTTGTTGGGAACTGTAATGCAAAGAGTCATGTGGTTGGAGGTTCAACTGGTTGGACAATTCCTAATTCTCCTTCCTTTTACTCTACTTGGGCTTCTCAAAACAAACTCCAACTTGGTGATGTTCTTGGTAATTTTCTCACTTACTTGCTCACTTACTTACTTACTTACGTAAGTACTTAGGTCGTGTTCTTTCCAGCTAATTTTATTTCCGTTCTTCTTATAATAGTTCAGACAATGTACATTTGAACGTCTTATCTCGTAATTTACGGGAATTCTTGAGACCCTAGTTAGGATGATAATGTAATACTAGTAATAATGTTGTTGATCGATGTCGTTATTTATATACGGGATATCTGTCTTAAACTTGGAATATATATCGTGTTGTTGTTATAGGATATATGGACCATATGGTTCATTTAGTGATAAGGTTATATGCTAGGTGACAACTAAACTTATCGACCCACGCCCTAGATAATCATAAATTATGTTGTACGTTCTATCGTACGATAAAGCTAAAAATTAACAATTTAATCATTGTTTATTCTAACCTAAAATAATCACGTTTTCTTCCATCGTACGGAGTACTATACAATGATCATGATGAAATTAGCAATTTGTGGAGACGGTTTTATAATAAGATAACGTGTGTGATAATATTAGACAATTATATTGTTAGTAATTAATTAATTAATTAATTAATTAATTAATTAATTGGAGTAAATAAATGGTGAAAGTTAAGAGAAGGGTAATCAATAATTCAATCAATATTGACACTATTTAGGTGGAAAAAATACGGATTATAGTAGTGAAAAAATGAGCTGTATGCACAACAACTGCGTACTGTGTAGATTTAGAAAAAATATTACTTTAAGAGCGTGATTTTGGGGTACTATTTTAATAAAAATAAAATTAATTTTTTTTTTAATGATATTAGCGAAATACTATCGTTGATAATCTAACACGTTATTCCCTTAATATATAATCCGTGCATTTGCACGTGATCGAACAAACAAGCTAGTTTGTCTTCATAAAGGCTTATTTTAATGTAATTCAATGTATCATTTTGAAATTATTATCGTTGATAATATAACAGGTTATTCCCCTTAAAAATCCGATTTTAACAAGAACAATAATCTAGTTTATTTAATTACTTTATTTAATTAATATATGTTGAAATAATGTTTGTTTGATGTTACATGGAATCGCATAAATGATAACGTAACCCCATGTGCCTCAAAATTTGGCATAGTAGTGTAGATGTGGTACCATATTCTCATTTCTCAAGTGATGTTTTTAGATAAACAATGCATGTGAAAAATAGAATAAAATTCAAATACATAGCTAATTTCAATGGACCAAACAAATAATAATAATAATAATAATAATAATAATAACTTCTTGTAATTTGTTCTAACTTCTTGTAATTTGTTCTGCTGTTTAATACAAGTTCCGTTTTTATAAAAAAAAAAATAAAAAAAAAATAATAATAATAATAATAGTAATAATAACAATAATATTGTCTTGAATTATCTCAAGTAACACAATTATGTGGATTTGATAATATTGTCTTGAATTGATTTTATGATATGAATGTTACTATGATGGCATGGGTCAATCGGACCGTGTCTTGATCGAATTATAATATTTTTTTTGGGTAATTATAAGTATTATGTTATTTATTGTGTAGCGATCTGATATGTGTATAATGGCAGTGTTCACGTTCCCGGCTCAGGTCCACACCGTAGCAGAAGTGTCAAAGTCAAACTATGACTCGTGCTCATCCGCGGCCACCCTTGGACCGGTCATGACCACCGCCCCGGCTAACATCACCCTCACCAAACCCGGTGCCCACTACTTCATCTGCACCATCACCGGCCACTGCGGCGCCAACCAGAAGCTCACCGTCACTGTCGCCGCCTCCAAAGCCACCACCCCAACCGCCGCCCCCGTGGCTGCCCCAACCCCGGCCCCTAAGACCAGCCCTACACCCTCCCCTGCCCCTACCCTTGCCCCTGCCCCTACCCCTACACCTTCTACTTCACCTACCCCCTCCCCTTCTGTCGCCACGCCCGCGCCTACACCGATGGCTTTTGGGCCGGGCAGCGCACCGTCTTCAGGACCGGGCAGCGGACCGTCTTCAGAAGCCGACAGCCCGGGAGGAGACGGTGCTACAACTGCCCCTCCACCAGCAGGCAACTTTGGTGCTGTTTCTACTGGTGTGAGTTTGTTGAGTTTGATGTTGTCTATTGTTCTTGCTTTGGCTCTAGTGTTTTAGTCTTTTATTTAAAATTATGATTATTGAGTTATTTATGAGTTTGGATTTTATTAGTAAACTTGTTTTTAATTAAATTTACGTAGTTAAATGTCGTATGCGATTGAGATTTTATTGACGGATTTTCGAGTATAGATTTTATTTTCACTATATATTGTAATAAGATCGATTTAGTTCAGCCTCTTAATCATTATTGGTTTGTTTCTTTTTAATTACGTGAATTTTTTGTCAACAGTAAAAATACGATGAATAACGTATTGTTTGGGGGTAACCGGGCCATTCGATATAATAACACAAAGTCACGTTTAATAGCACGAAATGCTTTAATGATTTGTAGTTGAAAATTCAATGCTTGAAAATTTTGTCAAATGAGCATGAAAATTTATTGCACAATAGAGTTTCATATTGTGAAACGATTTTTTGTATACACAGATCACACATTTTCTATAATGAGTGAATCGTATGTTTTTATAAACTGAATTGTTTCACGTATAAGATCGTCTTAGTCTATAATTTGTGCGGAATAATTTGGATTATAGTAAAGTTAGAGAGGTATGTAGGTCCATGCATGAAGATGAAGGACTTTGCGCAACTACTCCCCCCATATCATTTTTGTCATTTCTTTGGTGGAATTATTATTAAAATAAACAATACGTTTCAACGTCTCAATCATTTATTTACATTTAGTCAGAATATTAATCAAAATAAATAAAACAAATAAACAATACTTAAGATTATAAGGAAAGTAAAAGTATCAAGTGACTTTTTGCTGGTGTTTTTTAACTTGTGTATTGTTTTGGCATTCATTTAATGGTTGGATGCTCTTGGTGTGACTCAAACTTTTTTAAAGGTGGTTACTTTCTAGCTACCCCGACCCTTTTGGTATCGGTTTTACTTTAAAACGGGTCAAATACATCTAAATAGTAAAGTGATTTCCTCATCTGAACACGTGGATGATATTTGACCCGTTATAATCTTAAAGCGGATATATTTGTCTGAAGGGAGATCAACGGCAAGGGATTCGGTAGCATGATCCAAACCCATGTGCAGCTACTAAAGGAATTGTATGAGCATCACAACTTCTCCAAAATTGGTAAACAAAATAAAACATCTAAACATTCATGTTGATGAACAAGCATTCTTCTATTTGTACTGTCATCCATGTGATTGTGAGTGTGTGACACTTCATGTTTACTTCTCTTGGGTACATAGGGTAAGCATGATCAGACGAGATTCGAACGTCAGATCACGAATGTCATCTCTCATGATTTTACCAATTGAGATGGACCGATGGGGGTTGATGGACCGGTGGTACCTTACTGTACTTTTGTTATTCTACTGTAACCAGTAACCAGTAACCAGTCCACTTTCAAGAAAAAGAAAGGTCAGGATTGCATTACATGATGCATGCATTTCTAAAAGAACTGTACTGTACTGTCCTGTATGAAAATGAAGCCTTTGGTAACTGATCAGACTTTATTGGTACTCGAGAGTCGAGTCGAGTCAGGTAGCTATCGTAAGGTAATGTCGCCTTTACTGTGACTCGACTCACCTCAAAAACAATAGTACTGCAACAACGAAGGAAAGAGACGATCAACACATACAGACAGTGATAGAGCGAACTTTCAAGCACAGATTGCATATTACTGAATGTAATGTAATGTGCACATAGAGATTTACAAACCCAGTTTTTTTTCCTCCACATATCTCACTCGATGCCCACTTACAATCATAGACATCTCTAATCTAAGACCACATCGGATTTGTTTTCGTAACCAAATCGGGGTTTTGTGGCTAAGACGACATATAAATGCTCGACTCAAATAATGATAAGCTCTAGATTTTGGCCTTTTTAACGGTTTTCTTAGTCTAACGCCTACAATTTCACCATTCAAAGAATATGTTACAATAGGAGAGGGATTTTGTCTACCAACCTGGCCATTTACTTTGACCGTCGAATTGGTTTTGTTGAAGCTTTGGCGGCAGCCTTTGAACCCCGTCATTCACTAGTTCGTGATGATCCTCAGCTTTACGCTTTCTTAAAGTGGTGTTCTTATCAAAACGGTCTTGTTCCGGTCTGTTGTCACAAGATTCAGAGGGATCACTAGCAACGTGTCTAGGGAAAAGGGAGAGCTCGATATTCTTAGCCAATGGCTCGGGATGACTGCTTGACCCACCGTCGTTTACGTGACCAAAATGGTCCGAAGGACCCAACCGCAAAGACAAATCACAATCCATTTCAGCAGGTCTCCCATGGCTATCAAATGGCCTTACTTGTGTATTCGGACGATGATTGTTTCCCGTGCTTGTGCTAGGCAATGGGGAGTGATTTGTGGTGGGGAAGCAAGTAGGGTGAGACCTAGGCCAACCGACCGGTCTTCCAACGATTATATTGTCAGAATACGAGTTTTGGGGTGAAGGGAACCTAAGCTGCGACTCTACATTTGAGAAATGATTGCTATAATACAATGGATAAACGGAACCTAAGCTCAAAGAAGGATTAGATTCGGGTGCAATGGAAGGCATAGGTCGAGGAGGAAAGGATTGTTGGTATCGAGGGATTATGGTTTGGTTACTAGAGTGTGTAAGTGTACAAGATTGGTTCGTCGTTCCTGACCTTGGTGTGCTTAGTTGATTGCTGGAGGGAGTCGGAGGTTGTGAGAAAGGTCCACGATTGCTGGTTTTATCGGGAATCAATATCGGTGATGCTTGAGTAGTCGTCTTTTGGAATTTCGGGTTGAGATAATTCCTTGGATTATTGTGCCGTTCGCTACGTGATGCCCTAACAGGAACACACCCCAAATGAAGGGCAGCTGAACAACAGAATTAGAACAGATGAAATTAATCTTTACACGCTGCAATTGATCACGAAACATGTAGCCTTTGCACTAAGACACCAAATCGGCTACAAGTGAATTGAAATACGGTAAGTACTGAAAGAAAGCTTACCTTCTATACAAGGCTGAAGAAATTGACCTGTTTCAGTACTCTCATCTCGCCTAATGATGGTGTTAATAGCATCATTCAGACGGTCCCAAAGTGTATCCGTATCCACATACTCAGCCTAATCAAACAATGTAACCCCAATTCAGCTAAAACAGCCGATAGTCGACACCCATCATGTTCTACTGCAACGAAATAAAACCAAAACTGAAGCAAAAATACCTCGGAATTAGCTTTGGAGTACATAATCTCCTCCGCTTTGAGCACGACTTTAGGGAGTTTCTCCTGCCATTCTCTGTTCTTTCTAGTGATGGAACTGTGAGCTTCAGTGACGACTCTGAATTAACACACGGTAGGCAACTTTTACACACCAAACTTTCCGTAATTAAGCAGAAAGATCCAGACTTTAGAACAAACTAGGCTAATTTTCATGATGAGCACTTCAACCAAGCAACACCCTCGTCGATTTCATGAACAAAGATTGAAACTTTACATCAAAAATACAGAAAAAAATACATATTGGGCATTCATTTCCAAGAAACACAGCCCGGATTCAGCCGAAACCCCAAAACTTTCAAACACCAGTAGAGCTCATGAGCAAAGATTGAAACTTCCCCTCAAAATAGGAAAACATTACATAATGGGGCATAAAAATCAAAACTTTCAGACTGTTAGGGGTGCAAACCCTAGTCCCACATCGATGTTGTCAGTATCCACTAAAAATAATACTCCTTACTACGAAGAAGGAGCTCAAGAGTAAATCCATGAGAGCTTGGCCCCAAAGCAGACAATATCGTACTATTATAACACGAACAAATGAGGCTAAATGGGGGGCACTTGAAACAAGCAACACCCACTAGATTTCATGAACAAAGATTGAAACTTTACATCCAAAAATCAGGAAACTGCATAATGGGCATTCATTTACAGCAAAAACAACCTAAATTAAGCAGAAAAAACTCAGAAAAAAAAAAGCTAATTTCCATGATGGGCAGTTCAACCAAGCAAACAACATCCAACAGATTTCATGAACAAAAACACAACCCAAATTAAAAGCATAAAAAGATTGAATCTTTGAAGAGGGGGAATTGAAAACCTGAAAATCTGTTGAATGATGGAACCTCTAATGGGTTGGTGTCTATCACTATGCCAAGCTCTTCTAACACACTCATATGGTCTAGGACCTGGTCTAGGCATGGTCTCAAACTCAGCTGATGTGCTTCACTAGAGAGTAGAGAGTGAGAAGAAGGGGGAAGGGGGGAGGAGGGAAATTGAACAAGGAGAAGGTTGAAGGTTGAGTAATAAGTTAATAACCCCCTCTCGCTCTCGGTGGGGTGGGTATGAGACGGTTTCACAGGAGAGTTAGTAGTCGGGATTTGATAGGGGTGGAGAGTAGAGTAGTTGTTTTCGGGGCTTTATTTTGTTGGCTAGAGCAACCCAAGAGATGTTGCTTTCTGACTTTTTTGGCTCAGCAGACAGCAATGTATGAGGGGTGGGAGTGTGGGGGTATGTGAGAGAAGACTCTAACCCAAACCCACCCCCCCAACCCCAACCCCAACCCCAACTCCCCAAGGCATGTACAGTAGTAGTCTTTAGTTTGTGTCCAAAGACTGTAGAATGACAACAAAAACGTCCATCTTGGGGGTGAAAATCGGGTCACTCTACTGGTTTTATACTTTTGTGTTGGTTATATGATTCTTATGATGGTTTGATTTCGGTTGTATACTTGTGTTGGGTTCAATGTATATTTATTGATTGATGAATGATGTGTTTAAGTTTGACATGATATGGGTTGTGCCTGGACCACAGTGACATGCCTAAACTGTAAAGAAATAAACTTAAATTTGAAGAATTTGTTAGGCACGTCCAAGCACGACACGCCACAACACGACATGTTATTGCTTGAGTCGTGGCCCGTGCCATTATTTTCTTCAGGCACGATGAACTGACAAGAGGCACGACCAAACACATTTCCATATCTAGATGTTTGTTGGTGGAGTCTCTTGAGCTTGTTCGATTCCGTTTTTTGCTTTTAATTTCGCTTTAATTTGTGCTCGGGTTAATCCTTCTTCTATGCATTTACTCCATTGGTAGTATTATTGCATTTATCATGCTCTATAATGTCAGTATTGTCTTCAAGGAGTCACCATGCATTCACCAATGCAATTAAGTTATTTGCATCTTGTATCAAAACTTTTACTGTGTTGGACAAAGTTTTATTACTGTACCAATTATATGGATGGGATTTACACAGTTTTCAGGTTGTTGGCTCATATATGGGTTCTTATTAACTTATTATCACCATTATTTACACTTTTACTGCTCATGTGTGACACTACACTGCTCACAAGGACTCACAACTATACATTTCCGTCATTTCGTGAATCATCAAATAAATACTCCGTAAATTAAGAACATTTCAACTAGTTTAGATAGTAAAATCATGAAAAGTGATAATTAACCCACAAAAACTCGTATGAAACGATGTGATTAATTAAATATAAGGTAAAATCAAGGAACGGGATACGACTTATTTTTACACATGCATTTATAAGCCATAGGGCATGTCTCAGCTTCCTCAAGGGAGGCACACACAAAGCTAACCATGACTAGCCTACATGGTGAACATGACCCACACGCGTGCGAGCAGTCGGGCAAACTTGAACCCGCTATCTCGACCGTCTTAGGCCCTGATCCCTTCGGCTTTATTTCGGGTCTACCCATTATGTTCCCTCTCATTCTTGCTTGTGCTCCTCTATGCATATGGCCGGGGTTGTGATCTGAAAAGGCATTGATTAACACATACATAACGTATTAGATGTTATCATGCAATTTTTGTGTACTATTCTATGTTTTGACACGATGATTATCAAACTAAAACTTGAAAAACAGATTCAGATGTACGTAGAGAGTATGTACTTACAGAAACGAGGTCGGTTCATATGCCTCGACGAAGCCATATTAGGTAACATAACGAGGACAAGAACGACGAGAACGAGCATTAGGGAACTAGAACTCTCTAACTTCATCTTCGACCTTAACTTGTGTGTGTTTTTCTTATAAATTAACACTAGTTTACGTTCTCTTTTTTTGAAGACGTAAAATTTGTACGATATATATATATATATGTATTTGAAAGTACTAGTTACAAAGATTTTTGTGAGGAGAGGAAGTAGTAAAAAAGAAAGAAGTGCGACATGGTAGATTTAAAGGGGAGTTAAAAGAGGTGTGTATTTAAACAAATCACACATAAAACTACGAGTAGTATTTTCATAAGTGAATCACATGAAAACGGGTGTAAAAGAGAAAATGGGTTCACAAGAGTTAAACCCTTTTGTTTTTACGTGATTCTCTGACTCATGCCATAAATTATGCCCTAGTTTTCTCATTAGTTTCTTGATGGGACGGTTTTAATATAAGTTTATTGTGAGATATTTCATATAGTAAGTGATTTAATTTATTCACGTTGAATGTATCTGAGACGATCTAACAAAAGAATTGATTTAATAAGTGATTTACTTTTTCGTACAACATATACTCGGTGTATAATAATTGAGGTAATGTTAGAGTAATCCTTTGAACTGTATTTAAAGAGTCAAAACATTTTATATCTGATACTAATATAGAAATTAATGACAATATTGAGGACCAGTATTAATTTTCTCTGTTAACTCCTTAAATACCGTTTTAGAGTTGTACGGAGTATTTATTATTTCGCTATATATCTATCAATATATGAGATGCATAAACTATATACAGAGAATTATACAATTAATATATTGTAAACAGTCTTGAATAATTTGTATACATTTCAAATTTTAACTATGAGAGTAAATTTAAACATTGAAAAATATAGTACTTCGTATATAATTATAAGTAATACTCCGTATATTAGAAAGTAAAAATGTATACATGACGTGTATTATTGTACGAGTTTATACTACTCGTATGTAATAGTAATACGGTTCTATTATTTAAATTTGTACGTACAAAGTAATATTTGAAAATTTAAATAAGGGTAAAATTAAATTTTAAAGGAGGGAAATTAATTACTAAGGTATGTATTTGGAGGATGTAATAAATAAAATGGCAGAAGGGAGTTTCCATAAATATTGTGACTACAATTAATGTTCTGATATGTTTGAGTCCGAGCAAATCAGAATCATACTGCAAACCCAGGTCTATCATTCAATTCTTGTTTTTTATACGTTTGTATTCATCACAAATTTATTGATCCATTTAGCGGGAAAATTTCATCCATTTTCAAACTAAATGTTATTGTATCATGCCCTAAAAAAAATAAAATAAACACTCAATATAAAAGTTCGAGTTTTTAACAATGTATGGAGCATTTATTGTGCGAGTTTTGAGATATTAATTTCGGAAAAAATCATATCGAAAAACGTGGATAATAACCTTCAAAATCGTCGTTTTCAAGTGATTTTTCGAAATCTATGCGATGTTTTGTTGATCATTTAAATAAGCTAAGGAATGCATGTCAGATTGTCGGTTGTTCAGAAAACACAAAATGAATTTTTATTCGAATGTATTGAGACTCATTTGAACATGACTTGAAAATAGCCGAGTGATATCTAAATGCGTTTATTTCAAACCATATGCTTCTAGTAAAAACTGACTAAATTAAACTAAATTGGTACTCCGTATGAACTAAAAGGGTGGTGCCCAGTGGTTAAAACTTGTGATCATCGGTCCAAGGGTCTCAGGTTCAACCCCCTGCAAGCGCGAACTCCCTGCAAGCGCGAACTTGTGGGAGTTGTATGACTTGAGACTATGCCTCCAGACTTCAAGTCTAGTGCGCACAAAAAAGTAAGCTGTAATTAAACCCAACTTCGTGTAAACTGCGTTTTGATTCATCAATAAAATTCTCTCATAATAAAATAAAAAATAAAAAATAGTAATTAATAATAATAATAATAATTATTAGTTACAAATAATAATACTAATACTAATAATAACAATATGGAGTAATAAATAATACTCCCTCCCATTCTTTGGATTCCTACCATAAGTTCCTACCATAAATTGATTATATGTGAGTAGTATTTTAATCAAATGGTAGGAATCCAAAGAATGGGAGGGAGTACTCCGTATCGGTGAAGGAGAGAACCGTCCAACTTAAGATTTTTATTGTTGTACGTAGTGTGGGCTGGATCGGCATCCGCTACTTCACGACCCGTCTGCCACAGGCCCAATCTGTTGGCAACCCGTTTGTCGCCGGCGTACTCTTTTGCGACAGAAATGGAGTCCGTCGCAAATTTTCGTAACATTTTTCTGTCCAATTTCACCGTCTCTTTTGGCTCAAACTCCTTTATCTTCTTTCGATTTCCATGTTTTTTACTGTTTCATTTATGTGGGGCCCTTAATTTGGGTTTTTTTTTCCCTGGAAGAACCCTAATCCGTGCAATTCTGTTTGGAATTGGAAGAATTAGGGAAAATTAATTTGGGGGGTTTTTCTGTAAGAACCCTAATCCGTGCAATTCTGTTTGGAATTGGAAGAATTAGGGGAAATTAATTTGGGGGTTTTTCTGTAAGAACCCTAATCCGTGCAATTCTGTTTGGAATTGGAAGAATTAGGGTAAATTAATTTGGGGGGTTTTTCTGTAAGAACCCTAATCCGTGCAATTCTGTTTGGAATTGGAAGAATTAGGGTAAATTAATTTGGGGGTTTTGTTGGGTTTTTGAT
Organism: Agrostemma githago; assembly: GCA_958450325.1. Taxonomy (NCBI): domain Eukaryota; kingdom Viridiplantae; phylum Streptophyta; class Magnoliopsida; order Caryophyllales; family Caryophyllaceae; genus Agrostemma; species Agrostemma githago. The sequence continues at coordinate 139,000 of OY288261.1, read as the reverse complement.
TTCGTTGCATTCTGTTATATGATCCGGTGCTGTAATTTAGATTATGATCGATTTGTCATTGTTTGTGGAGTACCTACCTACAATGTTGTTTCTTTTGATTAATTTATCGCATGAGTATGTTTTTTTCATTATTTTTAGGTATCAATTGTGGCAATTGTTAGAAATTGGATTGCTTTGTGTTTGATTATGGTGCATTGTTTGTTTTTCTAGTTTGTTTTATCAAATGTGGTTGATAATTGATTTGGGTTTGAGTTATTTATTTGAAAGATTGAGTTTTTAAGTGTATTTGAGTTAATTGGCTTGGTTGTGTCATGATTTAATTTGGGTTGAGTTATCATTATGTTGAAAGATCGAGTTCTTGAGGGTGTCGTAGGCAATTGGCTTGATCCGACGATGAGCTTGTGGGTTAAGAGTTGAATTGGTGAATTGTGGGCAGAATTTGTTTGTTTTTCGATCTTAGTTAATTACCGAGTAGAGTATTTATTTACAATGCTTTGGTTTGATTTGTGTTGAGCTACCATTCCGAATTCTGCAAGTTTTTGCCTTAAAAGTTGTTCATTGATGAGTTTTAGGGATTGTATTTTGGGTAGTATAGAAAATTGGTTGGCATTGGTAGGTTGAGGAGTTGAAGCTCATCTTCAATTCACACTATTCTGGATTTGTGGGCGCAGGATAGGTTGCGCTTCGCACTAGATCACTCTGGTGATACAAGATGCAACGGGTATGTATGTCACTATTCCGAATTTGTGTTGCTTGTATATAACACTAGTAATACGAGTAATAAGCTTCGCGAATGATGGAGATTCTTTCATTACCAAATCGAGTTTGCTAAACCGACTTTTAATTAATTAACACAGTCATTATTTTTTTTTATGTAGAAAAAATTGAGATTTGTTGAGGCCGACTGATCAATTTTGGTATGAAATTGAGCTACCACAGGTGACAGCCAGCCCATCCAATCAAATACAAACAAGTCAACATCTTACTTGAAGAAGTTGATATATGTACTCCACATCTTCTAACTACTCCTCATAATCCTCAACATTATTTCCACAATCATGGATTACCCACACGGCCACGTCAACCACCACCGTCACCACCACAACAACCGCCGCCATGACGACGAACATGACAACCCAAACACCATCTACCCTCCTCCACCACCACCTTTCACCCAATCTCCTTACCCGCCTCATCAAACCTACCCTCCTCCACCACCACCTCACGGCCACGTTTACCCTCCTCATCCTCCTCCGCCTTCCTACGGTGGCGACTACAATCCATATCCCCCGCCGCCACTGCCCCGTGTAGAATCCCGAAATTACCCTCCCTCACCTCCTGATCCTGATGATCATCATCACAGGTTCCACCCCCATGTGCCAGGTTTCATTGGGTCCCACTTCCACCATGATGGGCATGGGCATGGGGTCCATGAGTCAAGTAGTAATCATTCGTATGGGCCGGGTATGGGCTTGGGGGAGTTGGTTAATAAGCCTAGTCTGAAGATTTACTGTAAAGCTGGTGGTGAGAGGTATGCTGTTGGTGTACGCGATGGCAAGCTTGTTCTTATGCACCCTGATTATACTGATTCTACACAGGTATCATTATCAGAAAAGATCGGATTTTTTTACTTTTCAACTCATAATTTGCGTGATTTAGTAGTTGAAAATGCTGCTGGTTTTCGTAATTATTGCAGCACTGGTACAAAGATGAGAGGTACAGCACAAAGGTGAAGGATAAAGATAGTCATCCCAGTTTCATACTCGTGAACAAAGGCACTCAACAGGCTGTTAAACATTCTGTTTCCTGCCATCCCGTATGTTTTTCCTATGAATGAATTTGCTCTTAGGGATTCAGGATTCGCTCTTATCGACTACTTGTTATGTGTATTTTTTAGTAAAGAACATGATAGAATTCCTTCTTAGCGATTCGCAATTTGCTTGATACTCGAGGGAATCCTGTAACCATGACTACAATGCTGCTGCTTTCATGATATACATGACAGATTCCGTTTGAAATGGGTGGATTAACTATCAGAATTTCATCCCTTTTGTCCATGTTTCGCCACGTTTCATTATATGTATATATATATATATATGCTTTGTCGATCATTCCATGATGTTGATCTGTATATTGTATCACCCGTTTTTCATTTCATTTCGTCAAAAGAAACTGTAAGTTTTAGTTGTGTGTGAATGACTGTCTCTTTAGGTGCAATTAGCCCCGTACAGGCCTGATGTATTGGACGAATCAGTGCTATGGACAGAGAGCAGGGACATGGGTTCTAATTTCAGAACAATCAGGACTGTGAATAATGTACGCTTGGTTATGGATGCGTGGAACGCGGATAAAGATCATGGCGGACTTCATGATGGCACTGTGGTTGCACTTTACGAGACATGGAAGGGTGATAATAAAAATCAACAGTGGAAGTTGGTCCGTCACTGTGAGCACTAATTATCGATAAGTACTGATTTGCTTAGCGGGAAAAAACAAGCACTAAACTGACTATTCTGAATTTGTGTGATTGCAGGAGAGCTCGCGCCTCGCACTTGCTGTGTATTGCTTTGTGTAACGATAGTAATAGATTAGTAGTGTAATAATAAGCAAACGTTGTTGCGAATGATGACTCTATTAAACAGACTGTTTCGAATACTTTGTAAACAAAAGTCGTGTATGAAATTGTTTTAGGGACGGATCCAGATTCCAGAAGCAAATTAAAGTCGTTACCATAGAAAACTTTCGGTTTTGGAATCTAAATCTGGCATGTTATTATCCGCTCTTTTGATCCAAATAACATTCCTTACGCTACTTCAACTTCACCCGTTTCTTATCAAAATCATATTCTTTTCGAATTATATTCACCAATTTAATCATCGTGTACTATTCTTATTCAGATTATGAGGTCGAAAAATGTTGATTCCTATGTTCTGAGTCCCATCTTGCAACATCTTATTCTCTCATGTGGTCACTATAAAAACTACTACACCAAAACCGAAGAGGTAGTAAGCTTGAACGAGCATGGACTTCCTCCCTTCATATGACAGGGTCGATCCTCCTCGCCACCATTACCAACGTAGCGAGGAAGACTATCCGCCATCCATCAACCTATCCCCGTTCTCTCCTCCTCCGGTAGGGCCCGTTTATGAGGACGGCCCTTACCCCCGTCCCCCTTCCTATCGCAATACCTATGATCAACCACCTCCACCTTCCTATCGGAACACCTTTGATCAACCACCTCCGGCTACCTATCACGACACCTTTGATCAACCACCGCCTTCTAGAGGCTACAACACTACACACTCACCCTATGTGAAATACCAAGACTACCCTCCACCACCACCACCTAGCTCGTATGTTAATGACGAGAATAACCCTCATTTCAACCCTCATATGCCGGCTAATTTTAAGCCAAACTATAACAGCAACATTAATAATAATGCTCCTAAAAAGATTAACTATGTAAGTGATGGTGTTGGGCCTAAGTTAGGCTTTTCGACAAACAAGCCGAGTTACAAGATTCACTGCAAAGCTGGTGGTGAAAGGTTTGCTGTTGCCATACGCGATGGGAAGGTTGTTCTTACTCGTCCCAACCCCTCTGACCCAACTCAGGTAAGTCTCCTGTAAAACGGTTTTTCTGTGTCCTCATGGCTTGAAATACAGCACTGAATTTAGTATGCTGAAAATGCAGAAATGGTACAAAGACGAGAGGTACAGCACAAAGGTGAAGGACGCGCAGGGGCATCCGAGCTTCATTCTGGTTAATGCATCCACTGCACAGGCTGTCAAACATTCTGTTGTCGGTTATCCTGTGGAATTGATCCACTACAAGCCTGATGTGTTCGATGGATCAATCATGTGGACAGAAAGCAAGGAACTAGGGTCTGGTTTCAGAACAATGAGGACTGTGAATAATGTTGAGTTGGTTATGGATGCCTGGAATGCTGATAAAGATCACGGTGGAATCCATGACGGAACAATTGTCGCTGTTTACAAGTGCTGGAAGGGAGACAATCAGAATCAACAATGGAAGCTCATCCCTTACTGAAACTCATCACTTCCCTTTGGCTCTATATATATATGCAGGATATATCGAACGTGGCGCGATTGATCTTCTGCAGATTCAGATGCAAAACAATGGAAAATCATACTTATAAGTAGTGTGTAATACATTACGGAGTATATCATAAAGCATGCATCAGTACCAACTACCAACTGTTGCTCCTGCAAACAATAGATATTAAAGTATTAATGCAAGATGTATTATGCTCTTGGTCTTTTATGTTCAAGATTATCAGTCTCTTGACTACTGTACTAACCGGGATATTTCATTTGGTGTGGGGTTTGTTTGGCGCGAATTTGGAACAAATTTATTTCAGGCCCAAAAGACCGAAGAAACGTGGATAATAACCTTCAAAATCGATCGTTTTTTGCTATTTTTCGTAAACGGTGAAAGTTGATCTAAACGCGAATATTTTTTGACGAAAACTTGTGGATACGTTAGGAATGCCTAATAATGAGTGATCGAACCCTCTGACACGAGTGTTATATTACATACTAAACGTATCCGCAAGTTTTCGTCAAAAAACATTCGCGTTTAGATCAACTTTCACCGTTTACGAAAAATAGCAAAAAACGGTCGATTTTGAAGGTAATAATCAACGTTTTTTCGGCCTTTTGGGTCCCGAAATAGAATTGTTCCAAATTCGCGCCAAACAATCCCCACACCAAATGAAATGTCCCGGTGTAATAATAGGGTCATTTGGTTTTAAATCGGGACCTTTAAGAGCCGTAATTTCATCGTTTGAGAGGTGTCGGAATCATTCGAAACGAGTGTTATATTAGACTTTATATCGTGTCGGAGGGCTCGATCACTCATTATTAGGCATTCCTAACGTATCCGCAAGTTTTCGTCAAAAAACATTCGCGTTTAGATCAACTTTCACCGTTTACGAAAAATAGCAAAAAACGGTCGATTTTGAAGGTAATAATCAACGTTTTTTCGGCCTTTTGGGTCCCGAAATAGAATTGTTCCAAATTCGCGCCAAACAAACCCCACATCAAATGAAATGTCCCGGTGTAATAATAGGGTCATTTGGTTTTAAATCGGGACCTTTAAGAACCGTAATTTCATCGTTTGAGAGGTGTCGGAATCATTCGAAACGAGTGTTATATTACATTTTATATCGTGTCGGAGGGCTCGATCACTCATTATTAGGCATTCCTAACGTATCCGCAAGTTTTCGTCAAAAAACATTCGCGTTTAGATCAACTTTCACCGTTTACGAAAAATAGCAAAAAACGGTCGATTTTGAAGGTAATAATCAACGTTTTTTCGGCCTTTTGGGTCCCGAAATAGAATTGTTCCAAATTCGCGCCAAACAATCCCCACACCAAATGAAATGTCCCGGTGTAATAATAGGCTCATTTGGTTTTAAATCGGGACCTTTAAGAGCCCTAATTTCATCGTTTGAGAGGTGTCGGAATCATTCGAAACGAGTGTTATATTACATTTTATATCGTGTCGGAGGGCTCGATCACTCATTATTAGGCATTCCTAACGTATCCGCAAGTTTTCGTCAAAAAACATTCGCGTTTAGATCAACTTTCACCGTTTACGAAAAATAGCAAAAAACGGTCGATTTTGAAGGTAATAATCAACATTTTTTCGGCCTTTTGGGTCCCGAAATAGAATTGTTCCAAATTCGCGCCAAACAAACCCCACACCAAATGAAATGTCCCGGTGTAATAATAGGGTCATTTGGTTTTAAATCGGGACCTTTAAGAGCCGTAATTTCATCGTTTGAGAGGTGTCGGAATCATTCGAAACGAGTGTCATATTACACTTTATATCGTGTCGGAGGGCTCGATCACTCATTATTAGGCATTCCTAACGTATCCGCAAGTTTTCGTCGAAAAACATTCTCGTTTAGATCAACTTTCACCGTTTACGAAAAATAGCAAAAAACGGTCGATTTTGAAGGTAATAATCAACGTTTTTTCGGCCTTTTGGGTCCCGAAATAGAATTGTTCCAAATTCGCGCCAAACAAACCCCACACCAAATGAAATGTCCCGGTGTAATAATAGGGTCATTTGGTTTTAAATCGGGACCTTTAAGAGCCGTAATTTCATCGATTGAGAGGTGTCGGAATCATTCGAAACGAGTGTCATATTACACTTTATATCATGTCGGAGGGCTCGATCACTCATTATTAGGCATTCCTAACGTATCCGCAAGTTTTCGTCAAAAAACATTCGCGTTTAGATCAACTTTCACCGTTTACGAAAAATAGCAAAAAACGGTCGATTTTGAAGGTAATAATCAACGTTTTTTCGGCCTTTTGGGTCCCGAAATAGAATTGTTCCAAATTCGCGCCAAACAAACCCCACACCAAATGAAATGTCCCGGTGTAATAACAGGGTCATTTGGTTTTAAATCGGGACCTTTAAGAGCCGTAATTTCATCGTTTGAGAGGTGTCGGAATCATTCGAAACGAGTGTTATATTACACTTTATATCGTGTCGGAGGGCTCGATCACTCATTATTAGGCATTCCTAACGTATCCGCAAGTTTTCGTCGAAAAACATTCTCGTTTAGATCAACTTTCACCGTTTACGAAAAATAGCAAAAAACGGTCGATTTTGAAGGTAATAATCAACGTTTTTTCGGCCTTTTGGGTCCCGAAATAGAATTGTTCCAAATTCGCGCCAAACAAACTCCACACCAAATGAAATGTCCCGGTGTAATAATAGGGTCATTTGGTTTTAAATCGGGACCTTTAAGAGCCCTAATTTCATCGTTTCAGAGGTGTCGGAATCATTCGAAACGAGTGTTATATTACATTTTATATCGTGTCGGAGGGCTCGATCACTCATTATTAGGCATTCCTAACGTATCCGCAAGTTTTCGTCAAAAAACATTCGCGTTTAGATCAACTTTCACCGTTTACGAAAAATAGCAAAAAAACGGTCGATTTTGAAGGTAATAATCAACGTTTTTTCGGCCTTTTGGGTCCCGAAATAGAATTGTTCCAAATTCGCGCCAAACAAACCCCACACCAAATGAAATGTCCCGGTGTAATAATAGGGTCATTTGGTTTTAAATCGGGACCTTTAAGAGCCGTAATTTCATCGTTTGAGAGGTGTCGGATCATTCGAAACGAGTGTTATATTACATTTTATATCGTGTCGGAGGGCTCGATCACTCATTATTAGGCATTCCTAACGTATCCGCAAGTTTTCGTCAAAAAACATTCGCGTTTAGATCAACTTTCACCGTTTACGAAAAATAGCAAAAAACGGTCGATTTTGAAGGTAATAATCAACGTTTTTTCGGCCTTTTGGGTCCCGAAATAGAATTGTTCCAAATTCGCGCCAAACAAACCCCACACCAAATGAAATGTCCCGGTGTAATAATAGGGTCATTTGGTTTTAAATCGGGACCTTTAAGAGCCGTAATTTCATCGTTTGAGAGGTGTCGGAATCATTCGAAACGAGTGTTATATTACACTTTATATCGTGTCGGAGGGCTCGATCACTCATTATTAGGCATTCCTAACGTATCCGCAAGTTTTCGTCGAAAAACATTCTCGTTTAGATCAACTTTCACCGTTTACGAAAAATAGCAAAAAACGGTCGATTTTGAAGGTAATAATCAACGTTTTTTCGGCCTTTTGGGTCCCGAAATAGAATTGTTCCAAATTCGCGCCAAACAAACCCCACACCAAATGAAATGTCCCGGTGTAATAATAGGGTCATTTGGTTTTAAATCGGGACCTTTAAGAGCCGTAATTTCATCGATTGAGAGGTGTCGGAATCATTCGAAACGAGTGTCATATTACACTTTATATCATGTCGGAGGGCTCGATCACTCATTATTAGGCATTCCTAACGTATCCGCAAGTTTTCGTCAAAAAACATTCGCGTTTAGATCAACTTTCACCGTTTACGAAAAATAGCAAAAAACGGTCGATTTTGAAGGTAATAATCAACGTTTTTTCGGCCTTTTGGGTCCCGAAATAGAATTGTTCCAAATTCGCGCCAAACAAACCCCACACCAAATGAAATGTCCCGGTGTAATAACAGGGTCATTTGGTTTTAAATCGGGACCTTTAAGAGCCGTAATTTCATCGTTTGAGAGGTGTCGGAATCATTCGAAACGAGTGTTATATTACACTTTATATCGTGTCGGAGGGCTCGATCACTCATTATTAGGCATTCCTAACGTATCCGCAAGTTTTCGTCGAAAAACATTCTCGTTTAGATCAACTTTCACCGTTTACGAAAAATAGCAAAAAACGGTCGATTTTGAAGGTAATAATCAACGTTTTTTCGGCCTTTTGGGTCCCGAAATAGAATTGTTCCAAATTCGCGCCAAACAAACTCCACACCAAATGAAATGTCCCGGTGTAATAATAGGGTCATTTGGTTTTAAATCGGGACCTTTAAGAGCCCTAATTTCATCGTTTCAGAGGTGTCGGAATCATTCGAAACGAGTGTTATATTACATTTTATATCGTGTCGGAGGGCTCGATCACTCATTATTAGGCATTCCTAACGTATCCGCAAGTTTTCGTCAAAAAACATTCGCGTTTAGATCAACTTTCACCGTTTACGAAAAATAGCAAAAAAACGGTCGATTTTGAAGGTAATAATCAACGTTTTTTCGGCCTTTTGGGTCCCGAAATAGAATTGTTCCAAATTCGCGCCAAACAAACCCCACACCAAATGAAATGTCCCGGTGTAATAATAGGGTCATTTGGTTTTAAATCGGGACCTTTAAGAGCCGTAATTTCATCGTTTGAGAGGTGTCGGATCATTCGAAACGAGTGTTATATTACATTTTATATCGTGTCGGAGGGCTCGATCACTCATTATTAGGCATTCCTAACGTATCCGCAAGTTTTCGTCAAAAAACATTCGCGTTTAGATCAACTTTCACCGTTTACGAAAAATAGCAAAAAACGGTCGATTTTGAAGGTAATAATCAACGTTTTTTCGGCCTTTTGGGTCCCGAAATAGAATTGTTCCAAATTCGCGCCAAACAAACCCCACACCAAATGAAATGTCCCGGTGTAATAATAGGGTCATTTGGTTTTAAATCGGGACCTTTAAGAGCCGTAATTTCATCGTTTGAGAGGTGTCGGAATCATTCGAAACGAGTGTCATATTACACTTTATATCGTGTCGGAGGGCTCGATCACTCATTATTAGGCATTCCTAACGTATCCGCAAGTTTTCGTCGAAAAACATTCTCGTTTAGATCAACTTTCACCGTTTACGAAAAATAGCAAAAAACGGTCGATTTTGAAGGTAATAATCAACGTTTTTTCGGCCTTTTGGGTCCCGAAATAGAATTGTTCCAAATTCGCGCCAAACAAACTCCACACCAAATGAAATGTCCCGGTGTAATAACAGGGTCATTTGGTTTTAAATCGGGACCTTTAAGAGCCGTAATTTCATCGTTTGAGAGGTGTCGGAATCATTCGAAACGAGTGTTATATTACATTTTATATCGTGTCGGAGGGCTCGATCACTCATTATTAGGCATTCCTAACGTATCCGCAAGTTTTCGTCGAAAAACATTCTCGTTTAGATCAACTTTCACCGTTTACGAAAAATAGCAAAAAACGGTCGATTTTGAAGGTAATAATCAACGTTTTTTCGGCCTTTTGGGTCCCGAAATAGAATTGTTCCAAATTCGCGCCAAACAAACCCCACACCAAATGAAATGTCCCGGTGTAATAATAGGGTCATTTGGTTTTAAATCGGGACCTTTAAGAGCCGTAATTTCGTCGTTTGAGAGGTGTCGGAATCATTCGAAACGAGTGTTATATTACATTTTATATCGTGTCGGAGGGCTCGATCACTCATTATTAGGCATTCCTAACGTATCCGCAAGTTTTCGTCAAAAAACATTCGCGTTTAGATCAACTTTCACCGTTTACGAAAAATAGCAAAAAAACGGTCGATTTTGAAGGTAATAATCAACGTTTTTTCGGCCTTTTGGGTCCCGAAATAGAATTGTTCCAAATTCGCGCCAAACAAACCCCACACCAAATGAAATGTCCCGGTGTAATAATAGGGTCATTTGGTTTTAAATCGGGACCTTTAAGAGCCGTAATTTCATCGTTTGAGAGGTGTCGGATCATTCGAAACGAGTGTTATATTACAGTTTATATCGTGTCGGAGGGCTCGATCACTCATTATTAGGCATTCCTAACGTATCCGCAAGTTTTCGTCAAAAAACATTCGCGTTTAGATCAACTTTCACCGTTTACGAAAAATAGCAAAAAACGGTCGATTTTGAAGGTAATAATCAACGTTTTTTCGGCCTTTTGGGTCCCGAAATAGAATTGTTCCAAATTCGCGCCAAACAAACCCCACACCAAATGAAATGTCCCGGTGTAATAATAGGGTCATTTGGTTTTAAATCGGGACCTTTAAGAGCCGTAATTTCATCGTTTGAGAGGTGTCGGAATCATTCGAAACGAGTGTTATATTACATTTTATATCGTGTCGGAGGGCTCGATCACTCATTATTAGGCATTCCTAACGTATCCGCAAGTTTTCGTCAAAAAACATTCGCGTTTAGATCAACTTTCACCGTTTACGAAAAATAGCAAAAAACGGTCGATTTTGAAGGTAATAATCAACGTTTTTTCGGCCTTTTGGGTCCCGAAATAGAATTGTTCCAAATTCGCGCCAAACAAACCCCACACCAAATGAAATGTCCCGGTGTAATAATAGGCTCATTTGGTTTTAAATCGGGACCTTTAAGAGCCCTAATTTCATCGTTTGAGAGGTGTCGGAATCATTCGAAACGAGTGTTATATTACATTTTATATCGTGTCGGAGGGCTCGATCACTCATTATTAGGCATTCCTAACGTATCCGCAAGTTTTCGTCAAAAAAAATTCGCGTTTAGATCAACTTTCACCGTTTACGAAAAATAGCAAAAAACGGTCGATTTTGAAGGTAATAATCAACATTTTTTCGGCCTTTTGGGTCCCGAAATAGAATTGTTCCAAATTCGCGCCAAACAAACCCCACACCAAATGAAATGTCCCGGTGTAATAATAGGGTCATTTGGTTTTAAATCGGGACCTTTAAGAGCCGTAATTTCATCGTTTGAGAGGTGTCGGAATCATTCGAAACGAGTGTCATATTACACTTTATATCGTGTCGGAGGGCTCGATCACTCATTATTAGGCATTCCTAACGTATCCGCAAGTTTTCGTCGAAAAACATTCTCGTTTAGATCAACTTTCACCGTTTACGAAAAATAGCAAAAAACGGTCGATTTTGAAGGTAATAATCAACGTTTTTTCGGCCTTTTGGGTCCCGAAATAGAATTGTTCCAAATTCGCGCCAAACAAACCCCACACCAAATGAAATGTCCCGGTGTAATAATAGGGTCATTTGGTTTTAAATCGGGACCTTTAAGAGCCGTAATTTCATCGTTTGAGAGGTGTCGGAATCATTCGAAACGAGTGTTATATTACATTTTATATCGTGTCGGAGGGCTCGATCACTCATTATTAGGCATTCCTAACGTATCCGCAAGTTTTCGTCAAAAAACATTCGCGTTTAGATCAACTTTCACCGTTTACGAAAAATAGCAAAAAACGGTCGATTTTGAAGGTAATAATCAACGTTTTTTCGGCCTTTTGGGTCCCGAAATAGAATTGTTCCAAATTCGCGCCAAACAAACCCCACACCAAATGAAATGTCCCGGTGTAATAATAGGATCATTTGGTTTTAAATCGGGACCTTTAAGAGCCGTAATTTCATCGTTTGAGAGGTGTCGGAATCATTCGAAACGACTGTTATATTACATTTTATATCGTGTCGGAGGGCTCGATCACTCATTATTAGGCATTCCTAACGTATCCGCAAGTTTTCGTCGAAAAACATTCTCGTTTAGATCAACTTTCACCGTTTACGAAAAATAGCAAAAAACGGTCGATTTTGAAGGTAATAATCAACGTTTTTTCGGCCTTTTGGGTCCCGAAATAGAATTGTTCCAAATTCGCGCCAAACAAACCCCACACCAAATGAAATGTCCCGGTGTAATAATAGGGTCATTTGGTTTTAAATCGGGACCTTTAAGAGCCGTAATTTCATCGTTTGAGCGTTTAGATCAACTTTCACCGTTTACGAAAAATAGCAAAAAACGGTCGATTTTGAAGGTAATAATCAACGTTTTTTCGGCCTTTTGGGTCCCGAAATAGAATTGTTCCAAATTCGCGCCAAACAAACCCCACACCAAATGAAATGTCCCGGTGTAATAATAGGGTCATTTGGTTTTAAATCGGGACCTTTAAGAGCCGTAATTTCATCGTTTGAGAGGTGTCGGAATCATTCGAAACGAGTGTTATATTACATTTTATATCGTGTCGGAGGGCTCGATCACTCATTATTAGGCATTCCTAACGTATCCGCAAGTTTTCGTCAAAAAACATTCGCGTTTAGATCAACTTTCACCGTTTACGAAAAATAGCAAAAAACGGTCGATTTTGAAGGTAATAATCAACGTTTTTTCGGCCTTTTGGGTCACGAAATAGAATTGTTCCAAATTCGCGCCAAACAAACTCCACACCAAATGAAATGTCCCGGTGTAATAATAGGGTCATTTGGTTTTAAATCGGGACCTTTAAGAGCCCTAATTTCATCGTTTGAGAGGTGTCGGAATCATTCGAAACGAGTGTTATATTACATTTTATATCGTGTCGGAGGGCTCGATCACTCATTATTAGGCATTCCTAACGTATCCGCAAGTTTTCGTCAAAAAACATTCGCGTTTAGATCAACTTTCACCGTTTACGAAAAATAGCAAAAAACGGTCGATTTTGAAGGTAATAAATCAACGTTTTTTCGGCCTTTTGGGTCCCGAAATAGAATTGTTCCAAATTCGCGCCAAACAAACCCCACACCAAATGAAATGTCCCGGTGTAATAATAGGGTCATTTGGTTTTAAATCGGGACCTTTAAGAGCCGTAATTTCATCGTTTGAGAGGTGTCGGAATCATTCGAAACGAGTGTCATATTACACTTTATATCGTGTCGGAGGGCTCGATCACTCATTATTAGGCATTCCTAACGTATCCGCAAGTTTTCGTCGAAAAACATTCTCGTTTAGATCAACTTTCACCGTTTACGAAAAATAGCAAAAAACGGTCGATTTTGAAGGTAATAATCAACGTTTTTTCGGCCTTTTGGGTCCCGAAATAGAATTGTTCCAAATTCGCGGCAAACAAACATTACACCAAATGAAATGTCCCGGTGTAATAATAGGGTCATTTGGTTTTAAATCGGGACCTTTAAGAGCCGTAATTTCATCGTTTGAGAGGTGTCGGAATCATTCGAAACGAGTGTTATATTACATTTTATATCGTGTCGGAGGGCTCGATCACTCATTATTAGGCATTCCTAACGTATCCGCAAGTTTTCGTCAAAAAACATTCGCGTTTAGATCAACTTTCACCGTTTACGAAAAATAGCAAAAAAACGGTCGATTTTGAAGGTAATAATCAACGTTTTTTCGGCCTTTGGGGTCCCGAAATAGAATTGTTCCAAATTCGCGCCAAACAAACCCCACACCAAATGAAATGTCCCGGTGTAATGATAGGGTCATTTGGTTTTAAATCGGGACCTTTAAGAGCCCTAATTTCATTGTTTGAGAGGTGTCGGAATCATTCGAAACGAGTGTTATATTACATTTTATATCGTGTCGGAGGGCTCGATCACTCATTATTAGGCATTCCTAACGTATCCGCAAGTTTTCGTCAAAAAACATTCGCGTTTAGATCAACTTTCACCGTTTACGAAAAATAGCAAAAAACGGTCGATTTTGAAGGTAAATAATCAACGTTTTTTCGGCCTTTTGGGTCCCGAAATAGAATTGTTCCAAATTCGCGCCAAACAAACCCCACACCAAATGAAATGTCCCGGTGTAATAATAGGGTCATTTGGTTTTAAATCGGGACCTTTAAGAGCCGTAATTTCATCGTTTGAGAAGTGTCGGAATCATTCGAAACGAGTGTTATATTACACTTTATATCGTGTCGGAGGGCTCGATCACTCATTATTAGGCATTCCTAACGTATCCGCAAGTTTTCGTCAAAAAACATTCGCGTTTAGATGAACTTTCACCGTTTACGAAAAATAGCAAAAAACGGTCGATTTTGAAGGTAATAATCAACGTTTTTTCGGCCTTTTGGGTCCCGAAATAGAATTGTTCCAAATTCGCGCCAAACAAACCCCACACCAAATGAAATGTCCCGGTGTAATAATAGGCTCATTTGGTTTTAAATCGGGACCTTTAAGAGCCGTAATTTCATCGTTTGAGAGGTGTCGGAATCATTCGAAACGAGAGTTATATTACATTTTATATCGTGTCGGAGGGCTCGATCACTCATTATTAGGCATTCCTAACGTATCCGCAAGTTTTCGTCAAAAAACATTCGCGTTTAGATCAACTTTCATCGTTTACGAAAAATAGCAAAAAACGGTCGATTTTGAAGGTAATAATCAACGTTTTTTCGGCCTTTTGGGTCCCGAAATAGAATTGTTCCAAATTCGCGTCAAACAAACATTACACCAAATGAAATGTCCCGGTGTAATAATAGGGTCATTTGGTTTTAAATCGGGACCTTTAAGAGCCGTAATTTCATCGTTTGAGAGGTGTCGGAATCATTCGAAACGAGTGTTATATTACATTTTATATCGTGTCGGAGGGCTCGATCACTCATTATTAGGCATTCCTAACGTATCCGCAAGTTTTCGTCAAAAAACATTCGCGTTTAGATCAACTTTCACCGTTTACGAAAAATAGCAAAAAACGGTCGATTTTGAAGGTAATAATCAACGTTTTTTCGGCCTTTTGGGTCCCGAAATAGAATTGTTCCAAATTCGCGCCAAACAATCCCACACCAAATGAAATGTCCCGGTGTAATAATAGGGTCATTTGGTTTTAAATCGGGACCTTTAAGAGCCGTAATTTCATCGTTTGAGAGGTGTCGGAATCATTCGAAACGAGTGTTATATTAGACTTTATATCGTGTCGGAGGGCTCGATCACTCATTATTAGGCATTCCTAACGTATCTGCAAGTTTTCGTCAAAAAACATTCGCGTTTAGATCAACTTTCACCGTTTACGAAAAATAGCAAAAAACGGTCGATTTTGAAGTTAATAATCAACGTTTTTTCGGCCTTTTGGGTCCCGAAATAGAATTGTTCCAAATTCGCGCCAAACAAACCCCACATCAAATGAAATGTCCCGGTGTAATAATAGGGTCATTTGGTTTTAAATCGGGACCTTTAAGAGCCGTAATTTCATCGTTTGAGAGGTGTCGGAATCATTCGAAACGAGTGTTATATTACATTTTATATCGTGTCGGAGGGCTCGATCACTCATTATTAGGCATTCCTAACGTATCCGCAAGTTTTCGTCAAAAAACATTCGCGTTTAGATCAACTTTCACCGTTTACGAAAAATAGCAAAAAACGGTCGATTTGGAAGGTAATAATCAACGTTTTATCGGCCTTTTGGGTCCCGAAATAGAATTGTTCCAAATTCGCGCCAAACAAACCCCACACCAAATGAAATGTCCCGGTGTAATAATAGGGTCATTTGGTTTTAAATCGGGACCTTTAAGAGCCGTAATTTCATCGTTTGAGAGGTGTCGGAATCATTCGAAACGAGTGTTATATTACATTTTATATCGTGTCGGAGGGCTCGATCACTCATTATTAGGCATTCCTAACGTATCCGCAAGTTTTCGTCAAAAAACATTCGCGTTTAGATCAACTTTCACCGTTTACGAAAAATAGCAAAAAACGGTCGATTTTGAAGGTAATAATCAACGTTTTTTCGGCCTTTTGGGTCCCGAAATAGAATTGTTCCAAATTCGCGCCAAACAAACCCCACACCAAATGAAATGTCCCGGTGTAATAATAGGCTCATTTGGTTTTAAATCGGGACCTTTAAGAGCCGTAATTTCATCGTTTGAGAGGTGTCGGAATCATTCGAAACGAGTGTTATATTACATTTTATATCGTGTCGGAGGGCTCGATCACTCATTATTAGGCATTCCTAACGTATCCGCAAGTTTTCGCCAAAAAACATTCGCGTTTAGATCAACTTTCACCGTTTACGAAAAATAGCAAAAAACGGTCGATTTTGAAGGTAATAATCAACGTTTTTTCGGCCTTTTGGGTCCCGAAATAGAATTGTTCCAAATTCGCGCCAAACAAACCCCACACCAAATGAAATGTCCCGGTGTAATAATAGGCTCATTTGGTTTTAAATCGGGACCTTTAAGAGCCGTAATTTCATCGTTTGAGAGGTGTCGGAATCATTCGAAACGAGTGTTATATTACATTTTATATCGTGTCGGAGGGCTCGATCACTCATTATTAGGCATTCCTAACGTATCCGCAAGTTTTCGTCAAAAAACATTCGCGTTTAGATCAACTTTCACCGTTTACGAAAAATAGCAAAAAACGGTCGATTTTGAAGGTAATAATCAACGTTTTTTCGGCCTTTTGGGTCCCGAAATAGAATTGTTCCAAATTCGCGCCAAACAAACCCCACACCAAATGAAATGTCCCGGTGTAATAATAGGCTCATTTGGTTTTAAATCGGGACCTTTAAGAGCCGTAATTTCATCGTTTGAGAGGTGTCGGAATCATTCGAAACGAGTGTTATATTACATTTTATATCGTGTCGGAGGGCTCGATCACTCATTATTAGGCATTCCTAACGTATCCGCAAGTTTTCGTCAAAAAACATTCGCGTTTAGATCAACTTTCACCGTTTACGAAAAATAGCAAAAAACGGTCGATTTTGAAGGTAATAATCAACGTTTTTTCGGCCTTTTGGGTCCCGAAATAGAATTGTTCCAAATTCGCGCCAAACAAACCTCACACCAAATGAAATGTCCCGGTGTAATAATAGGGTCATTTGGTTTTAAATCGGGACCTTTAATAGCCGTAATTTCATCGTTTGAGAGGTGTCGGAATCATTCGAAACGAGTGTTATATTACATTTTATATCGTGTCGGAGGGCTCGATCACTCATTATTAGGCATTCCTAACGTATCCGCAAGTTTTCGTCAAAAAACATTCGCGTTTAGATCAACTTTCACCGTTTACGAAAAATAGCAAAAAACGGTCGATTTTGAAGGTAATAATCAACGTTTTTTCGGCCTTTTGGGTCCCGAAATAGAATTGTTCCAAATTCGCGCCAAACAAACCCCACACCAAATGAAATGTCCCGGTGTAATAATAGGGTCATTTGGTTTTAAATCGGGACCTTTAAGAGCCGTAATTTCATCGTTTGAGAGGTGTCGGAATCATTCGAAACGAGTGTCATATTACACTTTATATCGTGTCGGAGGGCTCGATCACTCATTATTAGGCATTCCTAACGTATCCGCAAGTTTTCGTCGAAAAACATTCTCGTTTAGATCAACTTTCACCGTTTACGAAAAATAGCAAAAAACGGTCGATTTTGAAGGTAATAATCAACGTTTTTTCGGCCTTTTGGGTCCCGAAATAGAATTGTTCCAAATTCGCGCCAAACAAACCCCACACCAAATGAAATGTCCCGGTGTAATAACAGGGTCATTTGGTTTTAAGTCGGGACCTTTAGGAGCCGTAATTTCATCGTTTGAGAGGTGTCGGAATCATTCGAAACGAGTGTTATATTACATTTTATATCGTGTCGGAGGGCTCGATCACTCATTATTAGGCATTCCTAACGTATCCGCAAGTTTTCGTCAAAAAACATTCGCGTTTAGATCAACTTTCACCGTTTACGAAAAATAGCAAAAAACGGTCGATTTTGAAGGTAATAATCAACGTTTTTTCGGCCTTTTGGGTCCCGAAATAGAATTGTTCCAAATTCGCGCCAAACAAACCCCACACCAAATGAAATGTCCCGGTGTAATAATAGGGTTATTTGGTTTTAAATCGGGACCTTTAAGAGCCGTAATTTCATCGTTTGAGAGGTGTCGGAATCATTCGAAACGAGTGTTATATTACACTTTATATCGTGTCGGAGGGCTCGATCACTCATTATTAGGAATTCGTAACGTATCCGCAAGTTTTCGTCAAAAAACATTCGCGTTTAGATCAACTTTCACTTTTTACAAAAATAGCAAAAAACGGTCGATTTTGAAGGTAATAATCAACGTTTTTTCGGTCTTTTGAGTCCCGAAATAGAATTGTTCCAAATTCGCGCCAAACAAACCCCACACCAATTGAAATCTCCCGGGGTAATAATAGGGTCATTTGGTTTTAAATCGGGACCTTTAAGAGCCGTAATTTAATCGTTTGAGAGGTGTCGGAATAATTCGAAACGAGTGTTATATTACATTTTATATCGTGTCGGAGGGCTCGATCACTCATTATTAGGCATTCCTAACGTATCCGCAAGTTTTCGTCAAAAAACATTCGCTTTTAGATCCACTTTCACCGTTTACGAAAAATAGCAAAAAAACGGTCGATTTTGAAGGTAATAATCAACGTTTTTTCGGCCTTTTGGGTCCCGAAATAGAATTGTTCCAAATTCGCGCCAAACAAACCCCACACCAAATGAAATGTCCCGGTGTAATGATAGGGTCATTTGGTTTTAAATCGGGACCTTTAAGAGCCCTAATTTCATCGTTTGAGAGGTGTCGGAATCATTCGAAACGAGTGTTATATTACATTTTATATCGTGTCGGAGGGCTCGATCACTCATTATTAGGCATTCCTAACGTATCCGCAAGTTTTCGTCAAAAAACATTCGCGTTTAGATCAACTTTCACCGTTTACGAAAAATAGCAAAAAACGGTCGATTTTGAAGGTAATAATCAACGTTTTTTCGGCCTTTTGGGTCCCGAAATAGAATTGTTCCAAATTCGCGCCAAACAAACCCCACACCAAATGAAATGTCCCGGTGTAATAATAGGGTCATTTGGTTTTAAATCGGGACCTTTAAGAGCCGTAATTTCATCGTTTGAGAGGTGTCGGAATCATTGGAAACGAGTGTTATATTACACTTTATATCGTGTCGGAGGGCTCGATCACTCATTATTAGGCATTCCTAACGTATCCGCAAGTTTTCGTCGAAAAACATTCTCGTTTAGATCAACTTTCACCGTTTACGAAAAATAGCAAAAAACGGTCGATTTTGAAGGTAATAATCAACGTTTTTTCGGCCTTTTGGGTCCCGAAATAGAATTGTTCCAAATTCGCGCCAAACAAACCCCACACCAAATGAAATGTCCCGGTGTAATAATAGGGTCATTTGGTTTTAAATCGGGACCTTTAAGAGCCGTAATTTCATCGTTTGAGGTGTCGGAATCATTCGAAACGAGTGTTATATTACATTTTATATCGTGTCGGAGGGCTCGATCACTCATTATTAGGCATTCCTAACGTATCCGCAAGTTTTCGTCAAAAAACATTCGCGTTTAGATCAACTTTCACCGTTTACGAAAAATAGCAAAAAACAGTCGATTTGGAAGGTAATAATCAACGTTTTTTCGGCCTTTTGGGTCCCGAAATAGAATTGTTCCAAATTCGCGCCAAACAAACCCCACACCAAATGAAATGTCCCGGTGTAATAATAGGGTCATTTGGTTTTAAATCGGGACCTTTAAGAGCCGTAATTTCATCGTTTGAGAGGTGTCGGAATCATTCGAAACGAGTGTTATATTACATTTTATATCGTGTCGGAGGGCTCGATCACTCATTATTAGGCATTCCTAACGTATCCGCAAGTTTTCGTCAAAAAACATTCGCGTTTAGATCAACTTTCAACGTTTACGAAAAATAGCAAAAAACGGTCGATTTTGAAGGTAATAATCAACGTTTTTTCGGCCTTTTGGGTCCCGAAATAGAATTGTTCCAAATTCGCGCCAAACAAACCCTACACCAAATGAAATGTCCCGGTGTAATAATAGGCTCATTTGGTTTTAAATCGGGACCTTTAAGAGCCGTAATTTCATCGTTTGAGAGGTGTCGGAATCATTCGAAACGAGTGTTATATTACATTTTATATCGTGTCGGAGGGCTCGATCACTCATTATTAGGCATTCCTAACGTATCCGCAAGTTTTCGTCAAAAAACATTCGCGTTTAGATCAACTTTCACCGTTTACGAAAAATAGCAAAAAACGGTCGATTTTGAAGGTAATAATCAACGTTTTTTCGGCCTTTTGGGTCCCGCAATAGAATTGTTCCAAATTCGCGCCAAACAAACCCCACACCAAATGAAATGTCCCGGTGTAATAACAGGGTCATTTGGTTTTAAGTCGGGACCTTTAAGAGCCGTAATTTCATCGTTTGAGAGGTGTCGGAATCATTCGAAACGAGTGTTATATTACATTTTATATCGTGTCGGAGGGCTCGATCACTCATTATTAGGCATTCCTAACGTATCCGCAAGTTTTCGTCAAAAAACATTCGCGTTTAGATCAACTTTCACCGTTTACGAAAAATAGCAAAAAACGGTCGATTTTGAAGGTAATAATCAACGTTTTTTCGGCCTTTTGGGTCCCGAAATAGAATTGTTCCAAATTCGCGCCAAACAAACCCCACACCAAATGAAATGTCCCGGTGTAATAATAGGGTCATTTGGTTTTAAATCGGGACCTTTAAGAGCCGTAATTTCATCGTTTGAGAGGTGTCGGAATCATTCGAAACGAGTGTTATATTACACTTTATATCGTGTCGGAGGGCTCGATCACTCATTATTAGGCATTCCTAACGTATCCGCAAGTTTTCGTCGAAAAACATTCTCGTTTAGATCAACTTTCACCGTTTACGAAAAATAGCAAAAAACGGTCGATTTTGAAGGTAATAATCAACGTTTTTTCGGCCTTTTGGGTCCCGAAATAGAATTGTTCCAAATTCGCGCCAAACAAACCCCACACCAAATGAAATGTCCCGGTGTAATAATAGGGTCATTTGGTTTTAAATCGGGACCTTTAAGAGCCGTAATTTCATCGTTTGAGGTGTCGGAATCATTCGAAACGAGTGTTATATTACATTTTATATCGTGTCGGAGGGCTCGATCACTCATTATTAGGCATTCCTAACGTATCCGCAAGTTTTCGTCAAAAAACATTCGCGTTTAGATCAACTTTCACCGTTTACGAAAAATAGCAAAAAACGGTCGATTTTGAAGGTAATAATCAACGTTTTTTCGGCCTTTTGGGTCCCGAAATAGAATTGTTCCAAATTCGCGCCAAACAAACCCCACACCAAATGAAATGTCCCGGTGTAATAATAGGCTCATTTGGTTTTAAATCGGGACCTTTAAGAGCCGTAATTTCATCGTTTGAGAGGTGTCGGAATCATTCGAAACGAGTGTTATATTACATTTTATATCGTGTCGGAGGGCTCGATCACTCATTATTAGGCATTCCTAACGTATCCGCAAGTTTTCGTCAAAAAACATTCGCGTTTAGATCAACTTTCAACGTTTACGAAAAATAGCAAAAAACGGTCGATTTTGAAGGTAATAATCAACGTTTTTTCGGCCTTTTGGGTCCCGAAATAGAATTGTTCCAAATTCGCGCCAAACAAACCCTACACCAAATGAAATGTCCCGGTGTAATAATAGGCTCATTTGGTTTTAAATCGGGACCTTTAAGAGCCGTAATTTCATCGTTTGAGAGGTGTCGGAATCATTCGAAACGAGTGTTATATTACATTTTATATCGTGTCGGAGGGCTCGATCACTCATTATTAGGCATTCCTAACGTATCCGCAAGTTTTCGTCAAAAAACATTCGCGTTTAGATCAACTTTCACCGTTTACGAAAAATAGCAAAAAACGGTCGATTTTGAAGGTAATAATCAACGTTTTTTCGGCCTTTTGGGTCCCGCAATAGAATTGTTCCAAATTCGCGCCAAACAAACCCCACACCAAATGAAATGTCCCGGTGTAATAACAGGGTCATTTGGTTTTAAGTCGGGACCTTTAAGAGCCGTAATTTCATCGTTTGAGAGGTGTCGGAATCATTCGAAACGAGTGTTATATTACATTTTATATCGTGTCGGAGGGCTCGATCACTCATTATTAGGCATTCCTAACGTATCCGCAAGTTTTCGTCAAAAAACATTCGCGTTTAGATCAACTTTCATCGTTTACGAAAAATAGCAAAAAACGGTCGATTTTGAAGGTAATAATCAACGTTTTTTCGGCCTTTTGGGTCCCGAAATAGAATTGTTCCAAATTCGCGTCAAACAAACATTACACCAAATGAAATGTCCCGGTGTAATAATAGGGTCATTTGGTTTTAAATCGGGACCTTTAAGAGCCGTAATTTCATCGTTTGAGAGGTGTCGGAATCATTCGAAACGAGTGTTATATTACATTTTATATCGTGTCGGAGGGCTCGATCACTCATTATTAGGCATTCCTAACGTATCCGCAAGTTTTCGTCAAAAAACATTCGCGTTTAGATCAACTTTCACCGTTTACGAAAAATAGAAAAAAACGGTCGATTTTGAAGGTAATAATCAACGTTTTTTCGGCCTTTTGGGTCCCGAAATAGAATTGTTCCAAATTCGCGCCAAACAAACCCCACACCAAATGAAATATCCCGGTGTAATAATAGGCTCATTTGGTTTTAAATCGGGACCTTTAAGAGCAGTAATTTCATCGTTTGAGAGGTGTCGGAATCATTCGAAACGAGTGTTATATTACATTTTATATCGTGTCGGAGGGCTCGATCACTCATTATTAGGCATTCCTAACGTATCCGCAAGTTTTCGTCAAAAAACATTCGCGTTTAGATCAACTTTCACCGTTTACGAAAAATAGCAAAAAACGGTCGATTTTGAAGGTAATAATCAACGTTTTTTCGGCCTTTTGGGTCCCGAAATAGAATTGTTCCAAATTCGCGCCAAACAAACCCCACACCAAATGAAATGTCCCGGTGTAATAATAGGCTCATTTGGTTTTAAATCGGGACCTTTAAGAGCCGTAATTTCATCGTTTGAGGTGTCGGAATCATTCGAAACGAGTGTTATATTACATTTTATATCGTGTCGGAGGGCTCGATCACTCATTATTAGGCATTCCTAACGTATCCGCAAGTTTTCGTCAAAAAACATTCGCGTTTAGATCAACTTTCACCGTTTACGAAAAATAGCAAAAAACGGTCGATTTTGAAGGTAATAATCAACGTTTTTTCGGCCTTTTGGGTCCCGAAATAGAATTGTTCCAAATTCGCGCCAAACAAACCCCACACCAAATGAAATGTCCCGGTGTAATAATAGGCTCATTTGGTTTTAAATCGGGACCTTTAAGAGCCGTAATTTCATCGTTGTGTCGGAATCATTCGAAACGAGTGTTATATTACATTTTATATCGTGTCGGAGGGCTCGATCACTCATTATTAGGCATTCCTAACGTATCCGCAAGTTTTCGTCAAAAAACATTCGCGTTTAGATCAACTTTCACCGTTTACGAAAAATAGCAAAAAACGGTCGATTTTGAAGGTAATAATCAACGTTTTTTCGGCCTTTTGGGTCCCGAAATAGAATTGTTCCAAATTCGCGCCAAACAAACCCCACACCAAATGAAATGTCCCGGTGTAATAATAGGCTCATTTGGTTTTAAATCGGGACCTTTAAGAGCCGTAATTTCATCGTTTGAGGTGTCGGAATCATTCGAAACGAGTGTTATATTACATTTTATATCGTGTCGGAGGGCTCGATCACTCATTATTAGGCATTCCTAACGTATCCGCAAGTTTTCGTCAAAAAACATTCGCGTTTAGATCAACTTTCACCGTTTACGAAAAATAGCAAAAAACGGTCGATTTTGAAGGTAATAATCAACGTTTTTTCGGCCTTTTGGGTCCCGAAATAGAATTGTTCCAAATTCGCGCCAAACAAACCCCACACCAAATGAAATGTCCCGGTGTAATAATAGGCTCATTTGGTTTTAAATCGGGACCTTTAAGAGCCGTAATTTCATCGTTGTGTCGGAATCATTCGAAACGAGTGTTATATTACATTTTATATCGTGTCGGAGGGCTCGATCACTCATTATTAGGCATTCCTAACGTATCCGCAAGTTTTCGTCAAAAAACATTCGCGTTTAGATCAACTTTCACCGTTTACGAAAAATAGCAAAAAACGGTCGATTTTGAAGGTAATAATCAACGTTTTTTCGGCCTTTTGGGTCCCGAAATAGAATTGTTCCAAATTCGCGCCAAACAAACCCCACACCAAATGAAATGTCCCGGTGTAATAATAGGCTCATTTGGTTTTAAATCGGGACCTTTAAGAGCCGTAATTTCATCGTTTGAGAGGTGTCGGAATCATTCGAAACGAGTGTCATATTACACTTTATATCGTGTCGGAGGGCTCGATCACTCATTATTAGGCATTCCTAACGTATCCGCAAGTTTTCGTCGAAAAACATTCTCGTTTAGATCAACTTTCACCGTTTACGAAAAATAGCAAAAAACGGTCGATTTTGAAGGTAATAATCAACGTTTTTTCGGCCTTTTGGGTCCCGAAATAGAATTGTTCCAAATTCGCGCCAAACAAACCCCACACCAAATGAAATGTCCCGGTGTAATAACAGGGTCATTTGGTTTTAAGTCGGGACCTTTAGGAGCCGTAATTTCATCGTTTGAGAGGTGTCGGAATCATTCGAAACGAGTGTTATATTACATTTTATATCGTGTCGGAGGGCTCGATCACTCATTATTAGGCATTCCTAACGTATCCGCAAGTTTTCGTCAAAAAACATTCGCGTTTAGATCAACTTTCACCGTTTACGAAAAATAGCAAAAAACGGTCGATTTTGAAGGTAATAATCAACGTTTTTTCGGCCTTTTGGGTCCCGAAATAGAATTGTTCCAAATTCGCGCCAAACAAACCCCACACCAAATGAAATGTCCCGGTGTAATAATAGGGTTATTTGGTTTTAAATCGGGACCTTTAAGAGCCGTAATTTCATCGTTTGAGAGGTGTCGGAATCATTCGAAACGAGTGTTATATTACACTTTATATCGTGTCGGAGGGCTCGATCACTCATTATTAGGAATTCGTAACGTATCCGCAAGTTTTCGTCAAAAAACATTCGCGTTTAGATCAACTTTCACTTTTTACAAAAATAGCAAAAAACGGTCGATTTTGAAGGTAATAATCAACGTTTTTTCGGTCTTTTGAGTCCCGAAATAGAATTGTTCCAAATTCGCGCCAAACAAACCCCACACCAATTGAAATCTCCCGGGGTAATAATAGGGTCATTTGGTTTTAAATCGGGACCTTTAAGAGCCGTAATTTAATCGTTTGAGAGGTGTCGGAATAATTCGAAACGAGTGTTATATTACATTTTATATCGTGTCGGAGGGCTCGATCACTCATTATTAGGCATTCCTAACGTATCCGCAAGTTTTCGTCAAAAAACATTCGCTTTTAGATCCACTTTCACCGTTTACGAAAAATAGCAAAAAAACGGTCGATTTTGAAGGTAATAATCAACGTTTTTTCGGCCTTTTGGGTCCCGAAATAGAATTGTTCCAAATTCGCGCCAAACAAACCCCACACCAAATGAAATGTCCCGGTGTAATGATAGGGTCATTTGGTTTTAAATCGGGACCTTTAAGAGCCCTAATTTCATCGTTTGAGAGGTGTCGGAATCATTCGAAACGAGTGTTATATTACATTTTATATCGTGTCGGAGGGCTCGATCACTCATTATTAGGCATTCCTAACGTATCCGCAAGTTTTCGTCAAAAAACATTCGCGTTTAGATCAACTTTCACCGTTTACGAAAAATAGCAAAAAACGGTCGATTTTGAAGGTAATAATCAACGTTTTTTCGGCCTTTTGGGTCCCGAAATAGAATTGTTCCAAATTCGCGCCAAACAAACCCCACACCAAATGAAATGTCCCGGTGTAATAATAGGGTCATTTGGTTTTAAATCGGGACCTTTAAGAGCCGTAATTTCATCGTTTGAGAGGTGTCGGAATCATTGGAAACGAGTGTTATATTACACTTTATATCGTGTCGGAGGGCTCGATCACTCATTATTAGGCATTCCTAACGTATCCGCAAGTTTTCGTCGAAAAACATTCTCGTTTAGATCAACTTTCACCGTTTACGAAAAATAGCAAAAAACGGTCGATTTTGAAGGTAATAATCAACGTTTTTTCGGCCTTTTGGGTCCCGAAATAGAATTGTTCCAAATTCGCGCCAAACAAACCCCACACCAAATGAAATGTCCCGGTGTAATAATAGGGTCATTTGGTTTTAAATCGGGACCTTTAAGAGCCGTAATTTCATCATTTGAGGTGTCGGAATCATTCGAAACGAGTGTTATATTACATTTTATATCGTGTCGGAGGGCTCGATCACTCATTATTAGGCATTCCTAACGTATCCGCAAGTTTTCGTCAAAAAACATTCGCGTTTAGATCAACTTTCACCGTTTACGAAAAATAGCAAAAAACAGTCGATTTGGAAGGTAATAATCAACGTTTTTTCGGCCTTTTGGGTCCCGAAATAGAATTGTTCCAAATTCGCGCCAAACAAACCCCACACCAAATGAAATGTCCCGGTGTAATAATAGGGTCATTTGGTTTTAAATCGGGACCTTTAAGAGCCGTAATTTCATCGTTTGAGAGGTGTCGGAATCATTCGAAACGAGTGTTATATTACATTTTATATCGTGTCGGAGGGCTCGATCACTCATTATTAGGCATTCCTAACGTATCCGCAAGTTTTCGTCAAAAAACATTCGCGTTTAGATCAACTTTCAACGTTTACGAAAAATAGCAAAAAACGGTCGATTTTGAAGGTAATAATCAACGTTTTTTCGGCCTTTTGGGTCCCGAAATAGAATTGTTCCAAATTCGCGCCAAACAAACCCTACACCAAATGAAATGTCCCGGTGTAATAATAGGCTCATTTGGTTTTAAATCGGGACCTTTAAGAGCCGTAATTTCATCGTTTGAGAGGTGTCGGAATCATTCGAAACGAGTGTTATATTACATTTTATATCGTGTCGGAGGGCTCGATCACTCATTATTAGGCATTCCTAACGTATCCGCAAGTTTTCGTCAAAAAACATTCGCGTTTAGATCAACTTTCACCGTTTACGAAAAATAGCAAAAAACGGTCGATTTTGAAGGTAATAATCAACGTTTTTTCGGCCTTTTGGGTCCCGCAATAGAATTGTTCCAAATTCGCGCCAAACAAACCCCACACCAAATGAAATGTCCCGGTGTAATAACAGGGTCATTTGGTTTTAAGTCGGGACCTTTAAGAGCCGTAATTTCATCGTTTGAGAGGTGTCGGAATCATTCGAAACGAGTGTTATATTACATTTTATATCGTGTCGGAGGGCTCGATCACTCATTATTAGGCATTCCTAACGTATCCGCAAGTTTTCGTCAAAAAACATTCGCGTTTAGATCAACTTTCACCGTTTACGAAAAATAGCAAAAAACGGTCGATTTTGAAGGTAATAATCAACGTTTTTTCGGCCTTTTGGGTCCCGAAATAGAATTGTTCCAAATTCGCGCCAAACAAACCCCACACCAAATGAAATGTCCCGGTGTAATAATAGGGTCATTTGGTTTTAAATCGGGACCTTTAAGAGCCGTAATTTCATCGTTTGAGAGGTGTCGGAATCATTCGAAACGAGTGTTATATTACACTTTATATCGTGTCGGAGGGCTCGATCACTCATTATTAGGCATTCCTAACGTATCCGCAAGTTTTCGTCGAAAAACATTCTCGTTTAGATCAACTTTCACCGTTTACGAAAAATAGCAAAAAACGGTCGATTTTGAAGGTAATAATCAACGTTTTTTCGGCCTTTTGGGTCCCGAAATAGAATTGTTCCAAATTCGCGCCAAACAAACCCCACACCAAATGAAATGTCCCGGTGTAATAATAGGCTCATTTGGTTTTAAATCGGGACCTTTAAGAGCCGTAATTTCGTCGTTTGAGAGGTGTCGGAATCATTCGAAACGAGTGTTATATTACATTTTATATCGTGTCGGAGGGCTCGATCACTCATTATTAGGCATTCCTAACGTATCCGCAAGTTTTCGTCAAAAAACATTCGCGTTTAGATCAAATTTCACCGTTTACGAAAAATAGCAAAAAACGGTCGATTTTGAAGGTAATAATCAACGTTTTTTCGGCCTTTTGGGTCCCGAAATAGAATTGTTCCAAATTCGCGCCAAACAAACCCCACACCAAATGAAATGTCCCGGTGTAATAATAGGCTCATTTGGTTTTAAATCGGGACCTTTAAGAGCCGTAATTTCATCGTTTGAGAGGTGTCGGAATCATTCGAAACGAGTATTATATTACATTTTATATCGTGTCGGAGGGCTCGATCACTCATTATTAGGCATTCCTAACGTATCCGCAAGTTTTCGTCAAAAAACATTCGCGTTTAGATCAACTTTCACCGTTTACGAAAAATAGCAAAAAACGGTCGATTTTGAAGGTAATAATCAACGTTTTTTCGGCCTTTTGTGTCCCGAAATAGAATTGTTCCAAATTCGCGCCAAACAATCCCCACACCAAATGAAATGTCCCTGTGTAATAATAGGGTCATTTGGTTTTAAATCGGGACCTTTAAGAGCCGTAATTTCATCGTTTGAGAGGTGTCGGAATCATTCGAAACGAGTGTTATATTACACTTTATATCGTGTCGGAGGGCTCGATCACTCATTATTAGGCATTCCTAACGTATCCGCAAGTTTTCGTCGAAAAACATTCTCGTTTAGATCAACTTTCACCGTTTACGAAAAATAGCAAAAAACGGTCGATTTTGAAGGTAATAATCAACGTTTTTTCGGCATTTTGGGTCCCGAAATAGAATTGTTCCAAATTCGCGCCAAACAAACCCCACACCAAATGAAATGTCCCGGTGTAATAACAGGGTCATTTGGTTTTAAATCGGGACCTTTAAGAGCCGTAATTTCATCGTTTGAGAGGTGTCGGAATCATTCGAAACGAGTGTTATATTACATTTTATATCGTGTCGGAGGGCTCGATCACTCATTATTAGGCATTCCTAACGTATCCGCAAGTTTTCGTCAAAAAACATTCGCGTTTAGATCAACTTTCACCGTTTACGAAAAATAGCAAAAAACGGTCGATTTTGAAGGTAATAATCAACGTTTTTTCGGCCTTTTGGGTCACGAAATAGAATTGTTCCAAATTCGCGCCAAACAAACCCCACACCAAATGAAATGTCCCGGTGTAATAATAGGGTTATTTGGTTTTAAATCGGGACCTTTAAGAGCCGTAATTTCATCGTTTGAGAGGTGTCGGAATCATTCGAAACGAGTGTTATATTACACTTTATATCGTGTCGGAGGGCTCGATCACTCATTATTAGGAATTCGTAACGTATCCGCAAGTTTTCGTCAAAAAACATTCGCGTTTAGATCAACTTTCACCGTTTACTAAAATAGCAAAAAACGGTCGATTTTGAAGGTAATAATCAACGTTTTTTCGGTCTTTTGAGTCCCGAAATAGAATTGATCCAAATTCGCGCCAAACAAACCCCACACCAATTGAAATCTCCCGGTGTAATAATAGGGTCATTTGGTTTTAAATCGGGACCTTTAAGAGCCGTAATTTCATCGTTTGAGAGGTGTCGGAATCATTCGAAACGAGTGTTATATTACATTTTATATCGTGTCGGAGGGCTCGATCACTCATTATTAGGCATTCCTAACATATCCGCAAGTTTTCGTCAAAAAAAATTCGCGTTTAGATCAACTTTCACCGTTTACGAAAAATAGCAAAAAACGCTCGATTTTGAAGGTAATAATCAACGTTTTTTCGGCCTTTTGGGTCCCGAAATAGAATTGTTCCAAATTCGCGCCAAACAAACCCCACACCAAATGAAATGTCCCGGTGTAATAACAGGGTCATTTGGTTTTAAATCGGGACCTTTAAGAGCCGTAATTTCATCGTTTGAGAGGTGTCGGAATCATTCGAAACGAGTGTTATATTACACTTTATATCGTGTCGGAGGGCTCGATCACTCATTATTAGGCATTCCTAACGTATCCGCAAGTTTTCGTTAAAAAACATTCGCGTTTAGATCAACTTTCACCGTTTACGAAAAATAGCAAAAAACGGTCGATTTTGAAGGTAATAATCAACGTTTTTTCGGCCTTTTGGGTCCCGAAATAGAATTGTTCCAAATTCGCGCCAAACAAACCCCACACCAAATGAAATGTCCCTGTGTAATAATAGGGTCGTTTGGTTTTAAATCGGGACCTTTAAGAGCCGTAATTTCATCGTTTGAGAGGTGTCGGAATCATTCGAAACGAGTGTTATATTACATTTTATATCGCGTCGGAGGGCTCGATCACTCATTATTAGGCATTCCTAACGTATCCGCAAGTTTTTGTCAAAAAACATTCACGTTTAGATCAACTTTCACCGTTTACGAAAAATAGCAAAAAACGGTCGATTTTGAAGGTAATAATCAACGTTTTTTCGGCCTTTTGTGTCCCAAAATAGAATTGTTCCAAATTCGCGCCAAACAATCCCCACACCAAATGAAATGTCCCGGTGTAATAATAGGCTCATTTGGTTTTAAATCGGGACCTTTAAGAGCCGTAATTTCATCGTTTGAGAGGTGTCGGAATCATTCGAAACGAGTGTTATATTACATTTTATATCGTGTCGGAGGACTCGATCACTCATTATTAGGCATTCCTAACATATCCGCAAGTTTTCGTCAAAAAAAATTCGCGTTTAGATCAACTTTCACCGTTTACGAAAAATAGCAAAAAACGGTCGATTTTGAAGGTAATAATCAACGTTTTTTCGGCCTTTTGTGTCCCGAAATAGAATTGTTCCAAATTCGCGCCAAACAATCCCCACACCAAATGAAATGTCCCTGTGTAATAATAGGGTCATTTGGTTTTAAATCGGGACCTTTAAGAGCCGTAATTTCATCGTTTGAGAGGTGTCGGAATCATTCGAAACGAGTGTTATATTACACTTTATATCGTGTCGGAGGGCTCGATCACTCATTATTAGGCATTCCTAACGTATCCGCAAGTTTTCGTCGAAAAACATTCTCGTTTAGATCAACTTTCACCGTTTACGAAAAATAGCAAAAAACGGTCGATTTTGAAGGTAATAATCAACGTTTTTTCGGCCTTTTGGGTCCCGAAATAGAATTGTTCCAAATTCGCGCCAAACAAACCCCACACCAAATGAAATGTCCCGGTGTAATAACAGGGTCATTTGGTTTTAAATCGGGACCTTTAAGAGCCGTAATTTCATCGTTTGAGAGGTGTCGGAATCATTCGAAACGAGTGTTATATTACATTTTATATCGTGTCGGAGGGCTCGATCACTCATTATTAGGCATTCCTAACGTATCCGCAAGTTTTCGTCAAAAAACATTCGCGTTTAGATCAACTTTCACCGTTTACGAAAAATAGCAAAAAACGGTCGATTTTGAAGGTAATAATCAACGTTTTTTCGGCCTTTTGGGTCACGAAATAGAATTGTTCCAAATTCGCGCCAAACAAACCCCACACCAAATGAAATGTCCCGGTGTAATAATAGGGTTATTTGGTTTTAAATCGGGACCTTTAAGAGCGGTAATTTCATCGTATGAGAGGTGTCGGAATCATTCGAAACGAGTGTTATATTACACTTTATATCGTGTCGGAGGGCTCGATCACTCATTATTAGGAATTCGTAACGTATCCGCAAGTTTTCGTCAAAAAACATTCGCGTTTAGATCAACTTTCACCGTTTACAAAAATAGCAAAAAACGGTCGATTTTGAAGGTAATAATCAACGTTTTTTCGGTCTTTTGAGTCCCGAAATAGAATTGATCCAAATTCGCGCCAAACAAACCCCACACCAATTGAAATCTCCCGGTGTAATAATAGGGTCATTTGGTTTTAAATCGGGACCTTTAAGAGCCGTAATTTCATCGTTTGAGAGGTGTCGGAATCATTCGAAACGAGTGTTATATTACATTTTATATCGTGTCGGAGGGCTCGATCACTCATTATTAGGCATTCCTAACGTATCCGCAAGTTTTCGTCAAAAAACATTCGCGTTTAGATCAACTTTCACCGTTTACGAAAAATAGCAAAAAACGGTCGATTTTGAAGGTAATAATCAACGTTTTTTCGGCCTTTTGGGTCCCGAAATAGAATTGTTCCAAATTCGCGGCAAACAAACCCCACACCAAATGAAATGTCCCGGTGTAGTAATAGGGTCATTTGGTTTTAAATCGGGACCTTTAAGAGCCGTAATTTCATCGTTTGAGAGGTGTCGGAATCATTCGAAACGAGTGTTATATTACACTTTATATCGTGTCGGAGGGCTCGATCACTCATTATTAGGCATTCCTAACGTATCCGCAAGTTTTCGTTAAAAAACATTCGCGTTTAGATCAACTTTCACCGTTTACGAAAAATAGCAAAAAACGGTCGATTTTGAAGGTAATAATCAACGTTTTTTCGGCCTTTTGGGTCCCGAAATAGAATTGTTCCAAATTCGCGCCAAACAAACCCCACACCAAATGAAATGTCCCTGTGTAATAATAGGGTCGTTTGGTTTTAAATCGGGACCTTTAAGAGCCGTAATTTCATCGTTTGAGAGGTGTCGGAATCATTCGAAACAAGTGTTATATTACACTTTATATCGTGTCGGAGGGCTCGATCACTCATTATTAGGAATTCGTAACGTATCCGCAAGTTTTCGTCAAAAAACATTCGCGTTTAGATCAACTTTCACCGTTTACAAAAATAGCAAAAAACGGTCGATTTTGAAGGTAATAATCAACGTTTTTTCGGTCTTTTGAGTCCCGAAATAGAATTGATCCAAATTCGCGCCAAACAAACCCCACACCAATTGAAATCTCCCGGTGTAATAATAGGGTCATTTGGTTTTAAATCGGGACCTTTAAGAGCCGTAATTTCATCGTTTGAGAGGTGTCGGAATCATTCGAAACGAGTGTTATATTACATTTTATATCGTGTCGGAGGGCTCGATCACTCATTATTAGGCATTCCTACCGTATCCGCAAGTTTTCGTCAAAAAACATTCGCGTTTAGATCAACTTTCACCGTTTACGAAAAATAGCAAAAAACGGTCGATTTTGAAGGTAATAATCAACGTTTTTTCGGCCTTTTGGGTCCCGAAATAGAATTGTTCCAAATTCGCGCCAAACAAACCCCACACCAAATGAAATGTCCCGGTGTAGTAATAGGGTCATTTGGTTTTAAATCGGGACCTTTAAGAGCCGTAAGTTATTCTTTTTAGAGGTGTCGGAATCATTCGAAACGAGTGTTATATTACATTTTATATCGTGTCGGAGGGCTCGATCACTCATTATTAGGCATTCCTAACGTATCCGCAAGTTTTCGTCAAAAAACATTCGCGTTTAGATCAACTTTCACCATTTACGAAAAATAGCAAAAAACGGTCGATTTTGAAGGTAATAATCAACATTTTTTCGGCCTTTTGGGTCCCGAAATAGAATTGTTCCAAATTCGCGCCAAACAAACCCCACACCAAATGAAATGTCCCGGTGTAATAATAGGGTCATTTGGTTTTAAATCAGGACCTTTAAGAGCCGTAATTTCATCGTTTGAGAGGTGTCGGAATCATTCGAAACGAGTGTTATATTACACTTTATATCGTGTCGGAGGGCTCGATCACTCATTATGAGGCATTCCTAACGTATCCGCAAGTTTTCGTCTAAAAACATTCGCGTTTAGATCAACTTTCACCGTTTACGAAAAATTGCAAAAAACGGTCGATTTTGAAGGTAATAATCAACGTTTTTTCGGCATTTTGGGTCCCGAAATAGAATTGTTCCAAATTCGCGCCAAACAAACCCCACACCAAATGAAATGTCCCGGTGTAATAATAGGGTCATTTGGTTTTAAATCGGGGCCTTTAAGAGCCGTAATTTCATCGTTTAAGAGGTATCGGAATCATTCGAAACGAGTGTTATATTACATTTTATATCGTGTCGGAGGGCTCGATCACTCATTATTAGGCATTCCTAACGTATCCGCAAGTTTTCGTCAAAAAACATTCGCGTTTAAATCAACTTTCACCGTTTACAAAAAATAGCAAAAAACGGTCGATTTTGAAGGTAATAATCCACGTTTTTTCGGCCTTTTGGGTCCCGAAATAGAATTGTTCCAAACTCGCGCCAAACAAACCCCACACCAAATGAAATGTCCCGGTGTAATAATAGGGTCATTTGGTTTTAAATCGGGACCTTTAAGAGCCGTAATTTCATCCTTTGAGAGGTGTCGGAATCATTCGAAACGAGTGTTATATTACATTTTATATCGTGTCGGAGGGCTCGATCACTCATTATTAGGCATTCCTAACGTATCCGCAAGTTTTCGTCAAAAAACATTCGCGTTTAGATCAACTTTCACCGTTTACGAAAAATAGCAAAAAACGGTCGATTTTGAAGGTAATAATCAACGTTTTTTCGGCCTTTTGGGTCCCGAAATAGAATTGTTCCAAATTCACGCCAAACAAACCCCACACCAAATGAAATGTCCCGATGTAATAATAGGGTCATTTGGTTTTAAATCGGGACCTTTAAGAGCCCTAATTTCATCGTTTGAGAGGTGTCGGAATCATTCGAAACGAGTGTTATATTACATTTTATATCGTGTCGGAGGGCTCGATCACTCATTATTAGGCATTCCTAACGTATCCGCAAGTTTTCGTCAAAAAACATTCGCGTTTAGATCAACTTTCACCGTTTACGAAAAATAGCAAAAAACGGTCGATTTTGAAGGTAATAATCAACGTTTTTTCGGCCTTTTGGGTCCCGAAATAGAATTGTTCCAAATTCGCGCCAAACAAACCCCAGACCAAATGAAATGTCCCGGTGTAATAATAGGGTCATTTGGTTTTAAATCGGGACCTTTAAGAGCCGTAATTTAATCGTTTGAGAGGTGTCGGAATCATTCGAAACGAGTGTTATATTACACTTTATATCGTGTCGGAGGGCTCGATCACTCATTATTAGGCATTCCTAACGTATCCGCAAGTTTTCGTCAAAAAACATTCGCGTTTAGATCAACTTTCACCGTTTACGAAAAATAGCAAAAAACGGTCGATTTTGAAGGTAATAATCAACGTTTTTTCGGCCTTTTGGGTCCCGAAATAGAATTGTTCCAAATTCGCGCCAAACAAACCCCATACCAAATGAAATGTCCCGGTGTAATAATAGGGTCATTTGGTTTTAAATCGGGGCTTTTAAGAGCCGTAATTTCATCGTTTAAGAGGTATCGGAATCATTCGAAACGAGTGTTATATTACATTTTATATCGTATCGGAGGGCTCGATCACTCATTATTAGGCATTCCTAACGTATCCGCAAGTTTTCGTCAAAAAACATTCGCGTTTAGATCAACTTTCACCGTTTACAAAAAATAGCAAAAAACGGTCGATTTTGAAGGTAATAATCCACGTTTTTTCGGCCTTTTGGGTCCCGAAATAGAATTGGTCCAAATTCGCGCCAAACAAACCCCACACCAAATGAACTGCCCTGTGTAATAATAGGGTCGTTTGGTTTTAAATCGGGACCTTTAAGAGCCGTAATTTCATCGTTTGAGAGGTGTCGGAATCATTCGAAACGAGTGTTATATTACATTTTATATCGCGTCGGAGGGCTCGATCACTCATTATTAGGCATTCCTAACGTATCCGCAATTTCGTCAAAAAACATTCGCGTTTAGATCAACTTTCACCGTTTACGAAAAATAGCAAAAAACGGTCGATTTTGAAGGTAATAATCAACGTTTTTTCGGCCTTTTGTGTCCCGAAATAGAATTGTTCCAAATTCGCGCCAAACAATCCCCACACCAAATGAAATGTCCCTATGTAATAATAGGGTCATTTGGTTTTAAATCGGGGCTTTTAAGAGCCGTAATTTCATCGTTTAAGAGGTATCGGAATCATTCGAAACGAGTGTTATATTACATTTTATATCGTATCGGAGGGCTCGATCACTCATTATTAGGCATTCCTAACGTATCCGCAAGTTTTCGTCAAAAAACATTCGCGTTTAGATCAACTTTCACCGTTTATAAAAAATAGCAAAAAACGGTCGATTTTGAAGGTAATAATCCACGTTTTTTCGGCCTTTTGGGTCCCGAAATAGAATTGTTCCAAACTCGCGCCAAACAAACCCCACACCAAATGAAATGTCCCGGTGTAGTAATAGGGTCATTTGGTTTTAAATCGGGACCTATAAGAGCCGTAATTTCATCAATTGAGAGGTGTCGGAATCATTCGAAACGAGTGTTATATTACACTTTATATCGTGTCGGAGGGCTCGATCACTCATTATTAGGCATTCCTAACGTATCCGCAAGTTTTCGTTAAAAAACATTCGCGTTTAGATCAACTTTCACCGTTTACGAAAAATAGCAAAAAACGGTCGATTTTGAAGGTAATAATCAACGTTTTTTCGGCCTTTTGGGTCCCGAAATAGAATTGGTCCAAATTCGCGCCAAACAAACCCCACACCAAATGAACTGCCCTGTGTAATAATAGGGTCGTTTGGTTTTAAATCGGGACCTTTAAGAGCCGTAATTTCATCGTTTGAGAGGTGTCGGAATCATTCGAAACGAGTGTTATATTACATTTTATATCGCGTCGGAGGGCTCGATCACTCATTATTAGGCATTCCTAACGTATCCGCAATTTCGTCAAAAAACATTCGCGTTTAGATCAACTTTCACCGTTTACGAAAAATAGCAAAAAACGGTCGATTTTGAAGGTAATAATCAACGTTTTTTCGGCCTTTTGTGTCCCGAAATAGAATTGTTCCAAATTCGCGCCAAACAATCCCCACACCAAATGAAATGTCCCTATGTAATAATAGGGTCATTTGGTTTTAAATCGGGACCTTTAAGAGCCGTAATTTCATCGTTTGAGAGGTGTCGGAATCATTCGAAACGAGTGTTATATTACACTTTATATCGTGTCGGAGGGCTCGATCACTCATTATTAGGCATTCCTAACGTATCCGCAAGTTTTCGTCGAAAAACATTCTCGTTTAGATCAACTTTCACCGTTTACGAAAAATAGCAAAAAACGGTCGATTTTGAAGGTAATAATCAACGTTTTTTCGGCCTTTTGGGTCCCGAAATAGAATTGTTCCAAATTCGCGCCAAACAAACCCCACACCAAATGAAATGTCCCGGTGTAGTAATAGGGTCATTTGGTTTTAAATCGGGACCTTTAATAGCCGTAAGTTATTCTTTTTAGAGGTGTCGGAATCATTCGAAACGAGTGTTATATTACATTTTATATCGTGTCGGAGGGCTCGATCACTCATTATTAGGCATTCCTAACGTATCCGCAAGTTTTCGTCAAAAAACATTCGCGTTTAGATCAACTTTCACCGTTTACGAAAAATAGCAAAAAACGGTCGATTTTGAAGGTAATAATCAACGTTTTTTCGGCTTTTTGGGTCCCGAAATAGAATTGTTCCAAATTCACGCCAAACAAACCCCACACCAAATGAAATGTCCCGATGTAATAATAGGGTCATTTGGTTTTAAATCGGGACCTTTAAGAGCCCTAATTTCATCGTTTGAGAGGTGTCGGAATCATTCGAAACGAGTGTTATATTACATTTTATATCGTGTCGGAGGGCTCGATCACTCATTATTAGGCATTCCTAACGTATCCGCAAGTTTTCGTCAAAAAACATTCGCGTTTAGATCAACTTTCACCGTTTACGAAAAATAGCAAAAAACGGTCGATTTTGAAGGTAATAATCAACGTTTTTTCGGCCTTTTGGGTCCCGAAATAGAATTGTTCCAAATTCGCGCCAAACAAACCCCACACCAAATGAAATGTCCCGGTGTAATAATAGGGTCATTTGGTTTTAAATCGGGACCTTTAAGAGCCGTAATTTCATTGTTTGAGAGGTGTCGGAATCATTCGAAACGAGTGTTATATTACATTTTATATCGTGTCGGAGGGCTCGATCACTCATTATTAGGCATTCCTAACGTATCCGCAAGTTTTCGTCAAAAAACATTCGCGTTTAGATCAACTTTCACCGTTTACGAAAAATAGCAAAAAATGGTCGATTTTGAAGGTAATAATCAACGTTTTTTCGGCCTTTTGGGTCCCGAAATAGAATTGTTCCAAATTCGCGCCAAACAAACCCCACACCAAATGAAATGTCCCGGTGTAATAATAGGGTCGTTTGGTTTTAAATCGGGACCTTTAAGAGCCCTAATTTTATCGAAACCTCTTATGAATAACACTTGTTTCGATTGATTCCGACACCTCTCAAACGACAATCTTATGCTTTTAAAAGTCCTCATTTACAACTAAATGACTCTCATAATGCCCCATAAGTTGCTCTTAGATGTGAATTATCCTTCAAACCATTCTTAGACTCAAGACTATCCTAAACATTGAGTTTAAAAATCATCATCAATAACTCGTAATCTCCCTGAGCGACTAGCCGACTACGACAACTAATGTGCCATATGAGGCCGAACTAACGCAACATTTCATTTTAGCAAAGAAACATTCATAAGTCCGAATACTTTCAAGAAGGACAGTATTTAAAACAAGAAACCGAAAATAATCAACTTACTTGTAGAGCATCACTGGAAAAATCTTCTACTGCAACGTGCAGATCCTTCTTCTTCATACTCAAATTTTGTAGCGCACATAGTCTCAAAATCGGGACTAGATGCTAGAAGTGAACCACCTCGCCAAACACCTAATATGGGACTACAGAAACATGATGTCAATTGAAGTTAAGAGTATAGTATCTCTGGAAATATTGTTTAAGTGAAAGAAGAAAGTTACTCTTCTTGAGTGGTTATTTTCACTTGGTAATCATCAGGGACCAGCGGCCGAAGCTCCTGTTGTCTGCATGAATGCAACAGTTTAAGCTTCAACATAATGGCTGCATTCAGCCTTACCTTACACAGATCAAATGTACAAGACCGAAACTTACAATCTTTTGGCAAAATTAGGGAATAATGTGCTCCCACCAGTCAATATAATGCTGTCAAGGAATTGTTCGGAAAAGGTCAGAAAATAAGAGAGACAAATACGCATATGCTATGTAATAATGTACTCTCAGTGGCAACCTTTCATAGAGCACAGGATGAAGAAGAGGATGACAAGAGTTTACAGAACGAACAATGCATTCCGCTAGTCCTGCTTCGTTCATTCCTGTGGAAAGAGTTGAGACACAAAGATTCTTTAAGCCGACTCAAACTCACTACTTAAAAAGATTCTCATATGATCCTCTACCATTTAGCACAGAAACAATGCACACACCTAAATCAGCAGGATGAAAGATCATCTCTGGTACAAGAAAGCGCTCATTCGTCAAATTGAACTCCTGTTACCATCAAAATAAACGTTACTCCGTATATAACAAAGTACGACAAAGTTATTCATCAGACATGGACAAAGAGTAAATGTGAATACATTTTTAGTGAGATCAGTTTTCTTTCTGCTATTTGAATTATCCTCATCTGACTCCACATCCATATCCACTTTCTCGCTCATCGGAAAGTCTGGCGGTCCATCATATACACTGCGGTACCTCTGTGCTTCATTCACATCCTTTACAAATCCCTTTGTATGAGTAATACCGTCAGGCAGGACATATGTACATTTGAACAGATTATCCTTGCCAGATTTCCTAAACGAATACATCGCCTAAATGTTAGAAAGCCAACTCCATCTTCTTGTGCAATCAATGGTGAAACTAAGAGGAGCTAGCAGGGGTAAACAATCAGAGAATCACGCCTTAAGAAATCAAAATTCGGTTCCTGTAATCACTATCTTATACTAACTCAA
The DNA here is from genome assembly GCA_958450325.1 of Agrostemma githago. Taxonomy (NCBI): domain Eukaryota; kingdom Viridiplantae; phylum Streptophyta; class Magnoliopsida; order Caryophyllales; family Caryophyllaceae; genus Agrostemma; species Agrostemma githago. The sequence continues at coordinate 99,127 of OY288261.1, read as the reverse complement.
AAGGCTTCCATCTTTTTGCAAATTTCGACAATCAACCAACAACCCATTTCATTTATCGTCACCAACAACCTCAAATCAACAGAAAAACATTAAAAAAAAAAAAAAAAGATCAAACCTTGCCAAATTCCAACAATCAAACAACCAGCCACCCACTGATTGTAAACCCTAGTTTCTCCGAAAATCGTAAGAATCAAAGAAACACCCAATTGGAGTGATTTCGAATCTAAAAGCAGCAGAAGAATGGAAGAACAAACCTAGCAATGTTCAAATCACGAGGAACATCAGTAGAAACAAAGCATAGCTTCTCCTTAACATCATCAATAATCAAAGTCTCATCCATAACATTAACAGCCCTATAAGAAACCAATTCCTTCAAGTAATTAGTAAGGGCCTTACCCCCCAAATCAAGCCTCTTAACCCCGTAATTCAGCGTAAAATTCTGGAAAACCGGGGCGCAATGCGTGAAGGAGAAGCCGCAATCGACGACCATGCTGCACTGGGAGCGGGAGACGAGGCCGTCGGGGTTGCGGCTGGCCTCGTAGAGGTGGACGAGGGAGGGAGAGTCGGCGACGAAGAAGGAGCGGAAGGCGAAGTCCTCGAAGACGAGCTCGAAGAGGGGGCGGCGGAGGGAGGGGGACAGGGACAGGGAGAAGGGCGGTTGGGTCAGGAGGAGGGAGGCCGACTCCGTGGCCGTGCGGGGGAGGTGGGTTTTGAAGAGGTGGGACCAGATGTCGCGCTGGAGGTCGGGGTTCGTCAGGTACCCGCGGTCGATCGGCCGGCGGAGGGTCAGGGAGGTGGGGTCCGCCGCGGTGATTTCGTCGGCGATTAAGGGCTTTTTAGTGGTGGTGGAACGGGCGGTGCAGTTGGGGGAGACGGTTGTTGGGTCGCGTTCGCCGCCGATGCCGAGCTTCACGGTGGCTCCGCCGTTGTCTAGGACTATCACCGTTGAAGACATTTGTGGGTTTTGTCGCCTAGTGTGTGTCACTCATACGGGGTCTTATGTGAGACGACCGTTAGTTCGTCTTACAATAACTGACTAATTGTACGTGAGATTGTCATTGTCCGATGATTCTGAGACCGTCTTATAATAATTGACTGATTGTATTGTGAGGCAATCGTAAGACCGTAACCTCTTCCATCACAGGTCTCACATTTATCGTATTATGAATGTACCAAAAAAATTACTCCTATTGTATTATGAAACCATTTCACACGAGAATTCATGACATAATAGTGTACTCAACTACCGCTCTCGAAAGCAAGAACCCAACTCATTGCTCGTTGGGACTAATGGCTAGTGATTTCGGTCATGTTAAGCGGGACAGTAACACGGTTGCACATTATATGGCTCGACCATTAAGTAGGAGTAAGTAATTACCATTAAAAACTACTACTCAGTATTGGTACTAAATAATGAACAGAACCCTTAACTTGTGAGGTTCATACAAATGTTTTTCATGTAAAACTAGAGAGAAGACCACTACCTACTAGGGCTACTACTACTAGTACTAGTACTAGTAAAAGCTATAGGGTATGTTCTAAAGCTGTAAATTAGCTGTCTGTAAATGAGGTCAGATTCCTTCCTAAACAAACGCCTTCCCATACATAAACTTCATTTCGACGCCTTATGACAAATCCCAACTTTCCTATTCTTAAAAAGACGGCCTTTGTACAATACTTGGATTGGATGACAGGAGGAGGAGGAGGAGGAGAAGAATCATCTTGGAGGGTGATCGGTTGCAGGTACTCCGGAATCGTTGCTGGTGCCAGTGCCGTTCTCTGTAGGAGGAGTACCCCATTGCCCTTCAGACTCCGGAGGCTCCAACACACACACCCCACCGTCTGTCAGTCCTAGTGCAAATTGATTTGCATCTGACGGGTGCGCAGCAATGCAAAGCGGGAACACTCTCGTACTGTTGAAACACAAACAAACAAACACCGCTTTCAGTTTATTTATATTAGCATATATAGAACAGAATGGCTGTAATATAGAAGATGCCAAAAAAGCAATCACCTTGGATTGGGAGGCAAGTACGCGTTGGGGTTGATTCGACACCGCAGTCTTAGATTTGAGGCAGTAAGAATGCTGATGCTTCCATCTTGAAAGCTCACGTATATCGATTGACTATCACAAGAGTACGTCGCGAATGTAATTGGCCCTCTTGCTTCAGGAGCGAACCACTAAAGAGAAAGCGATATATGTCAGCTCACTATTTCAGTAACTTCAAAATCACAACTTACAAGAGAGTTACCTGTTTAAGACACTCGAGCTTTGGAGCCTCGTAAATAGCAATTTGTGTTTCGTGAACGGCCAACAAATGGGTCTGATCTTGGTGAAACTGAACACGGGTATCTGAAAGGGGATTCACAACTCTTCCACTCGGAATTTGCATTGGTTTGCATCCCAACTTCTCCCAAGAATCCATAGTCCAGACACATAACTGAAAAGAAATATCAAACCCGTCAGCCAATACTGTTATGACTCGAATTAATTGTTATGAACTTATGATACTCGGGCCGTGGAAAAACCTGAGAATCAGATCCTGAAGATACGAGCACATTTTGAATGCTGGAAAAAGCCAAACCGGAAATTCTTTTCTGATGTCCTTTAAGTTTCGTCATAACCTGCAGAAAACGGCGTATCATGCGTGGCGTTAGTAATTTGACAGAATGGAAACTTGTGGCAGAGATGATAGTTGTGTAGAAATAATATATAGTATGAGGGAAGAATCTCGAGACCTCGTCAATGCGAACATTGTATATTTGAATGGACGAATCTTCCATGCCAATAGCAATGATGTTATTGTCTTGAGGGTGAAAAGCCAAAAATGTTGCCGCAGGAGGCGCAGGCATGAATGTGGTCATCGTCTGTATACAAGAAATTTAACAGATGATTGAACAAGATGCACGGAAACACCAAATTTCACAAAGTAGCACATACACATGACAACACGTAATCAGAAGAAAAAAACTGATAAGTGATAAGTGATAAGTACCTTGAAGGTCATCATGTTAAATAATGAGATTTTCCCTCCGGAAGCTGACATAACATAAGAATCATTCTTCGAGAGTGCAAAGCAAGAAACTGCGTCTTCAGGCTTAGTGTCGCTCAAGTCATTTGTCATCAGTATTCCACTCGAAGGTTGCCAAAGTTGAGGTGCAATGCTTGCTGTCGCCTGTGAGTACAAATTTCAAAGCCACCACTTAGGAGAAACACGTACAAAAGGGATCAACCGAGTTGAACTAAGATATACCATATACGGAGTACGTTATATCATGAGACCATCTCGTATCATATGAGAGTTTGTGCCGCAGCATTTACCTTGCCATTGGTATTCCTCTCATTCCTTGGCCACTTCCACAATTTATGTACAGCATTTGATGCCAACGCTAAAATGGCAAAACCGGAGTTCGTATAAATCAACCTCGAAACCTGAAACAAAAAAATATATAATGTAAAATTGTTGTATTATCATGAAAAAGAGCTGACAATGACCCAAACAGGTAGAAAACGTGTTCTATTCTACACATTTCCTCGACAATTTAGCTAAGAATTATAGTCACAATACCGAGAAACAAATGTGTGTGTAAGTAGCTAAGAATTCATACCTTCATTGCTGATATGCTATCAGGAAGCCTCAAGGAGCGACACTGTGACGGTTCACTTATTTCAGACAGCTTCCATATCTTCGACTTATCTGCACACTCATCAGGGAACTTGGGTTTTACGTCAATCAAGCTTCTGTTATCGGCATTCTGCATATAAGATGAAATCACTTCTTAGTCATCTGCGATAGCAATTCTGAAAAGATGCAAAGAGAATCAGAAACATACCACTCCAACCATTGCAGGCATAGAAACTGTTCGATCAGCTATAGCAGCTCCCATAGGAGCACTGCCCGGTGGATACGCGGTGCCAATTATGGGTCCCTGAACACAATTACGTATAACAAAATAAGATACAAACCCTTCACGTCGAACCAGGAAAAAAGGTAATAAGATCAACAAGAAGATGCAGGTTGGTTACCTTCCCAATTGCAGCGGAAGCAGCAGCTCTAGAAGCATCAATTGAGCGATTTTCTGCCATTCTAAGTAATCTAACTCCCTCATTATTAGCGAGAATTTTTACACCATCGTCATTAGTTGATACAGCCATTAATGTCCCGTCCTTGTTAAATCGAATACACGGAGAAGGCTGATATGTGGAACAAAGATGCATGAGTAAGATAAATCTATACAAAATAATAGCAACGGCTAGCATTCAGCATTTTCAGAGAATTACCGATAATCCACCATCGGCATCAGTTGTAGTCAAAAGGTTAACACTATCCATATCCCAAAACTTGATTGTAAATTCGTCTCCAGCAGCAAGGAACCGATTCTTTGTAGTGTCGAATCGCACAACTCCAGCAGATCGCTTTCCCAGACCAAGGTACGTACGTTTTACAGTTCCTTCGCTTTCGTTCCACTCTACAAGGAAGGATTCGCCTTCTTTGTTGGTCCCACATGAGAACAATCTACAAGAAAGAGCACTTAGCTACACGGGGCCCAAATTTCCGATATCTAACCACGTTACTGACTATAATACATAGGATGAATATAAGTGATACCTCGAACCATCTGCGCTATATGCCATCATAGTCGATGAGTGACCCGGGGCGTCATAATCAACTCGTGAACCCATGTTATCATACAACCAAGCTTTTATTTTGCCATCCGTTGCCGTTGAGAAAATGAACTGAAACTGGAATGATTTAGTGTTCCGTACTAATGCAATGCCATCATTCAGCTTGTCTAATTTGGTTGTAAAAATACATAACGAACAAAATAAATACTCTGTACAACATAATGGTATGTACCTGGATAGTCTCTTTGTGATGAGGGCACACAGAATAGACGGGAGATTCGTGACCTTCAAAAGTATATTGCTTGGCTCCAGTGATTGCATCCCACACCTACGCACACGTCAATTCTTGAGTTGCTAACATCACATTTCTAGTTTCAGTAATGCTATTTTATAGCGCACGAACGGTTACCTTAATAAGCCTATCATCCCCACATGTAATAATCGATATATGTTTATTGGGAAAAGAGAAAGCGAGGTCGTTCACACTGCCAGCATGTGCATCTATCTGTGAAAACAAAAGGATAAGAACTTTGATAACGGGATTTTGACATTAGGAGTAAATAGGTAAAGATTAGCTTAGAAGCTAATGAAATTACAAACCTCTAAGTGGTTTTTCAAGTCGTTGGGGCCATGATACGAGTACACATGAACAAGATGTTTTGAATACGCAACACCTGTGCATTCAAAAACGAAATTAAACCCCTTCTAAACACAAAATTATGGTGAAAAGTACTTCATCACGCGAAAATATGTACTTTACCGCAAAGAGTTCCGTCAGGACTCCACATGACACGATTTATTGAAGTGGTGTAATCGCTTTGAAAAGAAGCCTGGAAGAAAAATACAGGGGTGCAATTAGTGTAATCAGACTGCAGGAACTTAAAAAAATTGTCATTATGAGAACTAACCTGAACAGGCATAGAACATGCACCGAGTTCCCAAACCTTGAAATTTCTGAAAGCGATTCTTTCCCTGCTCACTAAATCCCACACCATGACATCTCCCATACTTGTACCCACTGAGACAGCAAAGAAATGGTTTCAATCATAGATATAGGGTGAGAAGTATCAGAGCACAACGGAGGCGTTTGTCAATGGGTGCAAATGTGCAATACCTAGAAGAAGATTTTGCTGCAAGGGATGGAAATCGAGACTTCTGACAGAAGAACCCTGGCTTAAATTCATGACGATATTCTTTGGGAGATCAATGGGAGAGTCTGAACTTTGTCCGTGGGTTTGGCTATTGTACGCAGCAGCAGGAGCAGCAGGTTGAATGTTGACAGCAAGATTGTTGACCTGCTTACATTGTCCAGTAAAACACCGTTAGTAACAAGCTCAAAACCTAATATGTTACTAATAATGCATGATCTTACAAATTGTATCCACACACAATTCCGATTCCAGACAGTTTGTTTTGATGAAAATATCAAACGAATAGGCTATAACCAAGAGATTGTTGTGTTCGCACAAGCCTCAAGCAAAAGAACGTGAAGTATAAGTGGAGAAAAATTAGTACAGATAGTTTCACATACTTCATCCGACGGTCCAAAAGGTCTTTGTCTTTTCATCACGTGTTCAGAATCTGCAGTTTGGTAATCCATAGCTGCACTATTGTTTGGGGGGGTCCTTGGACGCTTTACTATTGCTGCTGCATGGGAAGCAAAAAATAATAATGCATAAGCATAAATCTAAAGTCTGAAGAAGGTTTTTTATACGTTGAAAAACAAAATCGACTGCAAAACCAAGTTCCTTAAATCTTTCGAAATAAATAGAAATTCATTTCAGTATATAGTCTGAAAATTCATAACAGGATGCACCAAAAAAAGGAGAGCATGAGTAGGTAATATCAAGTTTCAGAGGGGACACCTGGATTGTTCGGGGCACCCATCCCTGGGGGACCCAACCCCGGGGCACCCAAACCCATCGGCCCAATGGAAGGAGTGGCGTGAGGTACAGGAGACGGAGTCATCCATGCACCCATTGATGTCGCAAGAGCAGCAGGACCCGCCGGGAATGGCTATAATTTCGGACAAAATATAGGTAATCAAACATTGTGTTACAATTTAATACTAATAACAAACCAACAAACAACCTAAGCATTAGAATGATAGCATGACTTACTCCATGAGCACCGAGTTGGGGAAAACCTCCAGCCTTTGGGACAGGAGCAGCACTCAGCAATGAATTCACAGGAGACGGAGCACGTGCCCCGTTTGCTGGTCCACACGTATGGTCGATAAAAAGTGTCTTTATGTCGGGATTAGGCTTAGGATTCTTGCATAGCTGATGTTGCCAATTTAAACTACAGTGGATCGCAAAACAAATTGTCAGAATAACAGAACTTCACAGTTCTCCCAACTGAACAAACAAAAAAAAAAGTTTTAAGAATTAACCTTTGATTTATTAGAGTTCTGAGTCTCGAGTTCCTCAGATTTGGGAACTGTAGCTTGTCACGAAACAAGGGATTAGCTTCTATCAGTTTCTTTAGTTCTGCAAGCATTATGCTTCTAGCTGACTTAGTATCTCCGTATTTGGACAGCTGTTCATTTTCTCTGCAACATAGACGCAATGGCCTTGGATTAGGTCGAGCTTTTTACTGAACTGAAACAAGACTTATATAAAGCAAATTCGCAGTTTGTACCTAAAATTGTCCAAGGTCAAAAGAAGTGTTATTTCCTTGAAAAGCTCTTCGTTAAAGGCGGAAAACACTTTTAAATCCTTTACTAGAATTTCAACAGCTTTTGAACGATCTTTCCTGCAATTATCAAGACACGCCACAAATGCTAATAAGTTAACTTCAATAATCCCCGAACTCACAAGTTTGCCTCAAACCCACATAGCGTGGGGTAGGGAGTAGGGACACTTGCCTATCCAATGCCTCTAGGTACTTCTGCTTCCGTATTTCGAAAAATATCTTCATAGAGTATCTATTATCATCAACTTTGGTGAAGCCGGTCAAGTACTTCTCTGCATCATCCCAGTTACCATCCGTCACCAAATCCTCAAAGTGCCTCATATTAAAGAAGAAACCCGACTCCTGCTCCAATCTGCATAACCAATTGATTTTACATCGTATTACATTAGCAATCTCAGCCATCTCATCAATACTAAAGCCTATATAAGCAGCAAGCATCAAAGAAAGATAAAATTCCCGTCCAGAGTAACATAGATGATCCAACTATGAGTCAAAACAATGACATAAAAGCCATGAGAACGCCACTCTACAGTAAACACACCACTTCTTCTAGTGAAGTAACTAAAGCTTGAAATTCACGAATAAGTCAATCTTAATCTTAATCATTCTTGTTGTTATAAGGTCTTCATCGCAAACAGAAGAAAGGAAGCAAATGTTCCACATTCCAGTTAACGATTAACCTCGCCCCCAAACGAGGGAAAAGAATACATCTTTCCCTTCATCGTAAGTCAGTCATTTCACTAAAGCTTCCCTCCCTCCCTACTCCACTCTAGCTCCTTCCCCACCACTAAAAGCACAAAAAGATCACAGCTTTTCCTAGTATTGTCAGCCATTACATCAAAATCAGTCAATCTCATTCTATGAAATGGGAATTCAATCCCATTTCTCAAATTCAATGAAAAAATTACAGTGATACACAGTTTGGAGTAAAACTACACTAGAGAGCATTAATTGCAACTTTGATACACAGTCTAATTCTAACAATCACATTCTAACCTAAACCTAATTAATCCAACCAAAACCCATCTAACACAACTCCTCAAAATCCTCACTCAAACCAATCAGATGTGAGACGGTCTCATAAAAGACGATACTCCTTTGGGAGCCTCACATATAAAACAAGGGTGTCTCGCAAAAAGCCGAAAGCAAACCCATTTACTCCCTACACACACACATCCAATTCCACACACTTAAATTGACTTGAATAACAACATAACCCCATCATTAATTCATTCATTTCACCAAAAACACATCATAATTCATAACTGCACACTAACATTTCAGCAAATAAGAAAACTACCTGTGAACCGTCTCCTTGAATTTCTCCTCATCCAAAAACTGAAGTATCAGAAACACCAGCTCTCTGCTTAAAGAAGACATCTTTTCTTCACATTTATATATCCACCTAATTTTCAACAATTACAACCCCCAAAAAAAAGTTAAAAATAAAACAAAATTATAATTAAATAAATAAAAATCCCTCTTTTATAAATCTTATAGATAGATAGATCGACCCCAGAAAATCTCCATTACCTAACCAAAAAAAATCGAAAAAATCGAAGAAAAAAATGATAAAATGGGTAATTAAAAAGATTATACCTTGAGAAGAAAACAGATCAAGAGGGTGAAATTATCACTTCTTCACTAACTTTTTTTTGTTTTTAGGGAAAAAAATGTTGTTGTTTTTTTAATTTAATTTTTTCCTCGGAAATTTCTCTCTCTTGGGAGTTTTTTGTTGGGGTCAGAGAAAGAGAGAAAAGGGGGCCAATTTATAGAGGTAAAACCTGCTTTTATCTCGTTTCTTCAATTAATACTTATCGTATCATGATAATATCGTGGTATTATGAGTAATTGAGATGGAGATGGGTTATTGGTAAGAGGAGTGATAAGCGGGTGTGCTTATATGTGAGAGGGTGGGTTGGGTTTTATAAGTGGAGTGAGTTATCAATTTGATTGAGTATTTAAAGAGACGTTACGGAGTTGAGTTAAGGCGCGTGGTTCACGCTCTTTTGTTTGGGAGTTAGGTTGGACTTGGACAACTATCCCCCTTGAGAGTGACCCCCCTTTTTCGTTTTTTTTTTCCTTTTTTTTTTTTTTTTTAATATTTCTTCCATTCCAATCAATGTTTAGTGTTTACGTCTTTCTTTTATGCGCATACCGCATACATCCTGGAAAATTTTTGTTTGTGATGATACTGTTGGCATAAATCTTAAAACGGGTATAGATTACGTACATGGTAAGTTATTTAGAAAATGTCAAAGATTATGTCTTTATTACTCGTAATTATATGAAGTAATGAAGTAAAATAAAACAAAAGTTAGAAAGTTTTTTTTATATATATTTTAGTTACACAATTTTTTTTATGAAATATTTTTATTATAAGAAAGAATTTTGATTAATGTTAATAAGAAATTGTTTGATAAGAGAATGAAGTGGGAAAAGGAAAAGGACAAATTCATTGTATTTTGAAAGAGGGAAAATAAAAGGGGAAAGGAAGAAAATAAAAAAAGTTTGGTGATAATAACGTTGGATTCGTCACATGATTGTGGCTTCTGAGGATGCGTAAATTTTAGAGTTTTTTTTTTTTATGTCATTTATTATTAGTGGGGGGTTAGTGATTGAATTGGATGATACTGCATTTCATTTGGGTGTGATTTTATTATCATGAAGAAATACCAAATGCATGTACACAACGTGGCAAAATGTATGCAATACGTATACAATCTATATATCATACGATAACGTAAAAATTTACCATTTATGAAGTATAATAAGTACCCCGTAATATATAATAACCTCATTTTTAATCAATAAAGTGAGAAATATTGGTTGGGATAAACATATAACAAAGAAAAAGAAGGTGATCAATCAATTCAAACTCAAATTATAAACAAATTGTTTTTTAAACGTATGTTTATTGGACACACGTTAATAAGTTAAATTAAAACAACATTAATATGGATATTGTCTGTCTAAGTATGGTAAATAGAAGTTAATACGTATTTCAATTTCTCATGATAATATTCAAGTTAATGTTACTTTAATTAACTTATTAACGTGTAACCACTTTATACACATTAGAAAAACCGAGAAACAAATTGCGTGTATAAGACGACGATTAATTATAGTTTAATGGATAAAGTAAGTAAGGTGTGCGTGCCAAGTCGAAACATGGACTACATGGTCTACATCTAACCCCTCTTTTTTCTCAAAATTACTCACTCTTAAATCAACCTACACCTATAATAACTCATCTCTCTCTTTATATCACGATATTTTGATATGTACGTGTATATCATATCATCTCACACATGTTTCTTAACACTAAAGATAAATGAAGAAAAAAAAATAAAACGTCTATTTTTTTATGATGGATATATCCGTTTATAAGTTTATAATGGGTCAGATAGGAAAAACAAACAAAAACAAAGCTTCGAGGAACCAGCAAAACAATTACGAGTATCATGTTTAGTCAAATAAAATGTCAATATTTGATCCGTTTTAATATTGACAAATATACTCGTCCGATTGGAGACTAATTAAAAACAAAAATAAAATAAAAAAGGGAGTAGAGATGTCAAGTCAGAGTGACGCAAGAGGGTTCTCTGATTACAATTCATTCACAAACACACAACTTCCTTCCCATTTCGGCCTTTTCTTCCTGCTCTCTCATTCATCCATCCGTCCCTCCATATATCCGTCTTAAATTTATACTCCCTCCGTTTTTTATGTTTCTTTCTGTATTCCTTTTAGGACCATTTTTTTTGTTTCTTCTCATTTCTATTCTTTTCTTTTTTGTTCATCCTATTTTACCTTTTTGTTCTCATTGGATTCATCTTATTGGATACACCGATGCAAGTCATTTTATAAGGGCCACCATTCATTACTTTATAATATTTTAACCACTTTCTTAATCTAAGTGCAAAAAGAAATGAGAAAAAACATAAAAAACAGAGGGAGTATTGGTTAAATAATTATAATAAGATAAATTTTATGAGCTTTCGTTTTGTAGTTGTGGTAAAATCTTTGACTCGTTGTATCATTAAGACGAATATATCTCTCACCAAGAAGACCAACTATAGAGTATTAACTTTGATCTGTATAATACAGTACTGTGAGTATATGTTATCGGATGGTTGGCTTAGTTTTGTTTGTAATTGTAGGGTAGGATTCAGGATTGATAGACAAAAAAAAAAAGAGGGTGATGAGGAGGTTGTAAAATGGGAGGTGGAAAGAGTGTGATCGTCTTCGTCTTCGTCAACTCAACAAACAAATTAAAGGAAGTTGCAATTAAGTGGCCTGTGGCTCTATATACATATATACTCCGAATAAGCAACACTATCAACTCATGTTATCCATCACATGCAAATATATATATGTTATCCACTTTATTTCTTTCTTAATCACTCATACTCTTATTACATACCAATTATCTCAATAATATAATTCGTGTGACGGTTTCAAGATAATTTGATTGTATATAGACTATAATTAATTACTAGATTATCTCACGCTATCTCGACATATTTAATTTTGGACGTGCCTTCAAATGGAAAACCATTGTTTTTGGGTTTCCGAAGATTTTACAAAATTAATTACAATGGATCTACATTGAAGGTAAAGAAGCAAGAATGACTATTTTAATCAATCAAAGTTAAACAAATGAATAAAACGGAGTGAGTGAGTACTTGGGTTCAGATGAAAATTGAAGAAGCAAGTAGCTTAGCTAGGAGTAGTATGTATATCTCTAATGAGGAACAAATATAATCCAACAAGAAAATCTAGCAGCTACGAACGTAACGTAGTGGCCATGGAGTCGTGGTGGTGGTGGTGGTTAATAATTAATGGCATGGTGCTTAGGTTTATGACGGTAGGGTCCATGATAGTCTTCATGAATCCATGGAAACCAGTAATGTTGATCATGACGATGACGATGTTCATCATCTTTGCGTTGTTCGACTTCTTCTACGACTCCTGCTCCCGCCTTCTCATTCTCATGCCGTTCTTGCATCACCATTGCTTCAGACGCGGAAAAATGTGATAGTCTACCATGGACTCCGTGTAGTAGTAATAGAAGAAGGTGAAGTAGAACAATAATAATAATGTAAGTCGATAATGAAGTATAACAACGACCCCGACCCCGTGTCATGAGGACTACTCTTTATTATTGACTCGGAAAATCGATCCAAGCAAGCTACAAATAATTATGTAATGTAAAATACGTTATGTTTGAAATTTGGATGGAGGAGCTAATTAAGTTGTAATTGTTGTTTCATCTAGTCCTTGATTGTATATATATATATATATATATATATATAGAGAGAGAGAGAGAGGGGTAGTGTATGATTTAGAGTATTTAATTAAGAAGAAAAATGAAGCAGTAAATCAAGGAGTGATGTATGAATGAATTAATAATTGGAGTTATGGTAGGAGAGTGGCGTAGGCCAATTAAGGGGGGTTGATGTCCTACAGCTACATACTCCATATAAACATCCCATTCCCATACATGCAATGCTGCCTGCATATCCTTGCTTTAAGCATTTTGTTTGTTGTCAATATATGTAATGTAATGGAAATACAGCCTTTCATGTCATCCACTCTTAATATTCTTTCAGACAAGAAACGTGTCAAATAAAACTCTCTATATGTATGTATGTATGTATGGTGTTAGGACTTGGAATTATGGGATGGAGAATGAGTGTAACCTCGCTCCGTCACAAATCACTCGCGGGGTTAACCAACCGATGTCCCTAATAACAATAAATACAGAGTATCAAATATTATTTGCTTTTGTATCATTATATGGAACGTATGGATGAAATAAAATGATATTACTACATCTTAGGAAGAATATAACGTTACCAACTAAGTTAATTGACATTATATTGTTTGTGTTATCTCGCATATTTAACGTTAATGTTGCTAGCTAATTAAATTCCATTACAATAAGAATTTAAGGAAGGGAGTAAGGAAGAGTCCAATAAGGTGGAGAATGATCAATTGGATTAATTAATACTCTATACTACAGTACTCATTAGCCATTACTAGTAAGTACTCCGTATAGAAAGCAAAGTTGACTTCTTAGTGTAAAACTTGCTTGTCATTTTTGTAGCTAAGTTAGGTGCAATAGGAAGTGTTGTGTACTTAGCTTGTGTTGTGTGAGACATGATTTTCACGTAACATCACTTAAGTGACATACGTACACTCCTGATATGTCTGCTGATTTAGTATTGTATTCGAACTTTCCGCAAGCCATTTTGAACTTAGCGGCCATCGACCTAATATAATGACCCTATGGGGTGTTTCCGTCAAAAAAAAAAAAAAACATACGTACACTCCTACTACTTTATACGGAGTACTATATTATACCATATCGCCCCACGACAAGGGTTGCTAGTCAGTCTCGTATAAGAAAATGTCAAATATTCATCAACTAAAATTAAGAGTATTAAATTTTGGTAATAAGATTAAGGACATCATCATCATCATCAATCATCAATCATCTAATGACACAACAAAGACGTGCTCTGCCACTCATTTTTAAGGTCAGCTACTCTATCAACGGAACGGAGTAGATACAGATCACAGTCGTAAAATTCAATTACAATAAACCAATCTTCCAAAGTAACCGAACGTTGAGATCAGTGAGCGAGTTCCACAAATACTAACAAATGTACGCAAACTATTTCCGATGGCACACCCCACCCAGATGTTATACCGCCATTTACAAACAACTACAGTACAGCCTACTACCAGTATATTGCTTCAATTGTCGATACAGTCACAACACTTTGTATTAACTAGGCCAACCCTTGCACCCACCCAAGTATTAGTAACATCTACAAAACCTCATCCTCGAGTTGAGAAGATAACATACCATTCTCAACAGGTAGAGAGGGGGGAGTCCCAGGAGGAATGCTGGCAGCACCAGTCTCACCTGCACAAACACACAATGCCTCGGCATCCCGTATAATAGCATCAAGGTCAACGTGCCCGCTGAGCTCGTTTATGAATTTCAACAGTGTATCAAAATCCATTTGCTCCCCAATTATCTTGTTCCTATGCCTCTTCAGGATTGCAACACATATGTACAGGTGGAAATGCTCAGATAAATGATGTGTCCACAACACTTCCCACAATCGCATTGTTTCCTCATATCGAAGTTCTCTGCAACAAAAAAAAGGGTCTTTCTTAGCTACGAGTAATAGTGAAGATAGGGGTTGCGGACATTGTACAATATATTTCTTTATTTCCTTGTTTATTGTGTTTGTATATGTAAACAATTTGACATGGTGACATTTTCTTAATGCAGGCTAACACCCACCATGCAATGACTTTACAAACTTAGCTTGCATCCATAGATGATGAACGACAAATTAAATCACAAAAAAGAAAGGAACTAACCTTTTGAATTGTATAAGTATCCAGCGGAAACAAAAGAAATAGTTCAAGCAGTCGTGTTGCTTAAAATAATTATGCAATGGACTGTCTGAAAGTTCCACTAGCTGTGACAAAAAAAAAAAAAGAGGAGAAGATGGTGAGTGGTCATATATCTCATGGTTTACTTCACACAAAAACAGGATATAAATAGGTCGAGTTTCTCTGCATTCTAGAATCTGGAATATTATGCTCTTAGAAGATGAAAGTAGCCAAGTCAACAAACTGAGACAGCAAAGAAAGATTCACATTTCCACTGGTAGGCGGTAGCTAAAGTGCAAGCTTGTCAACACAGGACACAAAACGAGAAAGGGAAATGGGGAATGGAAGATAAGAGAGACCTTAGATAGTGCAAAAAGTTGTGCATGCATGCCACTTTGATCGCGATTGAAATTCGGTCCGATACGTTCCATTAGTGAGGCAAAACACCAAAATGTTTCAGAATCATCACCCATGACAAACAATATAGGAGATAGATAATCACTCATACCCTGCAAGTAAATATATCTTGTAAGATAATGCAATGTATAGAGAACAGAGATGTATACTGTATTCAAACTAGAGTTACCTGACAGTAACCAAGGTCAAAATTGTAGAATGAATAAGTCAGCAGTATATCATATAGAAGATCGACATTTGGATTATCATCTCCATCATAGAAAGAAAATGATCTATCCGTCCTCACCTTGATTGAAAGAACATTAGAAAAAGTTAGCTAAAACTCAGAACGGCTATATGAATTACACATAGAAATTTCATTCTATAGAGGGAGCTGCTCTTTCTATACACACCAGATTAATGATATAAATTATTCTTACCACATCCTTCTCTATCAGGCCCTTTCTCTCCCTGAACTTTGTAAATCTTTTTGCCTGCTCCGGAAATATACTCTACAAACAATGCAAACCCACAACAACGTTAAGACTAGAAACTCTTAATAAATTACCATCGTATGAAGAAGGGGAAGTGCACCATAATTTAAAGCCATCATTTCCTCTTAACACTAGTCATAATTTTTCTTTGTTTGCTAGTATGTGAATGACTCCAAGCTACAATTGTAAACATGTAATATCTCCAACAGGAGGGAAAGGACCAGACAATTGGAGGGGGCTGACAGAATGTTTCATATTTGTGATCACAATTCAAAACAATAACAAAGTAAGTATAGATCAAGGAAGCAACTAAGTTACTAGTGATTAACAACCTGCCACTGCAGCTTAATAATTTCGTAATCCTGCTTCCTCACTGATCGAAGGTATTCACGTTCAGCATATGTTGAATTGTAATCGTAGTATCCCAATAAGAATGGCCACACCTCCTTCCGCAATTCATGGACAACACCGCCATAAAATATTCTCTTCTTGAAGGCTTTTGGATCAACAATTCGTCCCTCAGAATCCAAGAAGGAGATCCACTGCATGTCAACAGAAGATCTGTTAACTAGAAAAAATTATAATATAATGGCAAATCCAAAGACAACTACCCGCAGGTCGCCAAAAAACGTTACTGTATTTCACAATAACTGAGAGAAAGAAAGGGAGAGTTATGTCAAATGCTAAAGGCAAGTGCTCTTACCTCTCTTTCTGTCAAAGGAGCCTGGCGTGGTTTTCCCCAAACAAGGGCCAATTTATCAAACTGCCCAAAAATACTAATATTAGCACCGAGCAACTGAACTGGACAAAACAACATTTTGTTTCCTTGTATTACTCCGTAAAAGACAGCAAGTACACATTCGTGAAAATGGTCGACAAACAGGAACAAATACATTGAAACAATTCAGTAAGCGACTTCGCATAGTGAAAATTTTAGAACTAACCTCCATAGGGTCGGCAGGAACAGGGTATTCATCCACAACTTCTTCCAAATCATTTGATGTCATCTCAGCACGGAGGTCGGGGAGGGATTGGCTATGGTTAGGTTTCTTTACATCTTTCAAAAAGAAGTTCTCACCACTATTCTCGCCAAATAACTGTGAGGTTGTATCCCGAGCAAATTTTGTGACAAGGGAGAACTTCTCCAAGACCTGAATTGAGAGATCCTTGGTGGGGTCATTGGCCTTGTTTTTTTGGGCTCTTTGATTTTGTGAACTGGTATTCATATCCTGTTGTCTTTCAGCAGGTCTTTCTTGGTTTTCAGCAGTAGGTGATACGGCTACTGAAGCACTTGTAGATGATGCACCAATAGAAACAACTCCTGGAAGCTCCAAAGACGAAAGGCTTTTCTGCAGAGATAAATTAGCCATTAAACTTTAAGCATTTGCATTTGCTTTCAAGTAAACCGTTTAAGCCAACCAAAACTAGATGCCAAACATCACCGAATGTCAGGTACCATGCTGCACAGTGCAACTATGTTTTTCACGAAAAACTCAAATACGAACCCTTTTTTAACAAAATACCAGGAGTGCCAAACTGCAAGAATTCTACATGATGAAGATGCTCAAGCGAAATATTCTAATAACAGAAAAGCTACTGAAAGAAAAATGCATGTTCTCTCCAAGCCAAGAAAAAAACCTGAAGAGGATCTTGGAAATCATTCACAACGAACACATTCGCATCATCCGCTGACCTGGAATAGATATATTAAAAGTAAGAAGCCATTTATGCCTAAATTGCAAAGTCTAAGAATAATTACTAACATACTTTCAAACAGTCAAATAAAAAGGGTACTACATATCAAATTGAACGGCAACGCTACAGTGACTTAGTGAGTGCCACAATAAGTTCAATCCTAAATAGTTTTGATTTTAACTTCTCCCTACTACAATCTAACATGTTACGGAGTACAAAATTGCAGAAAATTATAGATAAGTAAACATCCTTGCTACATGGACATCACAAGAGCTGCAAAGTACAAATTACAGTAAGTAAACAACAAAACCTTCAAAGGTGCAAGCTAACATTTCTGGTTAATGGAGGTGCTTGCAAGGAATAAAAAGAAGAAAAACACGGACCTTACAATAAAAACATGCTGCTTAATGGTGGCGAAGAATTCTTTAACTCCTCCATTATAAAAGTAGAGTGGAGGAAATGCAAGTCCTGCCAATCGAACACAATTCACTTAAGAGGGAAAAGATAACTTAACCAATCATGGTTGATTTGTAGCTAAGAATGATCATACCTGAAGATAAAACCATAATAACATACTGCCAGCCAAGTGCTGGAGTGTGCCTTCGGATGGACCTCACATCAGAAAATGGAAGAGGCCTTATTGTATATAAATTCCTATCTGCAGGAGAAAACCATAGATAAAAAGGTGACTTCGTATCATCAGTTACATTAAAAACCGATGCAAGGTAAAGAAAAGTCTTCCAGCTACATAATGAGCATGAAGCTTCAAAACAATTAGAGGCTATCTTAAAATAACATTTGCTTAGTTTAGGATAGCTAAGGTCTTGCAAAAGTACGTTATACCTAGTAACAAATGGTAACAAGAATTGATATAACCTATGTAGCTACGACTCTTCTTATATCATCACGTACCGACACTTGGACAAGGGTATGCGTATGACACTTAGACGCCTTATTTTCACCCAAAGTATGCATGTTTTTATCAAAATAGCCGGGTCTTGGACATGTTTGCGTGACAATACATTTAAACGCGTCCAAGTAACGTAGGAGATAAGGGAGGTGAAATAAACTAGACATGATGCAAATAGAAGATAACGAACAAGCTTGATGGATATACCTCTCTCGGTTAGCCTGGCATTAGTGTTTTGCCCCTTATACGGAATCCAGGTCTGCATGAAAAGCGCAAGAAAATCAGGAAACAAGAAGCGGCATTGGCAGAAAGACGAGAAGGGGGTGAATGATTACCATAAAGAGAGAATCCCCTTGTTTAATCAACTTCAACCTGCCACTAATCCTCTCAGACATATACTGAGTAGGATGAATGGAGACATTATCCCTCACATACACAGCCTGCGCGCTCTCCGGCTCGCTCCTTCTCCCGCTCGCACTTCTCGTAATGCTCTGCGGACCCTAATTTCATTTCCATCAATCACAATTCACAAACAAATTAAACATCAATTAATCAATTAATTCAGCTCCTACAACTCCAATCCAATCCAATCACAGCCAAGCCAAATAATTAATTCAGCAGGTAGTTAAGATCGTGAATCAATTGCACATTAAACCTATATGTATAAATTTAATCATCGGATACTATGATTAGAATTCATTTCATGAAGTCAGGTATGTAATTGAAGTAACAGCATCAACGACGATGATCAAGTTACCGCTAAAAAAACAATAATAAATAAATAAATAAATAAAAAGTAGAAGGAAAACCTGTTGAAGAGAAGCGGCATAATCGGCGTCATCGGATAAGTCATGAAGCTCGGTTTCGAGCATTATTGGTGGACGAAAATGGAGGAAAGAGGATTATGATTATTGAGAAAGTCGTGGGCAATTCTTCCTTCTTCTTCGTCTTCGTCTTCGTCTTCTTGATTGTGGATTTGATTGCTTGGAAAGAAATCAGAGATACTTTTTCCGCCTTCCTCCTCCTCCTCGATCTTCTTTTCTTTTCTTGTTTTTATTTTATTTTTATTGTTTCGCCAACTTTTATGCACCTCTTCCTCTTCCTCTTCCTCTTCCTCTTCCTCCTGCCTTCTATTTTATCATCCTACCACGAGTACTAAATACCATCGTCTCGTAATACGATTATTATGAAACGATGATATTTTACAATTATTATAACACGCTTTTGTAATACAACTAGTTTTCGTGCCCGTAAAATTTACGGGTCTAGCAATAGTGTATTTGTGCAACTTTTCTTTATCGCAGCGTCTTTGGTGTGGATTCTTGGTTTCAATGTAGAAGTCAATTGTTAAAAGAGTGAAAGTCGTAGTGTTTGGTTTTGTTACACGAAGTTTTGTTTGCTCCGTCTATAAGTGTAAGATAGAAGACAATTTGATGTTACTAAAAAAAGAGTTTGCGAATCTGGGTAAGTCACACCTTCGAATCTTGATAAAGCAATTGGAACTGGAATTGGAATATAGGTCATGGTATATGGAAAACAGTACTTAAATAATAATCTTTTATTGTACTTAAATAATCTGAACACGTAAATAATTTTCCAATCAATGGTTGTAGGTTGCTGAATATTGGCCTTCTTAACTTTGGTGTGGTGTTGTTGGGCGCAATCGCTTTGCACACTTGCTAATCTCCTTCGTGGTTGCTTCTGTTTCCTTGGGTTCATCTCTGCGGTACATTGTAGGCAGATTTAGGTCAATTTGCAGAATGAAGCAAATGTAAGGATTATTTGTAAGTGTAGTTTGTTTTGTACTTACTGTTTTGGCCGCTTTGAAGTTTGTGGTTCTTGTGGAGTGTTGACGATCATCTCGTCTTCTGCCGCTTCTACGCTAGTGGATTTTCCCTTGTTTCCTTCTACGCTCTGCGCTTTGTTTTTTTTCTGGTGTGAATGTAATTGACATTGGAAATAGTTATTCTAAAAGCAGTAAATTAATCGTGCATACCTTGTCTTGGGCTGTGGTGGGTGTGGAGTCATGCGTCTCAGCCATAAATGTCTTTTGAACTTTTAATTCTCTTCCAGTCCCAAATTTATTTATCCCTATCTTTACTTTGAAGGTGTATGACTTCCCAACACATTGCTATAGGATGTCAAATACTTTCCCTTTTCCGTTGTCCTGCAATACCATTCCACAGCAGGTGAGTTACATAATTTGGTCCCCCTTAAAATCGAGTCTAATATTATTGATACGAATTTTTAGGTCGTTACCTTCTCATATAAGTTTAACAACTGAGTTATTGGCTTCCCTATGACCTTCTCCGCCTCCTTGTGGAAAATAACCAAAGGCGCATATGTGTCCCCGTCCTTTATCGTCGTCATTAGTCTATATCTGCAAATGGTTATTTTTACATGTTTCTGTTTCGTGCAAGCTGTAGTTTAATTAGTTGTTACCTTTGGGTTGAGTATGTTGGGCGGCTGTGTATTGTCCATTTCACGGGCTGCGTTAATAATTCATCGGAATTAGTATGAGCTACGAATATATTGCAGCAATCTTTGATTCGACCTATACTCGACGAAATGGGTATAGTAGCAACATACCAAAAAGTCAAACATTATATAAATGTCAACAATATACAGGTAGTAACTTTGATACTGTGTTTACATACCCATATCAACAACCAAGTCTAATGAAGGTGAATGGGTAGAGAGGAGAGGTTAGTTTGACGTAGATGTATATATTCTACATTCCCACCACAATTTTTCCACTTACCCCGTCCTCCCTGATTTCCGCCTCATTCATTCCTCAGAATCTATCTATCAATCGTTGCTTGCTAATTAGTTCATTACCGTCACAAATTATAGTGTAAGACAAATCTATTGTCATCTTTGCTCGAAACAGGGATGACCTAAATGATCGACATGAATGCAATGTGATGGCTGTATAAATAATTTAACCACTTTCTTAATAATTCAGTTTGCAAAAACCGAACAACATACAATATAAAGAACCGAGTAGTCTAAACATGACCGCTAGAAACAATAACCAAGTAGCATAAAACTTACCGATAAAGAATGATACGATCGGAACCGGCGTCTGTACCAAAGCGATGGTGACACTACAGAGGAACGAAAAGAGGAAGGCAAATGAAGGTTTGTTCTCGTCGATTGTATGAACCCGGAAAGTATAAATAGGCTGAAATCGATTCTGAGTCTCGGATTCCATCGTAACCGCCGGACCATTCATGTCTCCCTGAAATTAATACACTTAATGGAGCATAAATTTATTTGGTGGAATTTATTTGGGGTTAACTAATACAGTTAGCTTAATACGGTTAGATTATGAGGTGAAGGGGGAGGAGAGTATGAGGTTAGATTATGAGGTTGCCACGTGTCGCATGTCTAGGGTTGCCACGTGTCGTATTTCTAGGTGGGTTAGCATATGAGGGTAACTCAAAGGGAAGACTTTTTATTTTATTATATAGATTTACTCAATTAGTACAAAAATGTTATACAGTACCGTATTATCGTCTCATGATAAGACCTCCTACTCTTTTATTTACCTAACTTTTCGTGCCCTCGTCACTTAAATAAATCATTTCTTTTATTAGTCCCATATGTTCGTTGAAGTAAGTCGACATCGATACTTGACTCAAATTTGGACTAAATTAGATGGTAGAGTCGGAAACTACAACTACAAGCACAATGAAGGGCAGGCAGGCAGCCATACTGAATTCGGAAAACCATCAGTAAACGGGTACAAAACGAATAACAAGCCATATTCATCCTAATCAATCATTTACACGGTTGATGCTTACTGCGGTTCATGTTAGACGACTCTCTAACAACGCCCCTAATTTGGATGGGGTGAGTCGACAAATTAAGGACATTATTGCCTTCAGGTTTCTTCCTTCGCCTTTCCGGGTGAGAAAGCCGTGATTGATATGCATAGATAGCGAGGTCATTTAGGTCTTGTATCGAGCTCAGAACCTTGACAACTTCGTCCATGGAAGGACGGGATTTGGGGTCTCGGGTTAGGCAGTTATAGGCCAACTGAGACACCTTTTGGACTGCTTTGATGGAGTAGTGTAGCTCCAAACGAGGATCAACGATCTGAAATAGTTTCCGTTTGTCTGTTATGTACGGCCGAGCCCAAGTGACAAGGTTTTGCTCCAAGCTAGGGCGTTTCTTGTCCATTGATCTTCTCCCGGTTAGGATCTCTAACAGTACTACTCCGAAGCTGTATATGTCGCTCTTCGATGTCAAATGGCCTAAAAAGTATGAAAGCAAATACTTAAGGATGATTTCTCGACATCAAAACTAAACTGTATGTATCACTTTTTGATCACCGGTTGTTAGGCAGGTCTACCTGTCATCACGTACTCCGGGGCAGCATAGCCATATGTGCCGATGACCCTAGTTGAAACATGGGTATTGTCTCCCTGAGGACCGGCTTTGGCAAGACCAAAATCTGAGAGCTTTGCATTGAACTCCTAGAAAGAGCAAGGCTTGATAGTTAGTAGGGGAGAAACAGTACAGAATGGTTGCTTCGTCTTTTCACTGGTTTATCAATGTAGATAGATGATGAATATAATGATGCATTAATAATTACCGAATCAAGCAAAATATTGGAGGTTTTGAAATCTCGGTAAATGACAGGCTCTTTGTTGTCATGGAGGAAGGCCAACCCCTTGGCCGCGCCAAGTGCTATCTTCATTCTGCTGGACCACGAAAGAGGCATTGTTCCTGGAGTCAAGCAAATCAAAGTGTTTCTGTTTAAAAATGAACAAAAGTTGACTTAAATGACAAACTGATTAGAGTAGAATATTAAACATCTGCAAGTCGGAGACCAATCTAACGACAAGCGGATAATTTCAGGTACAAAAGTCTACCACAATCCAACTAACATATACAGTTGTTTACCTAAACAGACAATTATAATTAAGTTGACAAACTTACTTCGGAAAAGATGATTTTCGAGACTCCCACGAGTCATGAACTCATAGACAAGAAGCCTTTGCTCATCTTCGCTACAATAACCGATAAGCTTAACAAGATTCGGATGATGAAGTTGTCCCAAGAAGTCGACTTCAGCCTGCAATCAAACAGCATATATAATCAGCCTATATAATCTGATAATCAAATTATCTCACAGTTTACAATTGATTACTAACCACCCATTCTCGGTGTCCTTGCAAACCATCAGGCTTCAAACTTTTAACGGCAACGGTGACACCAGTTCCTGGTTTAGCAGGGGCAGTGCCGTTTTCCTCGATCCAACCCTTGAATACAAAGCCGAAACCACCTTCCCCAAGGATGCTATCAGGCCTAAAGTTTCCGGTGGCTGATTTCAGCTCCTGGTATGTGAACTGAAGCATTGGGTGAGGTGAGGGCGTGCTTTCAGTTTCAGCTGGCTGTGAAGAGGAATCAGTAGGCTCAGAGGAGATTTGAGCATCATCATTTGGTGCACACATTTCCCTATTGCTAGCATTCAGATACCTGGTCTCAGTTGCTGTCGGATTTGTCAGCAGAACACAGAAAGAAATGTCATCATATTGTTGCAAATAATGAGTAGTATTGTACAAGCATGCTTAGAAGACAAAACTCTGTCAAAGTACTATCTCGAAAACCGTAAAAATAAAGCAAAAGAGAAGAACACTCCTGACTCCAGCAAGTACTCACTCCTACTAATTTCCATAAGTTGCAACAACAGTTGATTTAACTACTCTATACCTACAATTTTGCAACTTTCTTTTGTAGCTCAAGTTCATGATAATGTCTAAAAGATGCCAACTTTCACTACTACTAGATGAGATTTAGACAAAAACATAACTAAAGTTGGAATAAATTGGAGAAGAAAGGCAACCCCATTTATGAAAATTCTTTGAACAACTTTTAAAAAGCAAACTATACCCAGTAAGAACAAATACTGTAGTAGAAAGATGATACTCTATGATATTGAACAACACAAATTCTCGTTTGGGACGGGGATTGTCTGTCATCAAATAAAGATCCATGTGCGTAAATAAACACAAAGGAAGATCCACAGGTTTGTGATGGATATAAGAAAAGGAAGAAGACCTGCATCATCATAGACAAGGCTTAGGCTGGTACGGATGGAATTAGCAGTGTTTAAGGAGGAAGAAGAGGATTTGCAGGAATCTCTGAGATTCCTCCTCAAAACAGACCAGCATCCACACTTCTCCATTTACTACTACTGCCAACACTTTGAATTAATTAAATGCCAATAAATATCCAATGTATGGAAAGGATTACAGTGGTGCGAAAGCGGAATTGTGAGTGTGAATTTGTAGGCATGAGAGTGAAAGATGAAAGATGAAGGAGTGAGAAAGTGAAAGAGTTGAGTATTGAGTAATAAACAAACAAAATAAATAAAAAGAGAGAAAAAGGAGGAAAGGAATTCCAATTCTAATTCTTGTTGTGTTGTGTTCTCTTCTTTGTAGTGGTTTGTTGCTGTTGGAGATTGCAGGGTATCATCATCACCATCACCATCATATCATCTCTTCCGCCTTTTTCATTTTTTTATATATATATATATCCGTCTTCAGATTATAACTCGTCAAATATCTAATACTAAGAAGATTATATAAAATGTTTCATCACAACACATAATAGTAAAAACATATTCATATGATTCTAGGAAAACAGTTACTTCCTCGGTTGAAATTATTTATTTATTTTATATTAAAATACTACTCATAAACAATATAGAAAGACAAACGATGATGATGAGGGGGTATTCCCTAGTTTGGACCAGTCGTAGAGTGATACCAAATGATATGCGGATGCCCCCACAAAAGATCATGGGTTCTGAATTCTGATAGTGATGCCAAACATAAGAATAAGAAAGAAAAGCCTAACAACTTACTCACTACCATTACCATTACCATTACCATTACCATTACCATGCAATCACTAATTCACTTCCAAGTTCCAAATTACTACGAGTATATGCTTTAACTTTTCACTAATCTGTACGTCAACAATAATTATAATTATATATACTTCCTCCGAATTGAATTGTTCTTCCCCTTTATTTATTTTTACCGTCTTTCACGTAATACTTTGACAAAAAATTTACCATAACTATACATAATTATTTTTAATTTGTTATAGTAATAAATACTTATGGTTGTATCGATGGTCAACCTTAAATTTTTTAATTACAGCAAAGCAACAAGGAAAGGAAGAACATCCTGATTCCAAGGGAGTACATATTTAACAGTGTGTGGTCGACATGAATAAAAAATGAAAGAGCAACATCTCCTCCAAGTAAAAAAGTTGGATTTGCAAGTGTGAGACTCCTCCACTTTTGTGGAACAGTGTGAAAAAAACTATGAAAAGAAGTAGCCATGGAGTAGCTGGTTGGAGAAGACATAAAGCCCACTTAGTAGGCCCGTCCATTTGGTGGAGGATGTTAAGATACTACCAACACTATTGTTTGGTAAGACGGTCTCTCAGGCTCACCACTTTTTGCATTTCAAAAACCGCTTATTTTGTCTCAATTATTTGTTTGATTAGCCAAAATGACTACAAGTATTGTATAGTACGAGTATATAACTTGGGAAGAAATAATGTGATACAATTAACCTTTGATATGCTTTCACCTAAAACGATACTACAGATCCCGACCAACGAAAAAAAAGAAACAACAACGAAGGGTTACATGGGAGAGGAATACAACCACAACGTGCATTCGAAACAAATACAGTAGAAACCTTTAAAAGATGTCAGGGTTAAACCCGGGGATGGTATTATTTTGCTGAGCCTGCTTTAAATGCATCCCCAATGCATAATTGTTAACCTGTTCAAACACAGCAACGCATCAGAAATATGGAGCATACATTCAGATCTTTACCTATGTTGACATGATTTGATTCGAATAGGAGTGAAAATAGATGGCAAACTTGCAATAAAAGTATGGATGATTGGGATCTGACCTCAAGGGTTCGTATGTGTTCTTGGCACTGGGACAGAAGCTGCTTTAGTTGGTGCACCTCACCTGACTTCGCCTCAAACTCCTTTTGGCGCTCATGTTGAATTGACACGGCACGTTTCAGGATTCCGTTTTCCTGAAGCAGTGCTTGAACTTGCTCCTTCAGCATCAAGTTTTCCTGAAAAAAAAACAAATACGAACTACTAAAACCGACTGCTGCTTGTATACAACTCCAAAATCAATACACTGTTGCTGCCTAAAACAAGGGTTCTTTCTTCTTCTTTTTTTACAGGAAAAGGAAAACAGAAAATTATGGCACAATGATAATGGAGTATGTAGGAATTCATTTACCTGCTGAAAACTTTGTGCAGTTTGGGAAGTTGCACGAGCACAAATTGATTTCTCAAAAGCTTCAAGAGCTCTTGTGGCACGAATTCTGGCATCATTCACATCAGATGCAGCACTCATTTCCCTTACGAAAAGCTCCACCCACTCTAAACCGTCTACAGGTGAATCTTTTGACGGTGATGGGTCTTCCGAAGACACACCACCTTCATTGCCATGAACTGAAGAGGTACGACGAACCAAGGAACAATAAGTTAAACCAAAACACAGAAAAACAGATTGTGGCTACATACAGATAGAGACGCTAATCGTCAAATTCTGAGCAACAAAATTGCTTCACCATCAAAATTATCAAATGTACCTGGCAGTTGACTGCTTGGTTGTGTGTGGTTGTTTGTAAAGGTATCAGCAGCAGCGAGGTTGTTTTCAATGCATCCTAGACGAAGGTCGTTCAAGCTTTTTATAGCTAGATCCAAATCATGTCCACTATTCTCGAGTACTTGCTGAATAAGCTGAACAGGCGTTGGCACAACCGATTCAGACAAAAGAAAGCTCGTTAGTGATGGCTGATACACATACCAAAACCAGCATCAAGTCATCAACAACATGCAAAACCAATGACTTGATCAGCTTAAAATCCTCGAAAACTCAAAACTTGACAATTGGAGTATGACACTAATGACACTCCGTATATGTGATCATCTCAAACCATCCTCAAAAATCCAGAGTTGATACTTTAAAGCACATACACGAGTATTGAGAATAAATGCAAACAGCATAACAAGATTCATTTACGATGCTCGAAAACTGAAAACTGAAACTTGACAATTATAAGACTAATGAGCAATTCATAAGACCCCATCATCATCAATCATCATCATCATCATCATACGCGGTAATTGATACAATTAAGATTAAAAGTAAAGAAATGATTAATAGGAGAATATGGAACCTTGTTATCCATAAAGGGGAAAATAGCTCGAAGATGATCCAGCAAAAGAAAAGGAGAAGGAGGAGGAGGAGGAGGAGGAGAGAAGGAAGAACAGCGGATTCTTTTGGAAGCTGGAGAAGTTGAAGAAGAAGAAGGAGAAGAAGGCGACGGGATATCCTCAAATATTAACGATCTCTTCCCGCACAATATTGCAGACATTGTTGTTGTTCCCCCAAACCCTAACCCCTTTTCTGCAAACCCAAACCCTAATCAAATCAAATCAAATCAATATTGAAGATGGATTGTTTGCGATTGATCTGAGCTTCAGTATGATGATCTATCTAATTGGGAGAGATTCACCTTCTTTTTTATTCCATCTATTCAAATTGTATGGGGAGTCGTCTTCTTCAACCATTGGATGATTGGGTGAAGAAAATGATAATGATGATGATGATTGATGAAGAAATAAGGTAGGCAGGGAGGGAGGGAGGGAGGGCGTCTTGTTATTGCTTTGGTTGGTGGCTTCCTGCCTCTGCCTCTGCCTCATCATCATCCTCATTTTTTTATTCTTCAAAATTGTTACACTTTTATAATTGGTAAAAATCATTTTAATCGATTGTAGTAACTTACTTACGAGTCTAGGGAAAAACAAAGACAAGAGTGGTTGGTATACTAATGTGTTGTAAGAAGGGTCGTCTAAGATATGTACTGTACTCTCACATTATACAACGATTCTCATTCTCCCTTTTAACTCACACAACATATATTTTAGAGCCGTACTCTCTTTACAATGCTTCTTAAATCCATGCTCGTCACAAGTGCCAATACTCTGATACATAGGCCCCTCGGAAATTCGGGATACCGAAAGTATTTTCTCTTACGAATTTTGCCTATATGATAACCTATGAGTTTTATTTAGTTAACCAGATCGAGTAGTAACTTGCCAGCAGTAGCATACATGCATGTTATGCTGGATCTAGCTAGAGATGTTGGGTCATCAAGCAGTACTGCAGTAGTACTTGTGAAAATTCAGTATGTAGCTAGTAGATCACGTAGTACAACACAACACATTGATGAATTTGCATTTTGTGAGAGTGTGAAGCAGGTAGCTAGCTATAATAAAGATGAAGAAAGTGAGAGCGACTAAATCAGGAATTGAACAAGTATGTGAGCGAATAGTGATGATGGTCCCATCCCAGCTAGAGTACTCATCACCGACCCACCTCATAAAACTGATCCGACTCAAACGATCCAAAAATGATTCGTAATCGTCTGACCCACCCTGGCCTCTAATTAAGTCTCAGCAAATAAAAGCTGCGTCACATACATAAACACAAGTATATACTCGATCTACTGAGTACCTACATAACATCATAGAGTAGTTTATTTTTCATCCTTCACTTCAATTCTCATCTTCATTCATTCATTCATTCCATGTTTTCTCTCAAATGATATGATCAGGCTTAATTAGCCTTTTGAGCATGTAGGATGGAATTGAGATCGAGATCGAGATCGAGATGGAGCCCTGCCATGCTTTTCCACAGCTTTCTTGAACTTCATTCATTCCCTTGAATTGGAGGAGAGAAAAGTTCAAGAAAGATGTGGGAAGACATGGTGTTTTCCAGGGCTTCCCTTCACCCATTAAGTACAGTACTACTCCTACTATATGTATGATGTATCATTATCAGTATCACCATGTCATCAAATCATCCAGGTTATCTCTTACAGTACTATTAATTATGCATAATTACTACATACTTTTCCTAATAATAATATATCCTCCTGCCCGGCCCTCTACTTATCCTTCCTTCTATTTTACTCCTGTTATTTCTCTATTGATAGGTTTTTCTGACGTGATGTTAACATGCTAATTAAAACAAGATTCACAATATACTTGGTAATTTGTACCTTAATTACTGTAGGCACTGAACACACGTTAGAGAAACAATAGATTAGAAACCGAATTGAATTGTGATGGCTGGGTTGGTGTGAGAGATGCATGATATGGCCTGGAGAAGTTTGTTTTGTTATGAATGTGCAAGTCATGTGATGAGACTGGAATGCTGTGGCTCTAGTCTTTTCATTCTGGAAAAAAGGTAGCATACAGTAACAGCAATGCAACAGCTTTATCTGTCATGCTTACAGTTTATATACTCAGATTCTTACTATCTTGCTTTTAGCTTAACTTGTACTCCAGCAGATAGCCATCAGACATCAGCCTCAGGTGTATGTACGTGATGCTTTTTTCAGTTTTCACACAGAAATTCAAGAAGATTTACCCTCAAATTATTCACTCACTCACTCAACTTACATACGAGTATACACAAACACTTTGAAAAAATCATCCCTCGTTAGCGTTAATAACACAATAATGATCACATAATGACGGATATACGGAGTACATTACATAAGAGATAGTTACCAATTTGTGAGATTGCTGTGAGACCGTCTCATGTCATGGGAAACCTACTACTCGTTGACTAAAGTTGGTGAAGAAAGGTGGGCTGGATGAATTGTACTCGTACGTGCGTGGTCCAACTAACACCCAAACTCTTGGCTTTAATTTAGGCCCAAAGGCTCAACTCAGGATGTATGGAGTAGTAGTAGTAGTAGTAGAAGCCTAATCCAACTACCAATGCAACAATCTTGAAATCCTACCCACTAGTACAGTACTACCCATAGCCCATATATAGCCATCCATCTCTAACACCTCTCTTCAATTGTTAATCATAATCATAATAATAATGAAGCTTTCAATCAATATTTTCCCTTCATTTTAAGAAGACAGTAACGTAGTGGTACAGCCCGCAAGTGGCCTGGTATAGTAGCCTCATACTAAACATTATGTAACTGGATCGTCTCATGAAATTTGGAGGCTTCGATCTAGTTCAATTTTAACATTGAGATCCTTATTAATGTAATAGTATTAAATCGTCTTACTTAAAAACGAGTCTTAGAGAAGTCGAAAACATGTTAAATTTAATGAACTATCTTATCCATCATGCATCACGCCAATATATATAATACTCTTTGTTAATGTTGTACATACATTATACATATTGAATCTGGTATTATTGTAAGGTAAAGAAAGAAAGGGGGTATCGCGTCGCTGGTATGCAGTGGGGGAAGAATCAGATTAATTAGGTAGGTACATGTACATACCCGGCCTAAATAACATAGATTAGGGCGCCTAGCTAGCTACCTGTTTATCTTTTTGTGAACAAGATTGATACAAATCTTAAGTTGACCCTCTTAAAGGGAAACATCATTTGGTTGTAGCAATCAAATTGATTGATCCCAATGCAACTAAACCTAATTACCGAGTCAAGTTTATGCCCGGCCCCCGTAACGTAATTAACAATTTCAGTTTCTTCACAAAATATACCATCTTCCAATGCAGCACACAATTCAATTTTCAGAGTTTTAGCAGATCATATCGCGCTTCTTTCATTTTTATACTCCATTTAATTTTAATCAACGCAAATCAAGCAGGAAAACATGCACGCCATGCATGTTTCTTCTACTTTTTACTAGTAGTATAAATTAATTAAGGCGATTTCAAGCGTAAACTG
The DNA here is from genome assembly GCA_958450325.1 of Agrostemma githago. NCBI lineage: Eukaryota > Viridiplantae > Streptophyta > Magnoliopsida > Caryophyllales > Caryophyllaceae > Agrostemma > Agrostemma githago. Next base: position 68,099 of record OY288261.1, on the reverse strand, counting down.
CAAAAAGACATTACAATTAGTATTAACAAAACGAATGAATGTTTTTTTGTTACCGAAGAAACTTTTCAAAACTACATATAACTGATGTTATGTTGTTGTAGTTTACAATGAATCAATGAAGAGATATCCAATTATTATTATCATTAGTAATGTAGGCAACCACAAAACTTTGGTTGAGGTGGATATGACCCTAGTACGCATAAAGAAGTGCAAATTAAATAAAGCAAGATGCATAATGTAGGAGTAATAATTAGCTTAAATTAGGTGATACGAGTAAGAAAAACACTTGGATTGGTGCTCATTCAAACTAACAACCTCCATGTGATTGCTTCTTATTTTTGTTTTATTATAAAAGGGTAATTAACCAGAATTGAGAATCTTTCTTTAGGTACGAGTATAATAAAAGACGATCTCTTGGTACATCTATTCTCGATCGTTCATGTACGTACGTGTGGGGTTCAAATCAAGTTGCAACGTAACAGTACTCGAAAGTGGGATAGTATCATCAAAATTAGGTAGCAATTGTCTATACACCTCTCGTGGTCCGCCCTCTACATTACTATGAAATAAAACTTTGCATGCACTTGCACTTCCCATGTAGCTAGCTATATTGTACTCTACGTATATACTTGCTGGGGCATTAAATAGTAAATAAAGGAGCAAATAAATTAAAGTGGAACGGACTACTGTAACTACTATTACCATATCATGCATCTCTATTATTCTTTGTTTTTCTTTTACTCGTGTATAACTTTTCTTTAATTTTAACAATATTCATTTTCGGTAAATATGGTCTATATATATATATATATATATATATAGATATTACATACCACTCGTCACATAATAACTTTCTGATTAAGCGATGAAGCTAATTTGATGGCGTGAATGATCACGTCATATACATACCGTACGGAGTACATGATTAGAGAGGATCAAATCAAGATAAGTAAGTGTAAGGACTAATTAGGAAGTAATATCGACTTGTCCAACCCAACTTGGATCATAAACATACCGGTACATGTAAGTCGATCAACCATGAACCAACTTTTAATTAATACGAGCACTCATTTTTACATTCAATTGATGATGAGTTTCCAATTTAACAAATTCTTTTGCAAATCATTCAATTATTAATTATTAGGCCAGGTTCTATAGGATATCTATTGTGATCACAAATATGAGAGCTAGGTAGCGTGAGACTGTCTCACGGTGGAGATGTAGAGTAGAAATCAGTTAGCAAATAGGGCTGTCATTCATTCAATGCCTGATTTCATGCAACAGATCGAGTTTAAAAAAAGAGCACGAAGTAAGCATCATGTATATATGTATGGTTGGATCCATGCATCCATTAATAAAGACTGAAGATGTAGGAGCATTATTTAATACACAAAATAATGTAATACTAATAAGAAAATAATAAAGGGAAGATTGAAGAATATGAAATTAGAAATAGGAGAGGAAAAAGACAAAGGAAAAAACAAGAATAAGAGCACAAAAGGGAGCATAAAGAAGCCATCAGATCAATCAGTTAGAAGCACATAGTAGACGTAATATATAGTGATAACAACCCAAAATCAATCTCATATATATGACACGATTTTACAACAGCGTTACACAAGAGATTTACTGTAATACGGAGGAGTAATAAAAAAAATGCATAAAGGGAGAAGTGATGAGATGACACATACAGAGAAGTATTGTATTTATTCCAGAAATTGTATATATATATGATATGTATCCCTTCAATTCATTTTCTCTACTATACATCATCCAATATAATATAAAGTTATGACTACTGCATGATATGATGTATCTATATATATATATATATATATATAACCCTGAATATAATATGGAGTATGTTACAAACATTTTAGGTGACTTCAATTCGGTTATTAAACATTAAGTAAAAGAGAGCGGATATAAATAGATAGATAGATAGATACGGATCGGAGGGGACGATGTATGTGGATCAAGAGGAGCTGAGGTTGAAGGGTGGATTGATCTTATGTGTTTCTTCCCACAGCTTTATTGAACAACATACATACATACATACATACGAAGATCAGATGCAGTTCAAGAAAGCTGTGGAAAAATACAGATAAGATCATTTGATATATATGCATGACAACAGATCAGAGATCGAATGAAGTCTGTAGAGCGAGGCAGCCAGATCGAGGATACTAAAATAAAACCCTAGATATATATATATATATATATATATATATAAAGATGCAGATTTCGGCCAGCCAGCCAGCCAGCCAGGGGGCGGGGATTTATTTTAGGGTTATTAACGAAACAAAATAAAGGGAGAATATGAGAGAGAGAGAGAGAGAGAGGGCGTAGTAGTAGTAGTAGTAGTAGTAGTAGTAGGTTTTGGGGGAGAAGAGAGGGAAGGGAAGAGGGGGTATAAATACCTGAAATTCTCTCCTTTTTTTTTTTTTTTTTGAAAGACCTGAAATTCTCTCCTTTTACCACCAATCCCCACAAGAATATTACTTCGTATTATTATTATTACCAAATTACTCTATTTTTCTACCCTACTCTCTCCCTCTATTCCCTTTTTTAAATAATTAATTCCATATTTATTTCATTTATTCAGGAACCAATTACGCATAATAATATATCAATCATACAGATCATTTATTTCCTTTTTTTTAATTAATACTTTTAAAAGCCTTTACAAAGCTTGTAATTATCACTTCTCTTCACATTATTATTGTAAGATAGGGATTAGCTTACTATAATCTAACACAACACAATAACGACTAAACTAGCTATAACCTTTCTTTCTTTATATATGAAAGTCTCATGATCATTAATTCACAGTTTAGAAGATCGTCACATATATAAATACGAGAATTTATGTTTATTTTTGGGATAAAGTAGAAAAAAACTTACGATAATTAACTTGTCGAACATTAAAAAAAAAAAAAAAAAAAAAAAAAGGACCTCTTAGTTAACATTCTCTTAATCAGAAAAACCCTAAGTTCCACATTCTCTCATCTTTCAAGAAACCATCATTATATCATAGACCAAGTTTTTACTTAAATGCCCCTCCAGAGTACCAGTTGCCAATTCAATGGTAGGGTTTTGTCATTTAGGGGCACCCTTTTTTTCACCTCTAAAACTAAAATTGAATATTTGGTCTTCAATAATAAAACAAAAACTTGAAACTTGTGTTTTACTTTGTAAATTTAGAAAATACTTATAAAATCAAGGTTATTGACAAATAATATAGTAGTCGTATATATGTTTTAGGGATCGGAGTAATATCATCAATTTGCACGATAATGAGTAAGTGATAGTAGTACTCGTACTATGGAGGGGAGGGCAGGTAAGGTAAGGTTTGGTATATGCATGATTCAAAGGTGTAGCTAGCTGTTGGAATGAAAGAAGCAACGAAATACTCGTATATATTTTGAACACCTTGTACCAAATACTCCATGCATGCATAGTAAATGAGCGAGAAAAGAAAGGAGGCAATTGCAAGCTAAGAGTACAGTCTCACGCACGCACTTGAGTTAATTTAACTTAACTTGTTGGTGCTTGCATTGCTACCTATACTACTTACTCCGTAGTATATGTAACTAGTAAGTATTACGGGGTAGATCAGATGTGATGAGATTAGTATTAGTATTAGTATTATTGATTATTGATTATTGATTGAGGGGAGGAATAGGAATAGGAATAGGGATGGGGGGAATAGTGAATAGAATGATCATGAAATGAAGAAGGAAGGAAGCACATGGATGCATGTGAGAGTGGGGGAGGAAGGAATTGAAGTACTAATGGAAGCTAGTAGAGACTAGTGTGAACAATCAACAATGACATGCACCCCGTTATTTGCGGGACGGAGGTCGTTTTCCTGTCCACTGTATGTATGTACCTGCCCTATCTAAGCTACCTACTCCTCCTCCTACCTCCACACTGTACTACTAGTACTAGTACACTACACACATTACACATACATATATACATACGCTTCTACATATATATATATATACTCTACATACTCGATCTACTGTAGTACAGTATTAATCTATACTTACGTTGGTTGTACGTGTGTGTTCTACCACTACCACTATAGCTACCTACCTACCTTATCTTAGGTTAACCATGCAAGCTAAGCATGATACGATCGATCAGCAGTATATATATATATATACATTACATACGTAGCCGACTACACCCCGCCCATTATATTCAATTTAATGCTGCTACTACTACTACTAGCTCCAACTAATTAATTATTTATGTCATGATCCATCTCCATCATCACAATAATCGTATCCTATGTAAAACCGTCTTAATTATGCAACTAATCCTAACTATATCTATATCTATATATGTAAGTTTAGCCGGAAGGAATGAAATCAGCTTTTGCGATTTGAATTGGGCCACTACTCTTTAATTTGAGTCTTTTCCATATTTAATTACCGATAATGCCTCATGATGTGATGTGATTAGTCTTAAATTAAGTAAAGCTAAAGACTAATCACTAATCACGCCACTACCATCCATACATACGCCTCTTATCTTTATTACATTTTCGGCCATCTTTTGCCTCCCAAAGTTGGAACCATTTACAACTGGCGCATCATTCATTTTCATTTTCATCCCCTCCCCTCCTCGTCCCCTCAATCATTCATCCACCCCCTTCTCCTTGGCTTTCTTACCTACGTTTTCCTTTTCCTATTTCATATCATCAATTTCATCTCTGATATCTCGTAGTAGTCTATACATATATTAGTCTAATGGTTAAAACGAAGATATATACTATACGAATCAATCTTATGTTCGATTCCCTTTCCTCGTTATTATAATATACAGAGTAACTAATCAAGTATGTTCTTCGTTGACAAAAAAAAAATCAACTTCATATCTAAAACCCTACCTTTTTTAGCTAAAGTCTACAGTTATATACTGTACTTTTATGTTCAAGTATATAAGTGCAAAGCTAAGAGACTACGGAGTAGTATTTTCCAACTTTAGTAGACTGTTAGTACGAGGTATATGGCCTGGAGGACTATAACATACAGCTAGCTAGAATGCTAGATCAAGTGTTACCAAGTACTCTACGTAAAAAATAAAAATTCCAATGAGTGCATATATGCAAACTACTCGTATATAAGTAATAATGTCATAAAGCAAGGTTGATAAGTTAAAATTTCATAAGCCCTATATGTAGACAACGGAAATTTGTTGTAAAAACTTATTAGCTAGCAGAAGTACTATCTCATACGGTAAAAAATCTAGAAAATCAACTAATGAAAACAACGTAATATATATATTCCTAAACTATCTATCTCAGTAAATTGCACATAGTACGTAATATATTATTTCATGCAGATATAATCATTTAATGTATACGCCCTATGATAATGTATTACATTCAATTCTTCGTTAAAATGGCTATGTATCCTTTTTAAGATTTGTGAAAAACGACGTTAACTGTATACGCTTTCAATTCAATCAACCAATAATATAGCAGTAGGTGAACAAAGTTTAATAGTTGTACTTACTGTAATTTGTATTTGTAGGTGCATCCAACTAAGGCAAGCATGGGCCATTAAGTATGACGTAATAATAAAAGAGTAATTAATAATTTGCATGTAGGTTAAAATGGTGTGGGTTGTGTTGTGTTTAAGACAGATCGAGACGTGCAATAAATAAATTAGTGTAAGTTAGAGTAGCTAGTAAGAGGGACATGAATGAATGAATGGGGTAATATAATACTGGTACTAGTGTAAGAAGGAAGAACATTCCAAAGAACAGTGACAAAAGTTAAATAATGAGAGAAGGGAGAATTCAGAAGTGCACGTGTCTGAAAGCTTAAGGGAACAACTCAACATTTTTATGGAAATTTCCAAGTACGTCTTTTAATTGTCCGTATAGTACAGTATATCATCTGTCTTCGTCATTCCCTCTCCCTTTTTTAATTTACAATTACTCAATTACCATCCATAAACTAACTAATACTCGTAATACGTCTTCTACTACACACACACCGTTCTTGCTTGTCTCCAGAGTAATCAAGTTATGAGAAACGAAATTGTACGTGTTGTTAACGGGCCGGGGAGAATATACATACGAAGCAAATTTACTTGACTAACAAAAAAACATGTACACATACAAAGAGCAATAATCTATAATAATGGTGTATGTGTATATATGGCAACCAATCGAAAGTTTACATCAGAAACGTATAACCAATCGTACTTGCATTGTGACTCTGACTCAAACTCGTACATACTTAGACTCAACACCCGTCTCACCAACTCCGACCCCAAAACCAACATCTTCTTTGTAAAGCCTACCAATTTACAGATCAACCTCTACAACGTGACACTTGCTGTTCTCATCTGCTGGCATATGATCCAGCCTCAGTGTGATCAGACCCGACCCTGAATCATACCTGAATTCAACGTCCTCCAACCCAACCCGGCATCTCCTAGGCTTTTCAGTACAAAACGCGCCAAACAGGCCGCAACCTTTCACCTCCATTCGGACTTGAGCCCCGCTCCTTACCTGATAGTGATAGGTCAGCCCGTCAATAGCACCCCCCGCATTGAACATGTGAATGAGTCCAAACGGGGCAAAGCTTAAGCCCGGTGCCAACGCTTTGATGGGTGTCATAGTTAAAATGTCGAATTCCAAGACGTTGAGGGACACCGGAAGAGTTGCATTGGTTGGAAGGGTGATGACCTCCCCTGTTTTGTGACGGTATATGGCACAGTCTCCGCTCCAATCGGTGGGATCCACATCCACTGCTGCTTCTGAGATAAGGTGAACATCCCGACCACGAACCACCCCAGTTAAGGGCTGATGGGTTTTAGTGGGGTGGAAGGTGTTTTTCCGCTCAGTGCTGCTCCATGCTGCCCCTTGGCAATTGTATACTCCCACTACCCCTGTGTACTTGTTCATGTTCCATATCTTCAACAAGCTGCATGCAGTTAGGATTCAAGTTCAGTTCGAAGCCATCAGATTCGAGATCCAATTGGGTCATATTTAGCAAGTTTAACCAAAGAAAACGCAAACAATTCAAGTTAGTGAATACAGAGCACCGACGACATACCTGACTCCATCACGTGCCGGATCATTGAAAAGGCAATCAAGGGTTGGCCTACCGGGCAAACGAGGTCGGAGCACAGACCCATCAGGCAAAACAAGCTTCTTCAGCAAATCAAAGTTGTGTTTGCCAGGTGCATCACTGTGAGACGATAACGGAGGTTTAATCTTACAGCAGTCTTACGAGACTTAATTACTCCATACTTCAAAATCAACACTCTATGACAGAGATTAATAATTATAAGCATCAACAAGATTTGCAGAAATGATTAACCTGACATATATGGGTCCACCACTGATGGCTCTGGCTGAACCATGGTATTCACCAGCAGGATGGTCTGAGTGGAACATATCCCAGTCAGGCTGCATAAACTCTCCCAAGAAAACACTATTGTAAGCGACGGCTGCAATGTGGATGGTGTGTGACACTGGATCGCGCGGATAAAAATCGTCTGATGCTCTCACTATTGCAGTCTGTTTTGAGCTGTTCACATTTATTACAGTCAGCACAAATGATGCTAGAATCAATTAAAAGTGCAATAAGAGGAAGGAAAGAAAACCGAGTAGCGTACCAGTACAATGCATCAGTATTGTGGCTCATGCAGGCAATGCACCCGTTATCTGGGAAATTCCTTGAGACGGAAGCATCAAGGGCCTGGTGGTATTGCTTAGTGACCTGCACCCGGCCACCAAGCCCCGCACCTAAGGTTTCCAAAATGCATTGGACATCTACCTTGACCCCATCAATACCATTTGAAGCCAAGTAATTATGCAAGTCATTGTAAAACTTGTACACACTTTTGGGATTCATTAAGCCTAACCCTTGAACCTTCAAAGGGTCACTCTTCCACAGAGGCTCATTCTCCACTACTCCCTTAGAAACGTTAGGGTATCTCATAAGCGACTCATACTGCTCCATCTCCTTCACTCCAGGGCGCACTCCACCCCAATGCCAGTAATTGCATGCCACACATACACGTATTTCAAACCGTATTTTTCCTTGGCTATGTTAGCTATATTCCTAATACCAACACTAGGGTCATCCTTCTTCTGAAACTTTTCATTTTCCTTAATCGCTGTCAGTCTTGGCAAGGGCTGAGCGCTGCCACCCTCCTTTTCTTGATCCGTCTGTGAATCCACCCCGACGGACTGCCAGCCATCGTCAATGATAACGAATCTTGGAGGGGTCCCACCGGCCGAGAGGCTGGCGAGTCCGGCCTCAACACCTTCTTGGGTAACCTCTTGATAAAATGCATCCCATGTACACCAACCAAAATAATCAACAATCCCTGGCAACTTCTTCTCATGACGCTGCCTAAATGTATTAACATGTAACTTAACAGCCCTAATAGCCTCAAATATGGTAGCATAGGGATCGGTCCCTGCACCAATAAACAAAGAATGAGTGAAAGAAGAGGTTTTGATATCATCATCTCCGCTCTCCAAACAAAGCTCAAGCTCATCATTGGAGTTCCCTTGTAGGCAAGCCCTGAATGATCCCTCAATCAAAGGGAGGAACACGGCATAAATGACCTGACTTGACTCATTCCCATCATCTGATTTGGTCTCAACTAATAAGAATTGAGTTTCGAAGGGGATGTCAGCCGCTTTGTTCCCCATTTTTTGAGCCATCCACCATAACTTGAAGCGGAAGCAAGCCATGAAGCGGGCATCCTTAAGAGTGCCTAAGGGGAGCACATGGCGGTGGCTCTCATTATCAAAGTCGGCCCCTATAAAAATTCCGTCTACATGAGCAGATGATGAGGCGGATGTAGCTATGACATTGTGGGGGACTCCGGTTAGGATAGTCGTGTCTTTTACAAATAGTTTACGGTCTGCAATCCGGAGTGCAGGCGTAATAGTCATGTCGTCTTGTTGTTTGTGTGGTGCCTGGGAAAGGTAATAAGAAAACAAGGATTAGACATAAAGATATGAACCAAAACCTGATAGCGTCATTCCAGAGTGCAAATGAATGAAGCATCCAAAGCTAGAAGAAACTAAAGTTGGTTTCTGTAGTAGTAACGAAAAGAAAGGAGTAATAGTGGCACTGGAATGGAATGAATAGTGTAGTGTAGTGTAGACCATTCCAATTCCAATTCCATTCCATTCCAGTTGGGTTGCGAGAGGATTGTCCAAGAATGAATCAGGTATTTGTAAACCAACCAACCAACCAACCAGATTACTACTGATACTAATATCATCAAATCAAATTCCCAGAAAGATATGGATCCAAAAAGTATCCGACCCATTCATTCATATAGTGGAGTATTAATTACAGAATCCAAAAAGATACAAGCTTTGAATTGAATGAAGAATGAAGTCAAGTAGGTAGTGTGTACCTTGAAAGCTTCAAGTGAAGAATTCCCAGAACCAACAACAATAATACTCCTACTAGATTCAATACAACAAGAAGAATGGGTAAGGGGGGTTACTGTTAGCTGCTTTGAATTCCTAATAGGATTAGAAGTCAGATAATAGGGATTATTAGTATTATGTGGATTTGAAAATGGGTAGTTTTTATAGGGGCGATGATCAAATAGTAGTCGTGCTAATGGGAATGGGAATGGGATACGGGTGGTGGCATTTGTATTTATAGACGCCATCCCCATCCCCATTGGTCGACTCCCCTGCAAAACTACATTCCACGCCATTTTCTTCCTGCTTCTTTTCTCTGCCCTCTATTTTTTTGGATTGTTCATTGGTCTTCTCTTAAAAGTCTTAATACATCCTCAAGATGGGTCAAATAAGTTACCATATGCATTACCCCTACATATCTTATTTTTGTCTTTTCAATAATACTCGTAGCTAGAGTGAACGAACGTGTTTGGAGACGGAAACAATGCAATGATTTGTTGAGGTTGGACTTGGATGGGTGGGGAGGGGTGAGTATGCACCACGTCTTTGCTCTCATCCACAATTCTCCATACTTCCTGGGATGGGTTATTGACCAACAACACAATTAATAGCTAATTACAAGGATTATTATTATTAGTAGTAGTAGTAAATTTGATGTTGATAATGTTGACGTTGAATTGGTTTGCCAAAACTACAAATAATGGAGTGATTAGAATGGATGTCCAATTCAAATTGGGGAATGAATGCCGAGTGTGTAGTGAGTCATGATTGATGAGAATCTACTACAAGTCTACAATCAATCAAACTAGTACACAACTAACTAACATGTCATACAATACAATACAATAGAATGCCCATATCTTCACGGCTAAACTACATACTGTCATTACAGTTTTCAAAAAGATAATAATGTCACATGTACGTACACTGACTCATCATTCATTCTGTCACAAATTAATTATATACTATTATTATTACTTGGATGTTTATACAATTAATCATGCACACACTCACACTCACACTCACACTCACACTGATGTACAAGTATTCCGTATGTATGTGATGACTGATCTGATGATAACCAAACTTTCAACCATTATAGTATATGTTAGCTAGTCTCAAGTAAGAGGGCATGCAAGTGTATGTATGTATGTATGTGAAGCTATATCCATGAGGCGTGACAAATGATGAGATTCACTCACTCTATCTATTCATCGCTCTAGTTTCATCATATCGGATTGTAGGTTTATTACTCTTAAGCTTTACCTCAACTCATCATAGGACTAGGACTAGAGCTAGCAAACCGGGCCAGGCCCATCTCAGTGGCCCCGCCCGGCTCGAAAAAAAGCACGACCCGGCCCGGCACGGTGATGACGTGGCGAAAGCACGGGCACGGCACGACCAGTTCCAAGTCGGGCCGTGGCGTCAATTTGAAGAAAAGTCTGTGCCTAGGCCCGGCCCGGCACGAGGCACGGTTGGGCCGGCACGACTCTAAATCCCAAAAAAAATGAAAAATCCTGAAAATTTGGTCGGGCACGACTTAGGCACGACCGGGCCCGGGCTAGGAACCGTGCCTCGGCGCATGTTCTCAGAGTCAGGCACGGCACGGCACGGCACGGCGAGTCTGCAAGACACGACTGGACCGGGTTGGATAGGCACGAAGCACGGCCCAGCACGTCCGATTTGCCAGCTCTAACTAGGACTAGGACTATCATCATTCATCCGTTGATAGGCTGAGTCTAATTCTCATTGTATCTTGAATAATGTTCGCGGATCAAACAATCACGCTTCGTTCTATGATATAACAAACTTAAATATTCATCCGCAATTTCATCATCAGGCTATTATGAGTGAGAGTCGCGTCGATCTAACAAAATGAGTTTGCTATATGCATCCATATGCATATACTCCCTCCGACTCCCACTCCGAGTCAGAGTATGTTATACTTTGATCAAATAAATGTGAACAACATTCTGACTTGGGAGGGAGTATATATGTTTACAGCAGCTAGCTAGCTATGAGATATACCTAGTCGAGTCTAGAAGCAGGATAGCAGGGTCTATGAGGCAGACAGTCAAGCACACCAGCTCCCCTTGTTAATGAAGCCACCGAGGAAGATAGCGTCTTGATGCTTGTAGCGTAGCCACCATACGATGCCAGGGGCTGACTCGCTGTGCCGGATGTTGTAAAGCGTGCCCCGTTGAGTAACAGGTCTCCGCCTGATGTCCAATTCCATGCCTTCCATTCCTGTTTGGGCGCTCCAAAATGCTTGGTCACCTCCTTCTTGGATTTCTCCCTGGGGGCGCTGAATCTGTTGCCTTGGCTGATGATGGTAGGGGCCGCGCTTCCTCCAATGGCGTACATTTCCCACCCGCTGTAGTCGTTGCTCACCACGTGCACGTATCCATGCCTGCACCTGCACTGCACTCCTTATCATCAATCACTTCCGATCCTATTACCACTAACTCCACTAGGATGTGAATACATATATATACCTTGGCATCCTCTGGATAAGGCCTACACCGAAATGGTTGAAGGCGACAGTGACTTGCATGCTACTGTCCTGTGTGCAGCTGTCACTGTGGCCCAACAGCATCACCTTGTCATGATGCGACATGTGGTTGTTTGAAATCGTTATGGCTGTCGACCCATGTGTCACATCGATCAGTCCGTCCGTGCAATTAGAAAGGGAGCAATGGTCGATCCATATGTTTGCAGACATCAAGATGGAAACACCATCCCCTCTGCAGTCATGTATTTGAATCCCATGTATGATGATGTTGCTCACATGTTTGATGCTGATCCCATATCCTTTACCAATACGAACTGTGGCCCCTCTGCCATCAATCGTCTTGAATGATTTCATGATCAGCTCTTGTTTCAGCTTGATTACCATGTCTTGGGAGAAGACTATCCACAAGGGTTGGTCCTGAATCACCCCAAACCGTAATGTTCCTGGTTCGGGGTTCAATGGATCGTCTTTGGGATTGGTGACCACGTAGATTGGGCCTCCTTTACCGCCTGCAGCATTCTTTCCAAAGCCAATGCCACAGTCTGCCAGCTCCTGTCGTTTCTCGTTCCAGTCTCTGTCACATGACCAACACCCGTCTATTGGGTTGCTTCCGGTGCATGATGATGGGCTTCCTGATAACCTATACCGACTTGTATCTATGGCCCTGGAAAAATTATATAAAAAAAACATACAGATGAAGCTAAGTTAATAAGCATAGTATATAACAATGGCCCTGGCCTGGCAAAAAAAAAACAGATGAAGATGAAGGTGGCAAAGCATTACTTGAGTACTTGGCCGACTATTATGTCGGGATCTTGAACAGATGATGATGTCGACGAAGGAATAAACATAGGCAAAAGGGATAGAATAGTGAAGAATAAAAGTAAAGACAAATGCATTATATTGTTAGAGACACAGTAGAATGAGATGTATGTACATTAAAAAGGCAGCAGCAGGATGATAGTAGGGTTTGAGAAACGACACTACCCATCAATCAGACAGACGGACGTACGGACGGACGAATATTTGAGGTAAAGCAAGGTTAGTTAACTAAACACAAGATGCATGGTTTAGGATGGAGGGAGGGAGGATTTAGAAATGCATGGAATGGATGTAGAATAGAAGTAATTAGGAAACGTAAAGGTGGAAGCTAATTAAGATTGTAAAGGGGAGGAAGGAAGGAAATAGATGAATTTGTAAGATGAGTAGAGAAAAAAGGGAGGCAGCATATCATGATCTTGGCATTTGACAAATAACACGCGCAGGCACAATCTTATTATTGTTCACTTAACTTCCATCCCATACATACATATCCAACATATAGGGAACAAACTCCTTTAAACAATACAACACAGTACTACTCAACAAACACCTAATTCACTTCATATATATACAGTACAGTACGTAACAGTACATTATACTCTACTCAATTATGATATGATATAATATGATATGAATGAACTACATGCATGCATATGCATATGTACTTTGTTAGCCTGTAGCTAGGCCAGTATGTATGTATAAACAAGCTAATTAAGACCACAAGTGAGGATGAAAAGACGTAAAAGTGAGGGAGGGAGGGAGGTGGGAGAAAGTGAATTTAAGGAGGGGGGGCGTTATGCATATGCATGGTTAGTTGAAGAGCACCTAAATATGAGGGAGTAACAAGAAAAAAAGAGGATGACAAAAGAAACAGGTGATACTACTGTAGTTAGTTAGGTGACTTGATATTCTTCGTTTTGGGCACAAATTCACCCACACTTTAATTAGATCCGTAACGTTCGTGACACATTGCATTTTTCGACATATCCGCCCAATTTCACGCCCTAACTAATTGAACTAGTTGTACAATTTCCGAGCATGTTTGTTCCCAACCCCGAATTGTCGAAAAAACGTGTATTAAATCGGACTGACTGCTCCGAAGGTATTATTGGGAGGACCTGTAAAAATTAAGCAAACAATTTAACAAAACAAAGTAGAAAAAAGCAAAGTTGAAGCCTGAGAAGATGATGGTGATCTCCTATTGAGGGTTTACTCGAAGATTTCAAGTCTGCAAAAATGTGGAATTTGTGTGAGCAATTGGAAGAAATCAAAACCTTACTGTCATCACCCTCCAAAGTAGTAGACAGACCATATGCATACTCAACTCTGCAGCACCTTCAACAAGAAGCCACCGCCACCACTGATGATTCCTTACTCTGCTCTCTTGTTCATTCATCCCACACCATCCTTTCTTCTATCCTCGCCGACATTCATCACCGCCATTCTGATGAACAAATGTAATCAATCTCCCCCACCTTCCCCCTTTGATTTTGTTTTGGATTTACAAACGGATTCTTGTTGTTGCAGCGTTGAATTGGCTTTCAAGTGCCTGGGTTTCATGATTTATCATCCTTCCATCGTCGCCGCCCTTCCCGGTATCTACTTATCACCTCAAAGATGCTTACTTTATTCATAATAAATACTCCTACTAATATACTGGAGTAGCTCTTATATACAGTATGTTCTTACTTCAATTTGTTGGACCATGTTACCAATTAGATAAAGAAACGATGATAATATACATTGTGCTCAAAAATAGGGTGGGTGGTTCTTAAGCTACATTTCACATAGATAGATAGATTGAGAATGACAGTGTGTGTTGTTCTGTTCTATTCTTGGGTTTACAGAACAATGCGTAAATGAGGTGTTGGAGTCACTAGCCAGACTTATAACAACAACAAAAATCAAGGTATCAAGTACTCGTATGTGCTAATATAGATGTTACATTTATGTTCTTTTGTCACTTACGTTACGGTTTAACCCTATATATGATAATGATATGATAGTTGTTATCATTAGGTGGTTTGCAACCTGGGAGTATGGTGTTTATCCATGCAGCAGCTTCATGCTTCATCATTACTTCTTCATTTTGATTCATTATTGAGGGCCATTGTCCATTCCCTCGACAATCCTGCAGCCTCTCTGTCTACCACATTTGAGGGAATTCAGGTAATATTATTCTTTTAGCTAGCTTCTCTGTTGGTTCTGACTTCTGAAAATCTGTTGCTTTTTTCGGGTGGATTTCACAGGCGGTTATGAAATTAGGTGCTCAGCTAAGCGAAAAGATGAGAGATGCATCATACATATGGGCACCACCTATTTACAGAAGACTCCTTAGTACTGATAAAAGGGAGAGGGACATGTGTCAAAGATGCTTATTGAGGATCAAATGCCTAATCATTCCTCCCCAACAAGCTCTCGCAAAGGTATTGTCGTGCTTTTTATTACTTCCATCACTACAATTTCTGTCCTTTTGATTCTTTTTTTGAGATAGTTTCTCACTTTTTATGGTAGGCAATTGCTCATGACATGAAGCTCAAACTACTTGTTGCAATGAAAGAATTGTTGAAACAAGGCAAGAAAGTTCAGGCTCTCCAAGCATGGAGATGGTTTATTTGTATACTTGGATATCACTCCTTGAAAAGTAGGCATCTGGTTAATGAATTGCTCAAGGTTCCTGAGCAGACCTTTTCTGACTCAGATCCCCAAGTTCAGATTGCAACTTTGGTATGTTGTGCACTTGTTCCACCAAAATCCTAGCAGATGAATAGTATGTAGTAGTTTTGTATGACTTGTCCTGTTTATTGCAAAATGGTCTTTATTGTGAAAAAAGGAAATAGTGCAAAGGAGCATTGTTAGATGGTCTTTATTTTGATTTGAGGTTTCTATGTTGTCATGCTAGGTTGCCATTTCTCCTTTAGTGATCATTTATGTTCAGTTTCATCTGTCATGGATGCATTTGTTCATATCGTGATATACTACCGCTTAAGGAACTATGATATCTCTTGGCTGTTAATTGATATTTGCTGTGTTTCTGGCCACACAGGTTGCATGGGAAGGTTTAATAGATGCTCTTGTGGCCCTTCCATCTAAAGTTAGTGATTCCGTGACAACCCATCAGCTCCACATTCAGCATGCTAAAGTGAAGTCAGGTGGTACATCGGAAGTGAATGAGGGTGGAATTCAGACAGGAATATATTCAAAAGAATTGAAACTTATTATGACACCAATAATCGGAATTATGGCAATCAAAGCTGAGTTTTCTGTCCACTCATCCTGCCTGAACACCTGGTGCTACTTGTTACATAAGCTTGATAGCTTAGTAAATGACACCTTTATATTAGGTGCTGTTGTGGAGCCGGTGCTTAAGGATGTTTTCAGCGTTAAACTTGATGATAAGAATATCTGGATCTGGAGCTTCTGCATAAATTTACTTCATGATTATATTCGATCAAAAAGTTCAAAAAACGATTTAAAGACCGAGGTTGACATGACTAACAGTTCAAGTCCTTTATCAGGGAACAATACATTGAAGACGTACTCCGTTAAATGGTCGACATGGGATTGTAGTCGGATAGACTTTCTTGTGAGAATGATACAGATGGCACTCACCCAAATAGCAGTGGCTACTTTGAGCTCTGAGAACAGTAGTCTGGTTTGTGATACCATGTTAAGAACGTTCCGTTCCTTTTTGAAAGGGATTCAACTAGATCTTGCAAAATCTTCGACTAGTTATGACACTGTTATGCTGTTTATGAATGCCGTTTTTGGGTTAGTGAAAACTCTATGTAAAACTTCACTTCATGTGGATGGTGAATCTAATAACTTTCACATCACTGGCTTGCGGTTGCTAGAGGCAGTGATTCATGAGTTGGATCCGTCCATCCTTGGCTCTCCTCTTCATAAGATTCCTCTAGATGTGGAGTATGTTTGCCAAGGTGAAGCTGGATGCAAACCGTTAGTGGGTAGTGCCTCTATAAATTTTATGGACGTGGTTACACCAGTGACCTACTTAACTGTTCTGTACCTCTATGTAGCTGTTCAAGTGAGCACAAAATCAGTCAGCCATGAGTTCACTCTGCAGGGTGCACATAGTTACTTAAATAGTGTGCTATCTTCATATGACTTGCTGGAAGTTCTCCATGCCATTGCCGCATCTCTTTATACTCGTCTTGACAATAGTTCTGTAAGGGTTTGGATAACTCTTGCTTGTTGTTTGAGAGACCATCTTAATGGCGCGAAGGATCTTATGCCATTGAAAATCCAGCCTAATAGATCTGGGAGCATTACCTTGTGCAAATTCTTGATCTACCCGCTTGTTGTCTGTTCCTGCTTCAAGTCATTGAGAACCCCAAAGGAATGCGACTCATCAGCTTCACCAATCTTGTCGGTAAACTGGACATTTGAAGAAGTCATAGATGTGTGGATATCACTTTATAGTTATTTTCATTGTACCATCCTGCAAGAATTTCCAAGCAGGAACTGGTTTACCGAGGATCTTTGCTCATCACTGAAGGACTTTCTTCAACAACAAAGCAACTTGAGAGATACTGATAACAACAATGAGCATCAGCTGCTGTCTTTATATGGTGACATTGGCAAGTGTATACTAGAGAATTTAACTATAGAAAAGGTTACTCCTGAAGCAATCAAGGGTAATTTTACTGGATCCAGTGGCATCAATAAGTGCTTAGACTTCATAGCCAGGTTTGTGGTATTGCCTCCTATGAAGTGCATATAATCTTGGTTTAACTGTCCTTACATTTACCCTGCATATCTCTTAGCTTCTACCTACTGACTAGTGAGTCTGGCATGTCCTTACAACATTTTTAAATGTTATGTGGTTGATTTAATCCGAGTTATAATGACTGTTGTATACGAAGACCATCTTATGCGCGACTAACTCCTATACATTTTAATTTGCTTACGCAGTCTTATGAATCTTGTATGGTCAAAAATGGAAGAACCGGCTCAGAGTGCTGTGCTCTCCAGGTGTGATGGTTGAACTTCGTAAGGGAATTTATTATAGTACGAGTAGTAGTTAATTTTCTGTGTACTTCCGGTATCTTAACTCAGTGCTGCTGCATTGTAGGGTACTTCCACCATTGATACAAGTTGTCGGCCGCTTTCACTGGAAGGAAGATATTATTTCCTCCATTAAGGTACATATTAATATTTGTAGACTCGGAGAGAAGAGCACACTGTAAATAACTACACACCACAGAGAGTATGAGAATGACCTTCACGGAAGTTACAAAACAGTAAAAACCCACGAAACTGGAAGAGAAAGAACATCAGTACTAGCCTTTTCTTTGATAAAATCAGCTCTCAATCTTGATCAGATGGGATTTGTTTATCATTCAGGTGTTGGGTGAAGCAGTGCTTCCGTGGATATCAGATGGATGGAACAGAGAAAGCATGAAACAGGATGAGGTGTCACTGGCACTCCTATGGGAGGAAATGATGAGAAGTTTACAGCGTAGCTGGCCCGCAATCAAATTTGATGCGGCTTTTATAAAGGAAGAAGCAGTCCTGTTTGAGAAAACTCTGGACCATCCAAGCCCCTCCATCTCAGAGCCTACCATAAAGTTTTGGAACTCTGCGTATGGGGATGAACCTCATATAAATGTGTATGTGCCTGCCTCTTTAGCAGCTGTTTGTGAGAAACTATCCCGTCTTGGAGGGATAAAAACAAGGAAGGAAAGAAGAGGAGACGAGGGTAGTGATAAAGTAAGTGGGACGACGATGAGGGGGTGCTCAAAGCGAGTGGAAGTAGAGAGAAGCGGGAGGAAAAGAGAGAGGAGGGAGGTGACGGAGCATCAAAGAGAAGTGAGGAGGGCGCAGCAAGGAAAGGGAAGGGATTGCAGTGGGCATGGGGCAGGGGTACGGACTTACACAGGTCTTGATTTCTCTCAAGGAAACGAGGAGTCCCAAGACAGTGAGGATATCATTATCCGGGATGCTGACCTCATCCTGGACTTGCTCAAAAGAGAGTGATATTCTTCCCACTTCCCAGCCAGGCAGGCAGCCAGATCCTGCAATTTCATGTATTTTAACTGGTGATTGAGCAGTCTTAGTTTTTTGTTTTGGTGGAAATTTGTGAATGTTATTGTATCGTGATATACTGTTGTCGAATATTTAATGTACCCTATCCTATCCTATCCTATCCTATCCTATCCAAAAAAAGGAGTCCTTTCTCCATTTTCGTCCAACTTTCTTCTTTGGAAGATACATCCACATTCCATTCCATTCCATTCCTGGGGCAGGAGAGCAAGGAGAGGTGTATGTTGGAATCAGTGAGCGTTGGCTACATGAGCATGACTAATCAGTTTAGTACTTGAGGTGATCGATGTGCTTGTATGCTTTAATAATCGAGTTTGGAGATTCTAAACTCGACCTTCAACTAGGAAGTCGATAGTGAGTATTAGGATCACTAATCCAATCCAGAAATGGACAAAGACAAACGGAGACAGTTGATCCAATTTAGACGGTCTCTTACGTACTCTCTTATACGGAGTAAGTTTTTGGTACGAGAAAACGGGTTGGTGTACTGTTTGGGCGATTGGCACACCATTTCGTAGGGACATGATTCCAGTCAAATGAAACAGAGATAGGGAGATGAAATAAAAGTCTTCTCTTTTCTCTCTCTCTTTCTCTCTAGTCTCTCCCCTACAAATGGGGTCTGGAAATAGTCGGCTGGGTGGTTCTGGTTCAGGTTCAGGTTCGCCACCGAGAAGACCTAAAGTCAACCGCACCAAACACCGCCTTTCCTCTCTCTTCTGTGGCGCCTCTTCTACTTCCTCTTCCTCTTCCTCTTCTCTGGTTATCTTTTTTTTATTCACCTTTCATTCTGTCAAATTACCTTCATTTTAATTTTTAATTTTTAATCATATCATATCATATGTGTTGTTATTTTATTCTTTCCAAGATCGTTTTTTTGTTGGTTGTATTGAGGATTTGATCCAACTAAGGGTGTTTTAGTTTGTATTCCAAATGCGATTCTAATCTTCTATGGTATGGGCTACTTCTTCAGTTCTTCTTTTTTGGTGGTAATTCATTCATTGATTAAGTTTGCTTGAGTACTGAAAGAAAGGAGATTGAGGGTTGGTGAAGGGTGATGCATTCATTCATGTATGCAAATAATAAACGCTTGGGTTGGTTAGAGAGTATAGAGTCTGGAGACTGATGCCTTATATTTTCCCACTTGTTCTTAGAGGGAAGACTGTGCAGGAGAATCTTTGATATGCAGCAGCTCTACTGATGATCGTCAACACTTATATACTGACGACTTCCACACCCCCACCACCCGTGTTTCCACCGAAACTTCTATGCTCACCTCATTTGCCCCACCAGAGACTACTACTAGTAGTAGCACTGGAAACACCTCACGCATAGGATCATCTAGTAACAATAGGAAATGCGTTTCTGAAAGCCATGACATGGTTGTTCTCCCCCATGAAACTAAATTGGAAACCAAACCTTGTACTAGACAGTTGCCCCTTGTTCCCAACTCTATCAGAAATCCAATCACTGATGCAGATGATTTCCTCACCACCAACGACTCACCTTCATTTCTTCAAGATAATATTGACGAGGAGGCACAAAACCATAGTCTTGAGTCTACCCCAATTCCAACTGTTTATGGCCCTGACGTAGCTTCTCAATCGCCTGGAGATGAAGCTCTACAAGACACGGTAACTCCTGGGTTAGGACTTCTTGTGTCTGATACCTCTCAAATACGGCCTGAAGGAAGTTTGCTTCATGTTAATGTGGTGAGTGTCTCCTCTAATATTTTACCTAGCATTAACAATGAAGTAAGCACCCGCGAATCAAGAAGAAACAGCAGAAGAATGTTCTGGGATGCCTTTTCAACTCGTAGTTCAACAAGGCTTGCTGAATACCCAGCCTTACTTCTTACAAGGGAAGATGCTGACTTCACCGGGTCTCGTCGTAGATGGCTTCTGGATATTGGCGATAACATTTTTGATGATGAATTTGGGTCTGATTCTGTGCACCTTGATCGGCGAAGCCGCTTGACAACTGAACGCCGCAGAAACTCCAGATCTGAGGTGAGCGTTTGCTCTGTTCTCTTGTTCTAGCTTACCTGTGCCTTATTGGCGGTAATGCTGAAAAGCACAGTGTTGGTCTGTTTAGCTCATGATGTTGTCTCGAAAGTTGAAAGTACTTGGATAGCTTGTTTAATATTACTGTCACTCTGTCTACAGTTCTGGGATAGACTGCGTGGTGCTGCTACAGACAGCAGGCATCATGATTCTTGTCCACTGGGTTTGCACTCCGATGGGTCATGTACATGTGAGTTGGATGGGGAGGCTAGTGCGCTTTCTAGTATATCTCGAATTGTTTTGCTTGCGGAGGCGTTGTTTGAGGTACTTGTTTAAATGTTCTTTTGTTGGTAGATTATGTTGATTTTTTATGCTTACACAGTTACACCTCAATTCTCGGTCTTTTACTAGGTTATAATTCTTCATGTTTAAAGGATTTAATTTTCTCCAACTCTGAGTCATTTTCTGCTGCAAGGCATTTTGCAAGTCATGACATCAATGCCTGCTGAACAGAAAATGCTTGGTTACTGATGTAATTTTATGTATTGGCTCCACTGCCTCTGTCCTTGTCTTTATCTTTTCGTATTTTGAATAAGCATGTCTTGAAGGTGCCTTTTAGTGGTAGAATTGAAGCTTGTGTTTTCACATATGCTTTATGAAATGAGGCATTGTCCTGATAAAATGCTCACAGGTTTTGGACGAAATTCATCACCAGCCAAACTTTTCGCTTTCACTTTCTGTACCTGCTCCAGAATCTGTTGTGGACGCACTTCCTCTTAGGACCTACAAAAAGTCTTGTACAACTGGTTATGGAGACGATGTGGATCAGTAAGTTTTTTTGGGAACATATTTGTGCCAAGATAAGGCCGCCTATTAGCGTACTAAGCATTACAAGGAAAGCGATGATGGTATATTTTCTATTCAGCAGTACTGGACACTTAACATATGTTTTACATTAGGTGCTATATATGTCTCGTGGAGTATGAGGAAGGTGAAAAAATACGAGTGCTTCCATGTCGACACGAGTATCACATGTCATGTGTTGATAAATGGCTGAAGGAGATACATGGGTAATCAGGCTGCTCCTTCCTTTTGTTTATTTAGTTTTATCAACCCTATCCTCCTGAGTCCTGATAATGCTCCATTTCAGTATATGCCCACTGTGTCGGGGAGAAATTGCCGGGGAGGATGCTGCATCTAGCTCAGAAGCCCTTATCGCATAATGTAAAACGTTGTATATACAAGCTGCTAAGTTCCCTGAGACGTGGTTCAGCAAGATCCCATATGTGATATATCTTGGTTGACACTAAAAACATAAATCAGATAGCAACATTTCACTTTTGCCTTTTCTGTAACCTTGACCGCGGTTCTCAGCGCTCGAGTGCTGTAACATTGTCACTTTCCATTGAAGTTACCATGTAAATGTGATATTTGTCCCAATTATTAGTACACAGTACTCAGTAGATAAGAAACCTAGATGTGCATAAATTGTGGATTGCTAGTAGGAATACAAACTTGAAGCCGAAACAACGTGACAAACACTGAGTAGATGGATTTGGAGTTTGGAGGAAAGGGTACAAAATCCGTTGTTGGATAGCAAAAGTGTAGGAGAGAAATCAAGGGGGTAGGGTTCCATTTTCCGTCCTTGAATCCTAATCAATTAAACCAATTTCTGGAAGAAATTTATGAACATGTGTCTAATTAAGACTCAAGAATTTTCTAATCTTGTTATGTCATTTTCTGAGAAATGCCTGGAGGCGTATGAAACTTTGTGAATTGTGAGTGCGTAAGCTCCGCGTCCTCCAAGTTAGACTTGAAAGTTGAAAATCAAATCCCCCTTTTCCAGCTTTCTTTGATGCTTCCTTCCTTCCTTGAGTCCCTTGCCAACCCATTGGCCCCATTACATATATATAATCATGACTTGCTCACTCTTCCAATCCTAAAATTCTCTCAGTATTACTTGCTTCTTCTTCCATCTTTAATTTGATGACTACTTCCGCCGTAGCAGGGGTTCCCATGCATGGAGAAGAGTTGGAGCTGGAAAACGGGTGTGGTTGCTTTCAACGTTTATGGGTTAGGGGGAAATGGCGCATTACCAGTGATGACGACCGTAGTATGCTGCTGCCAGAAGGAAGAGAACACAAGGAGTTGTGGCTTGTCACACACCTAACAAAGTTGAAACATGCCACAGAACTGGTTGCTGGACCCAAATGGAAGAACTTCATCGGAAAGATTGGTGCTTACTTCAATAACAAGAAGAAGAAGAAGAATGAGCATTTTCAGTACGACTCCTTCAACTATACCCTCAACTTTGATGATGGTATGCATGTCCATGACGAAGATGGGGCTGGTCTCGGATTTTCGTCTAGATTTGCTCCTCCTGTTCATGACAAGGCACCGACATCTATGTGACCCTTTATTGTGTGTCAACTGACATCATGTTTATTACTCCCTCTGTTTTTTTTTAATGTATTTCCATTTCGATTAAATACAACTCACATATATTAGCCTGATCGGAAGGAAGAAAAATAAAACAGAGGTAGCACATGATTTAGATTGAAGAATCAGGAATCTGGCTATTGGTAGATCCATGTACTGCTCAAATGATGCCAAAAGTATATTACTCGTATTATGTATATAAAGAGGCAAATTGTTTGAAATCTTGTCTGTTCTGTTGTCATGCCTGCTATATATGCTTGACTAATGAAGAGACATTGTTGATGCAAATAGATGAGAAAGACAGTATGAAAATGAGGGAGCACAAAGTGAAAGCATGGAGTAATAAACATCAAGGATGGCGGCTTTAGGTTGAGTAGGGATGGAGCCACCACCACCAGGGTTCGTGGGATGGAGTAGTACTAGTCACGGCAGAGAAGGGGTTAAAGAGGGTTTGGCAACTTGGAGCTCTCCACAATCGCTGATGTAGATGCTCTTGAGGGGGCGGTCCCATAAGTTTCGAGCATTTTCCGCTCTCCCATCTCCCAAAAATTCCGCCAAGTCGTTAAAAAGCTTTATTCTTTCTCCTGGCCTGTATGTTGGTGTTGCCGCTATTTGTCTCACCACATCCATTCCTGCACGCACCCTTCATTCCCATCAACCACTAGTTCTAGATTGATTCATACTCATTATCATTATTATTCAGATTCAGATTATATATTCTTAGGGGCATAATCAGCCAATTTGGGTTGTTGTGGAGTGGAGTATAATGACTGAGTTATCCATCCATCCTATGAGAGTGAGTTTAATTTGCAGTATTAGATGTAAGAGAGGAAGTGAATGTAAAGTGGAAGTAAGTAACTAACCTTGAAGGACAACCCCAAAGACAATGTTTCGGCCATCTAGCTGAGGGCATGGGCCAGGGCCGGTGGTGATCAAAAACTCAAGGTTATGGTAATCTGGGTCGAGTTTGATGTCATCGTCATCGTCATTCTCGGACAAACACAAAGAAACAAGTCCAGGGCGTGAATGGTCCAACATAAATGCGCGGGAGTCAACAGTCTCGGTGTTGCGGGGCAAGCCGGGAGGAGGGATGACCTCGCCCTTTTCTCTCCTGCCTTGTCGGCCCCCCACAAGAAACTGGCCCGCCAAAACCTTATGGATGAAGGTGTTTTTATAAGAAGTAGAAGAAGTGGTACACATGGCCTTGAAATTGGAGACAGTTATGGGAACAAGGTTTCCATACAAACCCAATACGACACGGCCCATTGGCTCCGAATCTGGGCACAAAGGAGGAGGAGCATTATTATCCCCTTGAGCTTGGCCTCGGAAGTAGGTTGGGCAAAGGCTGAAATCCAAGAACACACGGTCTGTGATGGTGGTGTCTAACAAGGGAGTGTCAGTGACTGTGGCGGTGGCGGTGGCGGGAGGTGCCACATAAAGCGGCGTGGAAAGGAGGAGGAGCAGGGAGCGGCGGGTAGGGGAGTTGCAACCGCTGCGTGAAGAGAGGACAGTTGTTGTTGTTGTTGTTGTTGTTGTTGTTGTAGGGAGAGGGAGGACATGGAGAGTGGTAGAATGTCCAAGTTGGCGATGATTGTAGTTGTAGTACGATGCTACTCCAACTCCAACTCCGTGAGGAACATATTTAACAGCGCCCTGCAAGCTCAACACCATATTAACCCCAATCTCATCACACAGTCACACACACACACACACTCTCTCTCTCTCTCTACAGTGACGACAGATACGATACTGGGTTAGGAATTAGGATCTCTCTCTCCACCACTCGCTGCCCTTTCACTTGAGCTAAGTAGGCCCCTCTTTTCTTATCTTCTTTTAGGGAGTACGGAGTGGAGTATTAATTTTACTTGCTGCTGCTACCAATATATAAATGGGTTACATAATACGATTAATGAATGGATTTGGGAGTTGGGACACGATTCCAACACTATGTTTCTGCCCCGCCCCAGATATGAATTTGAACCCCAGACGACACAAGTATCCAAAAGTAGAATAACAAACCCACAACAAAATATGGACATGTAGCTAGTTGTAGCCTCAAAAAGGATTACTGTATAATAATATAGCTAGAAATGTTTGTTTTGTAGCCTCACGAAACAGAAACAAAAACAAATTACGCTATAATGACATTCTTCCCTCCTCGATCTCAATCTCAATCTCGACTCAAGTTGTGTTCTCAAATCTGAGTCACAAGTCAGAGCTCATCTTTGGATGAAGCTGTTTCATCATCTTTCTGTTGGTCGACAGTTTCAGACTTGTTGTTGTTGTTGTCAGTCCTATGCTCTTCTATGAAGTTGACAAAGTCTTCCTTGGCCCTGCCTCCATTGTATTCAACAACCTCTTTGTTTCCATTAACAAAGAATAGGGTGGGGAATCCTTGCACCTTGAATGTCTCAGTTGGCACATCATTTGCCGTTGCATCCTGATATACGGAGTAATAATTAACTCAGGAAGAAGTTTTTTACTCGGAATTGTAATGGTTAGTGAAACGAGTAAAGTCGAGATGGAGCTTACATATTTGGCGATCAAAACATTAGGATCTTTGTCATATGATAGAGCAACTTGGTCCAAAACAGGGGCGAGCTGCTTGCAATGGCCACACCATGGTGCATAGAACTCTAGCAAAACTGCAGTCACACATGACATCATGAAATCAAATTAACAGTGAATATAACCACCAATTTAAGTCTTCTGCTGGAGGGAAGCAGGTCCAAAAGAAGGGCAGTTGTTCATGTTGGTGTTTCTACGTAAACAAAGTCGTCTGTCTAGTTGAAGTTGAAGTTAGAAGAAAAGGAGTGTACCTTGTTTTCCAGAATTTAGAACCAACTCCTGTAGAGTATCAAGGACCACTACCTTGACAGGCTCATTGTTTTCCTTGGGAATCGGCTGCGATACCTTGAACTGCTCTACTTTCCCATCCTGCAAACGTGCATACAGTTAGTTAGTTCCTCAAACTATTTGCTATTTGCATTACTTGTGTACTCGAAAGCAGTGAGTACAAATTTGGGCATTTCTAGCTCTGTAAATCTAGCAAACCGAGACAATGTATCATCTACGGAGGAGCTGAGTACTTACCAAGACTTTCTTGAACCATGCCACAACTTGATCAACCTCAACATTAGCCTTGACATACTTCTTATCACCACTCTTTTGTACGAAGAGGACAGGGGCTTGAGATTCTTTAAGCTTGTAATACTGTTTCCATACAAATAAACATAATAATCAATAAAACAAGAACACATCACCCCTACCCTACCCTACCCCATGTATGAATATGAGTATGTAGGAAGAAGTGTGCATACATCCAAGAGAGGTTTGCTGGGCTGAAGATCACCAATCAAAAAGCTCAAGTTTCCGCCTTTAAGAAGGTATGCAATGTCGTAGAATTTAGTCTTCAAAGCTGCAGCATTCTCGGTATTCAAGTCCAGAAGCAATATGACCTGAAGATCACATTATTATTATAGTCGTCAGAATTAAGTAAGAAATGGAAGCATGCATGATGATTAGTAGCAGTATTACCTTAGTATTGTCAGAGGCGAACATTTTACCAAGGTAAACATTGCCAGGGTCCATGCTAAATTCAACAACCGAAGGTGAGTCTTCAGTTTGAATGAAGTTGTCAATAGCATCCAAGTCAAAATCCTAGATGAATGAATTAATGAAGAGATGTGAGTGAGTGAGTGAGTGAGTGAGTGATGGAATGCAAGTTATAATAATTATTATTGTAAGACGATGGAGGGAGCAGACCTTGGAATCTGCAAAGAGGTCATCAAAAGGCTTAAGTAATCTGATGAATGGGGGTTCAACAGAGGAGTCGCCCTCGCCCTTAGGGAGGAGCTTGGCATCCAAGGTGTGACCAAAGTCATAATCAGATCTCAGTTTCTCAGCTAACTTGAGGAAGTTGTCATATTCCACCCCGGAATACTCGGGGAACACTCCAGCCTACGTACATACATTCATTATTAACACTACGTACGTATTCACTATCTTAATTAATTAGATTGTTAGGAGGGGGAAGGAGCTAACAATGAAGATCTTGTCATTATCAATTAGAGTGGAAGCATCATCCTCCGACTTAATCTCAGTGGAAGCGGGTCCGAGTTGCTTCTTGACATAAGTGACAATGCCAGCAGCCTCCCTGGGTCCTTTGTATTCCTGGACGGATTTACCACCATCTCTCACGATTTTAAGCGTCGGGAAACCTTGGACGCCGTACTCCACAGCAACATCTCTATTCGTTTCCTCAGAAGCGTCAATTTTAGCCAGGGTGATCGGAGGATCATTCTTACTCAATTCAGCAGCCGCCTTCTCATACTGTTCGATCCATCCAAGTCCAACACATTATCATTAATTATGGAGTATTCAATTTTAGTCAGAAAATTAAACTACTTTAAACGAACAGATCACAAATGTATGTATACTGTATATATACCTCGGGAGCAAGGTGCTTGCAGTGACCACACCTAGACCAACCAATAATCAAGGAAAGGTAAGAGATACACTTTAATTTTTTATTAATTAAGGAGAGTACGTATATGGAGAAATTAGAAGAGTATTGTATTGTATGATAATAACACCGTTGGTTAAAGATTTGCAAGAGGAACATACCAAGGAGCGTAAAACTCGAGAACAATGAAGTCGTGTTTGGATACAATTTGAGTCAAGTTGGAATGATCCAACGTAATAACAAATTCCTCTTCTTCTTCTGCTTCAACTCCACATACCGTCACTAATAAAACCGCTGCCACAAATACTCCCAATCCCTTCAAATTCCACTCCATTACCAATGCAAACTTATGAGTTTTTTTTCCCTTAGACAACGGATATTATTATTTTTACTATGAGCGTGACAAATATTGATGTAAGAATAAGTGTGTATTTATAGTTAGGAAGGAGTAACATCTTACATACTTGAATGTACTGTATAGTTTAGGAAGAATAATGACTTGGCTAAATAGTATTGGAGGATTTTTGTCATACTCCCCTTTAATTGGTTTAGTAATGGTCACGGTAGAAAATTAATTTAGTTGATCCTTATATTAATTTGATATGGAAGAAAATAACGTAGGAAATAAATACTCCGTACCGTGGGAATTAATTCCCTATTTATTAATAATTTTTTTTTGGTGAGGTATCGGTGATTTGTTTACCATAATTGTATACTCCGTACCATTTCTGCTTACAAAAATTCTTCCACGTAAAGTATTAAATGAATGGGAGAGATCATTGACTAGTTTTATTTTTATTTTTTTATTTTTATTTGTACACCTCCTTAATTGGTCAATTGTGAAATTAAACCTCATAAGTTTAAGCCTCATAGATCATCCTTATCTATGAGATAGCGGAGATGACGCGAAAGATCAGTACCACGATCGTTCATTATATGGTACCTTAATTTAGGTCAGACTGGCAGCTACAATCTATGAGGCTAGAGGAAATCAATTCTCTTCAAAATATTGGAAGATCCGAATAACCTCTTGTGAAAAGCTATATTATTACACAGTGATAGGTTGAAAGAGGATGTGCAGAAGCAAAATCATGGTGAGAGATCTTCGTTTTAACGAGAATTATTTTACTCAGATTTTACAGTATTGTCTCCGTCCAATTTATTTTGATATAAATCGTAGATATCGTATGACTTTTTATTAATGAAATGATCTACCCACTAAAAAAATATACTCCCTCCGTTTCTATGATTTCTTTCCCCTTAACAGTGGTACATTTCTCAAGAAAAACAATAAAATAAGTAAAAAAAAAAAAGTGAAAGAAACCAAAGAAATGATTGAAAAAAAAGAAATGTGGAACAGAGGGAGTACTAATCGTTACTTTGATGGCTATGAGTGGAGCAAGAATGAAAGCGTTTAGGCTTGAATTGAGTGATTTGGAAGTGCATTAGTTGTTTCCGTGGTTTCCACAGAAAATGGAGGAAAAGAAAGAAGGAAAGAAGAAGAGAATCATAGTACGAGTATTACAGTATTCACATGGCTTTCAGATTTGCGATTCCTTGTCCGCCTATCTTTCGCCCTCGGATTACCCCCTCCGCACTTTCCCGGGATCCAATCCAAATCCCAATCCCGTCTTTCGTAGTATGTCTTCTAATTCCTTCATTTTTGTAATCATATTTCTGCTTTCAATTCAATTGTGAGGACTATACTCCGTAGTTAAGTAGTACTGTAGCTAGTTGTTGACTTGTTGTTTCAGGAAGATGATAATGTATTGGCATGTCCGATATGCTACAAACCTTTAGCCAGGAAAGGTGCACCCGGATTGAACTTGTAAGTACAGTATGAACACTAACTATGAATGCTGCTGAATAATACTGTAATACTTACTTAGGCAAGCAACCTCGTTTTTCAGGGAAGCAATTTACAGGTCCGCCTTTATGTGTCACACATGCTATAAATCCTACTCTAGCAGAAACATCTTTTTAGATCTCACCATTACCGCTGCCTTCCCCCAGTATTCTGAATTTACGCCTGCTTCTACCCAATTGTTTCGGTACCTACTTTCCCCCTTTCTATCGCCATTCATCGAATCTTCTTTGTCTTCATATTAACTTGCATATTTCTTGATAAAACAGAAGTCCACTTGTTTCTTTTCTGTATGAACGTGGATGGCGACAGAATTTCAATCGCAGTGGTTTTCCAGGGCCACAGCAAGAGGTTACGCATTCTTGGAATAACCTACGAGTATTTATTTAATGATTCACCAAACACTCTGCGAATAGCCAACCTGCTAATTTCATCACTTCAGTCATACACTTATGATGTTTTATATACACATGACATGATACAACTTAATTCTAACTCCACCTCAGATCGGCTTCAAACTGATTTGAGTTTCACCTTTGATATCAACTCAAAAAGCAAAAACCTAAAAGGAACTGCCTGCTGATCCGACTTCCGGGTTGCAGTTTAAAATGGCTCAGGAGTACTTCAAACCAGCTCAAGGAGGCTTGCTAGTAGATGTCAGTTGTGGCAGTGGCCTATTCTCACGAAAATTTGCAATGTCTGGTACCTATTCTGGAGTTATTGCTCTTGATTTCTCTGAAAATATGCTTCGCCAATGTTATGATTTCACCAAAAAGGAAGAACCCTCTTTGTCAAAGTATAATTCACAACCCCCTTCTCAGTGTTTTTCAATGTCATACAAATTGTGCTTATTCATGGTTAACTTAGCAATAACAATAAGTAATTACTACTAATTTGCAGCAAACTTGCTCTTGTGAGGGCAGATGTTGCTAGGCTTCCCTTTCCATCTGCTTCTGTTGATGCAGTTCATGCTGGTGCCGCATTGCATTGCTGGCCATCTCCATCAAATGCTGTAAGATTTCTATTTCCATCCCTAATGTCTAATGACTTGCTTGATTGCATATATTCACTGTACATTAGCACTGCTAGTTCCTCTTCAAGCGATGGTTGCTTTAATTATTTATAGCTTCATTTTTACTTATTCAATAGGTTGCTGAAATCACTCGTATACTGCGAAGTGGAGGTGTATTCGTCGGCACCACTTTTCTCAGGTATACGTCATCTACACCGCCAATGATGAAGCTTTTCAGAGAGGTACTAAATTACTGTCGCCTGTATATTAAGTTTGTCTAGCTATTTTCTTTATTGTTTCCTTCTGGCTACTGCTCCGTATTAGTTTGTTTAAAGTTGTACCAAGTATTTACTGCTTTGATTCCATTGCTTGTGATTTTTGTACCTCCTGGTTAATGGACCATTAAGGCTCTGATGGATTGACTGCTGTTTACTTGTACGGAGTAAATTTTTGTTGCCATCTCTAAACCTCTAGCGTTTGTTGGAATGTGGCAGCGGATTCTTCAGCCTTATAGTTACCTGACAGAGGAAGAGATCGAAGACTTGTGTAAATGTTGCGGCCTTGTCAACTACTCAAGCAAAGTTGAACAGTCATTCATCATGTTTTCAGCCCAAAAGCCCTGAAACTTGTTACAAGCTTGGCCGTCCGTCCACCTTGAGGCCTGACCATATACGAGCATATGTATTTATTCATTTAGTGTTTGTTGGGCTTTTGTATAGTGGCGACTTGCTGACTACCCTTGAATCATATGGAGGATAAAGCTTTTTTGCTGTTGTTGTTCCTGGGTTGTCATGGTTCGATACTTGAAGACATGGATGTTGGATGATGAATATAAATACGTGACTACAATATCGTTCAGAATTTTTTGAGATTTGCAATGACATTGCGACATTTAATTATGCATTGAAGTAGTTCTCGTTAAATATCTAGTGATTCCAGGGAAGATTTTATAATGACTCAATGCTAAATGTTTTTTTTTTTTTTTTGTTATGTTTAGCTGACAAGTTCATCATGGCAATCATGTAAAGTGCTACGCAGGTAGGTTGGTCTGAAAGTTAATAATCCATTGACATAAGTAGGTTGGTACGAATATATACGAGAAATAATTTGGTCGTGTTGGTCTGTTTTGACGCCTCAAAAAAAGTCTATATAAGTACTCGTAACTTATTTTATTTATTTAACCCTGAATGATTTAATCCTGTATTACACCTAAATAAGGAGACGAGATTTATTGATTGATTTGGGTGGAAGGATTGTTGAGCCGTTTACACGAGAATATATACTACGAGATTTATTGATTGGCTAGGTTATTACTCCTACTTATTGGTGTTAATAAATAATCTGGTGTGTTAAAGTGTATATCCGGTAGAAGAAGAAGAAGAAGAAGAATGAAATTGAAGATAGCGGGAGTATGGACAGGGACGGTGGAGGTGAAGATGGAGGAGTGGACGGTGAAGATGTTGAGGGAACATGTGGCGGGACTGTGTAACTCGGAGGACCCCTCCCACGTCCGCCTTATCTGCTCCGGTCGTCTCCTCAAAGACAACGACTCCGACTCTACTACCCTCCTTAATTTGGGTCTCCCTCTCAATCCCAAGATCCTGGCCACTCGAGTCTCTCCAGACCAGGCCGCCACCCTCATGTCCCAGGAGCAACGCTCTTCCAGCCTCGCCCGACTCAAGTACCTACCTACCTACCCACTCTTTCTTTCTTTCTTTCTTTGATGAATTGTTTTAGGGTTTACTGTAATCGGGTGGGTGCTTGCTTAGGGCTGCTGTTAGCGCTCTTGCTAAGAGACACGCGGACGGGTCCATCCCAATCGAGGACTACAACATACAGCTGGAGGACCAGAGTGGTCAGCAGATCAACATGGGGTCTGAGACCGATCAGAGGGCCATCATGATGGGCCTCATGCTCCACTCCAAAGGTAAGCACCTCATCACCGCCCACCTCTTCCACGACGCTCTCCAGGTTCTCCAGATGGCCGAGGAGGCCTTCTCTCTCTGCGACCCCTCCCTTCTCCACCGCGTCGATAATGTCCCCATCCTTCAGATTGACATCGTCTGGTGCTATTTCATGCTCCGTGACATCACTCTGCTTTCCCTCGCCGGACACCGCCTTGCTCAAGCTAAGTCCGGAATCCACCGTGCTCACGGAAAGGATGCTTCTCGTGTTAGGCTCCTTCACACCACTCGCTGCCCCGAGCTCGCCTTGTTAGTCCCTTCCCTTCCCTTCCCTTTTCCTCCACTCTTCCCATATTATCTCACCCTTTGCTTTGCTTTTTATATCTCTAGATATCTGAGGTTGGAGCTGTTGGAAGGTGTCGCTGCTTTTCACTCTGGTCAATTCGATAAGTCTAGACAAGCTTTGACCTCTGCCAAAGCCAAATTCTCCAAGGTCTGCTTCACATCACTATTCTCCATTCTCATACTTCCTTGAATATGTATTGTGTTCCCCCCCGCTGCTAATGGGTCATTCTTGTCTTGTTTTCAATTCAGCTTCAAGTATCAGATGAGGCTTTGTCACTGCTAATGAGCATGGGTTACAAACAGCACGAAGCAATTAGGGCTTTGAAACTAAATGAACAGATTGTCGAGAGTGCTGTTAATTTTCTCGAGGAGGAGAAAGAAAAGAAGGAAAAAAAGCGTGCAGATGATCTGAAGCGTCAAATGGAAATTAGGCTTGTTTTCCTCAACTTTCTCAATCTGTTATGAGTTTTAATACTTGAATCCATAAATTTGTTTTCTTCTCAATCCATAAATTTGTTTTCTCCAGGGAACAAAAGATGTATGGAAAGACTCAACTTGGCAAAGGTGTTGATATGCAAAAGCTGGATGCACTAGTGTCCATCAGGTAAAGCTTTAATCCTCAAGTTTGCCTGTTCTATAACACCTCTTTTTGGACACATGTGAAAGTGGAACTGGGTGAAATGAGAGATTCTCTTCTGCATTCTTTGTTTGTGCCTGAATATTACGTTCCGAAACACACTTCGTACTGACCAATTTACCTTGTGAAGACTTAAGTTTCTTTCTCTTTAATTTTGCCTTGCAAATTGCGGAAAATGAGATATTACAACCAAGTTAGTAAATACTCTCCCATGCACTCCGTATTTTTCTTCGAAATTTCCTTATATTAGACCGATCGGATTGATATCAAAATTCAAATATTGATAACTTTTCACCGTAAAAAGTTGATAAGATAATAGATTTAATTTAAGTTTGACGACTTAGTCTTCTTTGATAAAGGTATATGACAATTAAGATGACGACGTAGATCTATAAAAAATTCAGATGCTTGTGTACATTTAGATTGTCATGCTTCAAGACTTGAATATATGAAACAACAATCAGATACATACAATTAGTTGTTCTTATTAATTAAGAGTGTCATATTATGTATAAAGGCGACTAATAATCGATTTGAATCTTAAATCATCTGTATATCAATTGTAATATCTTATCGTATCAACCTTGGGTCTTTTTTTTTTACTAATTAATTTCACGCATAGATATGTTTATGAGTGACCCATGATGAGAATCGCGACAAAAAGTTGCAGTGGCTGGCTGCTGCATGACTATAAAAAGCACACACTTGTACAATCTTTGTGAGCTATTTGGCATTATTTCAAACTTCCCTTGTGTCACCAAATTCAAGAACGGATATGTTTGACAGCTTTGAGAAGGAGTTGGCTGCAGAAGCCCTAAGGAGGCATGAAAATGATGCTCTGAAAGCTTTGGATGATTTGACTAATCCCGAGACTAAATCTGAGATACAGGTTTGTATACTTTGTCATGGTTCACATTATACTAATGCTTTGAGCTCATGTACAAACCTAACACTCCCTTGTGATTATTAGTTTGATATAGAATCAAAGAAGCGGAAGAGACAAGAAGGAAATATGGAAGCGAGAGTATCGCAACTAGCATCCATGGGGTTTGACAGAACAAGAGGTAGGAATTAGGATATACTTGGCAGTTTAGATGCTGTGTTGTGATTTTGATTGTTCTTTACTTTCTTCCTGAATGGTAACTCATAACAAGAGTCACACAATAATGTAGTTAGTGCAGCGCTGGATGCTCATGGAACGACGACGAAAGCATTGGAAGAGCTGCTTGCGCCACAAGAGGGGCAGGATGTTAGTGAAAATATGAGATATGGTGTTGCGGACAGAAGCAGTGAGGGGGAAAGTAGTGGAGGGCATGATAGCCCATCAAGCTCTCACAGTGTAGAAGATCGAG
This sequence comes from Agrostemma githago, assembly GCA_958450325.1. Lineage (NCBI taxonomy): Eukaryota > Viridiplantae > Streptophyta > Magnoliopsida > Caryophyllales > Caryophyllaceae > Agrostemma > Agrostemma githago. Next base: position 33,255 of record OY288261.1, on the reverse strand, counting down.
ATGTGGAGATTGAAGAGGAGCTTGCACATACCTTAAGTAGAGAAGATGCTTTGTCCGACTATGATATTGACATCACTAAAGAAGCTGAAGCTTTAAATGAGTATCTCGCTCTGCTTGATTCTGCCTTGGATCTCGGCAATCATTAATCGTCCTCTCTATTCTGCTGTGTGTGTATATCGTATATTTATAACCAATAAACTTGGTAGGTGGAACTGGAGGGTAGATTGGGATGGCAGTTGTGACAAGATGAAGCTTATTACAGTAATATTTTGCTAATCTGTTCATGTTCAGACAAATGTAGGTTGTCCTACATTAATTCCAGGTTGATGTTGTGATGAATAATTGAATATATATACTATATGATGGAGTAGTATTATTATTATGAGGAGTTAAACTCTACAATAACGTTTTGTTAAAACTTAAAACAAGCAGTCTGCACGCAGTGTTGTGTTTTGTTCACATCGTATTACATATAAAGCTGTGAATTGTGCCATCAAATAAAAGTTGGGGCTTCATTTAGGGTTGACCCATATAAGTATAATACTCCACTAAGTAGATGAAGTCCTGAACCTAAATCAATTGAAACATAAGATGATATGGTGTAGGAGTATTATGTGAGGACATTCTTTTAGAGATAAGGTAGCCGAAATCATTAAAAGCAGCAGCGGGAATTGTAAGGCCACATAATCAACGAAGCAATCTTCAGTTGAACCAGCAGAGTATGTGTCTGTCCCTTCTTGGTTAAACCGATTACCTTGATTTGGTTGATTTTATCGCCTGCCTCTCTCTGTGTGTCTGTCTCTACTCTCTAGTAAGATAGTCAGAGAGTCTTATACTCTTATCTATCCAGTATCCATCTATCTATCTGAGTATCTGATATCATTCATTCATTCGTTCGTAATTTCGTACTGTATATCTCACTCACCTTTCTTCCTTAGCCGCTTGTTTCAATCAAATCAAATCAAATCAAATCAATGGGAGTTTCATTTGGTATGTCAACCATCGTCATCGTCATCCTCATCCTCTAAGGAAGGTAATTTCCGATTTCCCTAATTCTCTCTTTTCCTTTCTCGCTTTCCCTAATTCTTCACTCATCTACCACCAGTACCACTAACTCTCTTCAATTTCATTCATTCATTAATTAATTATAATCCCGAATCCAGAATAATTTATATATTGTATTCCCATCTTCATCTTCATCTTCATCTTCATCTTCATCGTTCATCTTTTACGATTACTGGTTTGATTGGATTACAAGTGGAGGAAGACATATCGATTGCATTCTCTCCTCATAAACCAACTTAACTTATGCTCTCTTGTTTCAGATACATTATTAGTGTCGTGTTTTTGAAGATGAAGAGCATCACAGATTGGGTTTTTGCTCGTTTAGTCTCCGGTCCATTGCTCAACCCTCCTAGCCCATTATCTCCCACTCCCACTTCTGACCACTCAGGTACGGACTACTTTATACATGCCTACACTTTCATCCTACGAGTATTTTATAGCCTCAACAAAATAGTACTGTACTGTACTGTACTACTAAATTACCTAAGCAGCCATGTCTACTCTTTAATACGAGTAGTATTGTCATATGTAATGGCCTTATTCTGTAATTTTATGTCTTGTCTATTCTTCATCAGGATCAGCTCAAAGGAGTGGTACCGTAGAATCGCAAGTAATGACTGCAATGCCGCCTCCAATCAACACGGGTGAACAAGCCCCACCCCCTCACCAACCTCTCATCCAACATACATCTCACTCTCATTCTTCACCTGATACAAACAAGCTGGATGCACTCTCCAAGATTGAGGCTCTTCAATTGAACTTCTTTCGTATTCTAACACGCCTTGGCCTATCACCAGAACACATTCTTGTCTCCAAGGTTCTTTACCGGATACATCTAGCTACACTGATAAGAACACAGGAATCTGATTTGAAGAGAGTAACTCTCAACAGTGATAAGGCCAGAGCATTGGCAGCTAAACAGGAAGAAGCTGCCCAACCTCTGCTCGATTTTTCGATAAGATTACTAGTCTTAGGGAAAACGGGTGTTGGTAAGAGCGCTACCATTAACTCTCTGTTCAATCACACAAAGGCAGTGACTAATGCTTTTAAGCCCGGTACTGATGGTATCCATCACGTTACTGGTTCTGTGAATGGCGTTAGAGTATCGGTTATAGACACCCCTGGTTTCTGGCCATCTTCTGCCAGCAATGTTAGAAAAAACAAGAAAATTATGTTGTCTATCAAAAGATACATTCGAAAATCCCCACCAGATGTCGTCTTGTACCTTGAACGCTTGGATAATATGGGCAAAGGGTACAGTGACTTGCCTCTCTTTAGACTCATGACTCAAGTTTTTGGCTCCACCTTGTGGTTCAACACCATTTTGGTCATGACGCATGCTGGAGCTCCTCCTCCTGAAGGACCTAATGGGTACCCGGTCGATTATGAGTCTTATGTGGGCCACTGCACGACTCTGTTGCAACATAGTATTCAGCTGGCCATATCTGATACCAAACTTGAAAACCCAGTAGTCCTGGCCGAAAACCACTCAATGTGCAGGACAAATCTTGTTGGTGACAAAATCCTTCCAAATGGACAGGTCTGGAAAAAACAGCTGTTGCTGTTGTGTACATGCACAAAAGTGCTGGGCGATGCTAATTCTCTCTTAGGCCTGCAGCATAGTATCGAGCTAGGGCCGTCCCTTAACTCCCGTCTTCCCTCTCTCCCTCATCTGCTATCATCTTTCCTTCGCCAAGGCTCTATGATGGCAGACGGTGCTGCTGACGTTGATGAGTTTATTCTTCTAGGCTGTGAAGAAGAAGATGATGAATATGACGAGTTGCCTCCAATTCGCATCCTCACGAAGCTTCAATTTGAAAAGCTTAGCGACTCGCAAAAGAAGGATTACCTCGATGAGCTGGATTACCGAGAAACCTTGTTTTTGAAGAAACAGCTAAAGGAAGAATCGGTCAAGAGGCGAGAAAGAAAGCTTCTAGATGAAGAAAGCGTGATTGGCGACAGTAATTCTGATGGTTCAGAAGCATATGTCGACCCTGGACAGCTGACTGAATTGCCGCTCCCTCCGAGTTTTGACTGTGATTCTCCGCTATATAGATATCGAGCTGTTATATTGAACGACCAGCTTCTATGGAGGCCCGTACTCGATCCTAACGGGTGGGACCACGATGTCAGTTTCGATGGAGTAAACCTAGAGACTGTTTCTGAAATTAAAAGAAATTTAGCCGCCTCGGTGTCAGGACAGATGAGCAAGGGCAAGCATGATTTCAGTATTCACTCTCAGTGTGCAGCAGTATATACTACTGATCCACAGGGCCCCACCTACTCGACAGGTGTGGACATTCAATCTGCTGGCGGCGATAGGATATACACAGTTCACAGCCACGTAAAATCGGGACTGGTGAAGTACAATGTTGCGCAGTGTGGAGTTTCTGTGACGTCATTCCAGAACAAGTATTACATTGGTACTAAGCTAGAAGATTCCTTATTTGTAGGAAAGAGGTTGAAGGTGGTGATGAATGGTGGTCGTATGGGAGGAGGAGGACAAGTTGCATATGGTGGAGGAATTGAAGCTAGTATTAGAGGCAAGGATTACCCAGCGAGGAACGATAGGGTCAGTATGGGACTGACAGTTGTGTCCTATAACAAAGAGTTGGTGGTTGGTGGAAGCTTTGAAACAGAGATGCGACTAAGTAGAAGGGCGAGAGTGTGGGTTAACGGCAATCTAAACAGCAAGAAAAAGGGTCAAATATCCATAAAGGTGTGTAGCTCAGAGCATATAGAGATAGCATCGATTGCTTTGTTCACAATATGCAGGGCGCTTTGCGGGGCAAGGGAACCCAAACCTGTAGCTGTAGTGGAAGGAGAATGAGGTTGGATATAATGTAGGTAGAAAGTGAAGTTTTGTTACCGTCTAAAACTATAGTCAGTCTCACATTGGTATCCATTACTGAAAGAAGTTTGTACTCCGTTGTAACGTTTTTTTTGACAACAGCTCATCTGTTGGGGTACACTTACAAGTAAACTCAGCATATTGCTCAACATTTTACAATCGCAGAAGAATATTAGAGTACTATTATTCAACATTTGGTACACATTGTTTGATTACTTGTATGAGCAGTCGAAAGACTTTCCAGAGTTACGAGATGGGTGGTCACTGGTCAGCTGTAATCTTGGGAGCCTAAACATTTGAGCTCAGAGCCAAGATGTAATCAATTGTGTTCAAATTCAGATGTAATCGGCAGGATGAATGCAGGGTGTTGAAAGTATTTACAACAGAACCACACTGTCACATGATGAGAAACATGTACAATCAAGAGCGTTCAGACTATCGCTACTTCTACTACTAGTACAAACAAATTTTGTAATGTACACCATATATATGTATATATATAGAGAAATCAACCCCTTTTTTGTGCACCGGAAAGAATCTTCATCTAACTGATTTGAATAAGAGGAATTACAAGAAGGAACCCCAGAGGACTTGAGCTTGAATGGTGGCAGCTTCAGCATCAGAGAGAGAAGCATCCTTAACCCTCCTCAGTATCTCCTGCTTCAACGCCCTCTTCTCCCTCTGCCTCAACCCTTCTCCCACCTCCAGCTGCACAGAGAACCTGGCTACGCAGCTGGCGAAGGGGTGCGTCTCGTCCTCGTCCTCCTCGTCGCTGGTGCTGGTGCTACTCCTCCGCTGCATCTCCATCAGCTTCTCCACCACCCTTGCCTTTATCATGGCCTCCACAGCCTCCTTTCTCCCGTAGTAGCCTATCTCCATCACGCATTCCAGCGCCGTCACCTGTGTGTGGGCATCCCCAGTGCTGCCATACATGTACCCGATGATGGCTCCAATGTGGTCCTCGCTCTCAATCTCGTCCACCAAGGGGGATTTAATGGATTTGATCAGGGAAGAGAGGACCTGGAGGGAAGGGGCGGAGGCGATGGAGATGAGTGCGTATGCAGTAGGGCCCATGAGCACCTGGCCCACGAAGACGTTCTTGTTGAAGCGGATGAGGGAGTCGATCGCGAGAGCGGCCTGGTGGCGGAGGGCGATGGAGTGAGCAGGGTTGGTGAGGATGGACTCGAGGTGGGAGAAGACACCGGATTTGAGCACCAGGTCCTGCAGCTGCCGGTTGAACCCCTCGGAGACCCTGTCCTGCAGGCGGCTCAGCAGGCCGCTCAGGTCGTCCTTCTCGGCCTCGGCCTCGGCCGCCAGAGACTCCACCAGCACCCGGTCGATCCAGGCCTGCAGCTCCCGCTCAATGGAGGCGGCCACCCGGGCGATCTGGTGGAAGGTGAGGCGGCGGCGCACGAAGGAGCCGAGGCCGCCGCCGCCGGCGGTGGTGCTGTGGAAGAGAGTCTTGAGATAGGAGAGGAGGTGGGAGAGGTGAGACAAGGCGGGGTCGGAGAGGATGGTGTGGGACTCGTGCTCCAGCTCCAGCAGGGCTTTGATGGAGGCCTCCGCAGCGGGAGCGGGGTTGGATTGTATATCCCGACACGCTTCTTTCAGCAGCTCCAATACTTTGATAACTTCTCTCTCCTCCATTTTTTATTTTTTTATTTTTGTGATTGTCAACTCCCCCTCTGCTCTGCTCTTCTCTTCTCTTTTGGATTACCACTACTTGGAATGTCTGTGTCAATCAATCACTTATCCATCTCATCTATCTCTCCCTTCTTCTTCTTCTTCTTCTTCTTCTTCTTTTTACTACAGCTACAGTACATCCTCAAATAATATCCCCCCTTTCTACTCAATTAAAATTACAGTAAATATTTGATCCGTTATAAAACAAGAATTTGTGTATCGAGTTCCGACTATTACTATTACTATTACTCCCACATACTTGGTGGATCGGACCATCCAAAGCTCCCGGCATGGCATGATCAGGATCAGAATGATGCTCCAACCATCTCCCTCCCTCCCTCCATCCAATCATCAAATCAATCATTCATCCGCCATTTCCCTTCTCTCCTACTCCATTCTTCTTCTTCAAGGTACCCTGTTTCTTTTCTTTTCATTTCCGTTTATTGTTGTTTAATTAATTGCACTCTTTCAATTCTACCTAGTCCTACTACCACCATCGAATCTATGGATTACAAATGTTTGGGTTATTGTATTGTATTGTATTGTATTTCTTTATCACATTGCTCATTTCTTATGCAATACCAGTCCTTCTTCAACAACTAATGCTTCATTTAGCAATGCAACTCATTATAAAACGACTAAACCTCTTGAGATTTTGGTGAGAGTAGTCGAACAATTTGTTATGTCTGTCAATATGTCAGCACCAATGTCATCTAATCGATGTTACTTATACACTAACTACACTTCCATTGCATGTCAAGATGGTACTTCATTCTAGGCCAAAAATCTCTATGCATGTTGTTGGAAATTTATAGGAGCAGCAATAGACGGAGGAGGAAACTGGGGAAGCAATCAAATGCAGCAGATAATTGATAACATCACAGGTTCAGTTACCATATACTCATACTCTCCGTATTAGACATAATTTCCTTGTTTAACTGATCCATCTTATTTTAGACTCTTGTCATTGTATTACTAAGTACAGTAATGGAAGTAAACATGCATGTTGAGCCATTGTTTCAATACGACTCTGAGCTCAATAATAGATCCAACTTGTATTGTATAACATGATACCTACTTGTTATAGTTCTCAGAATTTGACAGTACACACCACGTAGTATTAATGTTACATTACACACCTGCTCGTTAGCCAGGGCCATGAATACCGACCACATCACTCAAATAAATTGGGCTCTATCTACATAACCTGAAAGAGATATGTTATACAATCAAGTCTTAAATAATGATGGCAAGTTGTGGACACTGACAGCGTCAACACCCAACCTGGTCTCTGTACTCCAGGAAAACTAAAGCCGCACCATAATGAGCTAGTGCACCTATGACCACAAACGCATGGAAGATCTGATGGCTATGTCCAACAAGATCAAACCAGCCTGGCTTCCACCTCTCAGGGATCCTGCTCACATAGAATCCGGTCCCTATCAGATAAGATAAGGCCATCCCACCTTCATACGCCAGGGTCAAGTTTCGTCTAGGATTAGTCCAGTTCAAGATACAGGCATGAACAGCTGGGATTACCCCAAATAGGCCAATAGACATGAACAGGATGGCTCGGAAAGCCCTCCATTTCCCAGAGGAAAGGGTCGGGGAGAGTAGGGTGGCGATAGTGACTGCGCCAAAGATGGAGATTCCACTAAGATATATAATTTGCCACACAGGCTGACACTGGAAAATATAGTACATGGCGGGGAAGAAGGAGGTGATGATCATGACACTGATTCCGGAGTAGTCCATCCGTAGGAGCCACAGGTTTAGGCGGTGGGAGTGGCAACAAAAGAGATGGCAGATGCTGCTTGATACAAGGCACACCATTGCACCGCTTAAGTAAACATAGAATGGCCACCTTGTCGCTGCTTCCACAGGGTGAGTTTTTTCCACTCCTTGTTGTGTTACATTCTTCAAATTTACCAATTTAGTCATGCCCTGAAATTTCTTGCGTTAATTGTCGGTAAAAATAGTACAGTTGTACTGGTTGCTGCTGTGTTACTTGTCCGTGTCGTGTGTGTTTGTGTGTATATCACGTGTTGTTTGTCTCGTTTAACATATTATTTACACCTGGACACTTGCATGCATGAAATTTTGTTCATGGGCAACACGGTTTACTTGCTGAATTTAGTCAGTAGATATGGAAGTTACCGTTAAGAAATGAGTGGAATCACGCGAGGAATTAGTGGTGAGCCCCGTGGGAGAGGTCCTGAAACAGAATTGGAGTGCTTCAATGAGAGTAAACTATGAAGATCAGGACTGAATACAAATACCAACATAATGACATGGTTAAAGAAAAGAAAGTCATAATGCATCTTGTGTGCAGTATATAAGAATATAACCCTTTTCGTCATGACTAAACAAACGCACTGGAATTTGTACTGTGTTATAAAAATGCATTATTGCATTTGTAGTTGTTGTAGTTGATAGTGATTAGGGATTCAATGAATGTAATTTGGTTGGTTGTGTATTTGGGGGTGAGGTTTGGAGTAGCGCCACTTGAAGAGTTTATGAGCTAAGTTTGTGGATTCTTACTTCTTAGTGGTGTAGGTGTCAACTTCACTTGTTTAGTACCCACCTACCTACCTGCCTGCCTGCCTTATAATAAGACCAATAACTACAAATGACCATATTTGTCTACTAAGTACTCCTACTTTTTTGTGGTTTACCAAACCAAACCCAGGCCGCTATGAGAGTAGCAAGTCTAACTTTAATTAGTTCCATGAAGAAAGCAGAAAGCTAAGCTTTTTAGATTAGATTACTTGCAGGTTCATAACCGTAGCCGAGGTAAGGGTGATACTAGCTAGTTGAATACAACTCCAGTTGATGGTAGGAATTAGAAATTAAAACTACAGATCGAAGTAGTAGTAGTAATAGTACCTGAAGAATCCAAAGAGATCAACTGCGTCTGAAACATGGGCAGCATTAACAACCGTCAATCCCACAAACAGAAGAAAGCCCAGCAAATGTCTACAATTCATATCCATTCAAAAACGTATTAATTAAGAAATGAATTAAGTAACTAAAATACACAGTATGATTGTAGGAAGTAGGAAGGAATGGGGATGCATACGTCCATATGTTGAGAGTTTCATTATGCCATTGGAAAAGGCTGATAAAGGCGTGCTTTAGCGACCACTCCGCTCTGTAGTAGTTGAGAATGAAGTCGTTATCTTTCATGTAGTGCGGCAACTCATCGTAGCTCACTAACCTCCTGCGACTGCTGCGACTGCTTTTGTCGTGTTGTTTTTGAGTCTTGTTTTCCATTTGGCTTGTGTGTTTCCTGCTGGGGTTTCTGGCAACACAAGGAGCGGGTTTCATCTGAATATAAAAGCCCTGCTGATGCTGATGCTGATGCTGATGCTGTATTATACGACTCCTTATATGATTTGCTTAGAATATCTATCTATCTGTCTATCTATCTATCTGATACTCTGCAATGAAGGGAGGCGCATTTAAAGAAGTACTCCCTTTTTACGAGTAGTTTATTGTTGAGTGTTGGCATCATTTACTACAGTTTTTTGGTGCTGAGCAATTCAAAGCCTTGGAGACGGGTTAGGTGAGCGGAACCCGATTTAATAATTCTGGAGTATACTGTACTTGCAGTTGTGCCAACATCCACCTACTACTACTACAGTTGTACTTGTTCCCTCTTCTTCATCACATTCCATGCTACTGCTACCCTTTCTTATTTCCTTAAAAGAGTAAGAGTATTTTTCATTTTAATTTTTACTAAATGATTGACTGACTGTGTTATCTTAACGTTTTGCTGAAATTTCTTTCATTGGCACGACAACCGTATCATTGACTAACTGTGTTGACTAATACTCCCTTCGTCGGTATGTTTCTTCCTGTTTTCCTTTTTGGGCCGTCCTCTAAGTTTCTTCCTATTTCTATTTTTCCTTTTTTGTACACTCAATTTTACTATTTTGTCCTTATTGGACCCACATTCATACCCTTTTGTACACACTCACTACCAATATTTATCTATAAACAAATAATTTTCAAGGTCCACCATCCATTACTTTACTTCTTTTTATGCAATTCCTTATTCTACGTGCAAAAAGAAATGAGAAGAAACTTAAAGGACGGAGGGAGTATGTAGTACGGAGTATTTAATACAGAAGGATCACAAAATATATGAGATAAATACTACTCCCTCCGTTCAAATCCAAAAGTTACGTTGTTTTCATAACTCAAGAAAATCGTTAATATTCTCAACAATCTATAAGAGAAAATATGGTCATGTGAGATTTTATTTGATTCGTCTTTATGAGTGAATTAAGAATATCAAATTTTTTATGATTTTTGTTAATGTGAAACGAAAGACATTGACGGTATAAAACGTGTTTCGACAAGTGTGAAAAAACAAACGTACCAATTTGAATTCGAACGGAGGGAGTATTGTACTCCTTGTAAATGATTGATAACTCAGCAAGTAGTACTCTTATGTCCTTGTAGTTGTCTATCTATTTATCTATCTCAATTTAAGTTAACTGAGTCAACTTAATTCATTTCAAAGTCAAATTAAGTTAACTTAAATCATAGGGAGTATAGGAGTATTAAGTCTTCCATCATGATAATGGTGTGACATATCACATAATAATCATATGATGGCTGTACTTAAGTGAAGGTTTAATTATGATGAGATTATTATTATTATTATGGCATAATTAGGTAAAGTAATTAATGTATGTGTGCATTAGTATTGGGTATGATTACAAGAGAAATGGAGTCAAATGTGAAGGGAGGCAGCCATTGATTATTTGAAGTTGGAATTACTAGGAAACTTCTTTTGCGTTTGACCTCTAAAAAAGAAAAAGGAAAAAGAGTGAATAAAACTCCAAGGGACACCGACGATGACTCAGACTCAGCCCACCGCACCTATACTATACTGATACATACAAACAAACCCGTTTTGCCTTTTTCTTTTTCTTTTTTCTTTTTCTTTTTCTTTTTATACATCCTCAAACGTCTCTCTCTCTCTCTCTCTTCTCCTCTGTTGTTACTTGTTCGTGGTCTGCTCTTTTTAATAATTAAAGCATAATAATAATTACTGGAGTAGTAGTAATCCATCTAATAATTTCTTCTACTGCTATTCCGTACATTAATTCTTTCTTCTGTGTCTCTGTAGCCGCCGTTGGTGTAATAAGTTTGAGGTATTTCTTTCTTTCTTTCTTTCTTTCTTTCTTTCTTTTGCTATCTGACTGGGTATCTATGTATGGATCGCTGCTTCTTCTTCTTCCATTAATTCCTGCAAATGGTGTTTTACTTTTTTGAGTAGTAGCTGTCAGCTGACACGGCACGCACGGCTTTACTAAATTGATGTCATCAAAGTTGATCAAGTTTGGATGTTTTTGAATTGGAATAGGAATAGGAATAATTGGGGGTTATGGAAGGAGGAGGAGGTGGAGGTGGTGGTACAAATAGTCTGAGGAGATATTTGGGGTCCATCAAAGATACTACCACCATTAGCTTGGCTAAAGTCAATAGTGGTTACAAGGTACTCCATTCTCCCTCTCTACTACTAAATACTAATTCCCCCTTTCTTTCTTTAACTTCCTTCTTATTCCGACTACTACTGCTGTCAATGCATTTCATTACAGGAGTTGGACATCGCCATCGTCAAAGCCACTAATCACGTCGAACGTCCTGCTAAGGACAGGCACATTACAGGTCTTCATACATTCCCTACTTCTTCTTCCTCACACTCACACTCACACTCACACTCACACTTACCCTTAACTTTGCTCTTTCTTCAGCCATATTTTCCGCTGTTTCCGCCACAAGGCCTCGCGCTGATGTCGCATACTGCATCCATGCTCTTGCCAAACGCTTAGCCAAGACACATAATTGGGCCGTATGTTCCCCATAACTACCAGTATCTTTATGACCTCATCTTCCATCTTAATCCAACTTCCTGACTACTATTCTATTCTAGGTGGCTTTGAAAACCTTAATTGTTATTCATCGTGCTTTGAGGGAAGTTGACCCAACATTTTACCAAGAGCTCATTAATTATGAAAGAAGCAGAACTCATATGCTCAACATGTCACATTTCAGAGACGATTCAAGTGCAAGTGGTAATCTTTTTCACTCCATACTTCTTTTCTTCACCTATATATAAGATAATATAAGATAAGCCTCTTCATTGCTCACACTTTGCATTATTCAGCATGGGATTACTCTTCCTGGGTCCGTGCCTATGCCTTGTTTCTCGAAGAGAGGCTTGAATGTTTTCGCGTCCTCAACTATGATGTTGAGACTGAGCCCCCAGTAAGACGACTTTGCCTTTCTTCAGAATGTTTTCAACTTTATTATATACGTACGACTAGTATTTTATTATGAATGTAACCCTATTGAAGTAGTGTTGTGTGATCTTCTCTTCAGAGGATAAAGGATCTTGATACGGTAGACTTGCTTCTGCAACTACCAGCATTACAACAACTTCTACACCGAGTTCTTAGTTGCCAGGTAAGATTCAGGCTCTGCTTTTCAGATTTGTTATGGATGAATCACCTACCCTTTCTACTGTTGCTTATATTGCATACAGATATTAAAGCTTATCTTTTATTGTTCCAATAAACAGATCTATATGTTATGTTCCTGCCATTCTTTTCTAGTCCATGTCTATGATACCAAATATTCTCTATTCTTTTGGGTTTAGATGTCCAAGTATATATATATATATATATATATATAGATAGATTTAGGTTCATGTGAGAACCACTCCTTCAATGAGAACTGTGAGAACTCCTCCCAGCCATCAGATTATATTATGAGAATGGATGGCTGAGATTGCACTTTGATTTCTTAATGCAATATGAATTAGCCGATTAATTTTCTTCCACCTTTCCAATCCAACCCTAAATTTTTTTCTGTCCCGTCTAAACCGGCTATCCTCCCGTTTTGATTAATTCTAATTTTGTTTATTTTAATTATATGATTTTGTGTTTTGATTATCTATGTTTGTCAGTGGTTTAGGTTATGTCTTATTGGTGTATGTTCTTTTGAATTTTAGTGTACCCTTTCTATATTTTAGCGTATCCTCTTTGAATTTTGACGTACCCTTTCTTAATTTTAGTGTACTTCATTTCTTTTTTAAAAAAAAAATAGTGCATCTTTTTTTTCGATTTTAGCGTACATTTTTCTCATTTTTAGTGTATCTTTTTTTAGTTTTAGCGTAATCTTTCTCAATTTTAGCGTACCCTTTCTCAATTGTAACGTACTTTTTTAAAATTTTAGCGTACCCGTTCTCAATTTTAACGTACCATTTTTTAATTTTAGCGTACTGTTTCTTAATATTAGCGTATCCTTTTCGAATTTTAGCGTTTTTTCAATTTTAGCGTATCGTTTTGAATTTCAGTATGACATGATTTTGAAAAAGGACAATTAAAAATTCATGGCAATCAAATTTTAAAATAAAGTGCTAAAGGAGGAGGTTGCTCAGAAAATAAATTACTGAAGAGAAAGGTAAGATCAGATGCAAAGAGAAGACTAGTTTCATATCACGAACAGCAAAAAAAAACACGAAATTGAGATCCATATTCTAGAAAATAAAATGATTAAATTACAAAAATGATTTCAGCTCTTCCATCATCTTTAAGCTCTTCTTAATATACTCCTCTTCTTCTTAGATGTAAGCTGCCATTGAAATCCTCGACATCTCCGAATCAAATTCCTCAATCACGGTTTCAACGTTGTTTAGATATGATTCAACGAACGCCTCCATTATTGGAATATTGGAGGACGACAGATCGATTGAAATGATCAGAAATAGAGAGGGGATGAATGGATTGAATTGTGATTTAGGGTACTATTGAATCAACGGACCTCAATTGGAAAAGGAGGTTGAAAACATTGTTTGTTAGATCTGTACCAGATCTAACGACTGTAAGAAGTTCTCACAGTTCTCATCATAGTATAGGTTCTCGCCCGATCTTGACTCTATATATTTATATTATTATTATTATAGCGGAATAAAGTATAATGACTCTTATAGGATGAATTATCAGTGGTTACTGAAATTTCACTATAAGTCGTTCTGAATAGCCTTTTAGTATGCCTCGCTTAAATTGTCATAGACTTATAGGTAATGTCTTGAAGACACTAAAGCGATGATGTTATATAGTATGTGTTTTAACGCTTTTAATTCTTTATTCAGCCTGAAGGAGCTGCAGTTCATAACCACGTGATACAGCTGGCTCTTTCAATGGTAAGCGATATTTCGAATATAAGTATTTGTCCATGGACGTCTGATGACATCATTTGACCCTCATGCATTCAATAGGTTGCTTCAGAAAGCATGAAAATCTACAGTGCTATCAGTGACGGGACAGCTAACCTGGTTGACAAGGTGCGGTTTGATTTGTGATTGTTCAATTTCTTTTAAGAAGTTGCAAACTTGCAATCCTTATGTGGGTCAAATGTTACTCTAAAACAGTTCTTTGAGATGCAACGCCATGATGCTGTGAAAGCCCTTGATATATATCGGAGAGCAGGACAACAGGTCTGTTGTTTGCTTTAGATATTGTCCTCTCAATTCCATTTTTTATAGTGTATTTATTTTGACACTATATGTCTAATTTTAGGCTGAAAGATTGTCAGAATTCTATGAAATCTGTAAGAACCTTGATGTTGGGCGTGGAGAGAGATTTATCAAGATTGAGCAGGTTGTTTGAGTTACTCGGAACTGACCTCAGTTATTTATTCCCAAATCAAAGATCGTTTCTAAATAGTGCTAATTTGTTATTACATCTTTGTTCATAACGTAGCCTCCGGCATCATTTTTACAAGCCATGGAAGAGTATGTCAAAGAAGCACCTAGAGGATCAACTTTCCGGAAAGAACAGGTATTGTGTATGAGCTATGAAACTAGTAGTTTCAGTGGCTGATCCATTTTTTTTTTGTCAAAAGGCACATAATACTTATACCTTCTGTAAATAAGGCAACTATAGTTATTTTTTACCCAAAAGCACCTTAAATTTACATTCTTTGTTAAAAGTCACAGAACCCCAACTTTCGTCAAAAAACCCGTTAATATTGACGGTTCATCCCTTAATCCTCTTCCTTCATCCCTTTAATCAAACTCAATCATCCCTTTATCAATTCAAACCCAATCATACAAATATACTTTTGAGTTCAATTTCCGTTTTTATGTTATTTACGCTAACTTTCGAGTATAATTTTGAGTTCAATTTCCGTTTTTATGTTATTCATTTTTTGATTTAGTAACCCTAATTATTAATTGTTGTTGTCATTAATTTTTGGTTTTAGTAACCATTTGTATTCCATTCTTTATCTTATCATATAAGATGAGTACTCGAAGATGACATGTTAATTGAAAATATGCAAAAGTGAAAAAAAAACGTGGGGTTCGATTAAGGGGAGAATAAAAAAGGTTTTGGAGGGAAATTAATTTTTTTTTGGGAGGGAAAATGGAGTATTGTGGCCTTGTGGGGAAAATAAAGAGGATGAAAAGAGAGATAATAAAGAGTAAGGTAAAGGAGGGGGGAATGAAAGAGTTGATTGAGTTTGATTAAGAGATGATTGAGTTCGATTAAGGGATGATTGAGTTCGATTAAGGGATGAAGGAAGAGGATTAAGGGAAGAACCGTCAATATTAACGGTTTACATAAGAAAGTTGGATTTTGGTGCCTTTTAACAAAGAAATGTAAATTTAAGATGCTTTTGGGTAAAAAAAACTATAGACTCTTATTTACAGAAGAGCTGAATGTTAGGTGCCTTTTGACAAAAAACTCTTAAGAGAATAATTAGAATTTGTTAAGCATTCAAGATAAATTAGTAAGTCAATACATATATATTTTAATAAAGATATTATATACGGAGTATACTTTTTTTATTACATGGAGTATATGTTATTATCATATTTTCGAAGTCTCAATTTTCTACTTAAAACATACCTATGAATTAATATTAACAATTGATTACTCATATGTGTAGTTGTGTACGTAATATAATCTTAAATTGTTTAATAGCATATTTTTTATAAAAAAACTACACCAATTCTGTGTTCTTTTTTAAAATGAAGAGAGATAACCTCGTAAAACAAAAATATTATTTAGAAAAATGAAGTGACTATATTTGTTTTTACTTTGATGATTTTTTTATTATAAGTTTGTCAAATTATTTTGAGTTTTTTTTTTGTCTTCTATGAAATTTAGTTGATTTGATGTATTTATTACATGAAGTATCATTATTTATTTCTATATTAGGTGTGATACATTTTGTAGGGAACTTTTTAGTAAGTTGTTATTCTTTTAGTTAATAGGGGATTGTTTTTACTTTGATGATTTTCTTATTATAAGTTTGTTCAAATTATTGTGACGTTTTTTTGTCTTCTATGAAATTTAATTGATTTGTTCTATTTATTATATGAAGTATCATTATTTATTTCTATATTAGGCATGATGCATTTTGGAGGAAACTTTTTAGTAAGTTGTTATTTTTTAGTTAATACTAATAAATAAAGGGGATAAAGGGGATGAATTAATGATAACAATTGATTACTCATATGAGTAATAATCTTAAATTGTTTAATAGCACATTTTTTTTTAAAAAGTTACACTAATTCTATGTTTTTTTTAAAAAATGAAGAGAGATTAACCTCGTAAAGCAAAAATATTATTTAGAAAAATGAAGTGATTATATTTGTTTTTACTTTGATGATTTTCTTATTATAAGTTTGTTCAAATTAGTTTGACTTTTTTTTTTGTCTTCTATGAAATTTAATTGATTGTTCTATTTATTACATGAAGTATCATTATTTATTTCTATATTAGACATGATACATTTTTGAGTAACTTTTTAGTAAGTTGTTATTCTTTTAGTTAATAATAAAGGGGATGTTAGGAAAAAAAAGGTATATATATTTATATACTTATTACTATGAAATGATCAGGTGAAGCAAATAGTTGATGAAAAGCCCACAGTTCTGGCAATTGAAGAGAAGCATGTTATTGATGGGAAGGAGGAACAATGTCCATCACCCCCTCCAGAACCCGTCAAGGAAGAGAAACCCGTGGCCGTGGCTGAGGCTCCTGATCTATTGGTAAGCTTTGAAGTGACTGTATCTTCTGTGCTTGCCATAGTTGCTATCCCCAAATCTGAATAACATTTCTTCACGTTTTTGACAGAGTATGGATGATGACCCCATTCCGGTTGCCTCAGATTTAGATGAGAAAAATGCTTTAGCCCTAGCTATTGTTTCTGTGGGTACGTCTCTATTCTGATTTTTGTTTGCTCTTTTCTGGTAGGATTTTATAGAAGGTGTGTAGTGCTGTCTCGAAATCCATTTGATAAGTACGACGCCCTCTTTATTTCATGCAGACGATCTGTCAACTACAACTCCACCTCGTAATTTGCAGAATGGTGTCACTGGATGGGAACTGGCACTTGTCACTGCACCCAGCTCAAACGAGAGTGCAACTGCAGCTACTAACCTGGTAATTACCTTCTCGAGAACTCCTCTGTTTTTCTAATCTTCAAAGTAATCGATGGATTGACAATTGATGCTACTTGCCTGGCTGATGTCATTGAAGCTAGCTATCTTTGTGCCTCGTGTTATTTGGGGAAAATGATGCTATTGTCATGTTTGAAAAGTTGGTATTCTTTCTAATGTTGGTTTCTAAATCTTTGAAGGGTGGGGGATTTGATAAATTAACACTAGACAGCCTATATGATGACGCAATGAGAAGAAATAATCAGGCAACAAGTTACAATCCATGGGAGGCAGCTCCAATGAGAAGCAATCAAATGATGCAAACTCAGGATCCTTTTTACGGTTCAAACGCAATGGCCGCATCCCATTCTGTGCAGATGGCTGCCATGGCCAGTCAGCAACAAGCTTTTTTGATGCAACAACAAATGATGATGGGGCAACACCAAATGATGATGGGACAACAACAAAGGATGATGGGACAACAACAGCCACAGCCTATAAATCCTTATGGCAACCCTTATGCAGCCAACCCCTATGGTCCGACCATGCCCGTTCAACCCTATAACCCAAACACGGGTTTCTTATAACGGTACTCATCTGATTTTGCTACGAGTGCCATTTGAGATTTTTTTTATTAACACAAGTAGCATTTTTGTACCATATTTTGTGCTTTGTGCTAGTAGACTCATGAGATTTGTGGTTTGATAAAAGGAATATAGTCAGGGCATTTGAATTTATTTGATAATCTCCAGTGTAATTCGACTGAATAAATATTGCATGTATTCTTTGACCTGCATATTTGGTGTATGTTATAAGCAGGGAATGTAAGACAGTATATATATCTAACACTTCATCATTGTATTTTGTGTATACGAGTATATTTTTATTTTTTTTGACAATTTCGTTTTGCTGTATATTGAAGTGACAAGTGACAACTGCAATGAGCTAGCCTTGCTTGTGGAGTTGGCCTATTTCGTGTTTCCATGCATGCATGAATAAAACATACTCCGCCCCTCGTAAATGGACAGTGGATCGTCTGAGTTATGTAATTACATCTACTGGTTGCTCTGCTGATTGCTGCTTACTTAAAACGCATAATATCACATAAATTTACAAAAAAAAAAAAATCTCTTGCAAGTTTTCGTAGGATCGCAAAAAGAATTCTGAATGCCGTTGCCCTCCACTGCCTTGCCTCAACAACAGGAGCAGCAGCAAGGGCAGCTCAGAGTAGACTTTCAACACTTTGATAAAATAAATGTGACCTCAAACCCAATTGAATCGAAGAAAGAATAAGCATTGGTTATACACAAACAAAAACAGTACAAGGAAGCAGACTCGGGCAGGCGTAGAAGAAAGCAGAATCAAGCAAGGAAGGCGGGGAAGGATGCCATATTGCGATTGTAGGTGAGTGAGCAGGCTTCTCAGTTAAAAGCAGGAAGATAGGAGGGGTCCATGGCAAAGAAAGGCAAGCATGATGTATAAGATGATGAGCAGAACAACAATCAAGGTGAAGCTGCACAATCAATTTGGAGATAGAAGGCAAGTACGTTGAGTATGATGCAGGGAATAATAATAATACGGAGTAATATAATGTTACTCAGTAAATAACAACTTACATTAGCCTGCAGTTCCTCCACCAAACGGTGGCTCTGAAGCGGCGAGCATGTTTTCTGAAGCCAAGGCTGTTGCCTTGCATAGTCTCCGTTTTGTCAACCAGAAGCTCCAACCGCTCCCCTCTATCCAAGACTTTATCAATGTTTTCAATCATAACAGTACGCACCTGAATGAATGAATGATCAACCACTTGACGTATTCATATAGTATACAGTACTATATAAAGATAGAAAGAAAAGGAGTAGAGGAGTGTATGTGATATGTATGTACCTCAGACATATGGCCTTTGAGGCGGTTGAGTCTGTCTGCACTGGGGTCGTTAGAGTAGTACTCCATCTGCTGGCTTAAGACCCTGGAGAATTCATCATTCATGGCATAGGCAGGTGCGGTGGTGATGGCACGCCCGTAGGTCTTGACGAACCTCTGATGGATGTCCTCCAGAAACGCAAATGGAATTCTTCCTGTAAATGTATGTATATTAGTTGGGGTAGGGTAGGGGGGGTAATAGATAATAAAGGGGATGGGATGGGTAAAAAGAGATGATTACGTACGGCCGACGTTGTCCTCGGCCATACAGAGGACGGTGAGGTTGTCGGTGCGGTTGACGTGGAAAATGTATCTGTCCTGGGAGAAGGAGACGTGGGTGTCGGTGTCACCAGGGACTTTGTCGAGGATCTGACGTGCTATGCCACCGGCAGTGGTAGAGGCGCTGCTGTACTCGGACAGCACTACTGATCCACGCGCCACCATGCCATACAGTATGCCCATCCCTCCCTCCCTTTGTTTATTTTTGTTAATTAATACAGTACTCCAAATAAGGATATTTTGGAATTGTAGAGAATGAAGCAGCCGACCAGGAATAGGAATAGGAAGGAAGGGGAAGAAGGAGAAGAGCTAGATGGGATGGGATGGGATGGGGCGTTTACTTTTTGGAAGGAACGACCCCGCCAATCCAATAGTATTATACTACTCCACTATAGAATAGGAGTAATTATTTCCAGCTCATCCAACCATTTCTTCATCAGTCATCACCTTCCCCTCCCCCTTTCCATTATCTGTCCTTTTTCGTCATTTCATCCCACGGCCCCTCTTCACCCACGTCCCCGTCCCCGTCTTCTTCTTCCATTTATTTTATTAATTAATTAATTAATATAAACTCTTTCTCTTTCTCTCCCTATCTATCTATCTATCTATCTATCTATCTCTACACTCTTTTTTCTAGGGTTTGCTGCGGCGTTTCTTCCTGCGAATTTACACTTTCATCAGGTACGTATTTATTTGATAATTAATTCAATTTGTTTGATTTTGTTGGTGGTTTAATGACTCCAATTTAGCAACGGGAGTTAAACAAAAATGGGAGTAGTCCATATAACTTAGTAATTGATTTGGTTTAGTTACTCCAATTTATAGAAGGAATAATCCCTAAAAATAAGAGGGGTTCATGTTCATGTTCATGTTCATCCAGTTCCAATGTTAGAAAGGAAAGATATGACAGAGATATAGGACAGGACAGACAGGACAACTACTAAATATGAAGAAGAGGTGTTCCTGTAATTTAGGCAAATCATTCTCTGTCTCTCCTCTCCTTTTCTTACATTGCTTCCATATAAGAAGCACAATTCCTTCATCTCCAAATTCACCCTCTCGCTTCCGTTCATAACTCGTTATTATTATTATTATTATTATTATTATTTATTATTTATTATTATTATTATTATTATTATTATTATTATTATTATTTATTGTTATTATTATTATTATTATTATTATTATTACCATTTGCATTTTATTAATTTAATAAAATTATTTACTTTTATAAAATACTCTACATTATAATAATATATGATCTTCCCTTACTTGATGATCATACCATACCATACCCATACCAAGGAGCTAGCTGAGTGAAAATAAGAATATCAAATTAAAGAAAGAAATTGAAATTAAAAATTAATAATAATTGTTAAGTTGCATTTGTGTGGAGGGAGCTGAGGGGGAAGTTTCTTCTTCTTTCTCTCTTCCCATCAAGTCCATCCTGTTATCATGACCTCTGATGGAGATATATCTCTTGAGCAAATCAAAAATGAAAATGTTGATTTGGTACGTAACAATTCATTCATTCATTCATTCTTTATACACACTGACTAGCTTCATTGCTGGAGTACATTTCATTAACATCATAAAATTTACAATAAACTCATTATTGCTACATTGTACGTACGTGTCTAATATATACTCCGAGGGATTATACACATACACATACATGCACGTTATTATGGTTGTTGCTCGCTTGGTTATGATGTTGTTACGACAAAATGACCTATATGTATGTATGTATGTATTTATCTAAAGGAACATATTCCCGTGGAGGAAGTTTTCAAGTTGTTAAAATGCAACAAAGAGGGTTTGACTTCCGTGGAGGGGGACAAAAGGCTTCAGATCTTTGGCCCCAACATGCTCGAAGAAAAGAAGGTATTACTATTAGTATTAATAATAAACAATGCCCATTATTGATATTACGCGTGGTTGTTTCTGTCAATGAATTGAGGCTGTTGGTGTAATGTTTAGGAGTGCAAGTTTCTCAAATTCTTAGGGTTCATGTGGAACCCTTTATCATGGGTAATGGAGGCGGCTGCTATCATGGCCATTGCTTTGGCTCATGGAGGAGGCAGACCCGCGGATTGGCAAGACTTTGTTGGTATTGTCGTACTGCTTATTATCAACTCCACCATTAGTTTCATCGAAGAAAATAATGCAGGAAATGCTGCTGCAGCCCTCATGGCTAATCTTGCTCCCAAAACCAAGGTACAATTAATTACTTAATCATCATTAATCATACATTTCTTCTTTAAATTGTTGGATAATAAATAAATGTATGTATGTATGTATGTATAGGTGTTAAGAGACGGAAAATGGGGGGAGAAGGAGGCATCTATTCTGGTGCCAGGAGACATAATCAGCATAAAACTTGGAGATATTATCCCTGCTGATGCTCGCCTCTTAGAAGGTGATCCCCTGAAAGTGGACCAAGCTGCTCTCACCGGTGAATCCTTACCCGTCACTAGAAACCCCGGGGATGGGGTCTTCTCTGGTTCCACATGTAAGCAAGGTGAAATCGAGGCAGTTGTTATTGCTACTGGTATACACACTTTTTTTGGCAAGGCTGCTCATTTAGTTGACAACACCAATCAAGTTGGTCATTTCCAAAAAGTATCTTCTTCTTCTTCTTCTTCTTCTTCTTAGTTACCATTATTATATATACTCCGGGTATATATATATAGGTTTATTCAATTCAATTCAATGTAGGTGTTGACAGCTATCGGTAACTTTTGCATTATATCCATCGCTTTGGGTATTGTGATCGAGATAGTGGTCATGTTTCCAATCCAACACAGAAGGTATAGAGAAGGTATCGACAATCTATTAGTGCTTCTTATTGGTGGCATCCCAATTGCTATGCCTACAGTCTTATCGGTCACAATGGCTATCGGCTCTCATCGACTATCTCAACAAGGAGCTATAACCAAAAGGATGACTGCCATTGAGGAAATGGCTGGTATGGATGTCCTCTGTAGTGACAAGACTGGCACACTTACTCTTAACAAACTCACCGTTGACATCTCTCTCGTCGAGGTCTTCCCTAAGGACTTGGACAAGGATGGCCTTATGTTACTGGCAGCGCGTGCCTCTAGAATTGAGAACCAAGATGCTATTGATACTTGCATCGTTGGCATGTTGTCTGATCCAAAACAGGTACGACTATATAATTAATCGTCAACTTCTTAACGACACACAATATCTACATCTTTTTTTTTTGGCTTATAGGCAAGAGCAGGAATCCAAGAAATGCACTTCCTACCCTTCAACCCAGTACAGAAGCGTACAGCCATCACTTATATCGACTCAAATGGGGATTGGCATAGAGCTAGCAAAGGTGCCCCTGAAGAGGTATATATAAACAATTCAAACCCATCTTCAATGATGCATGATATACATAATGCTTCATTATCTTGATTGATTATAAATTCCAAAACTAACCAACTAATTAACTAACTGTCTTTATTCTCTTATCAAGATTATTGAGCTATGCAATCTTAAGGGTGAAGCAAGGAAAAGGGCTCATAATGTGATCGATAGCTACGCTGAACGAGGACTTAGATCTTTGGGTGTTGCTAGACAGGTAAAACATGACAAAGAAGACTAACTAATTAATATATAGTGGTTTGTGTTGTTGGTACTTGGTGCCACCAATAAGTAAAAAAATGTTTTCAAACTTTCTCTACTTTGTTCCTTTAGGTTGTGCCAGAAAAAAATAAGGAGAGTATAGGAGATCCATGGGAATTTGTCGGTCTATTGCCACTTTTCGACCCTCCAAGACATGACAGTGCTGAGACCATACGTAAAGCACTTGATCTTGGTGTTAAAGTTAAGATGATCACTGGTGATCAACTTGCAATTGGGAAAGAAACCGGGCGTAGGCTTGGAATGGGCACCAACATGTATCCTTCTTCCACTCTTCTTGGGCAGAGCAAAGACGAGTCCATTGCTTCAATATCCGTTGAAGACCTCATTGAACAAGCTGATGGGTTTGCTGGCGTCTTCCCTGGTATTACAGTCATAAGGTTTACAAGAATGTTAGTAGTTGTTTATTTGTTGATACACTTAATTTGAAGTATACAATGTGTTAAACATATGCAGAGCACAAGTATGAGATAGTAAAAAAGTTGCAAGAAAGGAAACACATTTGTGGTATGACCGGTGATGGCGTAAATGACGCCCCTGCACTAAAGAAGGCAGACATTGGTATCGCAGTAGATGATGCCACAGACGCAGCAAGAAGTGCATCAGACATTGTGTTGACTGAGCCAGGTCTAAGTGTGATAATCAGCGCTGTGTTAACCAGCAGAGCCATTTTTCAGAGGATGAAAAACTACACAATTTATGCCGTTTCCATCACTATTCGTATAGTGTTTGGATTTCTCTTGGTTGTTCTCATATGGCAATTTGACTTTCCTCCTTTTATGGTATTGATCATTGCTGTTCTGAATGACGGTACCATCATGACCATATCAAAGGATAGGGTGAGGCCGTCTCCTGTGCCTGATTCTTGGAAGCTCAATGAGATCTTTGTCACGGGAATCATTCTTGGCTCTTACATGGCCATAACAACAGTCTTCTTCTTCTACCTTGCACATGACACCGATGTTTTCAGTGTAAGCTTCAATTGAAAGATGCGATACACACAAGCTAGGTAAAGATGACACCATTTAAGGTGGCTGACATTTTATATTTGTTTTATGCACTGCAGAAATTGTTGGGTGTGAGATCAATCAAGAACAATGTAGATGAACTAACGGCAGCATTATACTTACAAGTTAGCATCATTAGTCAAGCACTGATATTTGTGACACGGTCAAGGAGCTGGTCCTTTGTGGAGCGCCCTGGCATTCTTCTCATGGTAGCGTTCCTTGTGGCTCAATTGGTTGCCACTTTGATTGCTGTATATGCGGAGTGGGAGTTTGCTAGGGTGAAAGGTATAGGATGGGGATGGGCCGGAGCGATTTGGATATTCAGCATTGTGACATACATTCCCTTAGACATTCTCAAGTTTGTTGCCCGTGATTCCTTGAGTGATAAGGTAGCCCGATAATTGGATCATTTGATCCCCCCACGGTCACTACCTCCCTTTTTTGCCTCCATCTTTACTGCATCTGTGACTCATACCCTTTGCTGCTTTGCAAATTGTAGCAGACTGCTATCACCCCGAACATGGACGAGAGACAAAAACAGTTAGCCATGTCTGAATGACGATCAAACAACCTGTCTTTTGAGGCGTGACCCCCCCAAATTTTCTGAAAACCGCTCTAAAAATGGCAAGGTATAGTTAGATAACGTACTTGGATTTGTTTTTTTTTTTGTTTGTATTGTATTGTCAAAAAAACTCTAGGATAAATATCTAATTATGTCACGGGCTTTTTTTTGTGTGTTTTTCACTCAAGATCCAATAGCTTGTTAGTTCAAATTTAAAACACTGTACGACATTTATAAAAAGGCAAATAATTTACAGGACAATTTTTTTGATAAGATTGTCAAAGGCAAATCCATAATTTGAAAATAATCAAGGCATGCTGCAGGAGCTTCATGATACACTAAAAGGGTCTGCCTATTGAATCAATGGTAAAGCTCAAGGGAGTCGACAAGGATGCCATGCATCGAATTCAACAGACACTGTTTAATGTAATGTAATGTGAAGCACAAGGGAATATGAACGGAAGTGGAGGGGGAGCGGGTGAAATCTTGTACGTACGAGGGTTCATTCGAACATATTATATTGTTGTTGCTTCGTAATAAAATGCAAATGGTTTCATCATGGTATGATGAGTGTCTGCTTCTATGCGCTCACCAATTAATAATCTTAGTTGGTATTGTATTGTACCAAGTAACAACCCGACCACTTCATGATAAGATCCAAACAAATACGATAACCCATAACCCGGAAATACTAAAATTTTAAAGTACTTCCAAAGGAATGAAGGACACTCTACCTTTGTCATCAACATCACTAAAAATTCACCAATTAATAATCTTAGTGATCACCCTTGTTGGGTGATCCAACTACCACCTTTTCTGACATGTTGAAAAATGATTTATTCCCTTCTTATCAATGATAAAAAAATATTACTATGTATAGGTACTTCGCAATCTACTCGGGTGATCACATGTACTTACATTAACTAGACAATCGTCAAAATAACACAATGCAATGATCATTATTTTTTGGTCAAAAATATTCGCGAGCTAATATAAAAAAGGTATGTCTAACTTTGTAGGATGCAAACATCACCCCAGACTCATTTGTCAAGGACAAATGTATATGAAGTATTTATTTGAGTGTGCGTTCATGGTATGTTAATGATAATGGTGTTCTCAGATAAGTAAAAGACGTTGACATTGTCAGTTGGTGGCCTTTTAATATTGAGAATGAATATCAAACAATAAGTCTTGAGGTTAAAAAAACGAGATACATACAACATCAATGCAACCAATAATTCTTGGTTGATTATATCCCTCCCGCTGATGCTTCTAGCTCGGTCGTGGATGCCTATATATACTAATAGAATCTTTAATTGTAACGACCAATACTTTTCCATCAAAAGGGCATATGAGTGGCTGTAACTAGAGTATAAAATCGGGGGTTAGACACTCAAACAAATGGAGCTATATACGAGAGATATAATTAAACAACCCACCCTTGCCCCTTCAAGGTTTGGACGAATTGAGTTGTTTTTGTGTGTTTTAAGCTACTCCTTGACCCGGGCAACAATGACTCAAAACGCACCCACACAACTAGCCTCAATCTACTCAAGCTAACCACGCGAATTAGGTCTAGTCTAATCCCTACGAGATTAACAAGGCCTATAACGTTACACTAACTCTGGTTTTGTGATGGATTTAGAGAGAGGGTTTCAAACTCACAATTTCATTCATTCATAAACGACTATCTTAGCATGCGTAGTAAAGTGCCTTATATAGGCCTTATTAGGTATGGATTGTCGTTGGATGCATCTTTTGTTGGCTGGCGTTTGTCTTGATGTATGATGTGTGGGGATGCTCTCCATGCATGACAAGGAAGCCTTTTACCCAAATTGGCTCCGTTAAGGTCTTGGGAAGAGAGGAGGGGACAGTTCCTTGGCTGTCACACAATGCCTGGACTGCCACACTTCGTACTCCCATGTAGACATACCCATGCACACCCTCTTTTGGAGTCGGGGTTTTCCACCAATCTGTTGAGCGTTAGTTAACTTCGTCCTAGACTTATTCGTAGACATTTTAAGATAGATTATGATCCTCGAGTTAGCTTAGTAGGAAGTTGGCCTATTACGAGACTTTAGACTCTTCCCATTTAGCCATGTTTACCCTTTGTTGAGCACGTCCTACGTGGCTTGTTATTTGTTGTATTTGTAACAAAAAGCAGGTGTGATTTATATATATATCTATTAGATTCTTTAATTTGTCCTATTAAAAGCTTTATTGTCGACCTCATCTCTCTCCTTAAAAGCTGAAAAGTTGAGATTACAGCTGAATATCCGCTTATGTTGTATTTTATACCT
The DNA here is from genome assembly GCA_958450325.1 of Agrostemma githago. Taxonomy (NCBI): domain Eukaryota; kingdom Viridiplantae; phylum Streptophyta; class Magnoliopsida; order Caryophyllales; family Caryophyllaceae; genus Agrostemma; species Agrostemma githago. The sequence goes on along the minus strand of OY288261.1, from coordinate 6,467 downwards.
ACCCTTGATTTGATTAATTTTAAAAGTAAAATTGTTTTTTTTTTTTTTTTTATTAAAAAAAAACCCTCCTGTCATTTATAATTAATTAACTTTTCATTTGTGGAATACTCTCTATTTTTCCTGGAAAAATCTCCATCTATTGTTGTATGTGGCTTTGCATTTGGGTGAAGGAGAAAGTAGAAAGATAAAGGGGAAGGAAAAGAGAAGATGGGATGGGATATGAAAAGAAGGCAAGATAGGAATTAATTAATTAATTGGGATTAATTAAGAAGTGTTGATGAATTAATTGCATTAGATTAGATTAGATTAGATTGAGAGTGGGGTGGGTACGTATGAAATAGGAGTTAGTAGGAAAATGGGAAACGTGACCTCAAATGTGGCGGCAAAGTTTGCATTTTTCCCGCCAGAGCCGGCGACATATGAGGTAGGGAGAGAGGAAGATGAAGATGGGGGGAAGTGGGTGATGAGAGGAATAACGGGAGAGAAGAACGTGGATGTGCACGTGGTGGAGACCAAGAGCGGAAACAAGGTTGTTGCAACCTTCTGGAAGCATCCTTTTGCCAGATTCACCCTTCTCTATTCGCACGGCAATGCCGCTGATTTAGGCCAGATGCTCGATCTATTCCTTGAGCTCCGTGCTCACCTTCGTCTCAACATTATGAGGTATCCACTATCCGAGTATTAATTCATCATCAATCAATCAATCAGTCAATATTGAATTGTACTACTCCTATGATATGATATGATATGATATGATATGTATATATATTCTCTCCCAGCTATGATTACTCAGGATATGGTGCTTCGACTGGCAAGGTAATCAATTCATACGATTGTTTTATATCTTTTGTCTATACATTTGCTTTATATACATACAACGATGCAGGCAGGCATGTTTCTTATGATAGTAATAATACGAAGGAAAATGAATAGAATAAATTTAATTTAATTTAATTTAATTTAATGTTACAAATGGATGGATGGATGGATTGCATGCAGGCAACAGAACAGAATACATATTACGACATAGAAGCGGTGTACGAGTGCTTAAAGAGAGAATACGGGGTGATGCAGGAAGATTTGATACTATACGGGCAATCAGTTGGTAGCGGCCCAACACTACATTTAGCTTCACGTATGACCAGGTTGAGGGGGGTTGTTCTTCATAGTGCCATCCTCTCTGGTATACGCGTCCTCTACCCTCTCAAGGTCACACTTTGGTGTGATATTTTCAAAGTACTCCATTCTATCCTATCCTATCCTATTCTATTCATATCATTCAATCAAGTAATTAACTAAATGTCTGCTTCCTTGCTTGCTTCCAGAATATTGACAAAATTCGAAATGTCACTTGCCCAGTGCTTGTAATACATGTAATTCAGCTACTGTTGCTACTGCTGCACTTCTCTATTTATTACTTCCTATTATTATTATTATTATTATTATTATTATTATTATTATTAACAAAACTATAGTCAGTATTCGTATAGTTTTGTGCACGCAGGGGACAAATGATGAAATTGTTGACTGGTCCCATGGAAAGCGTCTATGGGAACTTTCAAAAGAGAAATATGAACCGTTGTGGGTAAAGGGTGGGGCGCATTGCAACCTCGAAACATACCCGGAGTACATCAAACATCTACGCAAGTTCATCAATTCAATGGAGAAATTAGCCATCACTCAGCCCACTAACCACCTAACTCAGCAGCCTTCAATTATACCTGAAGCCAAACACAACCGTTGCTTGAGGTTTGTAAGAAAGTAGCTACCTACTCGATCGATCTCACACCTTTTTCGACTTGGTTGGTAGCTACTGCCTCTCCATTAGGCACCAGGCCAACATTTCAAGTGTAGGCGTAGGCCATAGGGATAGTTTTCGATCTAGTGTAGATAAAAGAGATCCCCACCTCGGTAAGCTAAGCTTGTCCTTCATGCTCTTCATCATTGTAACGGATAACCAATTATGTAAAGCTAGTCTTGCTTAACATCGATCCGAACCACTAATTCATGATCAATGTACCTAGGTTCATGTAAAGGAAGGTAGTCATGTTTTCACAAAACCAGTTAATTTTTGTCATAATACACACGTTTGTAGAATAAAAACATAATCGCAAAACAGGTATTCGATAATTTCCTTGATATTGAATTCATGGAACAAAATCCAAAAAAATCGTATCATATCATGAGTTACCTGTAGGGTGGAACTGCAGCTAGAAAAAGGTCACTGCCAGTGTCACAAAGGCAGAGCAATCCATGACAGGAACCAACGAGGGGAGGGTGAGTATGAGCAAGAGGATGCAAGGGAGGGGGATCCAAGTGATAATGCTTGAATCATCCAAATCCTCAGTCTCCGTGGTCGTTACGTTTAGTTTATGATCAATATTATCTTTTTCCTCCATAATCCTCCAAGATTTTATCATATCCTTCGTATTATTACTAATTTTGGTTTGGAAAATTCTGCATGCTACGTACATAGAGTATATATAATAACGACTCCATTGGACAGACTAACTAATTTCAGCAAATTTAACAACAATATTATCATGAGTAATTGATATATTAATTTATATTTACCACATACCTAAACATTATTCATGTGAATCTTTACGTAATTAAATTACTAACGTGTGTCCAGTGGACAAATATTAAAAAAACCAATATAATAACATACAAGTATAATACGGACCTAAAAAATAGGTAAGCATATAATTATAGGGAAAATATGGAGTAGTATTACTCAAATAAACTATAATAGTAGTACTTTGTCTTCGTATTGGATCCCGAAATAAAATCGATTAATACTCGCATAATGATATCTACTGTACATGATAACTTTGGATGATTGGTAGTATTAGTTTACATTCTACTCCGTACTTATATGTTTGGTATTGATTTTGGTTATAAATGCATCACAAATTAAGTCTTGTTTGTTATTAGTGTGTTATAATTGAGTCTCACAATAAATTTGTGTGAGACGGTCTCACATTAAACTAACTACAATTTTTGTAACGGTAAAATTGAAATTCAAAACTTTCTTGACAATTGTCCTTTTTACCACCACTTATCAACTTAAAGTAGACATCTCGATCAATGTCCAATGTTTTAAGAAAACAACCAATAAAAAAGCTCCATTTATCATCACACGGATTGATGATAAATTCACAGTCCATTTGTAACTTGTTAAAGTCACACGGATTGATGACCAAATCACCGTCCATCTACCGCTGGATTTTACAGTTTCAATGAGAACCATTAGATTAGATTCTCCCTTAAAGTAAGTGCCACGGTATTAGTTTCTACAATATCTATCTACATCCCACCATTCTCCCGCCTATATTCTCAAGATCTATCAAACCCAAAAAAATAAAAAAAAAATTGCAAGATCTTGTCGTTTCTTTCCATTTTATGCTTCTTTTTTCATCCTTCAATAACAATCATCCGAGAAATGAGTTTTGCAATACTTCCGTTTCTCAATTCCCCTGCACTCAACCCTTCACCTATAATAACTACCCATGTTGGTGCTTCGTTATAGCGAAAATGGTGTCTCTAATCTCTTCCCCTTTATTTTTCCAACCATTTTTTTTTTGACTCAAAGAAAGAAATGGAAAAAGAATGGTGGAAAAATGAAGTGAAATAGATGGAGATGAGAAGTAGATGATTGTGGCGAGGTTCAATGATTTTGATTGATAAGGTTCATTTTCTTCTATCTATCTATTGCATTTCTAGATTGCTTTTCATTTTTATTAATTTTGATTAGTTGTAATTTATGGTCTGTTTGTATCAATTTTTTGGATTTCGATTTAGGGGGTTTTCAATTTAGGGGTTTTTCGATTTAGGGTTTTCTCAAGTGGGAAAGGGGGAAATCGGTCGGAGATTGACATGGAGATTAATTACAGTGGGAGAGTAGAGCGCTGCTGCCCTTGGAGTTTCGCGTTTCGCGTTTCGCATTCGATTTTTCCGTTTCGAAACTTAGTTTTACATTTTGCGTTTCGAAACTAAGTTATGCGTTTCGAAATCGACTTTTGTGTTTCGAAACTAGGTTCTGCGTTTCGCGTTTCAAAACTTAACTTAGCGTTTCGAAACTTAGTTTTGCGTTTCGCGTTTCAAAACTGAGTTTCATTTCGATTCCGTCACATTATTTTTTTTTTTAATTTTTTTTTTCGCGTAAATCTAGTATGTATATATTTTTTATTTATTTTTGTCCCTAATTGAAAATATACATTTTCGTGATGTTAAAAATTCAAAAAAAATATTTTTTTGAGTGACCTCGATTCAGCTCCGCCCCGCCCAATTCCAATTTCATGAATACCCAAATAACCTCAGCACTGCAGCACTAGTGAGCATTAGCAAGGTGAGAGACAGTACAAAAATCTATATTTATATCCAACTAACTAAGAAACGAATGAACCAAAGTCATCAACAAAACAGAGGAGTCATCATCCATACTCTCACATGGTAATTACGAAAGATATTAATGACGCAAAAATCAAAAAATAAAAAAGGATTTGTTTTAATCTTGAATTTACCGACTTGATTTTCATGGATGAATTCATCGGTTTGTCTTGAACCCGCAATGCGAAACCTGGAATGAAACTCGTACTGCCGAATCCGAACCTAAACCCGGAAAGTTAATCCCGGAATTAAACCCAGAATCGAAACCCGGAATGAAACCCGGAATGAAACCCGGAATCGAAACCCGGAGTCGAAACCCGGAATGAAACCCGGAATGAAACCCGGAGTCGAAACCCGGAATGAAACCCGGAGTCGAAACCCGGAATGAAACCCGGAATGAAAACCCGGAATGAAACCCGGAATGAAACCCGGAAAAATGAAACCCGGAATCGAAACCCGGAATGAAACCCGGAATGAAACCCGGAAAAATGAAACCCGGAATCGAAACCCGGAATGAAACCCGGAATCGAACCCCGGAATCGAACCCGGAATGAAACCCGGAAACGAAGGGTAGGGTTTAGGGTTTAGGGTTTAGGGTTTAGGGTTTAGGGTTTAGGGTTTAGGGTTTAGGGTTTAGGGTTTAGGGTTTAGGGTTTTAGGGTTTAGGGTTTAGGGTTTAGGGTTTTAGGGTTTTAGGGTTTAGGGTTTAGGGTTTAGGGTTTAGGGTTTAGGGTTTAGGGTTTAGGGTTTAGGGTTTAGGGTTTAGGGTTTAGGGTTTAGGGTTTAGGGTTTAGGGTTTAGGGTTTAGGGTTTAGGGTTTAGGGTTTAGGGTTTAGGGTTTAGGGTTTAGGGTTTAGGGTTTAGGGTTTAGGGTTTAGGGTTTAGGGTTTAGGGTTTAGGGTTTAGGGTTTAGGGTTTAGGGTTTAGGGTTTAGGGTTTAGGGTTTAGGGTTTAGGGTTTAGGGTTTAGGGTTTAGGGTTTAGGGTTTAGGGTTTAGGGTTTAGGGTTTAGGGTTTAGGGTTTAGGGTTTAGGGTTTAGGGTTTAGGGTTTAGGGTTTAGGGTTTAGGGTTTAGGGTTTAGGGTTTAGGGTTTAGGGTTTAGGGTTTAGGGTTTAGGGTTTAGGGTTTAGGGTTTAGGGTTTAGGGTTTAGGGTTTAGGGTTTAGGGTTTAGGGTTTAGGGTTTAGGGTTTAGGGTTTAGGGTTTAGGGTTTAGGGTTTAGGGTTTAGGGTTTAGGGTTTAGGGTTTAGGGTTTAGGGTTTAGGGTTTAGGGTTTAGGGTTTAGGGTTTAGGGTTTAGGGTTTAGGGTTTAGGGTTTAGGGTTTAGGGTTTAGGGTTTAGGGTTTAGGGTTTAGGGTTTAGGGTTTAGGGTTTAGGGTTTAGGGTTTAGGGTTTAGGGTTTAGGGTTTAGGGTTTAGGGTTTAGGGTTTAGGGTTTAGGGTTTAGGGTTTAGGGTTTAGGGTTTAGGGTTTAGGGTTTAGGGTTTAGGGTTTAGGGTTTAGGGTTTAGGGTTTAGGGTTTAGGGTTTAGGGTTTAGGGTTTAGGGTTTAGGGTTTAGGGTTTAGGGTTTAGGGTTTAGGGTTTAGGGTTTAGGGTTTAGGGTTTAGGGTTTAGGGTTTAGGGTTTAGGGTTTAGGGTTTAGGGTTTAGGGTTTAGGGTTTAGGGTTTAGGGTTTAGGGTTTAGGGTTTAGGGTTTAGGGTTTAGGGTTTAGGGTTTAGGGTTTAGGGTTTAGGGTTTAGGGTTTAGGGTTTAGGGTTTAGGGTTTAGGGTTTAGGGTTTAGGGTTTAGGGTTTAGGGTTTAGGGTTTAGGGTTTAGGGTTTAGGGTTTAGGGTTTAGGGTTTAGGGTTTAGGGTTTAGGGTTTAGGGTTTAGGGTTTAGGGTTTAGGGTTTAGGGTTTAGGGTTTAGGGTTTAGGGTTTAGGGTTTAGGGTTTAGGGTTTAGGGTTTAGGGTTTAGGGTTTAGGGTTTAGGGTTTAGGGTTTAGGGTTTAGGGTTTAGGGTTTAGGGTTTAGGGTTTAGGGTTTAGGGTTTAGGGTTTAGGGTTTAGGGTTTAGGGTTTAGGGTTTAGGGTTTAG